>OW028588.1:27500000-28750000 GCA_932294275.1 Chloroclysta siterata
ACTGATTAGGTATCTCGCTATCGCAAACATTCTCTTCGATCTTAGTTTGAATATCATGGAACTCGTTAAACAAGCTAGCTGCTCCTTTGATTCTTAGTTTTAAATCTATGTGATCTCGAGAGGAAGAAACAGAAAGATTACCATTATCTTTTAACGATTGAACGTAGTTTGCAAACTTAGTTAATCTGCCCTTTATAATTCCGCGTTTTCTAACTAGCTCGCGAGTCAAATCAGGATTGTTACTGAGGACAGCAGGAGATCTTTCGCGAGACTGCGGTTTATCTTGAGAAAGTTTAGCACTATCAACGTTTAACGTAAGGGGAGATTTGTCGCGATCGGTAGACATTTTGGTGGTCAGTGTAAACAGAAGTACTTACGATTTGGAAGCTCGATTGGTAGGAAAGACACGTTAGCAGTGATAGCAACGTCACTAGCTTTGGTCTTGCGCGTATTACACTTCCACGTAACACTCCTTCGCGAAAAACACTGAAATCAATTTCGACACAGATCACAAAGAGAACAGGGAGGAGATAGGAAAGAAAGGATGGTTGGTCCCACCAGATTGCGTGTGATGATCGATGGAATGCCAATCCGACTTCAATTCCAATGTGCGCTTAGCCTCCAAGTAGTCTTGTATCCAAATATGTCCAATTAAGTATTCTCCAATGCGTATTTTTCCAGTAACAGCGATGGCCACGTTGCCGTGAGTGTTCCACAGGATGCTGGATCGTGTTATTTGGCGTAGAAGGACCATATGTATTTGATTTGCGTTTCAAACACTTTATATTTGCTTGTGGCTACCTAATTACTGGGTTTCTATGCGTTTATAAGGATATTTAAATAAAACGATGCGTGTGCGTTCAAAGTGACAAGGCGTATATTCAGCCATTACAAAATTCGTGGATAGAGGGAAAGGAACAATTGACCAATGGTAGCATGTTGTTAGATATCACGTGATGTGGAGCTGCGGTGATTGGCGAAAACGAAATATGGTAACGCGAACTGTCTGTCCTATTTAACCGCGTAATTGCGAACAACCTTATATTATTTATTCTGTGCCTCTGACATGAATCAAACGTTCGGAATTCAGGCGAATAGGAATAGATTGCAAAGATTTTATAACGTCCCAAAAGTTATATCTGAGTGGACTATGAACTCTCTAATAAAACAAGGAATATTGCCCCAGTGACTGTAAATTGCGATGTTATGAATTGTCTATAAACAGGTCTGTTATTTCTTTATGAAATGTCAAATAGAAGAACAATTTCTTTATAATACTACCGATATCTACATATTATCTAAATGCTGCCTACTTCTCTTACCAAGCTGGTAAACGTAAACCGCAAAAGCTAAAACACAGTCGTGGGTCGCAAAGCAGAACTACACAATGTTTAATTAAAGAAAAAGTTTCATTGTGTTTCTCGTTGATATAGGAACGACTAGAAAGCGTGATTCCGCGTAGAAGCCAAACTAATTCACAAAACAAACTTACATTTGAAGTCACAATAATGGCGGCCGGTCCTAGCCCCATCACAAGATAAAGCAGTAGCTCCAGCATCTTGTACCGCTCGTGGAAGATCTGCTGGTAGGTGATACCGAGAACCGCCAAGAGCCAGATGGCCCAGCGCAGCTCTCGCAGCATCCAACAGGAGAGAGTGCCCACCGTCAGCCAAGGGAAGTACGAGCTCGCGATGAAAATGTAGATCATAGCGCGGTCGCAACGGTGCAGAAAATGCTTCATTTTGCTGCAAACATTTGGCGGTTTTCAGTCTTGATGGCAGAATTGCAAGAAGCATGTAAGCGTTCGCTGGGGTGAACAAAATTAAAATTGTGTTACAACTTCCACAAATATAGTAAGGAAGGATATGTAGTGTACAGGAAATTATTGGACCGAATGAGAATGATATTTCTGCTATTTTAGCATCAGTCAAAAAGTAAATAGCTTCCGTAATTCAATACAAAAACACGACCAAACTCGATACAATATCAATTTGTTCAAAGCTCCCTAGCGATAAAGACACACTTTATGGATAATTGAGATCATAAGAGCGTCTATTATTAGAACGCACACGTATAATTTGCTAAGCAATTTATTATGGTATAATATACCTACTTAAAAGGGCGTTTATTGCGTAGAAGTTAAACCTTGGAGCGAACTTAGCTCGCGTGTTTAGTTTATACATTAAGCTAGTTCTTAGCTTAGTATTTATATTTTCTTTCGTTTTAGTTTTACTTTACTAGGACAAATGTATTTTAACAGTCGTAATTTAAAATGAATTATGGCTTGGCTAGATGAGACGAACACTTAACAATGTTGCGTAAATAAATCAATTTAAAATAGAGTATTAAGTAAGTAAATACAGGCACATCGACCAAATTTCTGGCAGACCGGAAAACACGGACTAATATTGAATTATGAAATCGTGATTTAGGTAGGTTATAAGGTTATTATTTACACATTATGTAAAGTTATTTTGTGACGTCGAAGTTGTACTCGTAACTGAAGAAGGAATACGAAAATATGTGACCATCAATCATACTGACAACCTTATGGCAAGGGCCAATTAGGTTCATTCATACAGGCCAATTTCACAGAGTAGTTCACAATTTGGGCAATCTACAAATAGCTCTGAGGAAGGAAGCTATCGTAGGAGCAGATTAGACATTATGAGTTGACATTGTGATCATCAAGAGTTTCCTGCTATATGACTTGTAGTCTAGCACGTGACCGAAGCCTTATCTTTACATAACCTAGGTTATTTCTGTAGCACATTTACAAATACACGCATATAACCAGCCACGGCCTTTTGTGTTAGACACTGCTGGGAAATGGAAATGTATTCTATATTCCCCACCCCACCCATTTGCCTCTACCGACGAGGTACCATCGCACAGCATAGTTATGGAGGTATTACATTATCAAATCTACATAACTGAATTTCTACTAAGAACATTCTTATTATTATTTTATTTTATTTATTTATTGTTGTTTTGTTTAATAAAACATTACAAGCGAGACGAGGTGTCAGTTGCTATGCAGACAACGGCCTAACAAATATGTTGTATTTACGTTGCCGATGCCAAAAATTTGTTGGGCAATACGCTCACGTGGAGTTTAATAGAATGTCAATAGTCGGTTTCAGCTTGTCTCTAATCAAATACAAATAAATACAATGGATGGTTGGAATAGAAATGGATGGATGAGTGTTGCGTGCCTCATCAGTACCTGCTGCTCGCAATACTGGTATTTAAAGGCTGTACCATAAGTCCCCACCGAATCAGACAATGTTGTGATCAGGCAGGCTGGATTTATTTATATTTTCTCGTGATCAAACTAGAAGCGATTTGTCTACTATCAAGTGATTTGATGGCACGTCATACGTATTATTGATCAGAGATCGTTAATTCAGAAATCCTTCCGAGACGTTTTTCAAGAATTGCCCTTGACAACATTTACATAATATGTGATACATCTATATTACACCTATATCTTATCAACTACATAAATATCCAGTATTGGATAAAATTAGATATCACGTAAACACGATACTTAATTACCCAAATCAACACGTGATCTTAATTAATAATGACTATTATGAGGTATATATAACTAGTCTGGGTGTCTGTATAACAGACTACAGAAAAGTGAGTTAGATATGGAAAAAAAAGAAGTAGTAAGTCATAGAAATGATTGATTAAGTTAAGGTGATATTTTGAGTAATAAAGGAAATCTCAGAGATGACTGACAATAATAGAGAAGAAACCGGAACAAGAAAAAACACAATGAGGCCTAGATATAGGTACAGGCTACAGTAAAAGTTATCGTAATACCTACACGATAAGAATGAAAATCTAATCAAAACATTGGAACTACGAACACCTGCAATGCTTCAGATTCTTACAAAGACATAATAGGCTTCTCGCTCGTATATTTTCAGTCGGCCTATTTTTGTATGACCTTGATCTTTCATAAGTCACGTTCCGAAGAGATGTGGGTGGCGCTTTTATATTTATCCAACCAACTCTCTTTAGTTAGGTACAATGTTCAGGCGAGGAATATATTTATGTATACATATAGGTAGTAGTGTTTCTTGCAATATATCAGGTATCTTCTTTTAGCAGTACCTATAGTTTGCTACCCATAACTAATAAAAATCTGTCAAAAAATACCTACACAATGTGCCTTCTTTCACTAATGCATTTTTTTATATAGGTATGCATATTTATAAGTAGTGGCAAATGATATATGTTGGCTCTACCAATTCTGCTCTACAAAAACACGTATTCAAGCGATTCAGTCAAAAGATTCTGTAATTGAATGTTCCGAACGTAAATATAAACAAATGTAACGGGCATTACAATCCGAAGCATCCCCGGAAATTTTACAGTGCCATTCCGACCGTGGAGGCCGTGACCTATTTACCCGAAGGACGGAACTAGTACCAGTAATTGTTCATTGGCAATATAGAGTTCGCAACGTTTATACTAGTCTCCTGTGGATAATGGGACTTGATTGGGTAATTTGCAGTTTGTAGAAGCCGGCTTCGAGTAATTGGACGACAAAAACATTATTATATAACGTAGGAGGACCTGCAAGTGGAACTGATAATTTTGTTAAGTACTATCAGAAATATGAGACGACATAATATTATACCAAAGTTTCGAAAAGATATACTCTGAGACAGAACGTCTGACTGATAACCTATATCTAACTACTCAGGGATCGTCAGGGGTCGTCTCTTAGGACATCCACGGGAGATTATAGGCCCTATAATCTACCGTGGATGTCGTAAGAGAATACGACCCCCTATAATAAAGGGGGTTCTTTTCTTTTACAGGAACACCAAGACAGACACTCGAGCAACTGAAATGTTTCATTACGGCTCTTTCATAGATGGAAAAAAATGCCTTATGCCTATTTAAATAAATACTTACGTATCATTCCTGCTGCAGCAGACTGAATGGAAAGTGGTGGAGACTGCGAAGAGTAGACACAGCGCCAGTCCATAGACCACGGCCGCGATCGCTTGAGGAGCGTTCATGGAACGCGTGAGCAGTTCCCGGGCTCCGAGGGAAGCCGGCGCGACGCATAACGCGTGGGTGCATACGTTAGCCACGTTCTCCACCTGTGTGAAAGAGAAGTTTTTGAATATTTGTTTGTATTGATACTATAACGGATTGTAGGTTCGCGGAGTTATTATTTTATTTTTCCTAGACATAGTGAAGCTACCACGCATGAGATAGCAGGCGGGACTTAGACGCCTAATAAAGAGCTGCCGAATAAAGGCAGAAGATCTTCGTTATTGGCGGAAATGAGGGGAATTGATGTGCACAATGCCAGTAGGTACTCTCAAACGGTGAAGGAAAACATCGTGAGGAATCCGGCATTTCGTAGAACCTAAAAAGTTCTATAACAAATGTCAAGTGCTCGAAATGGGCCTTTTGAGGCGCACTTAAGATCCTTTCACCACACTGTTTCGAAGGAAACTAGTGACACGACAAGAGAGAGAGAGAGGGGAAGCCTTTGTCCAACAATGGGACATTATGGACAAAAATTTGGTCATATTTATAGTCATGGCGAAAGTTTGGAAAGTATAATGATGCTAGCAGGAGCGATTCCTAGTTGTGCGTTTGGCTGGGCTATGCTAGATCTCTGTGATGATAATCAAGTAAGAGTAGAAATACTCGTTAGTAAGAACCTATAAGTGTGGCAGTATAAGTACGTAATTTGTGAGCCACGTACACCTAATGGAAAGACTTCCTCATGAAGAAATAGAACGCTTTATTTAAATTACTTATTGACTTTATATTCTAACTGTATTATTAGAATACTTTTGGTCGTCGTTACTACTTAGCTGATGGTACCATAACAATATTATCATCATGAGCCTGAAGAAGTCCACTGCTGGACTAAGGCTATTCATTTCAAGGAAGAACGATCCTGAGCCTTCTGTATCCTCTGACTTCCTGCGATCCTCACAATGACCTCCTTAACAATAAACATTCAATAAAGTATAATCTATATTATATTATTGTAAAGTTTCATTAAAATCCAGTCAGTAGTTTTTACGTGAAAGAGTGATAAACATCCATCCATCCATCCATCCTTACTTACAAACTTTCGCGTTTATAATATTAGTAGGACTATACTAAGTAGTTATTTTAAGAGTAGTAGAACTCTTTGTGAAGGGCTCGTCCGGGGAAGTACTACCACCACGCCTTTTTCTGCCGCCAAGTAGCGTTGCTGTGTTTCGGTTTGAAGAGTGTGGTTGCCGGTGTAATTACAGGCACATGAGGTTTAACATCTGTATCATCTGTACGCCACAAGTTGATGAACGCATCAGCTAGTTGTATAAAAAAAACAAAAAAAAAGTTATAGTACGAATTGAATAATTATTATCCTCGGAGATTAGACATTACGCAAATTTTGTCTGACTCATTGAAACTAATATTGTTTCTCCAATTACGTAAGTCCGCGGTATCCATATCAACCACCAACTGCTTTTTGGTTTACTTCTCACATGATTACACAGGTCAACCACGATATTGCCACTTTAATGGTGGCACATGTCATGTTTTTTATGCAACTTGTTGGTGGAACAAGCAGATGGCCCACCTGATGGTAAGTGGAAACCATCACCTATGACAAAGCGTAAGTCACGCTAGATAGGAACTTGCCCAACGATGCACTGCCCGCCCACGTCCATTAACTTGATGCATACAGATGTTAAGCCTCATGTGCCTGTAATTACACCGGCAACCACCTTCAAACCGAAACACAGCAAAACTGCTTGGCGGCAGAAAAAGGCATGGCTATTCGGTATTCGCGTTTTTATTTGCGTATTCGACTTGCTTGTGTATGTATAATAAACAAATAAGGGGCCATCCATAAATAACCTCACACGAATTTCATGATTTTTGACCCCACCCCCGTCCTTGTCACAGCTGGTCACATTTGTGAGACCCCCCCTACCTAGTGTGATGTCACATATTTTGCAATTTTACATATAGAAATTTATGAAATTAAAACAGCAGTGTTCCGAAATTATTTTTATTTCCATTAAAATTTTATTTCAATAAAATGTAGTGTTGTAATACTTACAAATAAAATAATATATTTTGAAAAAAATGTGATGTCACAAAATTTGGGACCCCTCCCCAGCCCTTATCACACAATGTCACACTTCGTCGACCCCCTCTCTCCCCCTTAACGTGTGACGTGATTTATGGATGGCCCTTAAGGTCACTACAAATCATGATATTAGGGAAAATAAGAGAAAGACGCGTACACGAATAGCCATATGAAGTGCCATCATTATGTAGATTAGTTTTCTTGCCAGAGGCAGGTGTTCCCAGGAGTAATCAAGCTAAAGCCCATTGGTGGTATCTTTTGCTTTAACTGTTAGCATGCATGGAATTATAATGTACTAGCTGGTGCCCGCGACTTCGTCTGCGCAGGATTAGTATTTCGAGTAGCTTATATTAGCGTGGCGTAGTACATTTGTGTAACTCTAGCGGTTTTGGCAGCGCACGCCAGAATAGCTCGCAGATGGTAGATTTTTTCCTTTTTGACACTTATCGTCATATTTTGGGCCATTCACACAATATCTTTATAAATTGTAGCCTATGTGTTATTCTGATGTATAATAAGCTATATTATTGTAAAGTTTCATTAAAATCCATTCAGTAGTTTTTACGTGAAAGAGTAACAAACATCCATCTATCCATCCATCCATCCATCCATCCATACTTACAAACTTTCGCGTTTATAATATTAGTAGGATTATACACAGACAGCCCTCAAAACTCAGTTGCTAGTAGCTCTCTCTGCCTTCTGCGCTGTGGGCCGTGGGTTCGATCCCCACCGAGAACTAAGATTTGTGTGATGAAAAGGATGTTTGTTCTCTTCTTCGTCTGGGTGTTAATAAAAAAATAAAAAAGTAGGTATTATATCAGCTATCTGGTTCCCATATTACAAGCATTGCTTACCTAGTTTGGGACTAGATAGGGTTCTGTGACAAGTCAATCAATATCGATTATTATTATTTATTTCTTAATAAAACATCCATGCGCAAATGTTTAGTTTGCGTGTGTGTGTTATGTATGACTTTGAATTTGTTCACCCATTCACGATGGAAGATAGCTAAGCTACGTAGGTAAGGTACCCTACTCGTAATTGTACCTATTATCTGTTATCTGGTTCCCATAGTAAAATCCCATACAATCTTTGTTTTGTTTGGTGGTGGCGTTTCACTTCACATTCGGTATTCGCGTTTTTTACTTATTATTCAGCTTTATTGTGTAGAAGTCCGAATAACTCGAACACAACGTTCACACAGCGCTATGGAGGCACTCCACATCGCTATTCATGTTTGCGTATTCATTTTCCCAAATACCTACCTAGGTACGACGATGTGTAGCGGGTCTTTTCGCCTTTTTTGCTATTTTCACGGACAAGACAAATAAGCAAATGAAAACGCGAATACCAAATAGCGATGTGAAGTGCCACCATTACGAACTGCGCATTCGTGTATTTGCGTTGATGCTTTAAATTAAATGTGAAATAATATTTATTCGCACGAAGAATGGTCAGATTAATGTTCATTGCACACTTTGCACAGGTTACAAACTGGTTTCCTCACGATGTTTTCCTTCTTCGATTGAGAGCACTGGCATTGCGCATTTTTTTTCTAAGAGAAAAAATCCATTGCACGACCAGATTCGAACCTACGACCTTATAATCAGAAGACGGGGTCTTCCTCACTAGACCACCAGTGTTCTATGTAATTGGTATTGTACCCCAAGTCTGAGTTATGTTTTCCGTATCGTCAGGCCGTTTTTGTATGGGGATTCGTGAGTTCTCACAGCACTTCTCATAGAACTTTTTAAGTTCCACGACATGTCGGTTTCCTCACGATGTTTTCATTCACCGTTTGAGAGTACTGGCATTGTGCACATACATTTTTTACAGAAAAACTCATTGGTTCACTACCGGTTTCGAACCCACGACCTTAGGATCGGAAGGCTAGGCCGCTACCACTAGACCACCGGTGCTCTACTACCTACTAATAGGCAGGTATATTCATAATCGCTGCATCGTCGGCCATCCGTTTCGACTACACGTCAGTGATTAATAATGTTGAATTGATCCTTCCTTGCCCATCTACCTATACAGGATGGAATTTTTTTACGCCACCTGAAGGGAAAGTACTTTAAATACTGGAGATAGAAAATATTACTCAAAGGAAACATTCCTTTATTTGTAAAAAGAAAGAAAACTGCATTCAAAGATTTTCTAAATTTCGCTTGACATACCCGGGAATCCAACCGACTAAAGTTTGTAAATTAAATCCTGTACTTCTATGACAGGGATGGCGAACCAACAATAATTTGGGCACGCCACGGATCAAAACGGTTTGCGTTTTTAGTTCAAACTATCCGCTACTTAGCTTGCCCCTACCCAATCCGATCAGAAACTACTTGGCTAAATCGCCCTTGGGCTGCTGCGGCTCTTGGAACATCGGTTGGAATTTTCGTTTAAATATTGATATTATTACATTTTGCTCGAAATTATTTAAGGGCACGTCTATGGCCTCATACCTTTTTTTTTAAAAAAAATGACACATTGATTCAATAAGGTGGTTCGCCACCCCTGTTCTATGACATTGATCGTTAGGATAAACATCAAATCTCTCTAACAAAAGTGGGTAATTTAATGAAAGAAAAAAACAAAATCTGGACTTCTAAATTCAATGAGTCCTGGTAATGTACTTTTACTCAATGGACCTTCAGATTACTTATGTTAGTAATTAATAATTAACTTTGACATCATTAATTCATTAAAATGACGAAGTACTATTTAGATAAGAAGATTGCAATTTGCAATCTCTTTATTAAATGTGAAACAATAAATTTATGTACCCAACAAAATGGAGCTCTTTGTTATGTTAACAAGTATGTAGGTATTATTATTTTAGTGGGTTCTAAGGTACCTTACCTATTAAAGACATCACTAAGTTTTAAGTCATCTCTACTTGGGAGTATTTTTAAAAGTAAAAAAGAAAAATATACATACATATACCTAAGTCGAAAAATATCACAAATGGGGAATGAAGGTTATCCCTACTCAACGAAATGTTTCCTTGTAGCATTCATCCTCGCTTAAAGTTATGATTTAGTTTTAATAAAATCACAACATGTTCTTTGTTGTATTATTTTGTTATCAATATTTAATCAATCCGCCATCAGTATTGTAAATAATAATCATTACATTGTAACAAAAAAGAAAACAATCCCATACCCAATAAATCTAAGTACCTATTAGATTCTGAGGAATCAAAAAAAATAGTGCACTGTATACATAATTGGTTTTAAACTTTTATGGCCCCCGAATAAAATAAATAGGTACCTACCTGCCTAAAGTTACATAGTATTATTATTTATTCTTAGTTTAAGTTACCTGCTTATTTAATTTCAATTTGTTGCCTAAGTAATGCAACTAAAAATTATCATGGTGAAGAAAGAGATCCAGCATCATATTTTAAAGCACACTAAGGTAACATTAAGGAACACAATAAGGAACCCAATTTATAATATGAATTCAGTTTTTAGAAATTAATGATGTAAAATACCAACTTCAGTGTCTGTGTGGAAGATAGGAGATAGAAAAAGTATAGAGCTAATATATTACAGTAAGTAGGTACCAGCATAGTGATAAAGATCTAAAGACTTACCTTAGTTGGCACATAAGCTCTGTTGGAAGCTGCTTTTTCATTCATCCACTTGACTGCCTTCAGCTTCTCCCAGGGAACATCATAGTATAAATATAATTTACTCTCTTTGAACTTAGATTTTAGTTTCATTATTATCACAGAGAATATGCTTACAACGTCACCCATTTCTCGATTTATGTGTACGCAAGCTCAACGGTCAATAGACCAACAAGTAGGCTTATTCTTAGAATGATGAACATTCATGATAATAATTGCAATTACATTTTGTTCGAAAAATACAATAATCTTTAAAAAAATCGACCGTCAGCCACCTCGAGCGACGCTATATGACAGAATGAGAAAATAAAGAAAAGTGAGTGAAATTTTGTTTGACAGTGACAGCAAAATTCTGACAACTAAACCACAGATCTTCATTACAAGAAGAGCCTCACTTTTTTTAGCTAGCAACACAGAGCAATGTCTTGCGATGTCTGGTGTTGTTTGTTCATGGACGCAAAAAAATGTTTCTTAGAGCTCCAGTCTAACTATAAGCCAAACACATTGGATCTGTATCTGACTACCCCTTACTAAATTGAACATATTTTCAACTCGAGCTCTGCTTTAGTTAAGGTCACCCATCCAAATGGTGACCGCGCAAAACGTTGTTTAACTTAGTTGGTCAGATACCTGAGGTATGAGAATGCTAAAAAAGCTATGACACAAGCTCTTCTACTGATTATGTACTACACAATATACTAATGATGGAACACCTCAAAAGGTATATACTATGTAGGTGATTGACAATACAGTAATTACACACAGTACATAATATTAGATCTATATTCTGTGTAGGTACTTACACCTCAAGTCTGAGTTCACAGACCTATTCTGAGTTTTGTTTTTGCTTTCTGTATTATGAGAACAGTACGATAAGCACTCCTATCAGACTTGCTGAGAACACTTGTGACTAAAAAAACCAGAGGCCACAATTCAGAAAACAGAATAGGTAGGTAATTTATTTCTATTCTTGTTTGTCCATCTTAAACAAGTTCATATTATTGTTATTCTCAACACAGCCCTAATGTGTGATTGAAATCCTTAGTGTGAGTCAAACTCACACAAAGTCAAACTTATTGTCGAAGATATTTTTGCATTGAATTAAACTAAATAAAAAATATTCTGATCAGAACAAAGGGAACCTCAGGAAAAAGTTACTGTTAACATTTGTTTTAAATGTAAGGGTAAAACAAAGCCTTATTTTACTTAACATTCCTATATTTTGTTTCAACACTGAAATGACTTGCCACTGCTTCATATCAGTGGCCATGTAACTCCTTAGGTATCTGCTTAGACATGAATCTGGTAGCAACAATATCAAAAGTTTTAGGTAAGGGATCACCACAGTCAGAGGTTAAAAGTTGTTTTCAAATATTTGAAGTAATCTTTTAATTTCTGCTATTCTAGCTGCTTGAGCCTGAACTGGTATCATAGCTTGTGACACTTCTTCACCCTTAGCTAGTATAGTGTACATGCTTTTAATGTTATTGTCCATAGCATCACACGTTTTACCTACAGCATCCTTATAAACCTCCATATTTTCAGCCGTTAATGATGAGTTGGAATGTAATATACTGGAGAGGTTTTCAATCAGGTTATCTACAGATTGAGCAATCTTCTGGGCTTCATATTCAAGATCATTTAAAACAGTTATGTCAATTTGTCCAATTTGTGGGGCCAAAATCTGTCTGTATAGTTTTCCTGATGGTGTGCTTGACCGTGAAGCACTTGAACTACCGAAAACTGGTGTTTCACCTTTTTTTGTGACTGGGCTAGAGAGTTTAATCTTAAATTCTAAATCATCTGCAACGTAATGTGTCATATCGCCTTCATATCGGACATGCCCATCCATATCTAAGGGTAGTTTCTCTTGTTTCCGGTTTCCCGTAGGTAAGTTTAAGGGTCTGGATGGTCCTGGTCCTTTATCAAGTTCTTCAGTCTGCCCTTGATCGGAATGAAACGAGATTTCGCTATACGAAGCCGTCATACGAGCCGACATTTCTTCGTCCATATCAACACCACCAGATCTTAGATCTTTCTCATCTGACGGCGATACCGGCTCGTTAGATTTTTCTTCCATTCTATATACTTCTACTAAATGTTCTTGAACCTCGGATACATTATTTATGGAGAGTGGAACTGTTGTTTTGAGGTTTTTGTTTGACAATGTTACACTAGTTCGCTTACAATATCCCTATTTATAATAAACAAACACTATACTTCCTTAGATCTCTACTAAATCTATATTTATACATAATTAAATTATTATGGTCTTTATCTTTTACTTGTTCATTTATTACGTTACTCAACTCGCAAATAATAATTCGAGAAAAGAAAAAATAAAACTCCTCAAGCAACAAAGCAAGGAAGTCGATAAAAAGGGTCCGGTTAATGTACGACCATGTATTACACAGCCCGAGAATGTACAACCCGGAATGCACGGCCCGGAAAACGCAGCCAGGAATTCATGTACAAAATGTACATGAAATCCGGGCCGTGTTTTCCAGGCTGTGCTTTCCCAGCACAGTCGGGATTGTACAGCCATACACGACCATGGATTCTGTGACCGTTGCTCTGATTGGTCGAAAGCCTTTGCTCTGTTTAGATGCACTACACAGTAAGTATAGGCAAGTAGCACAGATTAAAAATTATATAAAAATATATAAAATAAGAGAATTATTCAGAGATTAATGTTAGAAAAAAATAAAACTCTGGCACTTCGGCGGCCGCTGCCGCGGCACGCTCGCTTTGCTCGCTCGCCTCGTGCGTAATTTATATGTTTTAACATAACCTAACCAATCCGAGTCGGATCAACAAGTTAGTGAGTAAGTAATTGACGAGTGTAAACAAAGCCTAAGTTTTGGCATCAAAATTTTGGCTGCGTTTTATCGGGTCGTGTTTTCCAAAGGTGTGCTGAATTTGTACGGCTTGGAATGTACAGCCTTGGATTTCGCAACCAAATTGTACATCAATTCCGGGCTGTGTTTTCCTCGGCTGTACAATCCTTGGTTGTACATTATTGGCACCCGATAAAAAAAGAATAGAGTTGCATGCAGAGTTGCCACTTTGGGTTTTTAAAAGTGGCAGGTGGACAAGCCTAGATTTTGGACTCTTTGGCATAAAAAGGGCTTAAAAATAAATTTCCTGTTTTTATTATGTAAAAATAACTTTATTTGTCCCACTGCTGGGAATATTATATTAAATTATCCCGATTTGAACTAAAATGTTTCTCGTTTTGAAGAAAACGGTTTTTTTTCAAAATAAATGACAGCTGACTTTACTAAGGATTTTTAATCTGTACATTCGAATACTTTGACAGTTTTATTGAATACATGACAGCTACTGTTGTATGTATGTTGTAATCTGTCAGTCAATATAAACATCGTGAGTTGTGATATTTCCGTGCATTTTGGAAAAAAGTTAAAAAAATCGGATAAGATGTTAGAAGTAGCATCAATATTAAATTAGAAAACGTATTGGAAGAACAGGGGGTTCAATTGGTGAGTTCGTCTATCTGAATCTCGTTCGGGACAGATTTCCATGAGCATAAAACATGGCGCTTTCAAACGACATGTGCGGTTGATAGGGCTTGTCCTTTGTCGTAGCTGTGCTATAATGATTTGATGGCTGTCTAACTACGTTTTCTGATAACTGTATAATTGCAAGTGTGTGTTTTACTGGTGGCCTGTTGCGTAATCGCGTTTCGAGAGGTCATATGGGAAGGTAGAACGCAGGCACGAATATGGTGAAAACTCGCCGTAGTAACGGAGAGAACGGAGACGTTGAGGATGTGAATTGCACCGTGAACGACGTGGGCGAAGCTCCCGACGAAAAGGCGAAATCTCCTGTAAGGAAATGTGTTTTTAGTAGGATGGGCTGCGTTTTTGCTTTGTGTGGTATACCAATGACACCACTTCCTGTCCCAGTTTCCTATAACTGCTTTACTGGGATGCGTTTGCATGGCGCTTTTAAGTGTTTTTATAAGTTTTTGGTGCTACAGTATAGTTCTAGGCCTATATCCAAATGTGTCCTTAATGTAGCACTAAATTCATAAGCTATATCAAAGACAAAGATGGGTTAAGAGGCATGAAGTGTCAAAAACAGGTACCTACATAATGAAAAAATATAAAATTATTGTTCCTCATTATTTGTCTTCTCAATCATATATTAAACTGAATATTTGCTACTGTGTGTTGAGAATGAAAATTAATAGTTGGCATAGATAAAATAATGAAATTAACATTGTTGGTGATGCAACATCTCAGTCTTGTTTAAAAATGTGGTTGCTGTATATTTTTCCTAAGTAGATAGAGAACATTTACTAGTCTTCTACTGTAAGATGTTTGATTGGTGTAATTACAACTTGTAAATTAGATATTGTTGCAAAATATCTTCTTAATTATCTTCCATCAGTCATTATCATGGTTGATGCAATATCTACTGATATTATAATGTAACTAAACTAAATGAATACACATAAATGCTGTGTAAATGTACTAGTACCTTTACTACAGAATATGTGAATGTTTATTAGGTACATTTTCTATAATATTGATGTTTTACAACTATAAACAATACCATTAGTTTATCACTCTCTTACAAGGAAAACTAAAAAACAAAAACTAAACACCCATGGAAATACTGCCAAGTCTAGCTAAAACTATTCTCACACTCTCCCAACATGGTAATAGTGCCAAGTCTAGTAAAATAAAGTCTGACTCAGATTCTGACACCAGGTTACACAAAAGATCCCAGCATATAATTTATACTGAAACATGTGGCCTGGTTCTTGAGGTTAAAGAACAACAAACTTCTAGCAAAGGTGTTCCAATACAAAACTTCAGGGGGCTAAAGTACCCATCAATATGAATAACTTTTTCTAAGGAACCAACACTGTGAATGTTAAAAAAAAACAGCTGTTTCATACATTTTAGCCAGGTAGGTATTGAACTTTTGTATGAAACAGCTGTTGTTTTTTTTTCGCTGTTCATGTTTACGGTGTTGGTTCCTTAGAAAAAGTTATTCATATTCATGGGTACTTTAGCCCCCTGAAGTTTTAAACACAAGTATTCGAACACCTTGTATAAATATAGCTTTCATATTTTCAATATAGTATATCTGTGTACACCTTAAACCCAGTACCAAGGCTTCGTGTATGTGGGTTTTTATAGGTTGGCTTTGGTATGTAAACATAATTATGCAATAGAAATTTCAGGATAATCTATGATTTTTTTATTCGTTCTCTGCTAGCAAGATATTGCTGTGCATGAATGGTAGTTCTCTTGGCAATTTTTGTTTTGCTTTTGATGTCATGAGCCACTTAGCTTTTAGATAAACCCCATATTTTGTTATGCATGGGTTGTTTGTGGGAATTGTGGATAGAAAGAACACCTAGAATAGAAGAAGTGTCTCTTAAGTAGGTAGTCTAGTTGTTAAGATTAGGACGTAGAAAATCAAAAAATAAATAGTATTTAATAATGCCTACTGTTATGATTTGTTAGACAGAAACTGACCCAAATATAATAGCTTTGGAATATAGCCATTATTCTATTTAATAATAATAAATATTATAGTCACGTTAAACTCTTGCTGCAGGCTTGGTCATTAATCATCGTTACACACGCTTAAACAAAAGGATCGTCCATTCTCCTAAGAGATAGAGAGAGAGAGAGCAATATTGCTGTCTCGTTCCGATAACTTATGACCGAGCCTGCAGCGAGAGTTTAACGCGACTATAGTGGTCAATTAACACAACAACATCTAGCACCAAACTAAGCAAAGCTTATACTATGGAAACTATCACTGATAGAATGATTAGATACATTTTGTTTGGTAAAAATACCTAATAAAAACTATACAAATAACATATGAAAACAAAAACTATGGTTACAACAATTACCAATTTCAGGTACCAAGTCTAACCCCACGTGAGTTAAGGAGTAACCAATCTCAATACAAGGTCACTAGAAAGATACAACGGTGGCCTACTAAATGTAAGTACATTTATGTTTACCAAAAATAAAAAAAAAGCTGAAAAGCTGTCTTACTGTACTTGCTTAGAGAGACAGGCATTATGGGGTTTTTTATAGAGCTTATTATTTACTAGCCTCTGTGATATCACTCTGATGTTATCTGGATTCAAAATGGCCTAGATGCAGACCAACTACATCTATTCCAAGTTTCTTACACATTGGTCCAGCTATCACGAATTGAATTGCAAGCATCAAAACATCCATAATAATATATTAAGTAGGATTTGTGCATAACATTCCATTTCAATATTCCCATCAAACTTTAAATTGCAGCACCCTTACAGGGTATGTTATCCAGTACCTGATATACCTACATCAAGGCAATATACAAATACTAACCAATAGAATGTGCTTATGTACATACTGCTATACAATTAATATATATGTCGTCCAGTTTCTTAAACTTGGCCATGTATGAGTATGTAAAAAATACCCATTACACAATTCCTATATTCAGTATAACCATGTTGTGATGGGCATTAAAAATTCATATTTCTGTTAATAGACAGTCGCAGACGTAGGTCCATCAAAATGCCCAGAATTGTGTTCCCCGAGAGTGACACTGAGGGCGAAAAATATTCAAGGCGGTGAGTTAAAACGATCTTACCAAACTATGAAGTAATATAGCAAAAAGAACAGAGAAGAACTTTTAGAAAAACTCACGTGACGGGCTTGGTACTACATTTTATGATCTACCGTTAGTAAGACTAACCAGCGCTGTATATGGGCTTTTGAGGTCCTACAGCAAATGCTGAGAGATTTATGGGCAATATATTTTTTTCTTCTGATAGTCTTCAGGCAGGTAATTATGTGTCTTATTCGCTGATGTAACAGTGACAGATTACACTAGCCAATGAGACGAAAGATTATTCGACGGATGATGATCCGTATTAGGCTTTACGCGTTCATCAAATCGAATAAATGATCTCTAATAGCAGTACTAACTTCTTCATGCTTTGATTGCTACGTAAAATGGTCACAGAGATAGGGATGATTGGAAAAATTGGAGACCTTGGGCCTGCAATAGGACAACAAGTTCACAGTCTTCTTGTCCACGTCACACGCGAAGTCTGCACCATAGGTCTCCTTTATCCACTCCTTAGTTAGTGGGTAACTTAGGTAAGGTTTCAAATGGATCGAGATTTATATTTACAGCTCACGAGGAATGCGCGTGTTTTTCGCTGACGGCAATGACTCAAACAATAGGAGTGTCAGGATTCGACGAGGACCGCGGAAAAACTACGTAGAAGACAGCGAAGATAAGCCTATACAAGAAAGTGAGTTAACTGAATTCCGTGACATATTATTTTCATGAAAACTAAATCGAAGTCAAATTCAAAAGGTATTTATTCAATAAAATCACAAAAATCACTTTGAAACGTCTTAAAGCTAGGTGACTCTAGGTGCCAGTTCCACGCGACCAAAGCCTCAAGTCCTCACAACTCAAGTCCCAGTTTTTAAGGTATTGCGAGCCCGCGTTTCGGAGGCACCACAGACGCCCACTCACTAAGTGCTGAGAATTTTCGAGACTCCACACAAAGCCCGCGAAACAATTTGGAAGAAATTGTTTATTTGCACTTCAATCAGTGTGGCATTTAAGAAATACTCTTGTGTTTTCAAAGGTTAACCTAACCTATTCCTAAGCATTCAAAGAAAAACTTGGACAGTATAATTCTACTGGCTTCAACTTATACTTTCCACTTAGGTCCAATACTATTATTACGCGCCTGTAGTGTCCCACTGCAAAGCAAAGGCCTCCCTTCCTTCCCTCCAGTCGTTCTCCCTAGTCCTTTAAGTACGTGTCTATTTCGTCCCTCCATCTTCGCCGCGGGTTTAAAACGACAGATTTAAGTCCAGAACAAGTCCAATACGAACGATTTTTTCCCATACCCACTTTGTGTGCTGTTGTTAGTATTGTTTGACTTCTGTATTTCCATACAGATGTAAGAAGAAGCTGCCGCAAACGCAAGCTCCTGCACCACAACTTCAACGAGAGCTGGATCACCAACGAGCTGAAAGTGAAGGGGTATCCAGATCTGTACGGCTTCCTCGGAAACAGCTCCTCCGATGAATACACATCTGGAGATGAGGCTAGGGGTGGACAGAAGCAAATTGTAAGTTCTTCAAAGCCTTCTTCATTTTAAGAGTAGTAGAGCTCTTTGTGAAGGGCTGGTCCGGGGAAGTACTACCACCACGCCTTTTTCTCCCGCCAAGCAGCTTTGCTGTGTTTCGGTTTGAAGAGTGTGGTTGCCGCTGTAATTACAGGCACATGAGGCTTAACATCTGTATGCCTCAAGTTGATGGGCAGTGCATTGTATCGTAGGGCACGTTCCTGTCGTGCGTGACTTCCAAGGCAATGCTTTGTTATAGGTGATGGTTACCACTTAACATCAGGTGGGCCATCCGCGTGTTCCATAAACAATTGTATAAAAAAAAAGTCAAAGGGTATTTATTTAGTTGAATAATTACAAAGATCACTTAGCTACGTCTTAAAACTAGATGAATCTAGGTGCCAGTTCCACGCAACCTTCAACTTGTAGTGTCACTAGTTCTTTCGAAACAGTGTGGTGAAAGGATTTTAAGTGCGCCTTAAAGAGACTCTTGACACATGTTTTAGAACTTTTTAGGTTCTATAAAATTCCGGTTTTCACACGATATTTTCCTTCACCGTTTGAGAGTACTAGCAGTGTGTACATATTTTTTTGAAGAGAATTAAAAGTGTAATTGCATTCTATAATTTTTGTATGTAAAATAATAATCTTTCAGACTCTCCAGCCAGCTAAGAACCACGACACCCCGACTACCAGGCCACCAACAGATGAGGACACGCAACTTGCTCGGCAAAGGCGCACTTCGGCGAGGTTCAATAACAACAAAAAAACTAATGTAAGTCTACTTAATACTGATTTAAAAAAAAAAAAATTACAACCTATCGAAACCTTCCTATCCTACTAATATTATAAACGCGACAGTTTGTAAGTATAGATGGATGGATGGATGTTTGTTTGTTACTCATTTTTGTTTTCATTCTGTTGTTTTTACTTTGATTTTGTATTTTTGTGTCTGTGTGTATTAGTTAGGCAAATAAATGTGTTATCTATCTATCTATCTATCTATCTACTCTTTCACGTAAAAACTACTGAATGGATTTTATTGAAACTTTACAATAATATAACTTATACATCAAAACACATAGGCTACGATTTATAAAGATATTGTGTGACTAATCCTGCGCAGACGAAGTCGCGGGCACCAGCTTGTTAGATATAAAAGCGAAAGTATATATGGAAGTTTTCGCGTCATTACCAGTTTACCGATCAAGAAACCTAAAAATTACCCAGAATGGGGTAGAAAATATGAACGCCTTAAATATTGATGGTAGCAATCATCATTACTAATATGCGAGAAATACCGCGGGCCGCAGCCAGTTAATAATACTAGTAGGATCATGCTTTGTGAAACTGTGTTGGTGTAAATAAGTAGATCTCTGGATGAACTAGACAGCGATAAAATACAGTAGATACAAGAGAAAGTAAAAATTTTCTTACATTTCAGGATGCATCGGAAACGGATTCAGAAGGTGACAACAACCAGACGGTCATCGAGAAGAAACCTTTGGAAAATAAGAAAGAGAATGAGAATGATGCCGACAAGGACGAGAAAGAAAATGCAGTTACAGCGCAAGAGAGTGAGAGGTAAGATAGATAATTTTAGACCGAGATGACTGACTCATTTCCAGTACTTCTCTCCATTTATGGCTCTCGCTGTCATTCGACAGACAATCTTGCCAGTGTTACTGGAAAGAGTATAATAATTAACCACTACTAACAAATAATTATTGTGAGTACTGGAAAGAGGATTCGTTTTCTGGTATTTTGGGAAGCAACATATCTTTTTCATTTTAATTGTTTTTCTTGTGTTATTTTGAGTAGTGTTGTGTAATTTCGGTGGTATTTTAACCAACATTACTTCAGGTTTTAACACAAAGTGTAAGCATTTGGAATGAAAGTGTATTATGTGATATCCTGATTTGACTGAAAATGTTTCGAATGTTTTGAAGAAAACCGCCACATTTTCTTCAAAACAAATGACGGCCGACTTGATTATGGACTGACTTGACTAAAAAGTATTCATTCAATATAAACCACTTATTATATTATATTTATAATAACACAAGAAAAACAATTAAAATGAAAAAGATATGTTGCTTCCCAAAATACCAGAAAACGAATCCTCTTTCCAGTACTCACAATAATGGTGTTCAACCAATGACTAGGTGGTCTGGCTCTTGTCCCAGTCAAAGTCAAAATGCCAGTTAAAGGATAAAATGTCTTATAGCTAGGGGAATTTTGTTGTCAGTTCTACGGGCTAAAAGAACAGGCAGCAAACTTTCAGATTGGTTCCTACCGTTCTTTTGTAAAATCCTTGTATAATAATGAAGCTCCAGTATGGTGCCAATCCAACTTGATAAGGCTAGGTCTTCGAGCATCCCTTTGCCGCTATTCTGTAGACACCTTCGTCCACCCCATTGTCCCTACTTGCTAAAAGTCGTTGGAATAAATCTTATCAAGTAAATATGGTTTCAGCAACCAAGCGCCCACTCGATCTACCAGAAGGAAAGTCCGGAAACAAACAAAGAAAGACGACAACCAACATGAAACAGGTAATTAAAAACTATTTGAATTTAGGTTATTAATAATAACAACCTCTTTTGTGTTAAGAAACCCTAGATTTGTGAAGGGTTGACAGAAGAAGTTAAGTGACAATGTCATTTTCAATTTTATTTTGTAGGTAAATTTTAGAAGATTTTGTATTGTTTTGTAAAATTATTTGTTGTTTACAATTGGTTTTGTATTTAACGCGTAAATTATGTGTTGTCGTGAAATTAAAATATCCAGGTTTGTTGTTTTTTTTTTCAAAGCATTTTTATGTTATTATTTTGTGCTTCACAATTATAAAATTAATTATATACTACTTAAAGAAAGTGACTAGGTTAGGTGTACAATAGGCGGGCTTATTGCTACACAGCAATCTATAAATCTATAAATCCTACTAATATTATAACCGCGAAAGTTTGTAAGTATGTATGGATGGATGGATGGATGTTTGTTACTCTTTCACGTAAAAACAACTGAATGGATTTTAATGAAACTTTACAATAATATAGCTTATACATCAGAATAACACATAGGCTATAATTTATAAAGATATTGTGTGAATTGTCCAAAATCTATCATCTGCGAGCTATTCTGGCGTGCGCTGCCAAAACCGCTAGAGTTACACACTACGCCACGCTAATATAAGCTACTCGAAATACTAATCTTGCGCAGACGAAGTCGCGGGCACCAGCTGGTACATAATATGCGTGAAATGTCCTCCTGATATCAATATCAGTTCCTACCTCTTTTTGCTAACATGACGACACCGGGAATGAAATGTGCACTTTATTAGTGCATTATTCTGATACAGTATCGGAAATATCGTCGTCGGAATCCGGCAGCGAGTTGACACTGAGCCGAGCGCCGCGCCGGTCCAAGCGCACGCGCAAACCAAAACCGGCCTTCGTACAGATTGCACAGGCAGAGACCCGCGGCAGAGGTTTGTGTTAACATACAGCCTACCGCCTACCTACAGCCTACCTGAGTGTCTATTCTGACTTGAAACAACTGTTTTTTTCGTAATTCGGGTTTCGTTTTAGATATCGATTCGGTATGTAGATGCGATAAACGCCCCTATCTGGCTCCCTGTAAACAAATGTTTTTTTGACACCCGATAAGAGCGTACAAAGTCCTGACTTATTTGAATCCTGAAACCCCATTTTTAAGCAGACTTTTAATCGACCTGAACAACACGACGCTTAATTTTAAAGCTATATGTAAAAATAAGATTTAATTATTTATTACAACCAGATTACTAACTTAATCACTTTTCTAAACTTTCACAGCTAAAACCTTCACAATCAGAAAGAAACCTTACAGCTTACGTGAGAGAAAGCCCAAGATTTTACGCAGGAAAACTATCAGATGTAAGTTTTTTAACTGAAAAATCCATAACCATAGAATATAATTAGCAAACAGTTGGTTTTGTATATGTATTACATACATAGAGATCAAACTGACCAGAGTTAGTTGATAAATGTACATAAATCAGGAATAAATGTACATAAATGTTTAATGGAATCAGTGGCGTAGCTAGTCAAAGTCAAAGTCAAAATGTATTTATTCAATAAAATCACAAGGATCACTTTGAAACGTCTTAAAGCTAGGTGACTCTAGGTGCCAGTTCCACGCGACCAAAGCCTAGAAGAACAGGCAACAAACTTACGGCTTGGTTCCTACCGTTCTTTTGTATGATCCTTTTATAATATAATATATTATTGGAGTTTAGTGAGGCGTAGGCATACAGAAAAAGGTAAACATAATCAAATTTATAAGACAGCACATGCTACGCCTCAAACTAATAATACCTAATGCATAAATACAAGTTGGACAAGGGCCCCAGTGCATAGATAAATAATCGGGCCCTCCCCCCCTCTTTCCACATAGCTTGAACTTATATTGGCCTTTAAAATAAATCATTAAAAAAAATGTGAGCAGGCTCAAGGTTTTCTAGCTTCGGGAGCTGGCTGACCCTCTCTTTTCAAAGCTTAGGTTAGAGGGCCCCCTGAGCTCCGGGGCCCTGGTGCACTGCACCACCTGGTCCTACGATAGCTACGCCACTGGATGGAATCAAGCCCATAACCTACACACCTATCAAGCTACTTAGTGCAGCATTGATTATTTATTTAATGTTTATCTAATTTTTAGCACAATCTCCGTCAAGCAGTAGCTGCAGTAGCTCCAGCTCAGACACAGAAGAGGACCTTAATGTGTCTATGAAAAACAAGACTAAGGGTAGGCAGAAGAGCAAGTCCATGGACGATAAGAAGGATGATCGCGCACTCCGGGACATACAGCCGGTCGAGTTGGACGGACGAGTTAGATTCTCATCAGTAAGTCTATCTTATGAAAAAACTAAAACAGCTTCATGACTTTGATCCCCAGGCACGGTAGATATCCCCTCAGATCTCATAGTACTAAGTACGAACTCCAGGTTCTTTTCTTCTTCTCCATGCCTCTTATTCCATTTTTATCCGAGGTCGGGCCTCCTTGTACTTTTGCGCCAGAACGCTCTGTACTTAGTTATCGTCAATGCGATGTTGAGGATCTTGACTTTTTTCTCGATTCATTGATTCATTGGACCACCACATAGATGGATCTACATCTCTCACGGGGCTTGGTCAGGATGCTGAGAACGGTTTTGACCGAGTGGCTCTCTTCTCTTCGCATTACATGACCAATCCATCCCAGCCTACTCTCTGTTAGCTTTTCTTTCACTCATCAGTAAGCATATATGAATTAAAAAAATTAGTTACTACTTTCCATCAGACGGGCTGTGAAATTGATTGTCTAATTTCAATGAAAAAATAAGGTTACAATCTTCTTATTGGGTTTGAAGAGTAAGGATAAGAAGAAAAGCAAGAGTGGGCAGAATAGCAAGTCCGTGCCAGTAGTTAGATTTAGGATCAATGCGAAACTGGCATCCAAACTAGTCAAGAATTTCCCACTGTTAATTGTTCAAGATTATAAGGGCGATTAATAAGTATGGGAGCTGCCGGTTTTTTGCTGTTATAATTATTAAAATAATGGCATATAATATTTGAAGGATGGATTATAATAATATTCCGTATTTCAGGTCGGAGGCTTAGAGGAGCACATAAAATGCCTTCGAGAGATGGTCCTATTCCCCCTAATGTACCCGGATCTCTTCAAGAAGTTCAACACGCGTCCGGCGAAAGGAGTGTTATTCCACGGCGGACCGGGTACGGGAAAGACTTTACTGGCCCGAGCGCTGGCGAATGAGTGCAGTTTTGTTGGAGGGAGAAAAGTGGCCTTTTTTATGAGGAAAGGCGCGGATTGTCTGAAGAAATGGGTGGGAGAGAGCGAGAGGCATTTGAAGTTGTTGTTTCAGCAGGTTGGTTTAATATTTCTTTGAATTGCAATCCTTTTTGTATTTATTCGTTTTATAAGTTCTTCTACAATACAAAGATATTATAGTGTCCCTAAAGTTATTACTTGGGTTACTAACTTTTGTGTACCATAACATAAAGCTGAATAAAAAGTACAGGAACAAAGATACCTTTGACCAACACATACAACTAAAGAAGAACTATCCAGCCCTGTTATCGTCACTCATAGTTTAGCAATCATAATACATTTTATTAAGTTAACTAGCGACCCGCCCCGGCTTCGCACGGTTTTTGTGGGTTATCCCTAAGAGATTATGCTTGTATTATGCATATAAACCTTCCTCTTAAATCACTTTCTATAAAAAAAAACCGCATTAAAATCCGTTGCGTAGTTTTAAAGATTTAAGCATACATAGGGATATAGGGACAGAGAAAGCGACTTTGTTTTATACTATGTAGTGATTCGTTGTGATGAACAATTTCATTATCATATTTTACAAGAAATTTTTAATAGTTGGAAGTTCTTAAATTGCTCCTAATATATTTCCAGGCAAATAAGATGAAGCCGTCCATAATTTTCTTTGATGAGATCGACGCTTTAGCGCCAGTGCGTAGCGTGAGGCAGGAACAAGTGCATACCAGTGTTGTCGGCACGCTATTGGCTGAAATGGACGGACTATGCGACAGGTGGGCATAGAGATTGCATCGAGTGTTCTCAATCAAATCAAATTCACCGTTGTAATGCAAACTAAAATGAACCTTATCTCTAGGGGCGAAGTGGTCATAATCGGTGCAACTAACCGGCTGGACGCGGTTGACCCGGCACTTAGACGCGCTGGCCGCTTCGATAGAGAGCTGCATTTCCCTCCACCACACTGCTCCGCCCGCGCTGATATCCTCAGGATTTACACTCAGGAATGGCGGCCTCACATCACACAAGATATTATAGAGAATGTGGCTGAGCTTACTGCTGGTTATGGAGGTAAAAACACTCCTGTAGAATTTCTATCTATAGCTATAACGGACATCAATAGAGCTGCGTTTACACAAAAATAGGCCGTCGCTCTTAAAAATCAGCCCTAGAAAAATCTGTCTGCAGTAGTCTGCAGAAGTCCACAGCTGAACAAGTCCTCCCCATAGATCTCCAGAAAAGTCCACAGCTGAACAAGTCCTCCCCATAGATTTCCTGAAAAGGTGATTTTGAGCCTTATCCATTCAACGACTTCCCGATATCTTCACAATGTCGTTGATTTATCAGGGAAGGACAAAGAAAGCTCTCAAATCTTACGTAATCGTATCGAGAGACCAACTTTTTGCGTTCTGTGTTTACGTATTTGTTGGTAAACTTTGTCAGCGAAATAATATGGGAGAGGGGCGTGTCTGTAGGATGTTTCGCATTCTGTGAAAGCACTTGACTTTCTTGATCTTTACTCTAGGTCTCTTCATTCGTGTGATGTTATAATAATAATAATAACTTTATTGAGGACAGAATGGAAAAAGTTATAAACGTAAATGGCGCAAGTAGCGATCTCTTCCAGAAAACCGTAATTGTAATCGAAACGTAGGACTAATGTTTTGCATCATTGACTGCTAAGTTGAGCTGATTCGGTATCCACAGCCCCCCGAACTAGTTAAAACCATATACCGAAGGTCATGTCGTGAGATTTGTTACAGGTTCGGATCTAAAGGCGCTGTGTTCGGAAGCTGTATTGAAAGCGCTACGCCGTGTGTACCCACAAGTCTACGAGAGCGAACACGCGCTGATGATTGATGCCAAAAATGTAAGTACAGAGAATCGTAATTTTCAATGCTTCGGAGTTTCTTCAAATATTATAGCGAGTTTGTGGTATCAAATATTGACCATACCTGATAAAATGTGATAAATGTATAAAATGTATATTCGGTGGCGATTTCATGTAGATATGTTCAGAAACTGGTGCTAAAACGTTTTATCGATATAATAACTGAAGGGGTAGCCGATTGAAAACCTAACAAAAGTTCCAATGCACTCCTGAATATAGTTAGAATATAGTAATTTGCACAGCCACTCGAAGTAGGCCTTAGTTACCAATGTGATTTCTACACATATTGATCGATTGTGTTTAAGTGATGATGTGTGACAAAAAAACACGCACTGGTGGACGTTACAAACATCGCTAAACTAAGCCAGGCTTATGAAAACCAGATACCTGATACATACACTCCTATATAACTATAAATTCCTTTCTTGTAGATACATGACGAAAATAAAAAAATTTAATATTCAGACACATCCACAACATTTATGTTAATTAGACAAATGCTTATTCTTGGTGGGAATCGAAACGACAACCCTCAGCGCAGAAGGTAATGTGTATACCAACTGAGCTGTGAGAACCTCTCAATACTCATTTACAATGTCCCATAGGTGGAAGTAACAAAAGAGGATCTTCTAGAGGCGATGCGCACGCTCGTAGCGGCGGGCGCGAGAACTAGTCCTCTGGCGGCAAGACGACTGCCTTCCTACTGCGAGCCGCTACTGCAGACGCAACTACAAGCTGCTGCCAACATGTTGGATAAGACCCTTCCGTCCGATCCCATGCACAGGTAATCAATGAAGTGTTTCATAATTCATAATTCATTTATTGCGAAAATGGGTACAAGTTAAATCATGTCAATTTAAATTTATATAGAGGTAGATCAGCCATATTCAGCTTTACAGCATGCAAGTTTTATAATTATATTACTATGTAAATTAAAACAGATAAATCAGTAAATACGGTAAAAAATAAAATGTCAAAGAGTTAATATTACTATACACTTTTAAAAATAATAATTAATAGGAAATGAAAATGTCAGATATCAAATTTGTCACATAAATAATCTTCAATACTATAGTAGGCTTTCTGTAGGAGAACACTTTTAACTTTATTTTTAAAAACTTGTTGGGATTCTGACTCTACTATATATCTAGGTAAATGATTATAAATCTTTGGCGCCATGCAAAATATGCTATTGTTAAGATAGGCAGTTTTATTTAAGGGACAGCAGAGTGTTGCTCTTTATGGTGCCCGAAGAAATCTGGGCCGATCGGAAGCGCGATGGTTCGACGACGTATTTAAGGTCGCGGGAGACACCTGGACGAGAGACGCACAAGATAGGAGGCTGGCAGAATATGAAGGAGGCCTATACCCAACAGTGGGTGAACAGGCCGAAAAAGACAATTTGAAAGCACTGGTGGTCTAGTGGTAGCAGCCCCGCCTTCCGATCCTAAGGTCTTGGTTTCGTAACCGGTGGTGCTCCAATGAGTTTTTCTGTTCAAAAATGTATGTGCACAATGCCAGTACTCTCAAACGGCGAAGGAAATCATCGTGAGGAAACCGGCATGTCGTAGAAGCTAAAAAGTTCTATAACATGTGTCAAGTGCTCGAAAGGAGCCTCTTGAGGCGCACTTAAAATCCTTTCACCACACTGTTTCGAAAGAAACTAGTAACACGACAAGAGAGAAGAGACCTTGAGAACCACTAATAATAGGTTTTAAGTTATCATCTTATTAACAAAAGCAAGTAAGTTGACTTTTAACATTCAAGAACACAGAATGGAGGTATGGAACTGTGTTCATTATGTATTGACTCAAAAAATACTTAGTCCTAAGACCTAATAATATGAAACCTACGTACATAATAAAGGCATACTGAACACTGAATAATGTTAAGGTGCTTTCCACAGAATAAGATCATCTCTATCGCCAAACGTCCTTCTTGTCAGCGGTCCATGCGCGGAATCCTACATCGCACCAGCATTATTAGCTCGGCTGGAACATTGCACTGTAAAGGAGCTGAGCATCGCCACACTTCACTCAGCGCTGACATTCACTCAGGAACAAGCGGTTATATCGGTCAGTAACAATATAGCGTAAAGCAACTTACCTCGACTCTCTGTCTGTCTATCTGTGCAGGAAAATACTGAGTACACTTTTGTAAACATATCGTACCAAAAACCGATTTACTCAACTGTGTGCGGCAATAAGGCACACAGTTGAGTGTAATGTCAACACGATACGCTTATGTCACAGATTTTAATCCCATTTTCAGTCAAATAGAGCTTGTTTTCAGATGTTTGTTGTGTAATTTAACTAGTTCGAAGTTGGGGCCTTTCAGCTAATAAACATGAATGATCAAGGGGTGTGTGCATATTATAATGACGGCTAAAAATTAGTCTATAGTCGCGTTAAACACTCGCTGCAAACTCGGTCATAAATCATTTTAACACTAGTGTTGAGAGTACTCGGCGCGCGCGCATGCACGTTATCGATAAAAAGAATGACTCAGCGAGAGCGTCCGGTGGTTCCACGGTCGGAGAGCTCATGTATCGATAGTTCTTATCGACTCCAATAATGCACATCTCTGCGCTTAAGCAAAAGGATCGTGTTATTCTCCTAAGTGCGAGAGAGAGAGCAATATTGCTGTCTCGTTCCGATAATTTATGACCGAGTTTGCAGCGAGTGTTTAACGCGACATAGCTTCTTTTAAACATGGCTTCTATAGTTGCAATATCCACAAATTCGCAAAGTCAAAACATAATTCTGGTAGCGAACGTAACTTCCGTTTTAAAGATAGTTTTTATTATTCAGGTATTCTCAGAATGCCGGCGCGCGGACCGAGGCTGCGTACTGTTCATCCGAGACGTTCTGTCCGTGTGGACGTCACTGTCGATGTCCCACGGCGCCGCCTTGCTTCTGCAGCTGTGGCGCACGCGCGCCGCGGGGGACAACACGCTGTTGCTAGCCTCTACCAATGCGGCGCACTCGGATCTACCGCAGGAGGTATGATACGATACAATATTCGTATTAACAACTGACCCAGCTGCTAGTACCTCAAGTTGATGGACGCATTGCAGTGCATCGTAGGCCACGTTCCTATCGTGCGTGACTCACGAGGCAATGCTTTGTTATAGGTGATGGTTACCACTTAATACCAGGTGGGCCATCTGCTTGTTCCATCAGCTAGTAGTATTAAAAAAAATGTAGTTTATGACCGTGGTGATCCCGGCATGGAATAGGACTCTTTCATCTCCTCCCGTGGATGTCTTGAGAGGCGCCTCATATTCTCTGTACTTAAAACTCTGCTATACATCAATCCGCCTGCGTGGCAATTACAAACCAACCCTTCCAAATGTGAGGGTAACATCTAGAACTGGATTTATTTAGGTTATAATGATCAAGTGTTATATACAGATAGGCCACTCACAATTGATATACTTACTACTACATAAAGTGGGCATAATGCTATATAGTATTCATGTATGTGCCTCAGACATTTAGACATTTTCAACGATCTTTAGTAACAAGAGACATCTTTGTACCTATCCTGAAGATTTTTTATGTTATTTATTCAGCTGCAAGACCTGTTCCCGATCTACAAAGACTGCGTGTACAGCGTACGGGAGCCGAACGCTTCCGAAGTGATCGCCTTCCTGAAGCCGATCATTGCCGAAGCGTTGCTTAGCCCGCCGCCTCTTGAGAGCAACGAGCCGCCTCCTCCTTTACCAAGAGGTAATTATGAACTTTATTTCAAAATCGATATAAACACTCTTGGTCACAAACTTGGTTCTCAAAATCTAGGCGTAGTCGGGACAAAAACTTGAATTGCAAAATTGTGGGTAGACTAAACATTTACCAGCATGTACGATACCTACATAGAAATTTAGAGAGCTTAGATTCAATGAATATAGACATACACACGAAAAAAATTCAATGCGCCTTATTGACGCATACGACACCAGGAGATCGCGCTGGAATCGCGAAACGATTATTAATTCCAACTTTATTCTAAAATACACTTTTAAGACTCTTATGCTGATACTGCTTTATGCAGTCTAGGTGAGCCCTAGATATATGAAATTAGGTGGGTCCATAGATATTATATCCCATAACTTCTTATGAGACTGCGGGTGATTTATTTTGAATGAATCTGAATTATTCTATGAAGTCGCAAGCATAACCTAAAAAATTTAATACAATTGTATTTTCACAGCCCCCCCACCGCCGCCTCCTAGAGAAAGTCCCGAAGAGGTCACGCGTCGTAAACGTAAAGAGGATTATAAACTACGAGAACTGAGGATATTCCTTCGCGATATCTGCCGAAAACTGGCTTCCAATCGACGCTTTTACAAGTTCACTAAACCAGTGGATTTGGAGGAGGTTTGTACCTATTGATATTTATATAGAGTTGATATTACCGTGTTCATCATGGAAAAAAAATACTGGAACTCAGGATTAATTCAGCTTCTAATCGACGTTTTTACAAGTTAACTAAAACTGTGGATTCGAGAAAGTTTATACTTATTGCTATTGATATAGAGTTGTTATTACCGCTTTCATCTAGAAACAAAACGCGATATCTGTCGCAAGCTGTCCACTCTTTCAATAAAAGAATTAAAAAAATGTCCACACTCTTTCAATGTACTCTTACGAGTGTATAAGTAATTGAAGTTCTTAATGATATAAATATAGAGTTGTTATTACCGTGTTTGGCATCTCTGCTTAAGTTGCATTACTAATGTCAAAATTCAATGTACTCAGGTGACAGACTACCTCGACATAGTGAAACAACCCATGGACCTCGAGACTATGATGACCAAAGTAGACATGCACAAGTATAACTGCGCCAAAGAGTTTCTGGATGACGTGGATCTGATATGCGCGAACGCTTTGGAGTATAATCCGGACAGGTAAAGGTGCATATTATATTTATTTGTAATATCGTGTCTATTATGTACCAATTAATATATAATAATATATATATATATATTTATATATGTATATATATATTTATATATATATCCATATACACATAGCAAATACAGCAAATGCTGAGTGGTGGCCTTTTTGTCATATTTTGTAAATTTAGATTTTTAACAGACAAAATCGGGTTTAAGATTATTTATTTCTCAAAAAGAATACAATTCACTTATATGAGAAAATAATTTAAAAGTAACAAAAAAATAGTCGGGCTAATCGTCTTAAGAATAAACTAAATTTAAAATAACAAACAAAATGAAATATCTAATTCTAAGATGCCGGTAGTTATGAATGCATTGCTCACTCGTTCTAAACAATAGGTTCTTTGTGCGAGCGAGTTACACGGATTAAATAAACTAGATGTGACAAGCGTCTAACGTCTGACTGAACGGAAAAATTTTGATTTTGTTATGATATTGTTATTACAAATTTACTGGAAATTATCTCTTATGATAGAATGAATAATATGTAAAAAAGTTTTTTTATTGTTTTTTTTTTTATATGTTTTTTTTTCTCCTTTTTGTTTCTTGGTTTTTAATAAGTAAGTAAGTTAATTATCTCTATAAAAGTTTTACCTATTTCATTACAAGCTTATTTAATATATAATATTTAAGTCTATGTTTGAAGATTGTCATGGTTTTAGCTTCCTTAACATCTTTTGGTAGTTTATTATACAACGTGTTTATTAAGAATTGTAGGGATCCGAAAGCAGGATATTCTACCGGTCATAACGAACAACTTTTGTTCTACGACTTTTAAAATTTCAAAGTTTTTCATTCATGAAATGCCTCCTAAACTTTTATCTAAAATGAATCTAAACGCATCATGAGGCAGCCCTATTTACAGCTGTTCTTTGACCTCTAGTTGTTAACCTTAGATAAAATAGGTAACAGAACTGCCACCAATTACCTAGTAATGTGCCTACCTAATAATGATGTTGCTGTTTTTAAAGATCTTGGTATGTAAAAGAAATATTTTCGCGACTGTAATCCCTAGTCACGGTAAACATTCTCTGAGATCTTTGGTACTAATACCTATTCAGTAACTAGGTACCTACGTGGCTACGTACTCAATATTTAATAGAATATTTATTTTTGTTTAATTACTAGATGTCGTAAACCAATGTTTATGATATTCATAGTTCTTTAAATTGTAACATGTTACTTTACCACCATGGTTCATTGACACGACAAAATTATTCAACTGCAATTTTGGGAAGTGTCTAGTCTGTCCTATTTAATCTTTGACTAACCTGTCTGTCATTGGTTGCATTTAAAAACGCATATCCAATCAGGACGGCCGACGGCCGCCGATCAGTGTTACCATTTGTGGCAGATTTCTGCCATTTGGCAGATTTTAAATATTTCAAGAAAAATCTTATTAGTTTGAATTTTTAATGAAATAATATTTACCTATAATTTATTTATTTTTTACCGAACTGGAAACTTCTTATTCTTTTTTACCTTTATTGATTTGGTTTCTAAACAACTTCTATCTCGTTTTAGATAACTGCAAACCGTTACAAACGATCAAAAGATAGTAACTGAATGTAATGTAGGTATTTAATTTATTCCGTAGCCACGAAGGAGATGGTATGAAGTCATATTTTTGGTATTTTTATCGTCAAGCTTGGTAGATTTTGACAGATTTTTTGGCAGGTGTGTGGTAGAACCGCCACTTTTGAGATGGTCACCCTGTTTGTGTTTACATGCGTTGTTGTACATTGTTTTGTTGAGAAAATGTCATCAAACGTGATAAAATGGTGATTGTTATGTAAAAAGCCGTCGTCAGTCAGTGTGTGTATGAGCAGTGCCTACGAGGTAATGGTTTAGTGTGAAGTTTGAAGCCTGTGTCGTGCGAAATCTCGCAAACTTACCAAAATCCAGTTTTATCCAGTGTTATTATAGCCAGTAAATAATGACAAAATCCATAGGAACCAGTAAAAATATCGTGTCAGGGGATTGGCGGCGTACCTACCTACCTACCGTAAGGTAAGTATTTCAAATTATCTCGTAGGTTAGGGTTATCGTTGTTTTTCTCTTTCCTAGATAGAAGCGCGCGTGCGTGTGACCTTGACACGTACACAGACAGGGCTGTTGCAAATTTCTGAGAAAATATTAATTTTACTTTACTATGGGAATTTCGAAAACGATGTATTCAACCGTTGCACACGTCAAAGTATTCCAGTGCTTGGTCTAAATACACGCTCTTTGTTTCCCTACATAACTTCATCAACACGTTGTATAACTGGGCACCTTCATACATGATGCATTTTTTCCCGTAGTTAGTTCTTGGTATATGTAATTTTATATCATTTGCACTCCTTAGTCTTAGTTTCTGTATTTGTTGTTTTTTTGTGAATGAAATTTGGATGTGGATGTCTTTGGTCAGTATTTTACGTATTAATATGCAGTTGTAATAAAGGTAAGTTTGTGATATATTCATTATTTTAGTTTTCATATATAGTATTTTAGTAGGTGTGAAAAAATCGTAATTAAATAATCTTTTAATGACCTTATTTTGTGCAGTTTGCAACATGTTTATGTTCGTTTTAGCAGCCGTGCCCCAAACTTCCACTAGGTAATCTATGTGTGGCTTAACGAGAGAATTATATACTGTGTATTGTACAAGCCTCGGCAAACATTTCACAATTCCACGCAACGCACCCGTGAGTGATGATAACTTTGATTTTATTTTCTGTAGATGAGGCTTCCATGTCAATCCGCTGTCTAATATAAGTCCAAGGTACTTTTCTTCGTAAACTCTGGTGATAACTTGATTGTCAATTGTCAAAGGGGTAAAATCTGGTATAGTTTTGTTTTTAGCTGCAAATATTATAAAATTAGTTTTTGATATGTTTATTGTAAGAAGATTAGACTTGAACCAAGCGTTGAGAAGGTCTAAATCGTGTTGTGCGTCAGATAAAATCGAAGTTATAGTATGTCCAAAATAGAATAAGCTGGTGCCATCTGCATATAGGGTAACATCACCTTTAAGGCCTATTTCATGAACACTATTTATATAAATTAGGAATAATAAGGGTCCAAGGATTGATCCCTGGGGCACGCCAAATGTAATTGCATTAGGTTTACTTAGTGACTGGCCTATGTTGACTACCTGCTGTCTGTTGGAAAGGTATGATTTAAATATGTTAAAAGCGGTTCCACGAATCCCAATATTTTTCAGTTTAGCTAGTAGCAGAGTATGACTAACAGTATCAAAGGCCTTTTTAAGATCAATAAACACTCCAACCGCTATTTGTTTTCTGTCAATATTTAGTTTAAGTTTTGTTACAATATCTATAGTTGCTGACAGTGTATTAGACTTAGATCTGAAGCCGTATTGATTTTGATAAAGAAAGTTTTTTGAATTTAGAAATGCCTCCAGTCTGTTATATAAAACCTTTTCAAAAATTTTTGATAATACTGGTAGCACTGATATTGGACGATAGTTTCCTGGGTCATCTTTTTTGCCAGATTTAAAAATAGGAGTAACTTTGGCTATCTTTAGGCTGTCAGGGAACGTTCCATTTTCTAGGCATTTATTGATACAGAATGTTAGTTCTTCTAATATTATTTTTTTTACACATTTAATTGATTTAGTGTTAACGCCATAATAAAGATTTTTCTATTCTATTCTATTATTTTTGAAGATATAAAATTGCTATAAATCTAAAAAAAGTTTCGGATAATACCATCAAAAAAATTCACTAAAAATATCATTTTGATCAGAATAAGTCATAAACTTGACCAAGTTAACTATTACCTTGTGAGCGAGATTACATAACTTCATGCATTGATTTTTGGAGATATCTCCCAAATTGTTGAATTATGAGAGCGAGAAGTGGTTTGACGGTTGTTTGTGTCTGAACTCTACAATGAATTCCCCAGAACATCGTCAGATAAACAGATTCGTCACGAGGCATGTTCGCTGCGGGACCACGCACACGCTCTGATAGACGTGGAGATGGACAGCGATTTCGAGTCGGAATGCCAGGACATCGCCAAGCGGAGGCAAGTGGAGGGAGATGCGATGGACACCGATCTGCCTGACTTTATCTACACTGCTTCCACGTTACGTGAGTGCTGAGGAATAACTAATAATCCTACTAATATTATAAACGCGAAAGTTTGTAAGTATGGATGGATGGATGTTTGTTACTCTTTTACGTCAAAACGACTGAATGAATTTTAATGAAACTTTACGATGATATACATCTTATAGCTTAAACATCAGAATAATACATAGGCTACAATTTATAAAGATATTGTGTGAATTGTCCAAAATATGACTATGAGTGTCAAGTAAGTAGGAAAAAATCTACCATCTGCGAGCTATTCTGGCGTGCGCTGCCAAAACCGCTAGAGTTACACATATGTACTACGCCACGCTAATATAAGCTACTCGAAATACTAATCCTGCGCAGACGAAGTCGTGGGCACCAGCTAGTAACTAATAATATTATAAACGCGAAAGTTTGTAAGTATGGATGGATGGTTTGTTACTCTTTTACGTAAAAACTACTGAATGGATTTTAATGAAACTTTACAATATACATCAGAATAACACACAGGCTACAATTTATAAAGATATTGTGTGACTAATCCTGCCCAGATGAAGTCGCAGGCACCAGCTTGTAACTAATTCACAACGCACACATTTTCAGGGTTGTTGCAAATTTCTGAGACGATATTAATTTTACTTTTGTATGGGAATTTCGAAAACGAAGTATTCAAACTTTGCACACGTCAAAGAATTCCTGATTTGATAGATTCTCTGATCACTTCGTCTTTGGCCTTAGAGGGGTATTATGTTACACGTTGTATAGCCATCACCTATGAAATAGCATTCCTCTGCGTCCATTAACTATCCATTGTTTTTCGTATTGTTCATGAATGTATATTTTGTAATTCGTTCAATTCGGTAAATTTTTCAGGAATAGATTCACTCATCAACGACAGTACAGTAAAGTCACCGCGGACCCCACAAAATGGCGACAAAAGCGACACCCATTCTGGCAAGCGAAAGAGAAGACGTATGAACGCTTGGTCGAAAGGGCTGGTCGTGAAACGGCCTAGGACTCAAGGCAAGGTAAGCTAAAGAGCACCGTAAGTCGATTGTAATAAAGATAGGATTTGTCTATGACGTAATCGGTTAGCTAACAATGAAATCTTTCAAATTTTGGCGTAGTAATCTCTCAGTACCAAGGTGACCTATTGTCGTAAACGGCTGCAGTTATCGTGGAAAATTAAACTGGCGTATAGTTTTATTTTAAATTATTTAAATTTGTATTTGTAACTCATCATCATCTTCCTGCCCTTATCCCACGCTGCATGGGGTCGGCACAACAGGTTTTCTTCTTCCACTCTCCTCTATCATTCATAATCTCGGTGCTCACTCCTTTCTTACTCATGTCATCTTTCACACAGTCCATCCATCTTTTCTTTGGCCTACCTCTCTTTCTTAATTTGTAACTGTAGCTCATAAATTGCAAGACTACCTTGAACCACAGAAAAGAGGGGACTTCTAATACAGGTTTTAGAACATAAAATAAGAGATCCCAGCCCATTTTATTGTTAAAACTTGTATTTTATGAATAACATATTTTGATTTGATTGTGGTGTAAGAATTAGCCTGACTATGACTACTAAGTTACTATGCCAAAGAAGAAGTACCAAGAGGCTGTCATAGTTCATCATCATCATTATCAACATCAACCTATGTTCGTCCACTGCTGGACGTAGGTCTCTCCCAAGACGTGCCACTAAGCCCGGTCTTCGGCTCTTTTCATCCAATGTTTGCCAGCTACATTTCGCAGATCTTCGCAGAGATTGTTATAGTTATTCATTTTTAATTACCCTTCCCAGAGTTTCAAAGACTCAAGCATGGCGATCACAGACGAGGAGTCCAAAGAGAATAAGCCGATCACATCCACCCCTCTGCCCAACGGCGACGTGACGTCATCGTCCGCGTCAGACGACGACGCGCCCTTGCGACGGCCGCAGGACGAATCCGACCTGGTGCTGAATGATACTGTCGAGAACAAATACATGCCTGAAAGGTAAGTGTCTAGATTTACAAAGAGAACATTCCGTCGAACAAAGTTACTTGCCTATCGATCTTCTATAGGTTACATTTCGGGGAATGTGCCCAGGTACTTCACGATATTATACAGCCATCACCATCCCACCACAGGACTAGTAGACGCACGGCCGGGTATCATCCATATCTGGTTAGCATACCACCTATTCGCACTAAGCGTTTTGCTTCTAGCTACATTATGCGAACTGCTAAGGAGTGGAACTCACTACCGTCGTCTGTTTTTCCTGACCACTACAATCTAAATCTCTTCAAGGCAAGAGTGAATAGGTGTCTTCTAGACCGTTCTGCTCCAACGTCGACTACATTGTCGCTTACCATCAGGTGAGATTGTAGTCAAAGGACGGTTTATTCATTATAAAAAAAAGAACAAATACATGCCTGAAAGGAGTGTCTAGATTTACAAAGAGAACAAGTCGATTACGTCAACGCCTCTACCAAACGGCGACGTGACGTCATCGTCCGCGTCAGACGAAACGCGCCCTTGCGACGGCCGCAGGATGAATCCGATCATTTTGGATATTATTATGTTTCTTAGTAAAATTTACTGCTTATGACCTACAATTGATCTCCAAATAGACATAATGTAAGTTTTATTTTTCAATACGACCGGGTTCGATTCCCGAACTAAGGAAAAGTTTTTTTTTTTAAATCTATGTATGCAGTTTTTCTTGTCACTAAAATCGATGACATGGTTCCTAAGAACCGATCTTTGTATCTCTTACAAGCTGGTGCCCGCGACTTCGTCTGCGCAGGATTAGTCACACAATATCTTTATAAATAAGTCTTTATAATTATAAGTGTTATTCTGATCTATAAGCTATATTATTGTAAAGTTTCGTTAAAATCCGTTCAGTAGTTTTTTCGTGAAAGAGTAACAAACATCCATCCATCCAATCATCCATCCATCCATCCATACTTACAAACTTTCGCGTTTATAATATTAGTAGGAAGTAGGATAGTTACAGACTTGCCCATACTGACCGATCTAAATGGGCCACTCTGTATACAAATATATATAAAAATCAATTCTTTGTTACAGTCCTGGGAAGATCATAGAAAAATCACCTACAAAAGCATCACCAAAGAAACGGAATTCAGGGCATGACACTTCTAGTGCGGGTATGTAACCTTATCTTCATTGCCATAAGAGCCATTTTATCATGGCCATAAAATTACACAGCTTTATACTCTATGTGCATTGTCCTAAAGTTCATATTTCTTTGCAGAGAGTGAGAAAGTACTGATAAACAAGACTGAGTTAGAAAACATTGTATATAAGAACGCTAAGACGCTGCGAACGATTGGACTTGAGACTTTATTTGATCTACATTCTCAGGTATGTTTTATGTTTATGTGTCTATTTATGTGCACACAGCCACTCTCAAACGGTGAAGGAAAACATCGTGAGGAAACTGGCATCTCGTAGAACCTATAAAATTCTACAAACATGTGTCAAGTGCTCGAAAGAAGCCTTTTAAGAGTAGTAGAGCTCTTTGTGTAGGGTTCGTCCAACACGCCTTTTTCTGCCGTCAAGCAGCAACGCTGTGTTTCGGTTTGAAGAGTGTGGTTCCGTGATGTGCGTGACTTACAAGGCAATGCTTTCTATAGGTGATGGTTTCCACTAACATCAGTTGGGCCATCTGCTTGTTCCATCCGCTAGTTGCTTCGATCAACAATCACTAGATTCCGTGTCACATACAAAATCATAGCTAAAAACTGTCCGCTTGAACATCTACTTACACACACATAAACAGCTACATCGAACTGATTCAAAGGTTTTTAAACAGTCTCAAGTTCAACCTAATTACAACCATAAACCCTTGTAATAAAGTCACAAATCTTCAAAATACTATCTTACACTTATGATCATTCGTCAATTACAGCCGTCACTTAGAAATTAAAAGACATAGGTTAAATAACATTTATTGTGTAATCAACCTTATGTTTCAACAAATAAAGTACTTTTCTCCATTATTACTTTGTGAGCTATATCGTTTCTGTTTGCTTCTTTGTATTTTACTACTCCTCACACACACTACAGGTTCCTCGATGACGGACTTTGAATAAACGACAAAATATTTGTTTTTAAATTTTAACAATGATTTAAGTATCGCAAAACTGAAACTGACATGTAATTACCGAAAAAAAGATATTCCTTCTGAAACCTTACTGTTTTAGGGGTTATTTTCGCAGTTATTAAAGCACACTGAGGCATTTTAGCACGTCCGCACGTTGGCTGTGGTTGGAGCATACTAAACTCAAATAAGAACACAAATTTATTTGTGCTCTTATTTCTTGGGCCGTTTTTGAGCCCGTCACACGTAATCTAGGTTGATTGTTGATCGAAGGCTAGTTGTATAAAAAAATAACTGATATTAAAACTTTGTACTAAGGGGGCATCCATTAATTGCGTGAGGTGATTTTTCGACCAGCCCCCTTGGTGAGATGTCGTGATATTTTGCTCGAACTTGCCCCTCCCCCACCCCTAATCTCACGTGAAATTTTTCAAGATGAGAACTTTTCATGTTATTAAGTGAATGTGTGATTGCGTTGGAATAATAAAAAAAAAAAAATTTGCTTAATTGCTATAGTTTAATATCCATATTTTAGATTATTCAGTAAAAATATACACAGTTTTCTCGCAATCGTACACTTTTACTTGCGGGGGAAAAAAATACGTGATTTTTGCCGAGATCCCCCTCTCATTCCCTCACGTGAGATCGGGCGAGGTTCTGCTCGACGCCTCTCCCTAAACGCCGCACTTTATCTCTCACATGCCGGAACGTAGATCCACGCGAGACACAAAACATTCTCTATTGTGTCTGGAATCCCAGCATGCAAGAGGTTTATTGATGGACGCCCCCTAAGTGGTACGAAAAATGGTCAGTGAGGGGTTAATTGGTATCTGCTGCATTTTAAGTGAGTTACGGGTGTTCTCGTTTGTTTTTCTTCTCCATAATTGTGTATTTTTTATTTCCAGCTCACAAAAGTGGTACACTCATACTCGAGCAAACACGACCGCTCGAAACTTCCACAAGAACTGAACGCCATAGTGACGCGGTATCTGCAGTGCGCCAGGAAATGAGATTTCGGAGACTATAAAATGGGAATTAAATGAATAGGGTACCATGGGAAATGTCACGTCAAGTTCCATGCTTGAAGTTCTCTGTGCGGGCCATTTTTATAGCAATAAGTTTAATCAGAAAAAAATATTGTAACAAGTCAACAGACATACATGTTTAATTTTTACTAAAACACAGATCTGGTTAAGATAATAGAAAATCTTTTGTCTAAAATTGCCGAAGTTAATTTACTCGCTTAATTTTGTCAAAATTGACTGAAATAAAAAAAAATATTTAGGTACAGTCAAAACTAAAGCTGTCATAGGTACACATGTCATAGTGTAACCTTGTAAGGACTATTTCAATTGCCCGTGTAGATCTTTAGGCTATGGATCAAATAAAACAAAATGGCGTTTCGGTTGGCCAATCAGAAACAGTTTTGATTTAGTCGTGCCATTGCTACAGATAAGACAAGACGTGTTTCGTAATGTTTCCTATTGTAGCGAATGGGTTGGCCCTAGTGGATTGTATACGTTGTTGAAGGAATTTAAAAGGCACAGGTTTGTTAATTCGAATAAAAGATGGCGCTACTGTTGTTCAATTTGTTTAAATCAGAAAAGTAGTTGAGTGAATGTATTTTTCTTAAAGTGTGTATGTTTAATCGGATTGAGAACAAATTTTATGGAATTTCACGGTAATGCTGCACTGATTATGATAAAAAGAGAATGGATGTTGAATTTTTATAAAGAGTGCAGATATTAAATTCACTGCCAAAATGATACTACGTATAGACTACCTACTATTAAACTATACTTATATTGGCGAAGCTTTTTTCGCTTTTAAGTATAATGATTATAAAGTTAACAGTACTTATGAGTCACAATGAATCTGTACTGATTTTTCCATAGAGTAGCTACATACTTAGGCTAGTGTTGCCATATACGTGCGATAAATGTTTCTACAAATAGCAAATAGAGAATGAAGACGAAACATCATTTGAAACAAGACAAATTGCGTTCGAAACTTAAAGGATAATAAAAAAAAAATTGTCTTCACTAAAAATTGCCATTCTGTTTCATCGAAGATTAATCTAAACCTCAGTTAAAAAGTCGTTACAATGTTTTTGAACACTGCCTGACGGGCTATAAAATAAAGTTATTTAATAAAATTTAATAAATTCGTGTGGTTGAATGAAATTGTGACCCCACTTAGAGTTAATGTGACTTAGTTGAAACTTTTCTTTTGGTGTGTTTTTGACCGAATGTATGACGCCGTCGAAACTATTTATGATAACTTATTCAACTACCTACTCTATCAGTGAAGGGCAAGGTTGAAAATCGTTTGCGTAAGAAGATATTAGTCGAACCTGCATTCAATTTTACACTGTAACGTAATACCGTTAAGACGTAAATAAGCTTGCACAGTTTTCGGTTAGTGCGTTCGGTTTGAAACACTCTATTTTACCTAACCAGCCAAATTGTAAGTGAGATGAACCAAAATACAGTTTTTTATTCGATAAACAAACGCCCTCTGGTCTGTGATAGTAGAAATGTTTATGATAGTTGTAAATAAGTCTCATTTAGCTAAATCCAAGTTGAAAACTAAAGTAAGCCTTTGGCAGATTTTAAATCAAATTTCGCTAATACCAAAGTGTAGACAGAGCATTTTAACTTTTCGCATACGCTTTATTTTATGCATAAGATCGCCATCTACTGAGTCATGATTGCCCAAATCGTATTCTTGAATAAATAAATAAAGTATAGTCGTCTGCATTAAGATGGTTACACCTTAATTTCATAATTAATTAAGGGTCTCTTTAAGTTATGTCATGTCTGGCTAAAATATAAAAATAATGAAATTGTCGAAATCACTATATATGATTGAATGACACACATAATAGAAAAGAAATTACTTCATTTTTAATAATTGTCATGTTCTATTAACTTGCGGCCGGTTTCTGAAAGCCCGATCAAAACTAATCGCATGTCAAGTCACTTGCTATATCTATCTAATTGGATGTAATAGCTGAAATGGCGAGTGACTTGATATACGATTAGTTTTGATCGAGCTTTCAGAAACCGGCCGTTAGTGTAGGCGACTGTACAATAGGAGTAAAATATTGAGTTTTTTTTATCACTAAGTAATAAGTTCTATTTCAAAATGCGACAAGATGTTTATGTTCATGCACTCTTCTACGCTTTGGTGCGAGCGTGTCTTATACAATTTGGCTTTTTAGGCGTTATGAAAATGTGTGCACTGATAATTGATTACCAAATAAGGTAGGGCTCTAAAACATGAATAAGCATTAGTAATAGTAACCTAAACTACTACTCTTAAACTTAAAAAAACGATACCTGAATTTAGAAACTGCTCAAAGTATGCTTTGTCACTGTTCTACCTATGCCATTGGTAAGATTACGATTGATAAGAGAGATGGCAATAGTTTTGACAGATTTATAAGTAAGGCCATAAATACCTCCGTCTCACCGCGCTGAAGCAAGTGCGAGCTAGACAAATATATATCGTTAGCTTGCGCTTGCAACCGATAGTTGATCTATTCTGTAGTTACTCTGCCTTGAGATCCATTTCACTTAACATAATATATTGTATTTCTTGCATAGATCTCTAAACTTACTTCTAACAGACTCGCTCTGTTTACGTAGTATTACTACTACTAGTAGACTATTCTAACGGCCGTTTTCTGAAAGCCCGATCAAAACAAATCGGATGTCAAGTCACTTGCTATCTCTATCTAATTCGATGTAATAGCTAAAATGGCGAGTGACTTGACATCCGATTGATTTTGATCGAGCTTTCAGAAACCGGCCGTAAGTCCAATAAAATGCAGACATGTGTTTGCACCTCTCCACAGCATTTGCAAAACTTAACCCAAAAAAGTATAATTTGTGAATTTGGCACGATCCACAAAATTAAATTCATAATTAGTTTTTTTTTTCTAGATACTAGGTTATTTCTTGGCATTTTATTTTCATATTCTACGCAAGCTTTTCGTGTTTCAGAGCTCTCATTAGTAAAGCTTAATATATCACTAAGGTTGTACTAATATTTAGATAACTGTTATCATAATGTATGTAGTAATAACCGAAGTATAGTCGATGCTTAAAATTGCAGGTTACAAAATAAGCTACAATATTACCCATTATATAATGAAGTAGTGACAAAACTGATAAATTTATAGCATTTTCGTCATTAATAATACAATTCTTGACTGATACAATTGGTTAATAGATAGGTTTGTAAATTGTCAATCGAGTAAGAATTATTGAGTCCATCTTTAAAAATTTAAAGCATTGTCGACAGACAAAATAGTAAGAAATTGTGACTGATTGTTGTTTAATATTTTTGAACGAGTTCAAGATTCCACCTTGATGACCTGCTAATGTTAGTTAGATATACAGGGTGTAAAAAGACCATTCCCGATAACTTTCGGGGGTTAAAGTACCCATCAATATGAATAACTTTTCCTAAGTAACTAACGCGGCAAAAAAGTGTGGTCTTTTTACAACCTGTATAGATTTGCATAGATTCCTGCCCCTTTGTCTGTCCATAGTGTGATGAATAATACAACACAATACTTACTAGACTGTCCGGATCAAATTCGCTTCATTGCTGGTCTTAACTTAAATGAGCGAGCCTAGAATAAAATCTTGTCCGAGGCACTACAGTGTCCCGTGAGGCATAAGTAAAAGAGTTTCCCATGACAAGGTGTTCCAATACTTGTGTTTAAAAACTTCAGGGGTCTAAGTAACCATCAATATGAATAACTTTTTCTAAGGAACCAACACAGTGAACGCGAAAAAAAAACAGCTGTTTCATACATTTTAGCCAGGTAGGTATTGAACTTTTGTATGAAACAGATGTTTTTTTTTCGCGTTTTCAGTGTTGGTTCCTTATAAAAAGTTATTCATATTGATGGGTACTTTAGCCCCCTGAAGTTTTTCAACGCAAGTATTGGAACACCTTGTATAAATAATCTACAATTACATGTAGAGAGCAGTACCCCAAGTATGAGTTGTGTTTACCATATTTGGTTTTTAGTTTTTGTTCCGTGTTCATTGCGGGTTTTGTATGAAGACGCGATGGAGATACCGATACGGAACTTTATGTTGCAAGTAAGATGAAAATTTGTAGTAGAACATAAAGTTCCGTATCGGTATCTCTATCGCGTCTTCATACGAAACCCGCAATGAACACGGAACAAGAACGAAAAACGAGAAACCAAATATGGTAAACACAACTCATACTTGGGGTACGGGGGTCCAATCGCGAATTAATTTGACTATAGTAGCGCAAACGTATCGTCTCCCTAACTACAACAGAAGAAGGTCGAATATCGTTGGGATACGTTAATGCTTACAAATGTCAAAATGTATCCGTGATTCCCTTTTTCTTTTACTTAAAGGTACAAGTTTTATTTAAAAAGTACTTAAAATACAGACACAGTTTATTATTAGGTATATTTAAGTGCGATACAAAGTTGTGTGATATGTTATCTGATACATTAAAACATTATATAGTTACCGTACTACCTTCCTGCCGTTTGATGTATGGTTATGTGGTATCTCGAATTCCAAGCATATGGTATAAAGCGTGGCGATAAAATGGCGACATAAAATACATGAATAGGTTTTAATAAAACACAAAAAATAAACTAAAATTATTATAGTCCATAACTGAATTTAAAGTTGGTTGGTAAACTTGGTACTAAGAGATCTGAGGCGACATCTACCGTGCCTGGGGATCAAAGTCGTGAAGCTGTTTTAGTATCAAAACTGAAATTTCAAATAAACTTATGATAGATAAGATCCGAAACTTCAATCATTCTCTGTTTTTTTATACAACTAGCTGATGGCACAAGCATATCGCCCACCTGATGTTAGGTGGTAACCATCACCTATAACAAAGCATTACCTCTTAAGTCACGCACGATAGGAACGTGCCCTACGATGGACTGCCCTGCGTCCGTCAACTTGATGCGTACAGGTGTTAAGCCTCAGGTGCCTGTAATTACTCCGGCAACCACACTCTTCAAAGTGGAAAACAGCAACGCTGCTTGGCGGCAGAAAAAGGCGTGGTGGTAGTGTGTGAATCAAAGTCAAAAGATTTTTAATCACAAGAATCACTTTGGGTGAATCAAGGTGCCAGTTCCACGCGACCAAGCCTAGTAGAACGGAAAACAAACTTATGGCTTAGTTCCTACCGTTGTTTGTATGATTCTTTTTACAATATCATTATACTATAATAATGAAGCTTCAGTCAATCGAATTGAGTGGTGACTCATATTGACAGTGTTTTATTTAATCTGTTGTTATGTTTTGATCCGTGTACCTCGACAAATAATCTCAGCCATACGGCCTCTTACGTACAGATTGCTTAGATATGTCGCTATAGAAAGGTTATTTCGATAAACTTATGCATAAATAAAACAAAAAAGATATGAAACCGCGAATCCGGATTCGTAGGTTAATTTAATGTCGCCATTGTAGCGCCACGCTTTATTTGATTATAGAATAAGATTATAATAAGTGAATGAAGTTACTAAATTATTTGCCATAAAAATTAAGGGAAGCTCACACTATACCGCTGCGTGCTTTATGGCTAGTTTTATTAATGATCGGGTATTAAAACACTGCCACATAGACGGTTGCCAATTTGTTAATATAAATATGGCTTTTGTTGCTTTTTCTATTTATTACATGATGCGTTGTATTTATATTCGAATGATGGTTTAGTTGTATTTTTGTGATGTATGTCAAACTGCCTTTTTTGTGATGGGTAGTGCACGCACCGGCTTAGCGTAAACTTTCCTTTACCCTGATCATTTTCTGAACATGTTTAAAAGTATCTCCTTGTATTTGCTCAAAATGAGTGTTCCACTGAAACAAATTATCGTTTAAGCGGTTCGTCGTATCCACCGTATTATTTAGTGTATATTTTTTCTATTTATAAATATTGTCGTAAATCGTATTTAATGAGGAAAATAAAAAGGGTATGATTTAACGTGATATCTTATTGATGTGTTTTACTTAATATGCGGAGTAGAATAACTTATGGCGCTTTTAAACGAGAAATACCTCAATTTCTAACTGCAATTACTTATACGGCAGTCTCGTTTACGCAAATAGTTCGTGAGTGAGACAGCTACACAATTGTAGCATTGCAGCAATAAATTACTGCAAAACTAGCCTGACAAGCGCCATGCACACAAGCCTATGTATTGCTATGCCAAACTTCCCATCGCAATCCATTGTAGCTACCTACATTAGTCAACGATGTTTGTGGCTTTACAAATCTGCGTCCAGGGGGGGTATAGAGACATGAACGAGATACGATAATATGTCAGGCTTCTTCAGAGCCACAATAGTCACTACCATTTGACTACTGGACTGAGGGTAGGTCTGAACTACGTATACAATCAAAGTTTGTTAAGTCAAAGTTATTTATTTAGATGCCGTAATCCAAGGGCGTCCATGCTTTGACCAGTGTTGCCATGATCAAAATGGCTTAATTCGCCATTTTTTTTTCAATTTAATGTAGAATATCCACGAAGACTGATGTTGATAACGCAGCTTAATCTAGGGTCAGATTTTGACGTCTATTCCCACCTGTTCTGTTGAGTAGTTCTGTCGGCAGAACTACTGGGATTTTTGTCCCATTAGATCTGTTCACAGAACAAAATGGGAAATGAATTCCCATTAGTTCTGTTCACGAATCTTATGATTAAAAACGACTTCTTCTCCGTGCAGTTTACTATCAATTATTATCAAGTACTGGCCACTTGAGGTGTTATTAAACTATTCTTCATTTATAATTCCTGATGACATAGGTTGCATAAGGGTGCTAAAAATGAAAGATCAGAATGGTATTTGATATTTTTATTTTTACACTTTACGTCGGTGACCGTAAACGAATTTTACTACAACGCTCCATTTCAATTTCACGATAGAATGATACTAGAACATAAATATTTATTTCATATTATTTTAAGATCAAATAGATAATCTTTTTTACATCCTAATGTAACGATATCAATTAATTTGTCATTATATTAAGCAAAATACAACAAATTAAATTATACAACTTATTTTATTATACTCTTCATCGGAGAACATTTCTAGAAGCTAAATAATCGTAATTTACTTAATAAATAGTCGTAACAAAAAATATTGAAGGAACTAAATATTTGAATCTATTAAAATTATTATGATCACATGTTTAAAAACTAAAACTTAAGTACACGAATCTTATTTTACTTTAATATATTATCTATTCATTATTTATTTTCTTATTTGGCTCCTGATATCTGTATACTACGCATAATGAAGAGGGCTCAAGTTAATTTTATAACTGAACAAATGAATAAATACCAAATGAGAAGCAAGTGTGAAGTTTTACGAAACCCTATGGAATGCGCGAATTATAGAAACCATTTTAATAAGAATGAAGATTCTACCACCCCCTCTGTACACAAATAACAAACAACAAAACTTAATTAAAACATGTCAATTAAAACTTTAACAAAATCACTGTAATACTGCTGAATTTGTACGAATTAGGTAAAATAATGTCCCGACAACACATTATTGGTCACATACCACAACACGAAGAAACGTTATACAGGCTGTCCTAAGAAATACTATCGAGCAAAATCATCTATCATCCCTTTTAGTAGTTGTGAAGACATTTTAATAGACTATCAGGAAGGTAGACCTAGCTTTCACTTGAATGTATTTTTAGATCAACCTGTATGTAAAGTGTAAAGAAAATATTAGCAGCCCTAGGTATATATTCCTAATTAAGACCAAAAATTAAAATAGTAACCGAAAAAAAGCAAAGTTTTACAGGGAGCAGAAACTTTTATTTTTTTGGATCAAATCATATAAAATTATTTTCAATCAAACCCAATCTTTGAAATTGCTGCACACAAACATTGAAACTTTTGGCACATGCAATAATTTTCAAACACCGACTAATTTTTCATAGCTTCCCTTACATTTACATATACGTACGTACATCGATTACATATAGTGCGTGTTAAAACTATGTGTCGTGTTGCAAATAAAAATATAAAGCATTCTGTAACTATTACAAATTCAATGATACACTGTTATTCGTTTATATATTATAAAATCCCTGTAATGATAATAATTATTGTTATATGAAAGGTGACACTAACGTGTAGCTAATGTATGACCTGGGTACAAGTATGAAAGTAGATAATTTATGCATGGTAAACTAGACTAATCCAGATATAATAAAATTCAAAATTCAATGCGATTGCGTCTTATAGGATTACAAATGCAATGAAATTAAATCTTTATTACAATCTGTTAAGTACCATTTTCCAAATGCATAAATGCTCCACTTTGTATCTTTTGTGATGGCCAAATGTGAACTGTTGCAGAATTGTAAAGTCCTGTGTAAATGTTATTTTACAAAATAGACTCGTGATGTCATAAAGTGTTCAGTCTTGTGTAAGTTTTAAAACCAATCGACGCTTTGGAGCAAAACTAAAGGGCTATGTCCATTTAACTCCCAACGACTCATGATCCGTCGTTCACAATGACATAAACAACGGTATAAGCGCTGATATGACATTGGTTCTTCCGAACATGCTGAGTTTAACGTGGTAAGCACGCTGTGATATAGCGGACGTAGTCCTTTACATGTCTATGTCCAGAACGGAGGGTTTGTTTTTTGGATTAGCGTGAGAAGATTTAAATTGAGATCCTATTTGATTTTCCTTTGAAAATCTGTGTTAAAACTTAATATTATTATGAGATTTTGCTTTTGTAGATTGTCAAGAAAACTCTTAAGAAAATGTGAAGCTGTACAACAGATGTAGTTATGACGTCATCTATCTTAAACAGATTTTAAGTTATGAAACCTTTGTATACAATTTATCTAAAGCCAGACAGGATTGAACCCCATTTATTCTAACGTTTATTTACTAAAAATCTTGAAAGCTCTTTGTTATTTGAACATTGAGTGCTGCTTCTTTATTTGTCTAACCTGGCGCGCACTGTCTTATTGTAAACTTGGTGACCTATCAAGACGTTCGTTAGAAGATAATTTTGTTCGAGTTGATTGTGTGTATATTTGTGTGTGTGCACGTGAGAATTTGTGTGTGTGTGACTAGTGCGTCGCGACCCTCTGACGTTTCTGCCCCACCAGAACTTTACACTGATTCATTTCACTAAGAACTACAACAATTACAAATACACTACTATTTACCATTTTAGACACAAATTGTCCCATAATCGAACGGTTAATTCAAAATTTAATTTTTTATCCATTTCTAGATAACTATTTACATAATAAAAATTGTTTATAATCGAATATTTTAATAACTACGATTAAGAAATATTTTACAAACTTTGGTGAAATGCAGATGTTAGTCGCATGTTATCTACAAGGTCACTAATGCAGATCGGAGTACCTTAATTATTAAAAATTTATAATTAAAAATGGTAAGGACGTAGCTAGACTGTAAAATTAATAATAATATCTAAAAATAGGGAATGTCAAAACGGAATGTTACAATAACAATACAACAGAAATGGTTTTGTCCTAACGATATAACAATCACAACACCTTTCATACTTATTGCACTCCTTCTGAATAATAAATTATCGCCTATACTTAATATGCGATTTAATATACATTTACAATATTAACACATCTTTTAAATATAAATTTAACTAATTTTTATGTGGACGTCGTCCGGAGCGAACCCCGGAGCTGTTTCACAAATATATTCTAAAAATATTAATAAGATACCTACGATATATCCTCGAAACGGGAAAACGTTTAGTGTATCTCAAGTATCCGAGATGTATAAATACCTTCATTTCAAAACGAACAACCAATTACATTCGGAGATCATTATTTTAGAGAGCAAGAAAGTTATCCTAAACGTCGTTTCAAAACGTATTACGGAAATTTGAATCATTTCGATACACTAACTGAATTCGCGTTCCTGATGCAGCTAAGCGATTTCCACAGAAACCAGCTAGAGTTAGTGATGAAGGGTACATACAGTACAGTGCCGATGATAAGTTTAGTCCTGTCCGTTGTGGTGCAGCAGCTGGCGGTTGTCGGGCGTGTGCGAGTGCGACGACGTGCGGTACGAGTCGCCTTCCTCGTCCGCCGACTTCTCGTTGGAGCGGTCGCTCTTGCAGTCCTCCTCCTTAGCCAAGCCCGAGAGCGAGTCCAGAGCCATCGGCATGGACTGATACAGCTCCCTCGCTTTGTCACTCGGCGGTAGTAGGTGCAGCATGTTCAGTGGCATTGGAAAACCCGGCGGGAACTCCGGGTAGAATCCTTGCTGGAACGGATTGAACATCGGGTTGGACGTGATGTCCGGCTCGGAGCTTGATGGTCTTTGGCTTGCGTTGTGGTGGTCTTCCTTGTCGTGTTGGTGCTTTATGGGGTGGTTGTTGTTGTTGTTTCCGGAGTTGAGATTCAGTACGTCGAGCGGGCCGCCGATGCAGTCTTTCCTCAGCTGCTCCAGCTTGAGGCTTTTACCATACTTTCCGCGCACGTACATTAGAAGAGAGTTGTAAGGGATTCCGAAGATCCTCGAGGCTTGGCTTGTCGTCATTTTTTTGTTCCACACGTGTTGGAGAGCTTCCGTTAGTTCTGCGTTTGTCCAGGATCGAGGTGGGCCACCGCGAGGCGCGCTGTGTTGCCCTTTCGGTCGCCCTGTTGACAAAAAACTTCCGTCAGAATTCGCCGGTAGGTTTGCAAGAAATGGTTCGGTGGTTCGTGACGGCTAAACAGAAATGTTTAGTAGACTAATTGCATTACGAAACAGCAGTAAGCATAGAGTAGGTAAGTGATTTACGAGCGGAGTGCAAGCGAAGGCACGATATGTGCCGTGTCCCGGGCCGCGACATTACGCGAATGCACTATCTAATAATTGTGATTTGGCAGTAACTCGGTTCCGACCGGCGACATACGGCGAAATGAGCGGTTGCGACGTTCTTCGGCGGCGATTCGTCATTAATTCGAAGGAGCACGCGACTATTACGGGCTGTTTGTCAAAAAACGTGGACATGCATACCTAGGTACTACCAACCGCGATGTCGCCTCGTAACTTTATAGTTTTATAATTTGAACGGGGCACGTTAACTCGATTTCGATCAGATCGTAACGATGATGTTTTATTATGGAGATTAGTTTTTCTTTTAATAGTAGGGGTCACGCGAGGTTAAAAAATGGAGAAAATGAGAAGTGTTCGATTGTTGGTCGTTAGCGTATTGGTATCGGCGCAGCGCTGCGTTGGCTGTCTCGAGCTCGAGCGATGGGCGCTAATCGATCGCCGACTATTGTGTGTCGCGCGGAGCGACAGCGACCAGCTCTCAGCCGCAGCGGCATTCAAAGCACACGTTAGACTCGTCTGCTCCCCTATGAGATACGATATCAGATCGTCTTAATAAACATTTGCTGGGAAACAATGGCCGTTTAACATGAAGCTCGATGCAGATGTGTGATGTGATGTTGGCATTATTCGCGATACATTGTTTTCTTATCGGCTTTTACTTGTTCCTCGTTTAGTTGGATGCTAGTTTATACGATTTGTATCGGAGTTAGTATTCGCAATTTGATATTACTACGGCCACTTTACATGAGTTGGTCGTGCATAATAAAACATAAACGAATAACTGGCATGATAAGATAGTGAAAGCGTGGTTTGGGTGATATGAACAGAACAACATTTTTATTTTTTGAGAGCAATTGTTAAAATGGTCGACCGAGCTATACAATACAATTTGATATTATTCTCAGATTGGTAGATGGACATGGTTGGTTTTCTGCTGGCGGATTCTTTGATCGCGTTTAGTTGGTTTTTATCTTGTGACAACTGACAAATCAGAACGAAATAATTTTAGTGATGGAGGTTCGCGTTATTGTATATTGCGTACCTACCGTATGGAGATGCGGCCATCGTCCCATATTTTGACACGTCTACAAGATTCGTGTGTGAGAACTGACCATATTCTTACCCGCACTCCTTTCCTATTTTTAGGTATGTTAAACCTACATTTAAATTCATAGAATTTAAGCAAAAATGTTTGTAACATTTAATTGTACGTCCGAATAGGGCAGACTGTTTGTACTTTTTATATACTCACCACCTTATACATTCAACAGTTTACAATAAAGATTATTCTGATTCTGATTCTGATTCTGAAACTAGCTTAGAACGGACACTGGCAGAATTGTGGCAACAAGCCATAAATCAAGAAGAAGGAGGTTCATGTGTGATGTGAGGGTAACTTACATTTCTTTTTGACACTAGTGAATAGTTGTGAGTCTAGTGGCGGTCCGCGGTGGTCCACGTCCATCAGTGGGTACATCTTGTGCTCCATGCCCGGCGGGAACAGGCCCAGGGGCGAGTCGAGCCCAAACACTGCAACAAAACAAATGCTGGTTCAAATCTTACATCACGTTAAGGCGAATGGACACCCCGATACTAGCGCCACTACATATTTTATTTAATCATTACGATAAACAAAGAAATTATCAAAAATTCGGACCGCGCGTAGACGATACCTAATACAAGCTTTTTTTAATGTATCTGTAATAGTTTTTTTTTTCATAGAAAATTCGGTGTATTGTAACGATCGACGATCGGCACTAAACTCGTAATAAGCCCTCTGGCAGTAGTGGCGCTAGTATCGGGGCATCCATTCGCCATAAGGGAAATGCGAGAAACGGGCGCTAGGTTCACCTAGTATATAGACGTTTCAAAGATTACAGAATGAATACCGTTCAATAGATTTTTTGATTTCGTAGAAAATTCCAAGATAGGTTCGTAGATACACACACAGACAGTTAGGTAGGTACATCTAGTTCTACGGCGGTGGGTAAATGTAGATACGCCATCTTGCAGGTCTTTCTAGCTTGGGTACCTATATCATCCGATTTGGATTGTAGGTACCTATAGCTAATATATATTATAGGTATACCTCATCTAGACCAACCTAAGTACCTATTTGCATTGAGATAACGATGAAAGAAGATGATGTTGATGGCAACCGTATATTAATAATCGCTATAGGTATCGGATACAGTATAAGAATAAATGTCAGTTCCTAATAATCTGTATCGTGAATTCATGACGCACGGATGTGATCAAAAATGTCCGAACTTCCGTTTCAATACTGTGGTCAGCATCTACGGATTATTTTTAAAAATAATCCTTTGGTCTAAAGCTAAATCAAAACAAACCCAACTTGACGAATGTTACTAAGATTTTAGTACAATGAAATTAGGCCTCAATTGAAATGGTCTTAGAACTAGGCCGCTAGGCCACTGTTCAGGGGAACTGTGTATGTAGTAGTACTTTCTTTTCTTTTATGTGATCTTTTTATATCTATGTCCGTAAATGCATAGTGCTAAAGCAGAATAAACATAGATTGCAGTCGCTGCATACTACTTTCTCATTTTTGAAGTTCATCTACTCGCCGCTAGATGGCGTTAGCCGTTAACAGATCGCTGTAACTCGCTACCTCCTGCCTTCCTTTGTAGGTATTTTTTATTTTAAATTTGCTTAAAATATGTAGGTACCTACATACATAATTATGTAGGTACTAATTTAGATGCTCGTTCTATTTTAACGTTTTAATTTTTTGAGTGTGTTATATTATAATAATCAACTGGGTACCTACTATGACATTTCAAAAGAGCCTTGATTCACTCAAGTTTTGGAGACTAGTAGGTAATATAGACTACTGTAGGTAATATTCTACCGGTGAAGAAATAAACACAGTCTATAAGTAGGTATCTTTAGCTATCTATAGCTCCTATCTATAGCTGGACGTGAAATAAGATAGGTAAGTATCTACCGACTTCCTACACGACTCTTATAATCTAGCGCAGACTAGTTAACGTATACCTAGGTAGCTAAACCTTCTCACAATCCTATGCACACTAACAAAACAGAATGCTACATTAACTCAAGCAGACGCAAGACGAGTGGGTATCGATTTGTCGCGCTACGGGGATAGCTCTTATTTACATCTTCAAGATGAGGATTTGTGGAGATAATTACGTTGAATGTGCTGAGAAAGACATGTAGGTACCTATTCACAGTCTAGTCTTTCGTAGTTGCCTATGGCTTATATTATAGTTTAGTAATCTAGCACCTACCTACGGTGCTTATACATTTTTCGATGCGCTCACTGTTTTCATGATAATTATTTTTTGAGCTAGGTTATTAAATCGACATTGCTGACGAAGAGAAAAGAGACGACTGATCTTCGAAGCACTAAAGTTGAGTAACAAAATAAGTACCTATGTTTACAATTAGGGGCTGCTTTAGCAGGTTTTAAGAACAAAAATAATGTTTTTTTTTGTTTGTGAACATAAAGATTCACATGCAGTGTAATCTTTATGTTAAATAATATTAATTTTTTTATATGAAAATTACCTACCCGACTTATTTGAATTTAATTATATGACATTTATTTCTATTATGAATAAATTATTAGTAGGTAGGTAGTCAGGACTCATTTGTGTACCAAACCTATAAAAACGAAATATCATCTAGGTACCTAGGTATATAGGTACCTAATAAATTTTGTCCATTCAGAAAATTCATAGAAAACGTAAAGTTACGATTCCAATGCATGTTTAGAGAAATCGCTTAGATCGAGAGGGAATCATTACTCCACAGCCTACATGGAACACTAACGGCACACCATTCAACAAGTTAATTAAAGCTGTTTTAGTTTCGTTAATCGGAGGGAACCTGTATCATCCCAGGGGAGCATTCAGAGGGTAAGTGGGTACCTTAATTCCAGATAAAAACGATGAATAAATAATCAGGTACTTAGGTGAAACTATTTATAGGACCGGGAGTTTAGAAAACACCTAATTGTTGATTGAGGTGCTTTTTATTTTATTTACGCTTAGGTATTTTAGGTTCAGGTTGGTAAGTAGGTCAAGTTTCAGGTGATAGGTGAAAAGAAACCTAATTTTTGTTGTAGGTTTAAAGTTTCAGGGTATCGGCGAAGTAGTTTTTTTAAGGAAAGAAGTTCATAGGGACCAAACAACATAGGGATAGAATGAAGCCGTTTTTTAACGCTTTTTGAATGTGATAATCACAGTGATATATACCTACAGGTATATATCAATTCACTGGACATGTCCAGTAAATCCTACTAATTTTATAAAACGCGAAAGTTTGTAAGTATAGATGGATGAATGGATGGATGGATGGATGTTTTTTACTCTTTCACGTAAAAACTACTGAATGGATTTTAATGAAACTTTACAATAACATAGCTTATAAATACATCAGAATAACACATAGGCTACAATTTATAAAGATGTTGTGTGACTAATCCTGCGCAGACGAAGTCGCGGGCACCAGCTTGTATAATGCTTACGCATTTATAAACCTAACATACAACTTGGCAGATTTTTAAAAGTCCTTATTCAAAGCCCCTAGCTGATCCTCGTTACCGCCCTGCCTCACCGACTTAATAAAGTCTTCGCAAGAAGATAAGTCTATGCCGCGTCCAATCAGATTGACTACCATACATTTACTTAACGATATGTGTGTACTCCGACTATTACCCTGTTACCGCGTTTGCCGTCCGCGAGACATATTTAATGTGCGCTCAGATTAGATGTTTCCTTGACGGCCTATTAATTTTTCCACCGGGACTTCGAGCAGAAAACTTAAATAGAATAAGTTCATTTTGACACAGCTATAAACACAGTAGGTGCTTATAATCTAGCTATTTCTGTATGCCTACGCCTTAGTTCGATTGGCACCACACAGTTTCATCATTATTTACTATTGTGAACAATAAGCATACAAAAGAACGGTAGGAACCAAGCCGTAAGACATTTCTTGTATACCTAAACTTAGCGCCGATCTTTGTGATCCAATTCAATAAATACCATGCGACTTTGACTTAATAAAATACACAAATTACAGGTAATTTATAAATAACTTAAACCTATGACCTCTTATACCAATGGCAATATTTTGACCATGATATTATGGTTACCAAAATAAAAGTGACTTACTTTGTCAAACAAATGTAAAATTAATAGTAAAAACGTGAGTAAGAATCTCATGAACAGTTTTTTTTACAAAAACATCAAACATATTGAATGTTTTTTTCAGGAAATATAGGTAAGTACGAGTATAACCAAGTTATGCATAGTTTTTTTCCTCAGTGGGGGCCTAAGTGGGATCGTGGACTTCTTCAGGCTGATAAGGGTTATCAGACCGGCTGGGAATTTATATCGGTATCCGTTGTATATTTGTGTTCTGTGAGTTGGTAATTATTAATTCACCTGAGTTCGCAACTTGGGTTTATTTTGATAAAGTCTACTTGTAGGCAGAATCGTGCACGAGCAAGCCGCTGCGAACTGATGTAAATCAAGTGGATTGATCTGGCATGTTGATTGGCAACCGAATATAGCTATACATAGGTAGGTTCCTAGTAGGTAGGTAACTATACGTATCTATACAGTACCTATATGTATAGTCGATACGACTACGTACCTAGGTACCTAAGTAAGTTCATGCATGGGTTTGACCTCTCATGATATCAACATAAAAACGGTTATTTTTTGATCGAGTGAGCGAAGCGAACGAAGATCTTAGTTTCAACTTGGGCGATTTGGCATTTTATGTATGTATGTATGTATGTATGTATGTATGTATGTATGTTTGTCTGGCGATAACTTTAGAACCGTTGATCCGATCTGCATGAAATTTGATATATCGATAGCTTGTACTTGAGAAATTTACTGGTAAGTATATGAGTAAAATCGGATGAAGGGTTTTTGAGATATGGGGTTTTTTAAGGGGGCAAAAATAAAAAAAGTTACATAAAAAAATCAAGTTACATGTCATATGAAAGGGCTTTGTTTGGACATCCCAAAACAATTTATACTTTTTTTTTGGGACGCTCGGTTTTTGAGATAAAATAATAAAAGTTAAATTAACATAACCAGCGATCCAAGAGCTCCCATCTCTAAGAGTTTCGTTGACATCAAGGTTTTTCTACTGGTCGGCCAGTTCCTTTGCTTTTTCTTATTTTTTTTTCTTGAAATAAATTAAGGAGGTACTCAGTTCTCATAAAATGGTGACGACGACCAGGTCTGATGATGGAGCCAAGGTCTGTTCAACGGAACTCTTCAATAAATAGGCTATTAGAGTTGAAACTTGGTAACCATACCAAGTTAGTAGGCGGTAATCAGAAAAAAGTCCAAAGATAATGTTTGGACTTGCCTCTGACTACTACGTACTCAAAGATTTGATGCGTTCGTCGGGTCGCATCACGAGATCTCAGTTCGGGGCGAACTACTAGTTTATTTGTGTTTTAAAACACGGATACGCATCAGGCTCATCAATATATCACTGCTTGCTGATATGTCTTTGTAATAAACATTATTTTTGTTTAGTTTCATGTAGCTTTCTGTGACCGTGTGTACCAGTAATTGGAAGCGTTTATCCATAACTTCCAGCAATTGCAAGATTTTGCGAGTTAGGAATACGTAATCGAACCGTTAATTCGCGTCACAGGCCAAAGTGGCACCTATGTGTACCTACCTACTACCTACCCACCAGACACTTTGCATAATAACCGGCAATCAAAGACTAGACATTCATATCCCGTAGACTAAAAATACGAGATCGAATTAGATTTTCGCGTTCTGTGGGTCTATCGTTTGATATTGGTCGCTAACTGGATCTCGTTCAAAATTCTATTGTAACAGCTACATTGAGCTACTTAACTAACTAAAATTATGACAAATATGAAAAATCTTATTGTGGTTAGGTACGCTAAAGTCCAAATCAGCATACCACCTCAGTCTGACATTTCTAAAATTATTTTTCTATTCAGTTGCGGGTTTATTTACGTCAAATTAGGCAGCACTCATTTACCTACGTGATGACTAAATAAGCTTTAAAATGTTGCATTATCCTGAACTAACTTGGTAGCACTAAAAATGTTGCAGTCTCTTTCTTAAAAACTGAAAAAAATATACGACAATAAATTTAACCCTGTAATGAATGATATAACAGAATCGACCCCATTGGCATGACTTGTTCTAACCCAGACCAAAGAAAAGCTAAAGTGAGTAGTAACCTAACCTGCCAAAATAGATTCTACAGAGTGTAAAAAGACCACCTTCGAACTAAAAGAACATGCATGCATGCACCATTTTCTTGCTCATACCTACTTGGGGTTGGGACATGTTTTAATTTTTTTTCTATCCATACTCTGGTCTGTTAGCTGTCTGTCGGTCAGTAGACATGACACTTCTTTCTTATCCATGATTGTCATCTATCCATTTTTTTTTATATTACTTGCTGATGGAACAAGCATTGCCTCGTAAGTCAAGCACGATAGGAACGTGCCCTATGACACGTGAAGCTAATAGATGTTAAGTCTCATGTGCCTGTAATTACACCGGCAACCACACTCTTCAAATCGTAAACAGACTCTGTTTGGCGGCAGAACTACCATGACGCCTTTTTCTGCCGCCAAACAGAGTCTGTTTGGCGGCAGAAAAAGGCGTCATGGTAGTTCTTCCCCGGACGAGACCTTCACAAAGAGCTCTACGACTTTTAAAACATTTCTTCCACGCTTAATCCATATTTTCTTTGTCCTAACCCACCTCCTCACCTACCTATCCATATTCATACCCAGCACTCTTATTCTCGTCACATGAATCGCAATAATTCATTCGGAAACTGATATTTCCTAAACCAAAGCTTTTTACAATCAGAAATACAATCATTTGTGAAAAATTCTACTACATTTCAAGAGACTACATTTCTACTACTTAAATCCAATTAGTTTACCCAAAGTGCTCTATGTATATACATTGAGCACTTACCTACCCGCATTTAAGTTTAGTTTTTCAATAGCTTTTTATCAAAAAGCGTAATTAAGGCATGAAGGAGGTTTTGTTTCTAAGTTTCTGTACTTTTGTATTTTGTAGCTGAATAATATTATAATGATTTTCATCCCATTATGTTTATGTAATGCACCTTTGCCTTCATGTGAGACTTGTAAGTAATTCCACGGCCTCATTCCATAGTAAAAGTGCTATCTCCTAATCTCAAATTAATAGGAAATGTTGAAATTATTATGTAAAGGCGGTGATACAAGAAAATTATATTTTTGGTTGGTCGTCATTTTCAAAGTAACCCTTGAGACTGCTGAATAGAGGACGTTTTTGAACCACAGCGATAAAATCAACATTTTCCTTTCAATCTACCCATTTAAAATAAGGGGATTTAAATATCTAATTGGTAACACTAGGGAAACTACAGTTTTGGGTAAACCAATTAGAACCTAGACAGGTACCTATTCACTGCTAATTAGACAGAACTGTTTAGGGCTTGAGCGTTGTCCACCTGTTCACCTACTAAGACAGTTTAAGTACTACTAGGTGGTACGTAAGTTAATGGGGAATTTAACAGAGCTTAGTACCTACCACGGGTGAACTAGAAATGAAGCAGTGAGTCTTGTCGCTTCGCAGTTTCGTTCTATAATAAGATCCTAAGAAATGTAAAGCTATCGTAGAAACAATATTGAAATAAATGCAAACGTAGATAATAACTAAGGTTATGAATCTCTTTGTGAAATCTGGTCTAAGCTTCGTGCTCTGAAGATCTACCTAAACTATAGATTACGTCACATTTCTGCAGAACGCAAACCTTGCGGTCAATTAGTTGTATCGGGCCGTCCGACTTGACGCTTTCTAATTCAGTAGAGCCCACGAAACTGCTCGACCATAAACAATGCTTTACGAAACACACCCGACCCAGACGGTGCTACATTCGACACGCCGAAAAAAGTTCCATTTTCACAGTTTTCAACATACATTTTTGAAAGTTGCTTTGTCACAGAGTTTGTAGAGTGATTGGTGGTACGTAAGATAAGGTTTTTGCTTTTGCTTACGAGTTATTCCATTTTTAAAATATGTAACTCTTATCGATCATAATGAGAACCCCTGTTTTCGCTAGTCTGACTTTCTAACAAATGCTTTAAAAAAAAACCTTTGTTTTAAAAGAAAAAAATAGTGAAAAATCCGCACCATTTCAACATCTTGCAGTTTCGTGACTAGTTTAAAGCGTCGAACACCTATTAATCGGAACGACTTAGCGAAATTGGATTGTAAGTTAGCACAACAAAGTTAGTTTACGATCAATAGCCGGCCCGGCCGACCCATATGCAACACGCGTAGAAATCGAAAGCGCTTCGAACTTAGTTCGCAACTCGCAACCCTTTCGCGGTCGTGTGTACACAACTTGTCAGTTCACCCCGTCCCGTTCATTGAGACAAAAGGAGACGCACCCTCTCCCTCCCTCGTGTGTCACGCACATGTGTTGTCTCGTACACATGCGTGCATTTTCCGGGTAACACGGCCGGTTGGGAAAGCGCGTGCCTGTAAGGAAGGGTGGTTGGAAAGCTGGTGTTTGTAAAAGTCGGGTTATAGGGTTGGCGCCACGTGATGATGTTTACGGAGGGTTCCATTCACGTCGTTTGGAGGGCACACATCAGACACACGAGCGTCACTCGGCGCGACGTTGCCGGCGCGTGTGGGAGTCGACGCGTTGTCTGTGGTCAGGCCGCGCATGCCAGCCGCTTATTTTGCAACGAGATTTACAACTATAACTGTAAATTAACTTTATCGAGCGGGCCCGAATCTAGGTCGTATGGAATCAGCATTAATTATCGCTATAATCTAATACCGATGTCGAGTGTACGTACAATAGATCACATGATAGATAGCCGGTCACGCCAAGGATACGAAAGCAATAATCGCGGACGAGAGACGCCGTAGCTATACAACGAAGCAATCTGGGTTAATCTATTGTTTCAGAGAAATATAGGTACGATTGCCGATGTGAGGAACAATTATAATGAAAATAAGTCTAGGTCGCAGCGATGGGCATCCTTGCATTGTTCGAGAGGATCGCGTGTCCAATATAAGCCCCCATTACATAAATAATATGGGGTGTACCGGCGACTGCTCATAACTGCAACTTCATATTTATAATACCAGTAAACCTTGAGATGAGAGCCTTCTGATTACCATCGATAGACAATGCTCAAGAAATGCTGCTGTGTAAGCCATAAAATGAAACCGGTGTAAAATACAATGTACGAGAGTGAACATTTTTACATCATGTGTGAATTATAAATTCACGCAATTGTTTTTGACCCCGATGCTCTCATGATTGATGAGATGCTTTATTATGCGCATTTTAGGTCTGTGCTGGAAAATTTACAAATAGACATCAGGAGAGGTGGTACTTAGCATATGTAGTAGTTATGACTGTTTCATACTATTAAGTTACTTAGCATTTAAAGGGATGGTAATTTCGCATTATCATTGTGTTAAAAACGTAGTTCAATAACCTTTCTGATTTGTTGTTGTAGATATTTTTTTTATCAAGAAACGATCTAATTGTTTCTTTTACATTACTCCTACATCAAAATTGACTAATTGAACAAAAATAGACACTCTACAAGTTGGTCTACGTTAAAACGAAATAAACGGCTATAGTTATTATTAAACCAATCAAGATGAAATTTGGCACAGATGGTAGCTTGCATTCTAGAGACGGACATAGGCTATATCACTTTTTATCTCGGACATATCTCCACTAATATTATAAAGAGGAAACATTTGTATTTTTGTATTTTTGTATGTAACGAATAGGCTCAAATTAATAATATTTTCATCAAAAAGTTTCTTGTGACAGCTTGCTTAAATTTTTCAGGTGATTTAAGATTCATTATAGTTAAAGTACATTCGATTTCCACAGCCCTCAGAGCTCAGTTGGTAGTAGCTCTGCCTTCTGAACTGTAGGCCGTGGGTTCGATCTCCACCATGATCAAATATTATTATATAATATTAATTTTATTATTATAAGACTGTATTTTCAAAAAAAAAGAGTATATGCGTATTATATCAGCTATCTGGTTTCCATAGTACAAGCTCTCAGCTCAAGCTGGTCTCATAGTTGAAGCTTTGGCTTAGTTTGGGGCGATAGTGTTGTGTTCAATATCTAGCAATATTTTTTTCGTACAAACAAAGGGTTGGACCAAGCCGTAAGTTTGTTGCCTGTTCTTCTAGGCTTGGTCGCGTGGAACTGGCACCTAGATTCACCTGGTTTTAAGACGTTTTGAAGTGATCCTTGTGATTCAACTGAATTACCAACAAAATCTTTGGTATTTAACAACAACAGGTTTGGCAACAAATACCAAACGACTATGGAAAACTGACAGAAGCATCTCAAACAGTAAGTGAAAGGATTTTCTTCTTTCTTCTCTCCATTTATGGCTCCTGTCCGTCATTCGTCAGACAATCTTGCCAGTGTCAAGTGATTTGTATTGAATACTTTATAGTCAAGTCAGTCCGTCATTTGTTTCTAAGAAAATGGTGGCGGTTTTCTTCAAAACATTCGAAACACTTTCGGTCAAATCAGGATATCACATAATACACTTTCATTCCAAATGCTTCCACTAAGACCTCAAGTAATGTTGCTTAAAATGCCACCGAAATTACACAACACAACTCAAAATAACACTAGAAAAACCAATAAAATGAAAAAGCTATGTTGCTTCCCAAAATGTCAGAAAACTAATTCCGAAAGCGTTTTATTTTTATTTGTCATGTTACGGGGTAGACCCTCTGTTCGTACGTTTGTCGAAAGAACAAGTGACACGACAAGAATAAGAAGAAGAGCAGTAAGTCAGAGTAACAGTAAGTTCTCAAATGACCGGCCTCGTTAAAACTACACGTTAGGTGAATCATATTCGCTCACACGGCCATGGGAGAGTTCAACAAATGAATTACAAGTTAACGCGATCATTTCTGAAGCTCGAGCAAGGTTCGGGGCTATTGAAATGTGTTTTCGTTAACTTTCCTCTTTGTAAAGTCCGCTGTCTGCTAAAGCGGTATTGGCAAACAGTCAGGCAGTTAACAAACGTAGCATTGCGTAAATTAAAATTACTTATTCTGTTATATTAATAACTAAAAGGTTAAGTAGTCGTTTAATATCGATAGCTGTACGTGGCTATACTTACAAAGGCAAAAATGCTAAAATCAGTAACCCTCATACTATAAAACGGTGATTTAATTTAAATAATGCGTAAAATTGGCGCTGTCTCTGTTTGCCATTACGTATTGGTAAGAGATGGCAATAGTTTAAGTGTAGTTTATCGTTTGACAGATTTTTGTAGTAAGGCCACAGGGGTCTAAGAAAAAAAAAACAGAAACACTTCACGACTTTGAACCCCAGGCACAGTAGGTTATCCTTTAGATTTCTTAGACAGAAAAGGTTCTTAGACAATACCAAAGGAGGGTAGTCAGTACGTCCAAATATTAAATTTGGTACTTACCAACATTTTCCAGTAAGTAGTTGGTATTCCATACGTGACAGGTCACAAAACCATCGCCGCTACTTGAATAGGTTTCCTCATGATGTTTTCCTTCACCGTTTGAGAGCAAATGGTTAAATTAGTCTATCAACATATCTTCGTACTTATGCTATTGTGGACAAGATACCTAACCTTCCTGTAAGTTGTGTGGGATCTTCTGCGCAGTGACTGTTATTGTATTCTGCGTTCAGTGGCTTCGCTATTGTTTCCGACTTACAAAATTATCATTTCGTTTTTAGCTGTTCATTGTGAACCAAATAGTTGGATATAACCAATTACTAGCTCATTTTCTAATGGTTCACATTATTGAGCTGATTCACACTTACCTGTGACATGCAAGTGAAAATGGCTTTTGTTGAGCACTCATATTTAGGTGTACCTAAGACTTGTAAGGGAAAGGGAAAGGTGGCTCATTAGGTCAGTTTTTTTTCTAGTACAGTCACTAACTTTTATAAAAACGGAAAATTAAAATCTTATCAAAATGTTATTAAGCTATTTTTTAGTCAAAATCTTAGATTTTGTTGACCTATCTACTTCTCATACAACATCGTTTTAAAATAATAAGAGTAATAATCATATTATATATTTCATTCTACTTTCGTCTTCGTCGTGTAAGCAAGCTCTTAATTAAAAAAAAATGCGTCCTTTGAAAACATTAAAAAAGAGGTGACTTTGAATAAAGGTCTTAAACATCGATCATCATCATAGTGGCCGTAGTGAGGCCGTTATTAAAAAAAATATGGGACCACGGTAGCTCAATTTTCTGGTATCAGGGGCCTTATGCTCACTTCGAGCGAGATTATCTCACGGTAGAGATGACGTCATATCTCGTTTGATAACTATTTATCCCCATTCTCACCACCTAACTCCCCAATTTTCTCATTCAAAGTTCATGCGAGACGCTACGTCAACGAGTTATTGAACGAGATATGACGTCATCTCCACCGTGAGATAATCTCGCTCGAAGTGAGCATAAGGCCCCAGATCGATGGTAATACAGTTTCTCACATGAAACAATAATTTTGCGGTTGTTTACGCTTCTGTTGCGTATGTAATGTAACTATCATGTGAAATAAGTTTTCCATTGCGGCCGCAAGAATCGATTCAAATACGAATAAAAAAATCGATACGGTTTATAATCGAGTAGGGACTTTCACTGAATAAAAAGTAATTTATATGAAATCAGATTGTTACATAATTGTCTAAGTTATTAATAGAATGAGTGGACGGTTCTAACGTTTGTTGAGTAAATTAATTTAGAGCAACATTTTTTTGGAGCTGTACTGTCGGCCCTTTGTTTTGTTAATATGCTCATTGCTCATATCCAATTGCTTTTGATGAAATTAGTTGTAAAAATAAGTAAAGGTTCATTGCGCTCATAATGTATTTCATTAAGTAAATATAATTTTAAATTTAATTTACTAACTCAATATTCTTTCTTATTGGACGCTATATTTGGATTACCTAACCAAAACTGCTACTTGATGGACCGATGACGTGAAGATCGCGGGCGGTGGATGGAGAGGGCTCAGAATCGTTCTTCCGTAAAATGTATAGGGGAGGCCCATATCCAGCAGTGGACTTCGGCTGATGATGATGATGTTTTTTGTGGTTTAGTTGACTGTTGTCAATTACCACGCGTTGGTAGTTTTACGATTTACGAAAAATATTTAACAAAATAGTCAGGGTAGTTATTTCAAATGCGACATTAATATGAAGCCCGACAATAATAAGACTTATTTCAGTTAAAATAATTGTTGGTACGGTCAACCACATTAATGATCAGTCGGTTAAAACCAAAGGCGATGTACATTAGTCATACACCTTTATGCAAGCAGAGCCAAATTAAGCTTTATGTTGTTGTAACAGAAAGTCAAATTTTGACTGTATTATTTTGTATTTATTTGTGAGTCACAGGACTGATAGTGGGAACCTGTAGTAATTTGCAGTAAGTAGATATTATTTCTAGGAAAATGTACTGACTTCCAGCTTCCAGCTAAATACTTTTAAGTACCTAAATATGAATGAATTTGTGAGAGTCTACTATAACATACAAAAAACGGTAGGATCTTACGGCTTAGAGTAAGATTCTTGCCTGTTCTTTTAGGCTTGCGTGGAACAAGTACGTAGATTCAAATCTTTTGATTTAATTGAATAAATACCTTTTGACAACGATAAAAAAATCTTAATAAAGTTTTCTTTGTGTTTGAGTAAATTGTTCATCTCAAAATAATTTTGAATATATTATAGAAGGCAAAAAGAATAAGGAGTATAAAAGTTCCTCATTAATAAAAACAGAAAATGTCTCATCTGCGAAGATATTGAAATATCCAGGCAAAGTGTTCCACGTCTTACTCAAGCTGTTAGTCATAATTGAGCCCCAAGAACCCGCGGTTTTACCTTCGGAAGTCACGTCCAAACGACGTGTGGGTTTGATAACATGACTCTAATAATGTTTGTGTGGTCAAGACATGTATTTGCAAGCTGCGGTTTCCTCCGTATTCCCTTTGTCCCGCCGAAACTTCATAAACTTTATAATCACAGGATCCATAATCTGATTTCGATTCCGACCGACCTTTTTGTGGCTGTAAAAAACTCTTTTGGCCACAAAGTGGGTAGTTCCCTTTGTGTATTGCGTAAAGCTGGATGTATACAAAGTTTTAGGGTTGTTTGCGGAGGTTTAGGGAAATAAAATTTGTGGCAAAAACATGTTAAGATTGCGGCAGCAAAGTGCGATCATGTACCATCTTTTCCTATGCTTTTGTTGACCAATAATGTCTTTTGATTAGGTACCTAGATACTTTATTTTCTGAGAACGGTAGGCAGTACCAACTTCAACTAAGTATCTATTGCATCGGTCATTCGCCAACATTGAATGTGTAGCAATCTATCGCAAACTTTTTGTATAACGTACGTTTACAACAATGCGTTGTGTCTGTTGCACTTTTCGATAGTCAGTTTTCGTGGGCACTGATTTTAATTACTTTCTAAAGTCCATTCGTCGCTCGATTCCCATGACGCGACGGTCGCTGTGAAATTGACTAGCACACGTAGATGCATGACATGTAGTTTTTTTCGTGAGGTTTTTTATCTGTTTATCGAGAGAGAGAGATCTGAGTATGCGCCTCCATTGTGGCGCGCAGTGAGAGGCTAGCGCAGTTTCCGAACACATCTCGTGATCTTATTTCGGTTCCCATTCAGCGAGCGCTCATTCAAATTTCGAATTTAACGGATGGAATCAATTACGAATGTGTGACGACTACATATTGCTACCGGTAACAAACGTCCGTCGCCGGTGAAAGGACGCTCGTGGAGTTATTTAGGGTTGAATGGATTATGGAGTATTAATTATCTGTGCCAGCGCGCGCAGCGGGGAGCATCATGTGAGCATCAATCTTGCTTCGGCTGGTGCGTCGGCACCTCTTTATCGGAACTAAACTCGGCCAGTGGCTTTTCTCATGGCCGCGGAACAATAGCCAGCGCACTTGTTATTAAATTCGTATAAAATTAAATCTAATGTGTGATTTCTTCCAGTTCCGTTCGCGTGATGGGAACCTTACGGTACTTTATGAAATGAAACAAACAGATCTGTATTTTTGAAATGGCAATCATTTACATATAATCTGAATCCTCGCTACTTATGTCGATGACTATCGCACGGTGTAATTGTTTAGCTCGACACGTTGCGTTTGACTCCATCAACTAGCCATCTATTGTACATTTGCTTTGTGTGAACTGTAGGTAGTTACTCAAATCATTTTGATGCTCTAATGTGAATTTACGTTCACATCTAAAATAAACTCAAGAAAGTTTCGCACTTCACGATGTTTTTCTACTGTTGGATTCTTGCAAGGGCGCGTATTGGGACCATTGCTGTATAATTTATACACAGTACAATGGTTGTAATTAAATAATGATCTGAGAATAGTAGGTACTAGGTATTTGCGGATGACACAACGGTATTGCCTTGAATATATTACTAACACTGTTATCATCACTAAGTCAAAGTCATCACAAAAAATGCACTCGCTTTAAACTCGACTTTAAACAAATGAATGATAACTCCTAGGAAATTAGAACAATAAGTAAGCCGTAAGTTTAATAAAATCCACATTAAATGATCATACCAGTTTTACTGTACCATATTCATTGGAACTGTTTTCATCTAAATATTCTATTTAAGCTTGAGAAACCTATTTGCTCTTCTTTATAGGATTTCCACTCGTACCATTACATCAACTCGAATACTTACCATTCATCTTATCAACTCCAGTTAAATTGAATCGGACCATAGTAGTGTCAAAACCACGTTAGCTGAAACGACTATCATCATTTTGCAAACTAGTCCTTAATCCCTTGGAATATGGCTTTAGTGATTTCGCATATGGCTGCAAGTTTATTGATAGCCATGCGTGGTCGTAAAGTTAGATTGACCATGCTTTGAATGTTTTTATCAGGATAGTCCAATAGAAAGGGAAGAAAGGGAACCTATACCCAATTCAGTTTTTTTTCGGAGGTTGTTTTTGTAACTTATTTCGGCGAATTATTACGAAGATGTTTCACCTTACCTTTAAAATTTTTAATCCGTTCAAATATTTTGCTACATCGAACAATCGATGCGTCATTGATGTAAAATAATTAAATAACAGTTATTTGAATGGTTAGTTTAAATAAGTTAAGAAATAAGCATTAAAACGTTATCTAGAAGCGATGCCTCATTGACAATATTGAGTCTACGAATATTTACTTGTCTTTTATAATTAATATTTTTCGTGCGAATGAAAATGCTTCATAAAACCCTTTAAATAATGTTTTTCTTATATGTTTCAACACAAGTGTGGTCACCCTGTCGTAAAGCAGATAATTTACAATGCGGAATAGGGACGTGCGTTTTCGTCCAATTAACCATTGCATTTGTCGGTGGTTGAGTAACGAGCTGCTATTGACTGCGTGCGTCTGCGCAGAGCTTAGGAGCACACGATCCTGCAGTGGTGCTTAAACTTGGAGACGGATTGTCTTGTGCTAGTACCCATATGTTTTACATTCACTTGTATGTTTATTTATGAAGGGTCTACTGCAATAATGTCCAAAATTTAATCAATCCAAACTAAGTAAGCCATCCTTTATTTGATTGGTGACAAGATTGTCAGGACATTCAGCATTCCAGTGGACTCTTCATATACAACTGTTGCGTTAAAAGTCGAAGTCAAAGTCAAAAGTTAAGAGTAGTAGAGCTCTTTGTGAAGAGCTCGTCCGGGGAAGTACTACCACCACACCTTTTTCTGCCGCCAAGCAGCAATGCTGTGTTTCGGTTTGAAGAGTGTGATTGCCGGTGTAATTACAGGCACATGAGGCTTAACATCTGTATGCCTCAAGCAGTGCATCGTAGGGCACGTTCCTATCGTGCGTGACTTACGAGGCAATGCTTTGTTATAGGTGATGGTTACCACTTAACATCAGGTGGGCCATCTGCTCGTTCCATCAGCTGGTTGTATAAAAAAAAAAAAAAGGTATTTATTCGGTAAAATCATAACTGACAATAAATACATAAGTAATGCATAAATAATGCTAGAAGTATGAAATTAACAGAGCATCCATCTCACAAGTAAGAAGAACTACACTAAAGACAATTTCAGAAATTAGGTTGAGCGGTTTAAGTACTGTACTGTAAGAAAATAAATCTCTATTTATACTTCTCTTGATGAATATGAAATCTAATCATATTATCATCTATGGTAAGGTTTTCTTGCTGAGTCAATCCATCACACAGATAATGTACAACACTGTATACTATTTTGTAGTAGATTAGGAATCTGTTGTTAGTATTCCTTTTTTATGAGATAACTAGCTGCTGCCCTCGGCTTCGCGTATTTGAAGTGATTCCTAATATTTAAGGAGTTAACTCTTAATTTTGTTCTTTCACGATTTTTACTCCGTTTCCCTAAATCTTATTCCGTATAAATATTAATTTTTACCTAAAAATCTGTAGAAACTTTAAATATTATATAGATCTAAAATACTACATCATTTTTTAAAATTTTAATGGCCTTACCTACTTTTCAAAATCATTAGTTTTTTGGCAATCCAACCTTGACAAAATGGATTCGATTTTAAGGAAATTTTAAAGTTAAGATAGTCAAAGTACCTAATAATATATTTATTCAGTTGAATCACAAGGATCACTTTGAAACGTCTTAAAGCTAGGTGAATCTAGGTGCCAATCACACGACCAAGCCTAGAAGAAGGCAACGAACTTACGGCTATGTTCCTACCTTTCTTTTATTCCTTGATAACGTTTTCGATATCAGTTTGAGAGCCATTGATCTACATACGAGCATACCTAACTGCCGAAGTAACAGCGTGTGATAAATAACATTAATTTATACCTTATTTTCGCTTTAGTCAAAGCATTGTCAAACAAAACTCTGCAGTTCTACCATTCTTGGTAAGTACTTTCGTAAATTGGTCGTATATCTAAGTAAATGAAAGTTAGGTTTCTTGGTAATTATTTCGATAATTACTTATTACGATACTGGTGGCCGTTGGTAATTGATTTTAGCTTTTGTTATATTTGTGAGTTATGCTTATTTAAAGTGCATTAACATTATAAATGAGAAAGTTTGTGAGTGACAGTATGTGTTTGTTCCCACATCTCCGTAACGGCTGAATGGATTTGGATGAAACATGGAATATACATACCTACTCGTAGTTCTTGAGTTGGAATAACATTAGGCTACTCTTTATTCGGGTAGATGCCGGGAAATTTTTCTATAGGAAAAAATCCGATCTATTCCTATCGAATACCAAAACTAATACCAAAATGGTATTTCGTGAGGAACAGAAAATTTATGACGAGCAAACAAATACCATTGGTATTAGGTAGGAATAGATCAAAAATCCATTGGTGAATGACCGGATAAGAATCCACGTACTCTCGATCAGAAGGCGGAGTCATTCCCACTAGACCATCGGTGCTCTCTTTATATGTTTGAAATATAATCAAGTCAACAAGAGAACCCGTAAACCCGTATTACTAGTTAGAAAAGGAGCATTCGATAAAATACATAAGTACCTCTTATTAACGGCAAACGTTAGTAAATTGAAATTTTATGTTTCAATTAAGTTAAACACGATACCTACTTCACATATCCATGATTATAAAGTTGATTACGACCCTATCGGCACCGGCCAATGGTATCTATGAATTATAGCTGAATTTATATAGGTATTAAGGCGAAGACAAGAGCTAATGTGACTCTCGCTCGCACGTTTCGACATTTCAAGATATAAAACCACTAAACACACAAAAAATTTTGCTTATGTACGAAAACTAGTAAAGCAAACTTTTGAGTAGGAAAACATGTATCGATCAAAATGAAATTTTTACTAAACTGTGTGCAATGTGCACACAACATGGTTGATTGCGATTTTTCGAAATAGAAATAGAAAATATTTATTTTACGACACAAAATACAATGATAAAATTAAAAACAAAAAGATACACAAAAAGACATATTAAAAAACATTATAAATATAGTGTCGTAAAAAAGGCTTCCACTCAGCATTTGCCATATGAGCCTAGTGGCTTGTATGGCGCTGGTTTTCAGTGACGCCGAAAGTGAGTTTACTTAGTTATTTTATATCTTTCAACATGTCGAAACGTGCGAGCGAGAAATTGTTTGATTGTTGTCAGCCCCTTAACAACATATGTAACATAATTAACATAATTATACCCATTACTACTGTAAGAAACCATTATGTCTGAGAAAATAAATGAGTTATTATTATTTTTATTATTACTATATGAATTTATGCAAATATTTGAAAAACAGAAACAGTTCTTTGATCCCCAGGCACGGTAGACCTCCCCAGATCCCTCAGTACCAAGTACGAACTTCAGATTCTTTAAGGATGTCTAAGGGAGTAGACATAAGTACGTCCAAACATTAATTAAGCAAATACCCACATATTTCAGTAGTTGTTATTTGTTATTCCATCCGTGAAGGTTGAAACAATTGAAGATTAGAGGTACAAAAAAAACTGTAACTGAAAAAGCTGTACGACTTTGATCCCCAGGCACGTTAGATATCCCCTAAGATCTCCTAGTACTAAGTACTAACTCCCGATTCTTTGAGGACGTTTAAGGGTAGTCAGAGGTACGTCCAAACATTACATTTTGCACATAACCACATTTTTCAGTAGTTGGTATTCCATCTATGTCAAACGTCATAAGGTTACATTACTGAATTACTCAAATGTTTGTTCTCGGTGTGGAATCGAACCCACGGCCTACAGCGCAAAAGGTATCAAGTAGTTCTACCTTTTCTGACAAAAGTGCATGGAAATTCCAACCACATACTCAAGATCATTGCTAGTAAATGGGATAACCTCTTCCTCAAACACTGAGCAAATAATTACGTCATAACATCATTATTTACATATCATTATAGTCATAAGTACTTATAATGACGTATACTTATGACGTCGACGTCGAACAAACGTTCACAAACATGCTCCATTACTTATCTTATAACGGAGCAAGTTATTACTATGCTAGTTTGGTCTCTCTCTTGTCGTGTCCCTAGATTCTTTCGAAACAGTGTGGTGAAAGGATTTTAAGTGCGCCTAAAGAGGCTCCTTTCGAGCACTTGACACATGTTATAGAACTTTTTAGGTTCTACGACATGCCGGTTTCCTCACGCTGTTTTCCTTCACCGTTTGAGAGTACTGGCATTGTGCACATAAATTTTTGAACAGAAAAACTCATTGGTGCACGACCGGTTTCGAGCCCACGACCTTAGGATCGGAAGGCGGGGCCGCTACCACTAGACCACCAGTGCATAGTGTGCTAGGTTGGTAAGCCAATATAGCATAGTTTTTATATGTTTATACTAACAATAATGGTCATTATAGCCTGAAATAAAATATTTAATACAAGCTTTCACACAAAAATAGGTATTTTAATAGGCAACTTATGTCAAAATGAATCTATGAACAACGAAAAATGTTTAGACAAATTGTGATGGCAAGTGACAATGTAGATTTGAAGATTAATAACAAAACTTCTTAACAGTCATAGATTAAAAACAGCCCATTGCCATCCCTCTAAAGCTATCTCTGTGCCGAATTTTATCTAGATCGGTTCTGTAGTTTAGCCGTAAAACGTAAACAAACAGAAAATTAAGCGCCTATAGGTTGGTAGATTATAAATGACCTTGTTAAGGTTAATGTAAAAAGCTTGCACTATTCCCACAAGCAGACAAAGCCATCGAACATAACACCCTTTTTTATTGTATTAAAAATTACATTGCAATTAACTATCACACGTGTAGCATGATGCTAGAAAAACTAGCTGGAGTGACCATGAAGCTCACATTGTCAGGATTTTTTTATATGTCAAATCATCATACTTTTTCAATTTGATCAGATTTATATCACAGAACAAGCTGGTGTGACAATAAATATTTTTTTTTGTTGATAAAACTACTAAGTTTTTTTAATGCTCTACTGATACTCTTAATAAAGTAGTTTTTAAATTACCGTTTTATTTAAAAGTGTATCTGCACTACAAGATATACTTTTACTTTGATAATATAAATTCAATGAAGGTATAGACTTTTCTTCAGTTTTGAAATGAAATTAAATGTATTTAAATGCACTTAGTATGGTCTGGTTAAATTACATTGTTCTTAATAATTTTGTTAAATTTTGAGTGTCACATACTTCATCGGAGACCGACATGCAAAATGTTTAAAATTAACTAAGAATAGTGTAGGTAAAAGATAAATGAGAAACAGTACAAATTATAAGAATAAAATACAAATGTCAAAATAAATTCAAGAAAATAATAATTATCATTAAATTAATTTAATTCATAATTCATAATCTTTAATACAATAAAAACAAGTAAAGCTTTGTCTTAAACTGCTTTATTGATGTCTCTAGGGATTTTTCATATGACGACTTAAATTTATGATAAAAAAAACATACAAACTTTAGAAATAAGTAAACTGTGGAGGTGATAGTCACTATACTTACATCATACTTACAATCATGTCAGTTAATAGAAAAACTTTAACGAGACCCATAAAACCATCATATACCAAACGATTACCCACACGAATGCGTGTAATAATTATATCTACTCTGTGGTCAAAGCGTGTTAATTATTGTTAATAAGCCATTGTGTTCAACTGGTGTGGCAAGTTGTGTGTAAAATTGCTTATCATAAAAAGATGATAATTTAATACTATGCTCGTAAGTACATACCTAGTGATTTGATAGTATCCAAGTCTAGAAGAAATTATTGATAGGATTAAAAAAAAACAACGATAACTTCGTCCTGCAAGTCAAATATCGAATGTAAGATTGAATAATCCTATAAGATATGTAGGTCTTACAATAATATAAAAATAGCTCAAGACTTGCAACTTACGACAACGTTAAAGAACCATTTAAAAATAAATAAGAACTTTATCGAGGACAGTATGCATTAAGGTCTATTGGCAGTCTTATCACAGGAAGCGATCTTTCCCAGACCACCATTATATTTAACTAAACTTAGAACGAATGTTTTGACTGCAAAGTTGAGTCAATAGATCTAAAAAGATAAATTTTCATTTCAATATTGATCACTTTCTCTTAAGGTCTTCGAAATGGATACATTTCCCTGTATAAGGGAACATCGAAGTTAGGGGCAGTTAGGCCGAAAGCGTTAAACAAAAGTAGGTCACCAGGCGCCGACGCCAAGCGGTGTCGATTGAATGTAAATGCGCAGGCGCAGATTGCGCTAGTTTTCATCTTCACGTAGGGTGACTATGATTTTAATATTGTTTTAAACAAAGTGATGGCAGTCGTGCCAATCAAATAACAGTTTTATTTGATTTAGTTAGGTAAGGTTCTAAGATGAAATATTTGATACTGAATATAGTAATTTTCTATAGAAAAATATTTCAAATCTGTTAAAAGATATTTAATTCGTTTGATCGACATGCCTCTCAGCTCAATTGGTAGTAGCTCTTTCTCTGCGCTGTAGGTTGTGGGGTTCGATTGCCACCGAGGACAAACATAAATGCTACATGTAATGCCGAACATTTGTGTGAACAATATACATATTTGCTTAGTGTATGGCCATAGGAGTTATATTGTACTATATTATTAATGAATAAAAAAAATAACATAAGTTTTATCTCCATTGTTTAGTACAAGCTTTGCTAGTTTGATGACAAGAGCGCTTTGTGTCAAAAGTTCTGCAATATTTATTTGTTTCCATTAAATTATAATAAGGCAAACTTTACTCTATATTGTTACACGTACTAAGGAGATGACTCAATAGGAAAAACTTACGTAATTCGTAGTAACATAATACTTCCTTACGTCTACTATAGTAATGGATTCATTCATTCATAAAGTAATGACGAAATGACATGATTCATTGTTGTTAAATTTCAAATCATATTAATTAATTACTTGCAAAATAATGGAATACACACGGGATTTATTAGAATTAAATATGACTAATCAATATAATATAATATGTCCACCAATATGTACAGTTAGTGCATGTTTACTAATGTTTTAGGTGCAGATGACAAAGCAAATTAACAGGAAATTGGTAAAGATCTCTTAAAATGATTTGCATTTATAAGAGCATCATCCGAATACACTAATTACGGTATACTATACACTAAAAAACGTGATTCAGTGAGTAGTAAGCCACCGTCATGTCATAAAAATAAGTACATGGCAGTACCTTCTTATTACTATTATTTACGAAGCCAAATACTAAATTACCTACTAACGAGTAGGGTTATGATTGTCATAACTGATTTAAATTAGTTGCATTACTAAAATAAAGATCTAAAGTCACGATTAGCATTAATACTAACTTGATTATAGTCATTACAGATTCATTACAGAAAAAAAATCTGTTTCAATGAACACTAGAATAGATCCATAATTTATTCTATGAGAACCGCCCACGGATAGTAGTTCACCAGAATCATGTCATGAATATGAAAAATGCAACTGATGCATTCAATTGACCTAATGTCCGAGAGTTTCACAGAACTACATTGTTCCTAGCCGCCCTTGCGTGCGCGCAACTAAGTAGCGCTTCGTGCCAATGTCGTCAGCAGTCACTTGTTTTTTTCTCGTTTTTTTGCTACCCTTGAAGGTCGTGTACCTGATGGTCCAAGACCTCGCGTGCTTTATGTTGAATTAATAATGTAAACATCTACTTGGCATCTATATTGTGATTCTGAGACTCACCGACATCGACATGGGCCTTCGCTTTTATTATGAGTTTTCCTGTTTCTTTTTCAATAAGAGTATATACGTAATCTGATACAATTAATTACATTTGAGCTTGGAGAGTATTTACCTTTAAGTTTGAAGGTTCAAATTGAACGTACATAGATGATGTAATATAATACATCCTACAAGTGAGGCAATACTCAGTTTGAACCTGTTGGCCTACGAATTAGGTAAAACTACTAACCCATCGTCTAGCCAATTTAAAAATATAATTAAATGGGTCACCCAGTTAAGTCTGGTTCAAGTATAAAATATAATTAAATTGTCCGCCTGTAAATTTTATAGCTCTTAATTATTGTCTTTTAAACTAATTTTATAACGTAAATGTTACTTTATTCACCATTAGCTATATAATCGTGGTAGAAAGCTATAAAACTGAAAAACCCACGACAAAATCGGAGAGTAATTTCTTGACAACACCAAGTGGGCACAATCAGGAAACCAGCGTTGTGATTGCTGGTCCCTGCCAACCCCTCATTACATTTACGCACCACCATTAACTGTAATCAAGCTCTCATCACACACGGAGATGGCGGAAACAATAAAATGAACACTTGTAGTAAACCTCGCTGACTTCAAATCTGTATTGCGAAACGAGACCGACATTATCTTTTCAATTACTCAGAAACCAACAATAAAAGCTTCAACTTTCAAAGTTTCGAATGTAGATGTAAACATTCGAAACGAGGCAATTTAAAATTTGATTTAGGCACGAAATGACAAGTGCGGAAACGTTCAGACTCCCCCTCGTATTTAGTTTCCCCACGCACGTCGACACCGTGGCGAGAGACGAATGCATGCAACCCTTCATTAAAACCTACGACTATTATGGCGCAATCAAGCACTCACATACGCGAAACTGAGGAAACAATAAAACAAAATTGACGTATAAAGCCGCTCCTTGGACTAATTTCAACCTGAGGCTTTAAGTCTGTTGTATAAAATATATTGAACAGCAATTTGTGCGCGTATATTTATAAAATCAATTGTGTCAACTTCAATAATTCTAAATACTAAATTTTCTTTGTTAAAAAGACCGTAGAAAACTCTATTTGTCATATAGTAGTTTAAAAGTGTGGTAAAACAGATAATGTAAGTATAATCTTATGACATATTTTGATCTTAATGGCTTGATGTCGTGAATGATAGTGCGAAATCCAAAATGACCTTATCAAAGTCACACAATATCAAAATAAGTAACTGTGGTCTCTTATGAGGGCAGCAATTAAAGCCACTAGGTATATTCTTGACAACGTATGATACATTTACAAACCCATTAACGTATTAAAATACGGTTTCCTACAAATACGATTATGACAATCGCAGAATTTCCTCCATAAACACGTTTAGAAATCGAAAAGGGCTCATAAAACATGATGACTGCTGGAATTGCTTCCTCTTTTATACGTATAAGGAGACCCACAAGCAATAATTATTGAGGTGTAAAATTTACACTGACACACGTTTATGGGTGCCATACACGACCGGCTGAAATGAACGCACCAACGCCATTTATAATGATATTTTACGGCGGGTGTTTGCGACATGCTCAGTTAATGGACTTTATAAAGTTAGAACCTTTCACGCGATCGGAGATAATGCACTCGACGTATGAATAGGTGATCTTAATTTATCTGTGTAACGTTCCGGTTAACACTCGGTATCGGTCGCTAATCGAATCGCCGTTGCCTGTAGGTATGCGATTTATGAAATCGATAACGCTCAATCTATAACGGATCCTTTGATGATTCGATTTAAATTAGATATTCACATGAAAGTATATGTCCCGTCTATCAAGTGGCGTCCATTTGGTTACGAAACAGAGATCACTTATATGCGATTCCGATTAGAAATAAAAGGTTGTATTGTTCTGTTCAATCAGGAGCTTTGCCTCTTTGATCAAAATATCATACTGCTAACACATTTTATCTAAGCTGTATCTAAGTAGTTTTCTCTTTTGACAGAGTTAAGTAAAAAATCCACATGATGTAGGTAAATGAAATATAGATTTGACAATGAGATAACGAGGTCATTTTTTGTTAAGATTATATTATTTTGTTTAATAACTCACTGAGTATTCAGTCATACAGAACGGCATTGATAGAATCGATTTGATGACCTTTGTTTTTCACATACCTACCTATACGAATCAAATAATTGCTTTACGGTTGGTAAGTTGGAATGTCCTGTGAAAGAATATGAACGTTGTCACCAAAAAGTATGGAATTTGAGGTCCTGTCTGTAATGTCACCTAAAAAACGAAAAAAAATGTACTTACTGTGTGGTGGTGTCAGGGATAAAGCAGAAACTGCTGGCGGAACAGGCGGAAACATGTCTTGATGTGGCTGGAACATTCTTGGTGGTGGAGGAGCTTCGGTTTCTGGTTCTTCTGGTTCTTGTTTTGGTGGGGATCGGGGTCTCGCCAGCCTCACGGCCTTCAGTCCGCAGCTGGGTGAGCGACGCATGGATAGGTTCTCTGGGGTGTCTGATTCTCCGGAACGACGACGAGGCCGGGCCTGCTTCCGTCGCGGCTGAGGACTCGCCGGGCTCACAGGCGGCGACGGCGCCTGTGGTGTCGTCTGCACGGGGCTGCGCGCCAACGGGGTCGGTGGCGGTGATCGCGCTTGCTCCTCACGATCTTGATCGGCCAGACCTCGCACTTGCAGCGACTCTCCCGCCCTTATCACGGTACCCAGCTGTTCTTGAGCCACTGACACCTCTCCGCGGTACATAAAGTCCACTACCGCCTGAACCTCCCATCCTTGAAAGTCTTTCAACACGATAACCGGGTGCTTGCACGGGTTCTCGCTAAATATTCTGCGGAACAGCGGGCTGCAGGCGCCGAGCAGCACCTTGTGAGCGCGCACGCGGCGCTCGGCGCACACCAGCGTCACGTCGACGAGGGTCTCCGCGTGCAGCAGCGCTTCGAAGGAGCGCAGCAGGTGCGCCTGGTGGTTGTTCCATCGCAGGCTGTAGTGTTCCTCTCCGCCGACGGCGGTAGGCTTGTGGTCCATCGCGCGCGCCGGTCTCGACGCGTGTGTCCAGTCTGCACGCTCCACTAGCGGGCGCGTGCGCGGCCTCGCGCCGCCCTCCGCCCGCTTATCACCCCGTACTCCAACCCTTTCGTCTCAAAGAATCGCCTTTCCGCCGGACCGCGATCGCATTTCACTATTCCGTCGGAGTCCACAATTTTTCTTAGTCAGATTCACTGGGTCACACAAATGTTTCGCACTGCACGGTAGTCAGAGGAGTCTTGAGAATCGGCGCAAAGTCGCGCGCGCGCGCGCGGGTAACTCGAGGGTGGTCACTGTTGCGCTCGTCTCGGACGTGTGTCGCGGGAGGCTCGCAAGCGCGGAATGAGCAGAGTGCACGGACGGGCGCGCGGTGCGGCGGTGTCGCGCGAATGCCTCGCATCGGCTCGTGTGCGGTCGGCGCGCGCGGAGGCCGACGAGGGCCCGCCCCCGGTCCCGCCCACCCCGCACACACGCGCGCGGACCCCCCTCTGCACCCGCGCGAACCCCGCTACACATGTGTCACATTACTCGAATACCACACATGTGACGCCTACTTCACGGTAGGTATGTATTTTTTTATACCTACGCTTTTCCGTATACACGCCTACCGGAGGAAAACTTACATACACGTGAAAGGGTAATAAAAAAGTAAAGACGAACCGTTTTGTCGTCGAACAAAAGACCACGTTGCGACAAAATATGAATAGCGTTTCTAGTCCCGTGATTTGAATTAAAATAGCATTGTTTGAACTGTGAGTCAGATGGCGGCGGGGTCAAGGCGACTGAAACCGGGACGTGTCCGAGATGACACCGAGTGCATGGTCACCGTAGTACCGCTTTCATTGATAAAATGAAAAGGTTCGTTCTTTCACATTTTTAGGAATAAAAATGCCGCGGTTTTTTCTCTTTTGAGTTAATAATATTAATTGAAAACTGTGGGATAGATTATAAAGGTGATGTCTTGGTCTTTTTTATTAAGGTGACGGTGAAGGCTAGAAAATACTAAGAAAAAACTGCAACTTGGTAACTAGATAGAGTACTATTTAGGGTGGGTTACCGAATTTTACCATACCAAGATATTAAAATTGACTTAACAAGGACTTTTGACCGAAACCTTGTCATTGAATAGAATTTATCATAGCATCGAATAGAACAAAATATGTAGGTATACTAACATGAGCATAACAATAACACAGACCCGAAGGCAGTCAACAAAGTAGGTTATATAAAATAAGAACATTTTTCAGCGTCAACATTCAAAATCAAAATAGTCTTTATTTAGCTGTATTACAAGGATCATTTTGAAACGTCATTGACTTTATAACCATGTTTTTATAGATATCGGTGCTGGCGAGAATAGTAGGTTCTTCCTTCTTTGTTGCCTGTTCTTCTAGGCTTTGGTTGCATAGAACTGGCACCTAGATTCACCTAGCGGACGTTTCGAAGTGATCCTTGTGATTTTGACTTAAAAAAACCTTTTGACTTTGACTTATTCTGTGGTGCGGGGCAAGAATGGTGAATGGTGAAGAAGAAGTGGTGTAGAGCCTTGCCCTCGGATACGTGGATAACGGTAAAAGAAGAGCTCCGTTGGTCTAGTGGTGGCGGCCTCGCCCTTTGATCGTATAAGGTCATGGGTTCGAAGGATCTTGTACCAAGGGATATATCTATTTGAAAAATGTATGTGCGTAATGCCTGATGAATCTTAATCGGTGAAGGAAAATATTGAGAGGAACTCAGTTAGTCTTTTAACAGCGGCGATGGGCTTGCAAACTAGCTGAGTTTGTCGATGGATAGTGCCAGTACTCTTAAACGGTGAAGGAAAACATCGTGAGGAAATGTATCGTAATGTCATAGAACCTAAAAATCGTAAACATGAGTCAAGTGCTCAAAAGGAGTCTTTTAGAGGCGCATTTTAAAAATCCTTTCACCACACTGGTTCAAAAGTACTAGTGATACGACAAGAAAAAGAAGAAGCTGATCGTTTTGTATTTTATGCTGATATAGAACCAATTTAACCTCACCAGGCACAGAGCAGGACTAATTGACATATTTTGTTAATTTTGTTACTTCTTTCTTTTTTTATATTCATCTGTTAACTTCTCTGTTCTGTGTTCCTTTCTAATGTGTGTGTTAAATAAACGTATTTCATTTTATTTTATTTCACTTCATTTCATTTTGTGTGTATGTCAAATGAATGTATTCTTTCTTTAGGTAAGTAAATGTTACATGTAAATTCATAAAAATGCAAGAGATTGAATCTAAAACATTGATATGAGCTTTTAATTCAAGCAAATGGATTAACCACTTGGAATTTGTTGGAAATAATAACCCACTTATGGTAAGTAAATGTTGATTTTATTCACGAACCTTCACGCGATTCTCGTATTAACTTACTTGTAACTTAGAGGTGACTTATGCTGTTTTAAGTTTAGCAGGACAGTGTGGCTGCGTATATAATTAAAAATAGTTGGTAAACATTCCACACTACGAGTATGTAGCCCCAAACTAAGAAAAGATTAAAAAAAAACAATTTATAACAGAACTACGAAGGCCATAACTTTAAGGCGAAGACAAGAGCTAATGTGACTCTCGCTAGCACGTTTCGACATGTTGAAAGATATAAAATCACTAAACTCATTTTCGAAAAATCGCAATCAACCATTTTGTGTGCAATCACATTGCACAAGGTTTAGTAAAAATTTCATTTTGATCGATACATGTTTTTCTACTCTAAAGTGTGCTTTTCTAGTTTTCGTACATAATCAAACTTTTAAGTAGGAAAACTTGTATCAATCAAAATGATTTTTTTACTAAACTGTGTGCAATGTGATTGTACACAAAATGGTTGATTGGGGTTATTTCGAAAATGAGTTTATTGATTTTATATCTTTCAACATGTCGAAACGTGCGAGCGAGAAGTTGTTTGATAGTTGTCAGCCCCTTAACAACAGAATCGACGTCATAAATCTTCTTCTTCTTCTCTCCATTTATGGCTCCTGTCTGTCATTCGACAGACAAATCTTGCCAGTATCAAGTGATTTGTATTGAATGAATACTTTTTAGTCAAGTCAGTCCATAGTCAAGTCGGCCGTCATTTGTTTTGAAGAGAATGGTGGCGGTTTTCTTCAAAACATTCGAAACATTTTCAGTCAAATCAGGATATCACTTAATACACTTTCATTCCAAATGCTTACACTTTGTGCTAAGACCTCAAGTAATGTTGGTTAAAATACCACCGAAATTACACAACACAACTCAAAATAACACAAGAAAAACAATTAAAATGAAAAAGCTATGTTGCTTCCCAAAATGCCAGAAAACGAATCCGACGTCATAAATCTATGGATGGTCAATTTCGAAAATGTCATTAATAATGTTTGGACGTATCTCTGACACCCCCTTAGACATTAAAGAAGGGTTAGTGATGGGCCACATTTTTCGCTGTTAATATAAAAAAACCGACCAAGTGCAAGTCGGACTCGCGCACGAAGGGTTCCGTACCATTATCTTTAAAAACGGCAAAAAAATACGTTTCTTGTATGGGAGTTGTATTAAATATTTATTTTATTCTGTTTGTTAGTAGGTATTTGTTGTTATAGGCAACAGAAATACTTACATCATTTGTGAAAATTTCAACTGTCTATCACGGTTCATGAGATACAGCCTGGTGACAGACGGACAGACAGACAGACGGACGGACAGCGGAGTCGTAGTAATAGGGTCCCGTTTTGGACAGACAGATATACAGACGGACGGACAACGGAGTCTTAGTCATAGGGTCTCGTTTTACCCTTTGGGTACGGAACCCCAAAAACAGTGTATTAAAGAAACAAGTAAAAATTATTCAAATCAATCCTTTTAATCAGGCCTTGGCTGGCACAATTTATTATGATGAATTTGAAGTTAACCTTTTACGTGGCACACATATGCGTGACCGCTTGACCACGTGTGATAAAATCTGACCCAATAACGCTATGGGTTAAGGGTGGGTTAACAATGTAGAAAACCATTTTTTTTTATAATAATTAATTAGCTGTCATTTGGCCGCAATCTCACCTGATGGTAAGCGACGATGTAGCCAACGATGGAGCAGAACGGTCTAGAAGACACCTATTAACTCTTGCCTTGAAGAGACCCAAGTTGTAGTGATCAGGAAAGACAGACGACGGCAATGAGTTCCACTCCTTGGCAGTTCGCATAATAAATGTAGAAGCAAAGCGCTTAGTGCGAATGGGTGGTATATTTACCAGATATGGATATGAAACTTTTACAGTCTTCTTGCTTCTTTACAGTTTTTTCGAAACAGTGTGGTGAAAGGATTTCAAGTGCACCTCAAAGAGGCACCTTTCGAAATCTTGACTTTTATAGAACTTTTTAGGTTCTACGACATGCCGGTTTCCTCACGATGTTTTCCTTCGCCGTTTGAGAGTACTGGCACTGTTCACATACATTTTTGAACAGAAAAACATATAGGTTAGTGCACGACCGGTTTTGAACCCATGATCTTAGGATCGAGTGGCGGGGCCGCTACCACTAGTCAGTGTTAAGAGTAGTAGAGCTCTTTGTGAAGGGCTCGTCCGGGGAAGTACTACCACCACGCCTTTTTCTGCCGCCAAGCAGCGTTACTGTGTTTCGGTTTGAAGAGTGTGGTTGCCGGTGTAATTACAGGCACATGAGGCTTAACATCTGTATGCCTCAAGTTGATGGACGCAGGGCAGTGCATCGTCGGGCACGTTCCTATCGTGCGTGACTTACGAGGCAATGCTTTGTTATAGGTGATGGTTACCACTTAACATCAGGTGGGCCATCTGCTTGTACCATCAGCTAGTTGTATTAAAAAAAAAGATGCGGAATATCATTAAGGTATTAGAAAAATATTAACAACAGACAAAAATACAGACAGTAAAGAAATAAAGTTGAAATCTCTTCAGAGTTTTTGAACACCTTATCACCATCTAGGTAGGTAGGTATACCTTTATTTGCTCTCTGTATATTCAGAATACCAACGTCAAGTAAAATCACTGCTCAAAAAGTGGTATACAAAGTTTTCGTCATGAAAAGTTACAATTAATTCGGTTATTTAAAAGGTTTTCATTATATTTCCTTATCATAACACATGCCCACGTAAGGTCGAATAAATCTGCGTTGTTTATAGCCGAAATTCGTTCGACAAGCAACCTGCCCCATAGTACTTCGTTCTATTCTGTGCCCGAAGCAGATGCAATTATTGTTGAAACCTGAAAGAAACAAGCAAAAGCACTATCTTCTCTCGTGCCATACTGAATCTTAAATCCTGATAATAAAGCTCATTTTACAGCAGTAACGGTTTGAAAGTGAGGTCGGCCTGCCCTTGGGTCAGATGCTATCACACACGGCACACACGTAATCGTGAACAAGGTTTTATTACGTGTACGCATGGAAATGTTGGGAAAATTGGGGTGTTTCAAATGTTTCCGGTTTGGAGGTAAAGGTAAAAACTTGGGTTATGTTTTGGTTCAGCTCAGGTTAGTGAAACGACAACAAATATAACAAGAGTAGTAGAGCTCTTTGTGAAGGACGTCCGGGGAAGTACTACCACCACGCCTTTTTCTGCCGCCAAGCAGCGTTACAGTGTTTCGGTTTGAAGAGTGTGGTTGCCGGTGTAATTACAGGCACATGAGGCTTAACATCTGTATGCCTCAAGTTGATGGACGCAGGGAAGTCCATCGTAGGGCACGTTCCTATCGTGCGTGACTTACGAGGCAATGCTTTGTTATATAGGTGATGGTTACCACTTAACATCAGGTAGGCCATCTGGTATAAAAAAAATATATAATAAATATTTCTGGTATTATATATCTCTATGCATTCCTCCTTCGTTCGGAATTTTTTACTCAAATTCGGATTATACTTATAAAATACTGTATAGAAACATATAAACGTATTAATATTCTTATTCATAAGTGGCACTCACTTATTTTCTCAGAGTGATAAAAAGAAGAGTGTCCACCTCAGGAGCAACACTATTCTAAGCTCGAGTGACGTACTTTGAATCCCTCGCTGCGCTTAGGATTATACTTCAGAATCGTTCGCTCGGGATTAAAAGAAATACGGTCGCCTTTAAAATAGTTGTTTACTCCCTTGGTGAACAATTAGAATCTCACCGAACAAGTAGTCTCTCCAACGACTCACTGAAATGAAATCATGCTGCAAAATAATTGATTACAATATTTCGGCCTCCTACTGCAATCTTATTTCACCAAGAACACGTTGACAGAAAACAATTGTACATAATGTAAGTAGTAGTAGTGCACCGTCCGTCCCACATGCGCGCTGAAGTGGCAACGTGCGGCGTCGTGCCACGAGAAATGAATATTTCGGCCTCGTGAAGCAAATTCGCCCCGTCTTGGAAAGCTTTTCTTGGGGTAGAGTAGCTAGGAACTCAGAGGTATCATTTAAATATTAGTTTTACAAGATTATCATTAAATAGTTTTACAAGATTTTAAAGTGTTTGAAATGAATGGCTACTTGTTCGAGCATAATTTTTGAATCGTTATTCCCATAATGGTTGGTTTTAAAATTTAACAGTAAAATTTAAATAACCATTCTTGAGTTCCCATCTCTTGTTTCGTTGGCTTCGCAGTTCTATGACTGGTTGGGAAGTTCTTTTGATTTTTCTTGTTTTTTTATATCATGAAAGGCAAATTGAGCTTACCAAGCCATGTTAGTCATCAATGAGAGTAAACCAGAGGTAAGTTTATATATACCAGACATTAGGTATAAATTAGATAGTTCTGGACGAACTTAGTAATTCGTAAAAAGCTCAGTACCTACGTTATAAAATTGCTCTGGCTATTAGATATTATGCCATTTTTTCGATTTTAATTCATGATTATCGTCACTAGTAATATCAGCTCGATAACCTAGATTCATTCAGCTTTAAAACGTTTCAAAGTGATCCTTGGGATTCAACTAAATAAATACTCTTTGACTTTATCCTACCACAGGGCTTAAACTTCCTCGCCAGACGAACTATTAGTGTCGAATAAATAAATAAAATAATATAATCATTTATTGCACTTATGTTGTTACTTATGAATCTAAAAGTAGGTACCCTGTTAGGGCACAGCAATATTCCACCAGGGGCGCTATATTATAATTAACTTTACATATTGTTCTTAGAGCAGACTTCACCATGCTCTGTTAGTTACTAATCACGGATTAACAGGCCGTTAAATCTAACCTTAGATGTCAAACGCGTACATTTTGATATATTTAACGGCCCTTTAATCCTTTGTTAATCTAAGCATGGTGAAATCAGCTCTTAGTCTAATCAATCTAAGAGTCTGTTATGAAATCATGTAATGAATAAAAGCAGTTTTCAGTTAGGTTAACCTTTTTAAAATATTTTTAAACATTTTAACATTACATTAATGTTAAATCAATTCAACGGTCCAGAATGTATCATTTGTAATATTAAAGTAAGTCGAGCTAGCCTATTTCGTGGTCTAAGGTTTTGGGGTCGTGAGTATTGCGGGTGCGGGAATAGGTTTAAATTAATTCTTAAGATTCTCTACCCCGCGTCTACTCTACCAAAGCCCCTCATGCATGCGATGCTCATATCACCCGCCAGTCGAAGGTGAACTACGAGAAAACTAAAAAAAAAAGCACGTTGGCACTTGTCTGCCAACTTGTACATCACTTAGATTAGTTTGAAACTTGAAGTTTTCCACTTTTGTATGGGTATTTATAGCGTGGAGCGCGGTTCGTATATCGAACGTTTTTATTTCGTCACGTTGCGCGTTGTTGGGAAATTGCGTCGGTTCTTGAACTACTTTGGAAGTTCGGTGATGCTTTTTTCATAACTTATGTTTTTGGCCCACGAGGTTATTACCTATTATTTATTAGTAGGTATGTTTGCAAAGTTGCAAATTGCTAAAGTAGGTATGGATGGTCTTGGGCGTTTAGGAAAAGTTAAACAAAATAAGGATAGCCTATATTTCCTTTACATTATATATTTCTACACAATAGTTTTTTGTATTTTCTAATATATGGAGCATCTTTTGATAAAGGCCTCCTAAACCAATGAATGACTCATTCACTCCCACTCACACTCAACCGACATTTAGGTAATTCAATAAATAAATAAATAAATATTGGTGGACTTTCCACACAGCACTATTTAGCCCCAAACTTAACCAAAGCTTGTATTACCCAGATAGCTGATATAATACATATATACTTTTTTGTTTGTAAATACATACTTAAATTATATAATTACACCCAGATAATTGATATTATAGTTTAAAAAAATGTGCTAAAATATCTATAAAGCTCAGAGTACCATTGCTATGGTGACCCTAGCGAAGGCAAGACTATAGAGCAATGCAACACTGTCAACACCAGCGCCAAAATAAATCAAAGATTCACTTCTCACTTCCTTACACGATAGCAACGTTTGTCTATGGTCGTTAAAGGCGCGTATGGCCGCGGGTTGTCTGTACCACAGACAATGTAGATCGCGAGAGCGTGGTAATGAATCAGATGTGTATCGGCGACGTGTGAGAACATACGGCCAAAATACTGGCCGTAAATACAGCTCGCGTGCGCCTCCAGATTTGAACTTCGAACGGAATAGAGCCGGCTGGAAGATTACTTTTGAAAATAGAATAATATTTTTTTTTATTGCTGATCGTCATTCTCTACAGGCTAAGGTGACACATGCATAGCACACAAGATCGCGAATAGAACCACCAAGAAAGGGAAATATTGAAAGATAATTGTGTATGTGATGTCTTAATCCTAGTTAAGTACGTATTTGTGTGACGTGGCTGTCGTCTAAACGGATGTTGACTAGGTTTTTTGTTCCCTGTAATTCGCTTAGTCAGATATTCTCTAAACCAAATAATACCGTTTAATAATATTGGTTTTATGACGTTTTTCGTCAAGTTTACGAGATTTCGAGCTCTACCGGTCGTGCCCTCGCCGGGCCGCCCCGGGCTCCAAAATAAAAGTTAAAAGCGCCCGTGCGATAAGCGGCCGAATTTTCAATGTTTTCCTACAGTTTTGCCGGCGAGCGTAGATATGCTACATCGCACACACGGATTAGCAATGCTTACGAAAAATTTGGATGTGGTATTGAGTTCCTATAAAAATACTTTATTGCACACTTCATAAGTTTATACATAATCAAACTTTTTGTTAGTTTGTAAAGAATACAATAAATATTTTTCATTCAATTAAAACTTTAAAATATCAAAGATTAATACAATATTAAATATCGCCTCTATGTATTTGAAGTTTTTTTATAAGAGTTTCATGTAAAGAGATTATTTATACAAACAACAGAAACTTACCCTACCTTTTGTTTCATTTCGAATATAAAATTATTGGCAACAATCTTTCTTATTTGCCACCTCCCTTTTCCCCTCACGTTTCGTGGATCCGTACGTAATAACATAATAGAGGCAGGCATACACAGCTCGTTTAGGCCACGTTCACACGATTCCAGTGCAAGTTTGTACATCATCTTTTTATTCACTTGGCAAGAGGTGGAGGAAGTGTGGTAAGTAATTGTTAAATGTTCATGAATTTTAAAGCTATGGAGCAACTTTCTGTGGAGCTTAAAGTTCGTATAAGCTTCGTTTCGTATAGTTCTGGCAACAGAGTTTTTAGAACATCTCTCTCTATACCGTCATGGCTTAACCTCTAGAGCTGGAACCAACAGCTGGAAAAACATGGAAGAACTTAGACGTCATTAGTGGTCATCCATCCAAATGGTGATCACTCAGGAAGTTGCTTGACATACCCGATCAAAACTAATCGCATGTCAAGTCACTTGCTATTTCTATCTAATTCGATGTAATAGCTGAAATGGCGAGTGACTTGACATCCGATTAGTTTTGATCGAGCTTTCAGAAACCGACCGTTAGTCGATCAGTAGAAATTACCAGCTACGAATGATTTGAGAATAACGGTAAAATCACTATTTGTGTTTTCTGCCAATTTATATCAGACTGACATTTTTAAAATTTGAGTTTTTCCATTCAGTTGCATGGTGAATTTTTATTTTCATAAAAATGTTGAATTATCCTATCCCAGCACTAAAAGTATGGCAGTCTCATTTTTAGAAGCTAAAATTTTATCTAAAAAGTCCATACACATCGATTTAAGCTAAAGATTTACTGCAATTTTGTGTAACTTTCTTAAACTTTAACTTTCAAAACTACCTTAAGGGTTATTAATCATATTTTTGGATATGGGTAATTTGTCCCTTGCATTTTTGAAGTATGTAGCTATGTCATTTGTTGGTTGCATTTCGGGCATGACGTCCCAGCAAGCAAAAACTCTTTGTAGCATTGCAATTTCATCAGTCAGCCTGACAACAGGCCAACTTGCGCACACAAGACCTGTCTATAATTATCTGCTACTGCCAAAAATGAATGATGAAAAATCATAGCAGCTATTCGGCAAAAGCATGCACTCGCTTGCCGCACCTCAGTTATGTTAGTTAACCAACTTTCCTTGTTTTGTTTTGGCAACTTTGATGGGTTATGTTTTCGTGTATTTTTTGGCGAAACAGCCCGAAACGAACGTCTATTAGTGGAGTTCTTAATTGTCTGTCTGTCGGAACATATCGCTTTAGGTATGCCTTATGGAATTTTGAATTTTGAGCTACTAGAACCTGTGTTATTTTCTCTGTTTAGCTACCAATTGCAATGTTTATTAGTAGTAGTCCTTGTAACTAACATTTTCTAAAGTATCATGTCATTATTTCAGTATTGAGCACTGGTGGTCTAGTGATAGCGGCCCTGCGTTCCGATCTTAAAGTCGTGGGCTCGAAACCGGTCGGGCACCAATGAGTTTTTCTGTTCAAAAAATTATGCGCACAATGTCAGTACTCTCAAACGGTGAAGGAAAACATCGTGAGGAAACCGGCATGTTGTAGAACCTAAAAAGTTCACTTAAGAGCACTTGACACATTTTACACATGTGTCAAGTGCTCGAAAGGAGCCTCTTGAGGCGCACTTTTTTTTTTTTATGTTACCAGCTGATGGAACAAGCAGATGGCCCACCTGATGTTAAGTGGTAACCATCACCTATAACAAAGCATTGCCTCATAAGTCACGCACGATAAGAACGTGCCCTACGATGCACTACCCTGCGTCCATCAGCTTGAGGCATACAGATGTTAAGCCTCATGTGCCTGTAATTACACCGGCAACCACACTCTTCAAACCGAAACACAGCGTTGCTGCTTGGCGGCAGAAAAAGGCGTGGTGGTAGTACTTCCCCGGACGAGCCCTTCACAAAGAGCTCTGCTACTCTTCAAATCACTTAAAATCCTTTCACCACACTGTTTCGAAAGAAACTGGTGACTCGACAAGGACGGAGAGACAGTACTTTATTTTTCCTAAATGAGAGTTAAGACTTCAGTTATAATATAAAAATAATATTCAGTTTTCAACTTTAGCTAAGCGAACTAATTATTGATTTAAAAACTTAACTAAGCTTAAAATTATCAACATTACTTACATAATTTAAACATTGCTTAAAATTCTGTCATGACTGTTTGGCATTGGGAAAAGATGGCAATAGTTGAATAAGACGGTCGCAAGTCTCATTATATTAGATATTTGAAAGTCCAATAATACTCCAAACCAAAACATGCACTAATGTGTAGAGGTCTTTAAAGACAGGTACAGGATACCTGTTCTCTTATCTTCCCTCCATTATACACGAATAACGGTACAGCCAATAAATACGCAAAACTTTTACTTATTACAAGTCATTACCTAGCGTTGAAGATTACGCACATTCCTACAATAGTTATAAGACAGGCTCATATTATGAGCCTTTGGCGTCAATTCTGCCGTCTTTTGTTTGATTCGTGTGTAAGAAACAAAGAGGAATACCTGGGTTTTACCCACATACACCGTACGTTCCAAGAACTGATGGTAACTGCGGTTCGGTTTTTATGAAACACATGTCTTAAATCCAGCTTATGTTAAAAAAAAGTAAAAAGGTACCTTTTGAAAATACTAGATTCTAATTTCTGTGTATTTATTATCAATCAGAAATTTAATTTTGTAGTAGAACGAAATGTATGTACTTGGTAAATGTTTAATACGGGCTACCATTGTTTTAACTTTCGTTTGACGCTTAGAGCTGATTTCACCACGCTCTGTTAGATTAACAAAGGATTAAAGCGTCGTTAAAAGTATCAAAATGTACGCGTTAAGGTTAGATTTAATGGCCTGTTAATCCTTGATTAGTAATTAACAGAGCATGGTGAAATCAGCTCTACGTATTGTAAGTATATCCATAAAAATTCTTTAGTAAAAACTTGTAAGTTAGATATAGAGCGCTTTTTTTAAGCAGCTTGATGTTTACTTGATAGTCTGAGTCTGACATTGACCAATGTTGTTAGGCGTAGTTAAACCTATCTTACTTGGTATCACTCATCGAGAGTCAGGGCTAAGCAATTAAAGTGTAACCATGTCATGTCACCTACCAATAAACGAAGCCTACGAGGGCCAGTTCAAGCAACACCAATCCGGAACTTAAGATAAGACCACTAATGGATTGCTTGACATAAACGTGACGTCACAACACATATTTCAAACGTCGCATGACTTTGCCAACCACTGTCCCACGACCCCTCAAAAACCTGAACTCATCAAAACATCGGTAGCTCGATGTTTTTTGTAGGGGATGTGGAGGTCTTGTTACGGTGGCGGTGGAAAGGTTATCAGATAGTTCAAGGGTTATTTTGTGAATGCGTGGTGAAAATCACGCGTTTCGATAAAGATCGGACGCATTACCATTTTTCGATGGTGTCTGGGTCACGTGGTACACGCGAGTTTATATTACTTGCCATTTTTAGTTCAGGGATAGGAAGTAGGTAACCTGCTAAGGTTTGTAAGGTGTATACACGGATAAAGATCAAGTTTTTTTTTATACAACTAGCTGATGGAACAAGCAGATTGCCCACATGATGTTAAGTGGTAACCATCACTATACAAAGCATTGCCTCGTACGTCACGCACAATAGGAACATGCCCTAGGATGCACTGCCCTGCGTCCATCAACTTGAGGTATACAGATGTTAAGCCTCGTGTGCCTGTAATTACACCGGCAACCACACTCTTCAAACCGAAACACAGGAACGCTGCTAGGCGGCAGAAAATGGCGTGGTAGTCGAACTTTCCCGGACGAGCCCCTCACAAAGAGCTCTACTACTCTAAAAAATCTAATGGTAATAAAAATTGGTATAACTCCATTTGCCATCATTACCTACTTGACTATAACAATTACCTCTGACGATGCCACTAACTAATCGGCCGGGTGGCACCATTACACTCATGAACAACATGAGTTACACCGGCCCATTTAACTTGCCCAAACTATAGTTTAACCCTCGATTAAAAACGGATGCAATCACACAGAAGCGATAATAATCAATAATAAAAAAAAACTATAGTTCTTAGACCATACCGCCTAGTCCTACCTTTGTTTTTTTCCTTTTATTTATTTTTGCAGTTTTTGTCTTGCGTGATTTTTTATAAGAAGAGATCGTATCAATTTAATTTTCAATAACAAGGAAATTTTTTTTCATAAAAGGTTGGTGTTGCTAGTAGGTTTTAAATGTAATCTATCGAGGGTGAGAGAAATAAAGTTCTTCTAAAATTGTTATAAGAGTTTTAAATAGACGGGTTGTCGATTTTTGATGCTGTTTTATTTATTTACATATTAGCAAATATTGGGCTTACTTATAAAATTCATAAAATAGAAATATTCCGCTTCATAAACATTCCGCTCAAAGTAAAAATCGCGTGAGATTAGTGCGATTAATAAAAATGGCAAAAATGATATGGCTCCAGTAGAATGATCACTTTGAAAAGGTCGGACGTTCGGTGTGGCTGTGGTCAGACTGTCGGTCAGTGGGCGCTAACGTTGATTGATTGACCGATAAAAATTTGGGGTAAACTTAATTTACTCACTCATTCAGTGTTCATTTAGTGGTAGTTTGGTGCGTAAAAATATAATGCAGTTTCTAGTGTAAATTAAGCTACTTTTGTGTCAAAGTACTTTCTAAAAAATAGGTTGTTATATGGGGCCTGAAAAGGGGGAAAAAAGGTTTTGCCCGAGGTTGTGATTTTTTGAATAAATACCTTTTGACTTTGACAAACACTATTATAGCACAAAGCTGTGGACGACCGGTTTCATTGTGTTAACCAATATTGTTTGTATTTTGCCTACATTTTTATGGCTAAATAATCTTTTTGATTTGATTTACTTGTAAATTGTATGAGGTCGGTCTATATCAGAAAAACTAATTAAGACAATGACGGACCTTTGAATTTGAATTGTATTTGATTGCCTCTATTTACTCGTATTTCTGTTTTGCCTAACGATTCACTTCGATTGGCAACATACTAGCTTCATTATTTTGTTATTTTGTAACAAGGATCATGCAAAAGATCTGAATGAGCCAAGTTATGAACTATGAACCAAGTTTTAAGTTTATTGCCAGTTCTTCCAGGCTTGGTCGCGTTAAACTGGCAACTAGGTTCACCTAACTTTGAGACGTTTCAAAATTATATTTGTGATTCAATTGATTTTGACTTTTGTAGTAGAGCTCTTTGTGAAGGGCTTGTCCGGGGAAGTACTTCCACCACGCCTTTTTCTGCCGCCAAGCAGCGTTGCTGTGTTTCAGTTTGAAAAGTGTGGTTGCCGGTGTAATTACAGGCACATGAGGCTTAACATCTGTATGCCTCAAGTTGATGGACGTAGGGCAGTGCATCGTAGGGCACGTTCCTATCGTGCGTGACTTACGAGGTAATGCTTTGTTATAGGTGATGGCTACCATTTAACATCAGGTGGGCCATATGCTTGTTCCATCACCTATTTGTATAAAAAAAAGACTTTAAAACACCTAAGTTTCAAAATGCCTTCACAGAAACATCACCGCAAAGGCGAAACGATCAAGTAAAAAGACTGTCTTTTAAGAAATTTCGCTCTATTTTTACTGTTTCATATTTTTTTGGATTCTGCAAGTTGAATGAACCAATCATTTTGTAAATTAAAACAATTGTAAGTAGGTAAATACACAAACTACTTCTACCAGATACTCTTGTTCACCAGCGCTCAAAGCTTCTACAATTGTGATCGTTTTATGAATGCATCCCAACACCCAACTCAAAAGTACATATACCTTATCTTTTAAATAGCTATTGTCTTCAAAATCTCCTTATTTTCACCAGTTTACTGCCCTTCAAACGTACCGAAAATAAACCGTATAAGTAAGGTATAAGTTACGTTTTATGACTCTACCTGTCCCTCTACAGGGTGTAAAAGATTCCCCAAAAAGTGAGGGTTGCACACTTTAGACTTTTACTTTTTTATTCGCATAGATACGAGTAGATATATAGATATATAACTCAACTCTTGATCACCACACAGAAACATAGTACAGGGTTAAAGCATACATTAAGGTAAAACAATGGGCGACCTTATCGCTGAGAGCGATCTCTTCAACCATGGAAGGAAAAACTAATCAGAATTGACTTTTTAACAAGGCAAAATAACAAATGTAAGAAGTTTTAAATTTAGTTTCAGTAGTTCAAGTATCGTATCTATAAGTATGCTAAAGTTTTGGCATGGTAGCGACTTAGAAAAAGGGTTAGGATGAATTTCAATTAAATAAACTCAAATTCACGTAAAATTACGTCTTTGGTGTACGTGCTCTTTGAGGTATTGCAATTGTTGCAAGCACCAGCTCAACACCAGGGGAAGCATCCGCAGGTTCCTCACACACCATAAAACACTTGCTTCTATCGGATATACTAGAGTGTTGAAAGATGACAGGTATGATTGTGAAGAATTTAACAAATTCTTTAAATTTTTTCGTGATAGTAATATATGGACTGAAATTACTTTCTTTCCGGTATTCGTTGTTGTACACCCTGTTAACAAAACAAAAAAAGGCTCATAACTGTGTTACATTCAGATGTACCTGTCTTTTAACATAATATTTGGGTAGTTTTTTTTATTACCCAGTATTGGTATACACATGGGATTTTAAAAAGGTGCGCAGTAAATGTTATTGTTTTATTGCCGTAGATGGCGGAAAGTTTTCTATTTTATTTGATAGTGGGTAGAAACTTACAAGGATTTAGTATAATGCACACCTAATAATCCCCGTAGAGGTCTTTGTGAATACCTCGTCCGTGGAAGTACTAAAACCATGTCTATTTCTGCCACCAAGCAACATTGCTGTGTTTCGGGTGGTTTCGGTTTGAAGGGTGTGATGCGTGCGTGACTTGCGAGTCAATGCTTTGTTATAGGTGATGTTTAATATCCGATGGGTCATTTGCTTGCTCTATCAAAAAGTAGTTCAATCCGGAATACAGCAACGCTGCTTGGCGGCAGAAATAGGCGTGGTGGTAGTCAGTGGCTTAGTTTTTTATGCAACTAGCTGACGGAACAAGTAGATGGCCCACCTGACGTTATGTGGTAACCATCACCTATAACAAAGCATTGCCTCGCAAGTCACGCACGATAGGAACGTGTCCTACGAGGCACTGCCCTGCGTCCATCAACTTGAGGCATACAGATGTTTAGCCTCATGTGCCTGTAATTACACTGGCTAGGTAGACTAGGTGGACGAGGACCCCGGTGCATAGAGAAATAATCGGGCCCTCACCCCCTCTTTCCACATAGCTTGAACTTATAAAATAAATCATTAAAAAAAAATTGTGAGCAGGCTCAAGGTTTTTTAGCTTCGCTTCGGGAGCTGGCTGACCCTCTCTTTTCAAAGCATAGGTTAGAGGGCCCCCTGAGCTCCGGGGCCCTGGTGCACTGCACCACCTGGCCCTATGACAGCTACGCCACTGGTGGTAGTACTTCTGGAAGAGCCTTTCACAAAGAACTCTACTCCTCTTAAGAATACTAAAGATACGATAAAATAAAAGCAATATCGATCACGCAACTAAGTGAGCCGGTAACTTCAGAGTTGATTCATTAAGGGCGATTTCGTCCTCGCATTATTTGATTTTAGATAAAGAGTATTGACGTACAGATACGACAAAAATGTACACTCGCATGTAAGGCAAGACGGTTGACTGTCTTAATAGACTTTATAGGTACATTTCTCTGCGTACATACTTCGCGCTGAAATCGTATTTAAAGGCATTATAATCAAAAAATACACACACAATTCTATGAATATCACTTTCAACGTTTCCAATTATGATTGTCATCGACCTAGGAGCAGAATATATGTACATCGACATACAATCTACATAATACTCAGCCAACAATGCACTAGAACTCCATCATGGGAGTATCACGTCTTTTTTCGCCGACAAGCAGCGTTGCTGTGTTTCGGTTTGAAGAGTGTGGTTGCCGGTGTAATTACAGGCACATGAGGCTTAACATCTGTATGCTTCAAGTTGATGGACACAAGGCAGTGCATCGTAGGGGTTCTTTTCGTGCGTGACTAAGGAGGCAATGCTTTATTATAAGCGATGGTTGCAACTTAACATCATGTGGGCCATCAGGTTGTCCCATCAGCAAGTACTGAGAGACTGTAAGTAAGAGAGCACTGGTGATCTAGTGGTTGCGGCCCTGCCTTCCGATCCTAAGGTCGTGGGTTCGAAACCGGTCGTGCACCAATTAGTTATTCTGTTCAAAAAATTATGTGCACAATGCCAGTACCCTCAAACGCTGAAGGAAAACATCGTGAGGAAACCGGCATGTCGTAGAACTTAAAAAGTTCTATAACATGTGCCAAGTGCTCGAAAGGAGCCTCTTGAGGCTCACTTAAAGCCATTCACCACACTGTTTCGAAAGAAACTAGTGACACGACAACAGAGATCAGCAGGTAGTATGAAAAAAGGTATTCCTTAATTTTCTCAAGATTCCTTCTCTGTATAAAAACATATGCACTAACAAAATATCTTAAAAAATCTGTAGCTTGCCTACTATAGATATTATGTCCATTCTGTGCGCCTCCTCGGTAACCCTATACAGGGTGTAGAGCATTTGTTAGTCGGTAATACATCGGTAGCACGCAACGCCAACACACGTGCTCAGGCCACGACAAATGCAAATGAATAAGCTTCCATATTAAGCTTATACAGTGTGATTTTAATCAGAAATAATTTATATATTGTAGATGTTTACTTGTTTTTTTATTTTATTTTTTATGTAAGAGACAGACAAACGGGCTTACAACCCACCTGATGTTAAGTGGTCACCGTCGCCCATAGACACCAACAACACTAGGCGTGTTGTCGTTGAGTTGTCTGCCCTGAATGGCTTATTTACTTTATTTACTTGACTTTGTCAAGTTGTTAAACTTTGCAAAGTAAAATAGTTATTGATTTATATGAACTAATATGAATTATTGGTAATCTTTTCTGTCTGGAATAGAAAGTTATGATTGAACAAGATTAGATTATTTTCAATAATTCCTACTGTAAACAATTATTTCAATTACAAGTTTAAGTTTATTTTATTAGTTAATTAATTTTATTGGTACTAAATGATTTTGATTGTCAAAGTAGGTACCTATGTGTTCTTGTTACTGATCACATAGAACGGCGGGTTTTTTTATACAACTAGCTGATGGAACAAGCAGTTGGCCCACCTCATGTTAAGTGGTAACCATCACCTATAACAAAGCATTGCATCGTAAATCACGCACGATAGGAACGTGCCCTACGATGCACAGCTTTGCGTCCATCAACTTGAGGCATACAGATGTTAAGCCTCATGTGCCTGTAATTACACCGGCAACCACACTCTTCAAACCGAAACACAGCAATGCTGCTTGGCGGCAGAAAAAAGCGTGGTGGTAGTACTTCCCCAGACGAGCCCTTCACAAAGAGCTCTACTGCTCTTAAAATGCAAGCTAAGCCTTGCTCAGAAGCTATACAAGGTGTTCCATAAGTTGTGTATGTAAACTTCAGGGGGCTAAAGTACCCATCAATATGAACAACTTTTTCTAAGGAACCAACACTGTGAACGCGAAAAAAAAAACAGCTGTTTCATACAAAAGTTCAATACCTACCAGGCTAAAATGTATGAAACAGCTGTTTTTTTTTTCGCGTTCACAGTGTTGGTTCCTTAGAAAAAGTTGTTCATATTGATGGGTACTTTAGCCCCCTGAAGTTTATATACACAACTTAAGGAACACCTTGTATAATAGTGCAGTTAATAGACTACAAATAAAATAAAATGTTGTGTTGTTCTTCCTCTTGTTGTGTCACTAGTTTCATTTGAAACAGTGTGGTGAAAAGATTTTACGTGTGCCTTTTAAAGCGGCTCCTTTTGAGCACTTTACACATTATGTGGTAGAACCTAAAAGTTCTTAAAATACGGTTGTGTTGTGTGTGTACAAAAGTGAATAATTTTCCTCTACCAACAAGTGAACTACGGAGCATCCTGTATACTTCGAGTGTAAATGCCAGCGCAAATTCGGGCAGGCGCGGTGCCAGGCCGCGATAGGCCCACCCTGTATAATTGCCGACTGTCTCACGTGTGCCGTGTATGATGGTTCATGTTTCGGGTGCAATGCTTTGCGTTTTAATTTCGTGGAAATGAACTTTGTACTCGGATACTTTGTCTTGTTTGTTATTTTTGGAAGGGTATGTTGCGCTACCAAAAATGTTGATGTAGAGGTGTCGTACACGATAATGTTTTTTTAATGACGTAGGTATTCTTTGGAACAAATGAATGAATGAAAATGCTATATTGTACACCTTACAAACGAAAAAAAAATTGGAAACAAATGATAACAACTACAGATATGTACAATGGGCGGTCTTATCGCTTATTAAGCGATCTCTTCCAGACAACAAAGTCAAAGTCAAAGTCAAAAGGTATTTATTCAATAAAATTGCAAGTATCACTTTGAAACTTCTTAAAGCTAGGTGACTCTAGATGCCAGTTCGACGCGACCAAGCCTAGAAGAACAGGCAACAAACTTACGGCTTGGTTCCTACCGTTCCAACCTTTGGATGGAGAGGAGCCTATATATATAACAAAATATTTGATAGCTGCATATTGTATGTTGGAGAATTGGGATTTAGGAAACAGCAAACTGTAACTTTTAAATGTAGGTTTTGTTAGTTTATCTCTCACTGACGGTATTCAGATTTAGATGACTGCTTATTTCTATGCTAAGCTGTGCTATTCAATGAGAACACTTTGATCTTCACCTGTGGGTCTACTGGATGACTGAATTCGTTTTCTTGTTTTCGCTTTGATATTATATAATTGTAGAACTAGTTGTGTTACAATGTGGGAGTTGAAATTCACGTGGAAAAATATGAGCCAATCTTGTCACGTTTGAAAATTTCGTCACAGCGTGGAAACTCGAATGGTCCTTCGAAACTGATTTTCCACTCGATTATTTCGCATCAAAATGACAGGTCGTCACGGTCGCTGCGGCCGAAAGTCGCGCCGTGTCGTGTCGTGTCGCTGTGTCGCATGGCCCGACCGTGGGACAGCGACTGCGTAAACTCAACGCAACTGTAGCGAATCGATTACCAACAATCGATTTTTCAAAATAACGGTAGCCATAAGCGATTTACATCTCGATAGTTAGGCAGCAATTTGTGAGCGTGATCGATGAAATTTCCTTTTGCGGGTAAACGTTTGCTCATTGAAGCTTCAACTGTAGTTTCATAAGGCACGACGCAACGACACGATCGTTCAGTAGTTACACGTCCAGTTCATATTGATCTGTCGATAGTGCAATTTTTTGCGCAGTCTGTTTACACGGTGAGGGGTCCGGTTGAAATGGCGAGTTGACACATTGTCACCGGTCGCACGATTTCACTGTCCGTCGAGACGTGACAAGTTACGCGTGGTCGCCGTTTTTATTTCTGCCAATGACGAGTGTCGAGGCGTGGTAGGGTATTGCGGATCGGCAGAGCTACCTCTTCATCGTCATAGCTTCTTATTTCGTTGTGTGAAGGTTCATTTTGTGTTAATTAGGAACGTGATAAGTTTGTTGGTAACCGGTCAGAGTGGGAGTGATATGTTTTTTTCATAAGCCTCACACGCCCACTGTCCGAGACGAAATCGACACTTGATTTGATTGCGTCAAGATTTGACAATTTGTTTTTATTTGGTCGCTTATTGTGATGACATGGTACATGCGACATAATCAGTTTTTAGGCTTTGTGTAACGTTCTATTGTTTCGTCACGTAAGATAATCATGTTCATCGATAATTGCTTAACGTGGCGCTTAATTCTAATTTGAACCGGTACCTATGAATATATAAACATTTTGCGAAATCATAATAATATCGTTCGCTGGGAAAAAAAATCCCAATAAGTCACTTTTACTCGTTACACTTTTGTTTTCTGTTGGATTTCTAGCGAGTTATATTTTAGTTTTTTATTTGAGAAACAATCGGTGCTATAATAATTATAAATAGTAATGATTGAGGCATGCAGAATTAAGAAGTCTTGTATAAACGTAGTATTCAATACTTTGGCTCGATAAATGACCCGTACATTAGTCCAATAACTTTAAACCGGAAACAATTTTATTTGCTTCATTCTTACAGAATCATTTCGTCATAGCATTGATTACTTTAACATCTGTTAAACATTAACCGGTGTCAGATAGAGTTCATTAAACGGTTGGGTATCTACAGTACGTAATTGTGTAAAGTAATCCTTCGAGATATCTCTACGATTTGGCTTTGTATAGTCCGCCATTATGATTATGACGTGACTGGCAGATATGTCAGTTCGTCGCACGCGCCAGTTCAACGAACAGTTTTGGAATGGAATGGAATGAAAAAAGAATCGCTTTTATGGTAGCTTAGTTTGTTTACTTTTAGATTTGTCGTAATTTTAGACTTTAGGGTATCTTTAAGTTTGTATTTTTTATGATTGTATCAGATGACATTTTGATTAATAACCTAGTATTTCAGGCACTAATATCGTCATAGCAAGTTTGTAAAATAAGTGTTTTCTTGGAAGCGGATGTGTTAAATGACTAACTAGTAATGGATTGCAATCAATCAAAAGTATCTATGCTTACCGGTGTCTAAGCACAATTTTACTGTTACATTTTCAGAATGCCGATGCAGTCTTTTGTAATTTAAATGCCATTGATTGTATCAGTTATATGTTAATATTATTTGAGTACCTACCTACATAGGTACTCAAATATTAACTGTTTAATATACCGTAATAATGTTTCTAGGTACCAACTATGTCAAAGTTCTTATTCCAAAACTGTAAAACATTCAGGTGAATTATTACTGACTAGCGGCCTGTCCCAGCTTCGCATGGGTGGTCATAAATTTTTTGAACATTTTATTATAAACTTAGACCGTGGGTTCGAGCCTCGCGTCTACTTATTTCATACATTTGCACGCGCTTCTCCTTGAGTGAGTGAAATCGCACCCCGAGCGTGACCCGTGGACCCGTTAACATTTTTAATTTCGTCATATCTTTTGAATGGAATGTCCGATTTGAAAAATTAAACTAAGAAGTAATCTATAGGTATTGAAACCGTCTTAATTATGAAATGATTTATTTGGATAAGGATTAATACCAAGGCACAAATAAAGACCCTTTTCTGGCGGCGGCATTTCAATTATTTTTTTATAATAAAAGAACACTTATTGTGACATAACTATAATAGTTAGACATATGCTGGCGCGACATTTTTTGTAGATGATGACGTGTTCTACAAAATCGTAGTACATTATTTTGTTCTATCATCAATAGTTTTTGCAGCGCACGCGATGTAAGGTTTTTGTTTTCCACTTTGGGTTACATTATTGAAGTTTTAGTAAGGATCCCTGATTTTTTTGAAAATATAATATAACCTATGTTACTCAAGGATAATGCAGCATTCTAATGGTGAAAGAATTTTTGAAATCGGACCAGTAGTTTTTGAGCCTATTCTCGTTACATACAAAAATACAAAAATACAAATGTTTCCTCTTTATAATATTAATCTACACTTATGTAGATTCAGGAGGAATCAGGATAACACGAATATTCTTAGCTCTCTTTTGTCGTGTCACTAGTTTCTTTCGAAACAGTGTGATGAAAGGATTTAAAGTGCGCCTCAACGTGCGCCTCAACGTGCGCCTCAATGTTTTAGGTTCTACGACATGCCGGTTTCCTCACGATGTTTTCCTACACCGCTTGAGAATAATATTCTAATAAGGTACCTATACTTATTAGACAATCTAAGAAGCATTAAGCCTCATAGGCATAGGCCTTATAGGTAAGTCAGCAATATTTAAACATACAAAGGACAGGTTTATTCTGGGTCTGGTCTATGTACCGCACATAGAAAAATTGGAAAAAAATTGAAAATTACCATTCAAATGCAATTTAATTAAAAATGTAGGTTAATAAAGTGTTAATCACTAAATGTTGATCTGTTCGAACTTCTTACTATGTGCACATTTTTAGAGCCGCCATGAGTCTGTAATTGACGTTTGACATGACGTTTGATATGACGCATTGCATTTTTTAATTTTTTGACAGTTTTGTTGCTTTTTTTGACGGAAATGACTTTCACTCTCAAGCTTGACTAATACAACAGTTGTCAAAATGACATTCACGCATGTCAGTCCGCCATAGTTTTGCTGCATAGTGTTGCTCTCCTTGACCAAGAAAACGAAGTCAAAATAAAGCAAATAAGCACTTAAAACAGTTACTATATTGCTAGGCGTTAATTAGATATACTGTACACAGACCAGACCCCGGCTCTATATATTGATGAAACAGCTCCTTTAAATATAATAACTATTACAAGCATTTAATTTACATAACACACACAATATAAGTAGGTATTTTACCCTTATTTACTCGCGCCTAAAAACTTACGTAAGTACTCGCGTGGGGTGCTTTACGCCCCGGTTTTAGAATTAGAAAAAAACTAACAAATACTTACGTGAAAAATCAAACTTTTACCTATGATAATCTTTGACTTAACGATTAATTTACGGATTACAGATCTTTTAGGAACGGATAGTGCCATAAACATTTTCTTAAATCATTATGGAAATAGAAAAAGAAAATCTTATTAAAGGAAATAATTTTCTTCATTGCATTTCTGTATGTCGGAATAACATGGTCACTGCATACATGTTGATGGCATATAAAAATTACAAGAGACGATATAACAGGTGTAAAATATACCCCACGCGAGTAATTAGGGGTTAAGCAATCTGCAGATCGTTACAAATAATCTGTAGATAGCTCTTCTGATCCAAATTCTTAACAACACCAATCAGAAGCATCTCCAAGACGACCAAGGGAATTAAACAAACAACACATACTCTGTATCCCTCATTCGTTTCCCAAGAACATTCGTATACCAAATCGTACTTACATCTCGATTATTTCCGATTATCGATAACATTCACACGTAGCACACGCTCTAGCCGGCTTGTCAATAGAGATGGGCTGGCGGGTGCTTTGTGCCTTATCGAAAAATCGATAGATCGACATTGAGTTTCGACGGCGGTCCTGTCACTCAAAACTTTTCGTTGTTTTTATGGCCGATATATCGATGTTGCGGGTAGAGTAGGAACACAGGTTGTTTGAAAAATATCTAGAAAAAATCTTTTTGTTAAAAGCGGTTTTCGATTTTTCCAAAAGACAGGTATATTTTTACTGTAGCATGGGGTTCTTCAAAAAAGGCGTTTCAAAATATTGGGGGACTTGTTTGCTTACTTACTTGGATAAATGAAGCCATTTTTTTAGCAAGATTCAAGTTAGAATGCTTTAAAGGATATCTTGTAAAAAACCAATTTACTGATTTCACTATGTTTAAGCTAGTAAAATAAAATTGAGCTATATTTGTACACTTTTTTACACACATACATAATAAAATATCATTAACGAAGACATTTTGCGATAGATTTTGGTCTTTCAATTAAGTTCCTTTTACAGAATGATACTGCAAATAAAAGAAGTAAACTTATTTCCGTAAAAATACGCATAAATTCTTCTTCATTTGTTTTGCAACCTTCCAATGAAAGAAACAGTTGAACCGTAACAGATGGTACATCGATAGTATTGGTATTAAGTTGTGTAAGATGACAGATATCGTGGCGTCCATTTCGAGCAGTCCAGATGTAGGATAACAGTGATACAATGACGGTATTATCGACATGTATTATGAAGGAATTTTAACACTCCCATCTCTTCTGTTTAAAATGAAGTAGATTGGTACTACACCAATCTATTTAAGTAATTTTAATTGCAATTTTAGATAATTTTTCTCGTTATACATAACCCACATAATCTTATAAACTTTGCACTGAGACCTAATCGCTAACAATTGGCCTCATATAAGCTGAAAGCTACATAACAAGCTATGGATAGGAATGCTCTCTTCGTTGCTCGTTATATAGGTAATATCTATAATATCTACCTCTTGGTTTCTTGTAGGTCATATACTTGCAAGAAATTAGGAGTACCTATTAGTGGGTATTAAAATGTTTTAGTTGTTTCTTGGGTGAAAACTTTAGAATATAGCAATGCGTTTTTGTTGTACGTCCGGAACGGACAAACTGTTAAAACTGTAGTACCATAGCTAATAAGATCTTTTTGTACTATAGTTATACAAAATAATTTCTGATTCTGATTCTGAATATACTAGTAGTTCGCCCCGAACTGAGATCTCGTGATGCGACCCGACGAACGCATCAAAACTTTGAGTACGTAGTAGTCAGAGGCAAGTCCAAACATTATCTTTGGACTTTTTTCTGACTACCGCCTACTAACTTGGTATGGTTACCAAGTTTCAACTCTATTGGCCTATTTATTGAAGAGTTCCGTTGAACAGACCTTGGCTCCATCATCAGACCTGGTCGTCGTCACCATTTTATGAGAACTGAGTACCTCCTTAATTTATTTCAAGAATTTTTTTTAAGAAAAAGCAAAGGAACTGGCCGACCAGCAGAAAAACCTTGATGTCAACCAAACTCTTAGAGATGGGAGCTCTTGGATCGCTGGTTAAGTTAATTTAACTTTTATTATTTTATCTCAACAACCGAGCGTCCCAAAAAAAAAGTAAAAATTGTTTTGGGATGTCCAAACAAAGCCCTTTCATATGACATGTAACTTGATTTTTTTTTGGAACTTTTTTTATTTTTGCCCCCTTAAAAAACCCCATATCTCAAAAGCCCTTCATCCGATTTTACTCATATAATTACCAGTAAATTTCTCAAGTACAAGCTATCGACATTTCAAATTTCATGCAGATCGGATCAACGGTTCTAAAGTTATCGCCAGACAAACATACATACATACATACATACATAAAATGCCAAATCGCCCAAGTTAAAACTAAGATCTTCGTTCGCTTCGCTCACTCGATCAATGACTGTTGGAAGGTTTACTACTGATAGGCTCAAAAACGTAGAAATCCGTAGAAGTTCCAGTCACCGACATAGCACGCAGGATTAGTTAGTTGGAGTAGCAATGGGCAGGCCAGGCAGGCACAGAGCAGAAAGCGTTTAGCTACTCAACCAATGACGAAATCGTTCTTCCTGGAAATGTTTAATGAAGGCCCAGCAGTAACCTTCTTCCAGGCTGCTGCTGATGTCGAACTTTCGTTAACTTTTATTACCAGCAATAAAAATTATAAATTGTATGTTATCAAATTAAAACATGTCATTTACTGACATGTTTTTGTGACTTTCAAATGGATTTATTTATATGTTACCAATTTTAATTATCCATATTAAAACAGTACGAGTCACATTACTGAAGAAAAGGTTTTTGTCACGCTACACTTTGGCACAGAAGTCCAAGGGTAGGGTAACGATTCGGCATTCAAAAACACCGGAAATGCAAACACTTAATATAATAGGACCACTCACTGGCTAGTCAGATCGTCGACCCCTGCATTTAAAAGTTACGGACAATGGAAAAAGTAGGTAAAAATTTGAAAACAGAATGTCAATAGCCGGCGGCCGGCGGACCTGCCCCACGCGCCCTTGACTTGCGGAGATAAAAAGGGGGAATAGGGAGAGATGACCGCTTCCCCCCGCTGCCCTGTGCCCACGCTCGCGGTTTATAGCCTCTTTTATCGAGCTCCTAAACTTTTGAGTGCAACTGGTAGTGTTTGGAACTTTTTCGAGTCACGAAATACGCGGGAAAAGTTTTTTTTTTCGGGTAAGATTTGTTGTTTTAAAAAATAAAATTAAAATAGGCTGCTAACTAATTTCCAGTTAATTGCAAATAGTCTTGAATGCAAAAGATACATGATTATCCTGTTTCTATTAAATCTACCATGAATATGGTAGATTTCTCTTTCTCTCTTCCATAAATTTATTGGACGAACAATTTTGATTCCTCTCTTTTTAATCCATCGACTTCTCGCTATATTCATAATGTCATCTGTCTATTGGACGAGGAGAACTGCAAGTTTTATCTCCCGCTTATTATTCAAGTATTCGACGCTATTTTTGAAAAAAAAAACATACCTAATTATGGCTTAAAGATTTTTTATAATATCCTAATCTTTGTAATTTCCATAAGTGTATTAAAAAAAATAAAAACTATTGCTTATAAATATTGCTAGTCAAAACACTATCTGTTAGTGTTATGCAAATATTTTACAGAGTATAGTATAATAACTACGGCGTCTATCAGCTGATCGTAAAGTGTCCCCTCGGTTGGGGCGACCTTGAACGCGACCCCACTATTGAAATTAAAAGAGGTTACTGGCTCTTTGCACTTTTAAAAATGGAATTGGTGCTTTTTTATCTGTCGACCGTCGCGACTATTCAATTTGAAAACAGAACTAAAGGAATCAGCTGGCTTGTAGATTGAGTTGTTCTTAATTTGAAAAAAAAAAACTAAAATGTTCAACGTTCATCGAAATTAGAAACCAAACAATTACAAAATTCTATTCTATTTACAAATGTGTTCAATTTTAAAATACAAAAACCCCTCATACTATAAAATGTGTTTAAATTTAGATAATGCTTAAAATTAGCGCTGTCTCTCTTTGCCATTACGCATTGGCTAGAGATGGCAATAGTTTAAGCATAGTTTATCGTTTGACAGATTTTTGTAGTAAGGCCGAATGTTCTATTACTGGCTCAAATTATATTTCCAACTCGAAATACTTGCTACGTATGTTCACTAATCTAATAATCTCTTATTACTTTGCCTACGCGTGAAAATGCCACGCGTTGACATCATGTTAATTTATTTAGATCCATTATAATAATATTTTATGAAACAGACAGTATTTCCAGCTCCAAGCGTTTCTTTTTACGTCACCTACCTAATGGAAATGTCATTCATTAAACTTTCAAGTAAAAATGTTCTCATCAAAAATTCCCGGTAGTAAATCACGAGATGACTCAAATTATTAAAAAATAAACGAGAGTTGACAGTTTTTGTATTTTGAAAGTATCAATAAAAGCCTATTATGAATCGATTTTTGTCTTGAAACGGTAAAGAAGTTTCAATTCACCGACTCTCTCACAGTACACTAACAAGATAGGGCTACTAAAACTACGAAAACAAAGTATTGTTCTAGAACTTTGCCTAGTCTAGGAGCTAAAGAAATAAGTCGCAAAACACTCATACACGTCTTGCCCGGTCTTTAATACATCCGTTAGTAATAATACGTATATTTAAGACTCATTGGCTAGTGTAAGCTGTCAACTTCACATCAGCCAATGAGATGCGAGAATAATAGACGGACGACGATGCTTATTAGTACTACTATGATAAATAACAATGAGTTTTTCTGTTCATAAATGTATACACGCATGCCAGTACTCTCAAACGGCGAAAGAAAACATCGTGAGGAAACCGGCATGTCGTAGAATCTTAAAAGTTCTAAAACATGTGTCAAGTGCTCGAAAGGAGCCTCTTGAGGCGCACTTAAAATCCTTTCACCGCACTGTTTCTAAAGAAACTAGTATTATACCTACGCTTCACTAAATTAGATTGGCACCATTCTGGAGCTTCAATATTGTATTATAGAACCTACATTGTAACAAGGATCATACAAAAGAGCGGTACGAACCAAGCCGTAAGCTTGTTGCCTGTTTTTCTAGGCTTTGGTCGCGTGGAACTGGTACCTAGAGTCACCTAGCTTTAAAATGTTTCAAAGTGATCCTTGTGATGTTATTGAATAAATACCTTTTGACTTTGACTTTGACTTTGACACGACAAGAGACGAGTACTACTAAGAGACGTTCGTGGACTGTAGGAAGAGAAGACGTTAGTGGCATGATAATTGAGAGCTATGCTTTTCTTTATCAGCAAATATTATGTTTATAAAAACATAAATAATTAAAGTACGAAGATTAGTAAAATATTTATTTCGGTATGCCTCTTAAAATATGACGATGTTGTTGACAATCGTCAGAGAAATAAACAAGCATTTCAATTCTTCCCAAACAAATATATCGTCTTTAACTATCCTTATCCCATACGCGTGATTACGCGTATGGGATAAGGATCTTCCATTTCCTTCTATCAGCCACCATCTCAGCTTTCACATCTTTAGTTACTACATAATTCTGCAGGTAATACCCACTGGATATGTGCACGTACCTCTGACTGCTCTCTTTGACATAAGTACTCAATAGTCTTGAGTTAGTACTTGAGAAGATATGTACCGTGCCTAAGAATCACAGTCGTAAAGCTATGTTACTACTTGTTATCGCGATAATGACGCTAGTTTCATAGCCCATATCCAACACAATCGGAGGCCAATGTCCACTGCGTTCCATTGATTCGAGACTTTCTTCAAGAAATCACGTCCAACTCCGGAAGACGATTCGTTTCGGACGCAGACCAGAACGCCTTGCTAGCACTCACTATACTAAAACTTCTCACTCTAAATTCAACCCTATAAACATCATCATACAGCATAAATTTCCATGATATATTATCACCGGTCAGTGCAGTCAATAGCTGTTCTAAAATAGATGGTATGCTGTGAGAGTTAGGGTGTAATTTCGCATGTTAGGTTGTCAAGTGCGTCTTAGCGTTACCAATTCATGTTCGTTCTTTCACGCGCGGTTGCAGTGGGGTGTCCAGGAATGGCCAAGTCATCCAGCAGATGCGTTCCGGCCTGATAGATGTGTTGAGTGGTCCGTGACGGATAAATAGTCACATACTTGGTCGGAGTACGTCAAACCACAGCAGTGCTGTAATAAATCAATCTTGTTAGTTTTAAGGATGGGATTTTAGAAGTAGTAGAGAAGTTCAGCCCTTATATAAATAAAAAAATATATAAGCATTGGTATAATTTGCAAGCTGAAATAGCAATGGGCTGGTCAATCTGGTCATATAGCTCATAGAAATGACATCTGCTGGGGAATAAATATTATTATTATTATATTATTTTTAAATATTATTATTAAATGACAACCACGAACTAGAAGATGAAGCGGAAGCGGAGACCCGATGGACCGATTACATTGTGAGGATTGCGGGAAGAATTATTCAGGCTGATGATGATAATAAAAAGATAAAAAGAGCTCTTTGTGAAGGTCTCGTCTGGGGAAGTACTACCACCACGCCTTTTTCTGCCGCCAAGCAGCGTTGCTGTGTTTCGGTTTGAAGAGTGGGCACGTTCCTATTGTGCGTGACTTGTGAGGCAATGCTTTGTCTCACAATATAGTATAGGTAATGGTTACCTCTTTACATCAGGTGAGCCATCTGCTTGTTCCATCAGCTAGTTGTATAAAAAAAAATTGATGGACATGCTACACAGTACTATCTAGTCCCAAACTAAGCACTATGGGAACCAGATAGCTGATTTAATACTTAAGGCGACGACAAGAGCTAATGTACTTCTCGCTTGAACTAGTCGATATGTTAAAAGATATAAAATCACTAAACCTATTTTTGAAAAATCGCAATTTTGTGTGCAATCACATTGCACACAAAATTGTTTACGCAAATATAAAACTATACAGAAACTTTTTTTTACAAATACTTTTTAAACTCCAAAATGTTATATCTGTATCTGTAATATCGATAATATGAACGGTGAGTTACGTATCATTCCATTTTCAAATTTTTCGTTTTTCTTAGGTTCTATTTATATTCAGAAAGATTGTTTAAAAAAAAATATTGTGTAAACTTTTTCATTCGATATTCAAAGCCAAGGTTTCAATCTTTTTGTGAATAAATCGGTGCCGGGAAAATTATAGGCAGTAACAATCACCTTACAGTCGATGACATTTTTATACCAATAACTTGTTTAACTAACGCTTGTCTTATACAATAACAGCAGCGGAAAATTTATAAAAAAAACTGAATTTTAGATAAACTTTATTCTTAGAAAAACTTTCAAAGTCACAGTGAAAATTAAACTTTCAAAAGACATTCTAGTTATGAGTGACTTTAATTTGTACTCTTATAGGTTTGAAACTTCCTTTTGATAGGCCTGAGTTTGGAACTCAAAACTAAATTAAGCTTTTAAATCACCTTACAGTCGATGACATTTTTATACCAATAACTTGTTTAACTAACGCTTGTCTTATACAATAACAGCAGCGGAAAATTTATAAAAAAAACTGAATTTTAGATAAACTTTGTTCTTAGAAAAACTTTCAAAGTCACAGTGAAAATTAAACTTTCAAAAGACATTCTAGTTATGAGTGACTTTAATTTGTACTCTTATAGGTTTGAAACTTCCTTTTGATAGGCCTGAGCTCGGAACTCAAAACTAAATTAAGCTTTTAAATTAAACTAACGAGAGATTTTAACTTACTTAAAACATTCACATTTAAATTGAAAAAAGTTGAGAAACCCGTTAACCCGGTGGTTAATATTTTAATTTTGCTAAACAATCCTTTTGTCACACAAATGCCGTACTAACGAAATAAAACAACCAGGTACCAAACCAATAAATCTAAGGTCTTTTAATAAAAGAAACATGTTTGAAAGTGATTTAACTTAAATTTAGAAATACATAAAGCCATAAGCGCGTTTTCGTAGCTCGAACACACGCGTTGAAGTCTTCTACACGTGTGTAGAGATGTCTACGCATATGTAGCGCATCTACGACGCTACGCCGCAGCTACGCAATATGCAAAATACATTGAAATCAGACTCGATCACGGAAAAACTTAGTTTGTTTAAAAGCTATGTCGTCCACATTATTTCACCAGCTTACAATCTTTCGCTCCAATAAATTCGTTCAACTCTCTAGCGAGTTTCTCGTACAATTACATCCGATACTCAATTAAAAACGCAAAACATTCAGTTGGTGAAAAACGCTCCAACTATACAGAAAAACCTTTTACGCTCCCCCTATCCCCCGGCGAGTTCATTACACATCAACAGCGTACACCAATCAAGCTTTCATTAGTCGAGAACGAAACAATCAATATTCATATCCCATGCGAAATCTTCATAACGCAGACGGTGGAAAAAGAAAAAAATCCTGATAGATGATCTCTAGACGCGCTCGCATTCGCAACGAAATTAAAAAGAACAAGCCATATCACTTAGCGCACACAGAAGCGCGGTTTTTATTAAAAATTCTACATATCTCGCGCGTCTTCGCTTTATCTTAACCCCCACCCCGACAGGGACAGACAATAAAAAATATGGAGAAAGAGAGGGACGGACACGAATACGAAAATTATAATTGCCAACTGTACGTAAATTAACACCGTGGATTATCGTACCCTTTCTCGTGGGTGTCGCTTGTGACAGGTGTGAGTGAGACGGAGCGTGTTTGTGTGTGCGTCGCGGATTGAATGATTTACATACATGGTTCGCTCACAAACACAATAATGGACAGAGCGGAAAATCGAAAGAAACGATGAGACGCGATCGGTTTTCGGATCCGATTCTACTTCGTGTAGTTGCAGTAACAGTTGGACTGCACAGACACAGCCCTGCATAATGTATGCGCAAGCAAAAACAATCCGCTCCACGGATTATTGGATGGAAATATGAATATCTGAATTTAGAATGTATATTCATCTAAAAATAGATCAGAGACTGCCTTATTTCTTTTGCCATTAATAAAACCATGAAGACTTTGCAAATAATTTCAGACTATGGATTAAAAAGAGGTATTCTTAGATTCTAAAAAAAGGAAAGGATATGCAATGCAAAATTGTAAAGTTTCTTCAAGATAAAGACAGTGATACTGAGCTTTATTTTCTAGTTTATTTTCCTATTATTGATTTTCTCACGTAGTCACGTAGGATTCAAACGACTATACTAAAGGTACATTTTTTGATAAAAATGGACACATTTACATCAGTACCTATTGTCAAAGATCAGGCCATGAGAGAGACCTTAGGGTGGCTTAAAATGTGTTACAAGAGATAAACAGAGCTTTTTATTTCCACCCAGCATTATTTTCAGGGGTATGTGTCTCCTGAAAATAAAGGGAAAGCGACTAAAAGCAACGTCCTACAACCCGCCCAACTCCCAAGTACAATCAAACACAAACTAGGTTACGCAAAGATGTAAATTCTTATCGTAATATAGATAGATCGGTACAGTCGCACGCACAAAACAATGGCGCTGCGACGGTTGACCTCGCGCCTCCATGTCTTGCCTCCCGCCGGTAGGACCGCGTGCAATTAATATGCCGAGGCGGCCGCGTTATACTGCGACTCTGAGCTCTTGGTACTCCGAAGGATCTTTCTTTTATTTTTAACCTCATGATCTTTATTTAACCACCTTCCAATTTGTATTTTATTGTATCTCCTGGTTTCACATACAATAAATGATTTTTGATTTTGTCATAACTAGCATCCACCTACTACTTTGCTCGCGTGGTATTCACCCAGATGAATGTAGCCTATATTCCAAGTTACTCATTATGTATATCCCTAGTTTCACTTAAATCAGCAAATGATGAGAGAAAGCAGCAAATTGAGAGCACTTTGATATGGTAGTTACAAAGCCACACATATACGAAATTTGTAGGCTAAAGGATGGATACCCACATAGGGTCTAGAAGACGTTGCAGCCACCCGCAGAAATTCTAGCGAGATGATCTGGACACATTCAACGATGTTTGGATACTTGGGAGAGTGAACCAAGGATCGAGGGGAGTGAAAAAAATAGGGACACCTTTGCACAGGACAGACAGACTATAGGTTAGAAAAAAAGACATGAAAGTTTATTAAAGTACCCCAAACAAAATTACAGATCATGATATTTTTGAGTTACTTTACAAGATTGATTGCAGACAAGATAAAAAATAAACATCGTTTAATTCTTAGTTCATAATAATGATTTATCTTTCTGTTTACATGTCTAGGATTTTATTAAAAATTTTCATGAAAAATAATTAACTAAAATATCTAATTACAACGATCAAACTACACCGGTTGACACATAACCCGTCCAAGTTTTCTTTTGCGAAAGAAGAGAGAGAATTTTTGATCAATAATTGTCACTGGGCGGCCCCCTTCCCCCCGTCGTGACAGGGGCGAGGGGGCAGAGAAGAGAGGGGGGTAATTACGAGTGCGTTTTGTTACCGAGATGATAGGCGCGAAAAATGGCTTGCGCGTGCCTTTACGTGTCGCCTCTAGTTTTGAATATTCAGGCTGCCTCGTCCTGATGAAATATTGAATAGACTCTGTAATTTATTCCCCGAGGAGAGATTTCGAACGGTCCACGCTCCGAACGGATATTGAAATTAGGCGATGCTTTGCTTAAGAAGAGCGTTTGTTTGACAGCTGCCCTATATCTTCTTCGTACACTTTCATTTTGATTTAAATTCGGGAGCGCTTTTTCGCACCTACGCAGCTACGCCCGTCTACGGGTTTATTAGTTTCGGGTTTATCAGTCAATATATTTCATTTTTTTTTTAAATACGAGTTCTTAGAGGCTCTTTACTTTCTTGCCACTTTACATTAGATTCTCTTCAAAAAATTCAAATCTTCATTAACTTTATGCTTAAAAAATGCCTATTCGTCGAATTATTTGTGTTTTTTTTATACAATTAGCTAATGGAACTGCCCTGCGTTCATCAACTTGAGGCACATAGATGTTAGGCCTCATGTGACAGACTCATGTCACAGTAATGACACCGGCAACCACACTCTTCAAACCGAAACACAGCGTTGCTGCTTGGCGGCAGAAAAAGGCATGGTGGTAGTACTTCCCCGGACGAGCCCTTCACAAAGAGCTCTACTACTCTTGTGTAGACAAGTTTTGGAAAATATTTATCAAAATTCTGTTATTGAAAGTTCTAAATGTGTCATATAATCAGTTTCGTTAACTCAAATACATTCAACAAAACACACACGCTAAGAAAACAGGATAGCTTGAGAAAGTACTCATATCAAGTACTTCCAGAAAATTCTAAGTGGGAACGTGAAGAATGCTTTTCAACATAACGACTTTACTCTGATTGCGAACGTTTAAATAGGTTTAATTAACAATTTGAGAATGAAACTAAGAGAATAAGAATGTTGAGTGCGTACAAACAAGCTATTGCACTTAGTGAGTGAGCAGATATGCAAATTCATACTGCGGGGAGAGTGTGCCGTATGCAGAGATGGAACAGAAAATGAATGGAGACTGCTTCTAATCATTTGAAACAATTTTTTTTTTAATGAGTTTTGTAAACAGTGGCGTAGCTATCGTAGGTGCGGGTGGTGCAGTGCACCAGGGCCCCGGGGCTCAGGGGGCCCTCTAACCTAAGCATTGAAAATAGAGGGGCAGCCAGCTCCCGAACCTTGAGCCTGCTCACTAAATTCTTTCTTTATGCCCGATTCATTCTCTATGCACCGGGGCCCTTGTCCACCTAGCAACGCCACTGATTGTAAATGACCCACCAGAGTATGAAAAATGATGTTGGCGGCAGAAATAGGATGTTTCTTAAACAAATTATTTTATAAAGAACTACTTTATATTTATCTATATTTTTCATAGTCAATAAGAAAACAAAACAATATGATGGTAACAAATTTTAAACGGATTCACGGTCGAATCATACGAATTTTCACGAATTTTAGACGGTCCACCAAATTTAAATTTTAAACAGATATAATCTTGTACTGTGATGTTATTGTTGAAGAAAATCAATACATTTCTTGAAAATAAAAAATACCTAAGCATTCTTCATAAAAAACTTAGTGCAAGATCTAGAAATTCGTAAAAGTGGTGACTTTACCATCTTGAGAAAATATAAAAATACTTTTATGGAAGAAAAGTAAAAATGAGTAGAGCACCGATAAAATCTAGTTGTAAAAGCAGATTGTTCTCGTTTAGCATAGTCTCCATATTTTCCCCTATTCCCAGGCCAGCGAAGCAAGAGGGTGGTTAATGAATAAAAAAATCCCGTTTTTTTTCAACTGCTCAGTGATTAGTTACCCTTATAATGAGCGGCGGTGTGTGTGGGTGGGGGTGCTTAAGTTTTTTATATGACAGTTGATAAGGGACCGAAATTAGGGTCTTTGTTTTATTGATCGCGATTCGTAAGTAGGAGTTTGCATGTGTTTTAGCGCTCTTTCTTGTCGGTTTGTTTTGGAGAGCGTTTTTGGCAGTTTGTCTTTCGTTTACAGCTTCTAATTTATCAGGGTTGAGGGAGCTATACAGTTGTTGTAGTTTTAAGTGAAAGTCTTATTATTTTTATATCATCTCTTATTAAGTATCAAAACACAGAATAATATTTTTTTTTATAATGTCCTTTGGCTACAACCTCACCTGATTGGTTTTTTTATTTTTATTTTATACAACTAGCTGGTGGAAGAAGCAGATGGTTCACCTGATGTTAGTGGTAATCATCACCTATAACAAAGCATTGCCATTGTAGGGCACGTTCCTATCACGCAAGATAGGAACGTGCCCTACGATGCAGTGCCCTGCGTCCAACAACTTGAGGCATACAGATGTTAAGCCTCATGTTCCTGTAACTACACCAGCAACCACACTCTTAAAACTGAAACACAGCAACGCTGCTTGGCGGCAGAAAAAGGCGTGGTGATAGTACTTCCCCGGACGAGCCCTTCACAAAGAGCTCTACTACTCTTATGAAGAACTACTTAATATGAAGCCAAGGATGAAACAAAATCATCTAGAAGACACCGATTCACTCTTGCCTTGAGAAGACATAATTCTTCTAGTTTCATTTATATCGAAAGAAATGGGTTAGAATATCATACTAATATTTGAACATACATAAGAACATGTAAAGTTCAATGACGTACTACTGTGTTTACGTGTTGCTGCTAATAAATTAGATTAATTTGAACTTTGTGTTAACTTTGCTTGTTGACTGTCTTGTTTGTAAAATCCACAATAGGCCTCCTCTATAGATTTCCAGGACGAACAGTTTGGAGCCTTTATCCACACCAGTTTTCCACATTTTTTTATACTATTTGCTGATCGAACAAGCAGATGGCCTGCCTGATGTTAAGTGGTAACTATCATCTATAATAAAACATTGCCTTGCAAGACGAGCACAATGGGAACGTGCCCTGCGTCCATCAACTAGGTATTAAGATGTTAAGGGCCGGTTTCACCATGCTCTGTTAGAATAAAAAAGGATTAAAAGGCCGTTAAATATGTCAAAATGTAGGCGTTTGACATCTAAGGTTAGATTAAACGGCCTGTTAATCCTTGATTAGTAACTAACAGAGCATGGTGAAATCAGCTCTAAGCCTCATGTGCCGGTAATTTCACTGGCACCCACACCATTCAAACCGATACACAGCAGCGCTGCTTAGCAGCAGAAACAGGCATGGTAGTACTTTCTCAGACGAGTCCTTCACAAAGAACTCTAGTACTCTTAAATTATGTCTAGTCCTTCAGGTAGGGCTGTCCGTTTTCCAGTTCTTACTTTATTTCCCGCTACCGATAACAACATTTGTAGGCCCATTTAGTTACTTCGTTTTTATTAAATAGCATCATTTTCATCGTAAACTTTTTGACTCCGAAATAAAATAAACCCAATTTTCCCAACACCGTGTAAAGCACCGCAAACGGCGTGTCAAGGGTAACCCCGACAAAATCTGGTAACCCTTACTTGCATCAACCGGGGTCACCATTAGCAGCCCCGGTTAAGCTCTTTTCGTGAAATAAATGTTTTTTTAACTGGGAGTTACGCTAACGCTGAGCTTGGTAGGTGCAAGCCGGTCTAAGTATCACACACGCATAATACGCTTCTGTATTGCCTCGAGAAATGGGGACTTTCTTACTTACCTCCCTTTTCGTGATACGTGCCCAGTTTATGTTGAACTTTCGAGAAAAATCCGACACTTTTGGTTTTACCTGGTTTGTTCATCACTCCGGTACTCTTCTCGGTTATTATTTATTTTTAGTGCATATATTAGCTGATCATTGACTTAATTGAGAGTGGTTATAAAAGGACGAGTGATAGAAATATAATAATTATTTAAATTAAAGCTAACACGGAGTATCTGATATACAACAAATATTGAAGCGAAACGATTCCAAAATGTTTGACTAGTTAGCAAATATTGTTATCAAGTTACTCAAACTACTATTTTGTATTATTATTACTAATAAAATAACAAAATAATGCAAAAAGCATAGTTTTGTAAAAAATTGAAAAAAAATGGGTAGGCCAAGATTTTCTGGCAGGAAATTCAAGTGGGGATGTAAGAGTGACTCAAGTTAAATTAAGAATGTGGAGCTCGTATTTTTTCTTTTCACTTTGTTTGTTGACGGAGACTTTTTTGACATTATGGACTTTGTGCGCCCTCGAGTTTCTTTTTAATTCCTGAGGCGTCCGTGTGTAGGCACCTTTATTACACCTCTACGTAGATGTGCAGGGTGCTTTAAGATTCGGTGTATTAGGGATTCGTGTGTTTTTTGGATTAGGTGCGTTTGATGTTGCAGATGAAGGTTTTTCATTCGTTTTGTTTATTTAGGTGTAAAGGTATGTTTGTTCAAAATGTTTCAATTACTCCTATTAAAAAAAAATATGCCTACATGTTTATTAAGTACATTATTTTGGTATATTATTATATTATGCGCGATAGTATCGATTTACTATAGATTTTTTTTCTACAACGTCCTCTATTATTTTTTTCAAATCTAGTCAATCCCAAGGTTGTCTTCCAGACAGAAGAGATCGGTTTTAGTGATAAGACCACCCATTGTAAACCAACCCAACTTGATGTTTTTCTGTTATGTTATGTGTGCAGTAAAGTATTTTGTATGAATCTATCTATGAAGGATGTTTTTTAAATTTGTTCGTTTTGTGTAAATTGCCATTTAATAATTTAGCATTTTATTAGCCTCAGTTGTCATAAAATTATTTATTATTAAATAAATAAAAAACATGACCCGTTGCAAGCCCATCTCCGCCGCATTTCCAAACCGTTTCCTTACAATTATTCCCTAAAAGTTTGTGAGTAGGTACTGGAATTTTCATTAGTATAAGAAAGTACTCATCAAATAGAATTTCCTAGGCTTGGTGACTGGCTCAACGAAACTAACTCAAATGAAGCACGTTTTGAAATCAACCAAACGTTGCTATCTATTTTTTTCACAAATTAACAGTTTGACAGCTGTGTGTCATTAACCCCGATACGGCTAGTTCCGAGAAAACATGAAGCGGAGCAAAAACCGAGCAATTAATTAAAAAAAGTCCCGCTGAAAATTAACTGTTTTCTGTGTATCTGTACGATTTGGAACCTTATTGGTGATATCATTAAAGATTAATTTTGTACATGAACATTTTAACCATATTGTAATTTGGCATTTTTTCCTTCTTACTCTTTAAATGATGACATATTTTTAACACGACCTTACTTATCAGTCCACAGTCATTCTTGTAATTTTACTGAACCAAAAACCGTTGACTTTGACTAAATTGAAGCTGGTTTTATCAATATCAACATAAAGAAATAGCTGGCCGATATATAAATGTGGGTATGAACCAAATGTCCAAATGTAATATTCGGACGTATCTCTGACTACCCCCAAACATCCTCAAAGAATCTTGAGTTAGTACTACTTGGTACCTGGTACTTGGTACTAAGTAAGTAGTAAGACTTTTATCCCCAGGCACGGTAGATGTCTCTAAAGATCTGAGGGGATATCTACCGTGCCTGGGGATAAAAGTCGTGAAACCGTTTTTTTCTGTAAAGATATAGCTTAAAAAGCATTGCATTCTCCGTAAAGCTATTTGATCCGACAAAACAAGAAAGGACATTTGAAAAAGGAATAAAAACTAAATTCCATGTGCAAGCATTCGTGCCGTTGTCCGTGCATTGTGGAAATGTAAAAATTTGCACAAATACTTCGCGCCTGACGGAAACATGCTTTGTCCGCGATTTCACCCCTACTTTGGGTATCACATCGTACGGTATTATAATAATAATTACAACTCTGTTGGCATCCCAACACTAATTATATTAAAAAGAAACTTTTTGTCTATGGTTCAATTAACTACTCATGTGAGACTTTTCGAAAACATCATTTCATAACCTTTTCATGTGCTGCTAAATAAATAGTTTAAAAGTGCCAATAAGTGTTTTCCATTAAAGAAGTTCTGAGATCCAACGTACACCAGCCTAAACCACCTATACAGACACACACGAACACCTCCTCATTCTTCTTCTTGAAATGAAATGAAATGTATATGCCTGAAGTATGGTAAAATAAGGTCTTATGTCTAATTGGTCTCACACTCCGTCACTTCTAATGTCACTAGTTTATTTAGAAGCAGGTGGTGTGATGTGGTGAAAGAATTTTAAGTGCGCTTCAAAGAGCCTCCTTTCGAGCTCTTGAGAGGTACCTCACGGTACGTCCAAATATTAAATTTGGTACATACCTATATTTCACAGTTGGTATACGGAGAGCACTGGTGGTCTAGTGGTAGAGGCCCCGCCTTCCGATCCTAAGGTCGTGGGTTCGAAACCAGTCGTGTACCAATGAGTTTTTCTGTTCCAAAATTTATGTGCACAATGCCAGTCCTCTCATACGGTGAAGGAAAACATCGTGAGGAAACCGGCATGTCGTAGAACCTAAAAAGTTCTATAACATGTGTCAAGTGCTCGAAAGGAGCCTCTTGAGGCGCACTTAAAATCCTTTCACCACACTGTTTCTAACTAGTGACAAGACAAGAAGAAGACAGTTAGTATTCAATACATGGCAGGTTGCAAGCCCATCGCCGCTGCTGGAATACCAACTAGGCGTGACTTATTTACTCAATTACAACGAATGACAAAGATTAAGAAACGTCAAAGGAGAATCTAGGCGCCAGTTCGACGCCACCAATTGCAATAAACTTGCCAATTATGACGTTTTTCCATTAGAGTCAAAGTCAAAGTCAAAGTCAAAAGGTATTTATTCAATAAAATCACAAGGATCACTTTGAAACGTCTTAAAGCTAGGTGACTCTAGGTGCCAGGTCCACGCCACCAAAGCCTAGAAAAACATGCAACAAACTTACGACTTGGTTCCTACCGTTCTTTTGTATGATCCTTTTACTAAACTAAAGCTTCTTCTTATTTTTTTCTGAGTTTATTGCTCCTGTCCGTCAGTCGACAGACAATCTTGCCAGTATCAAGTGAATTGTATTAAATGTCTTTATAGTCAAGTCACTCCATGTCAAGTCGGCTGTCATTTGTTTTGAAAAAGGGGTTTTCTTCAAAACATTGAAAACATTTTCGGTCAAATCAGGATATCGCACTTTTATTCCAAATGCTTATACTTTGTGCTAAGACCTCAAGTAATGTTGGTTAAAATGCCACTGAAATTAAAAAAAAATGCAACTGAAAAAAAGCTAAAGCTGATTTTGCTAATGTCACGACTTTGCTAATGTCATTTCTGCACTAGAGATAATTTACTTCATAATTTGACAGATTAGACACGGATTAGTTCAACGGTGATTATTGCTATTTCGCCATTCAAATTCGCTTCTCGTACCATACCTTTTTATCGTACGATAAAAAATAACGCAAGAAATACTTCTTGCAAACTTTGGTAGGGGCAAAGAGAATCACACCAAAATGCATCGTAAAAGTTTTCCAAGCCAGATTTAGAAAATTTCCTGGCTATCTTGGGGTGAAGAATTTTGTTTTACATACCATTTGGGCTTAGTGGTAAGGTGTGTTTGATCTTATGTCCGTCCACTACGCTATTTGCTGCTGACAAAAGTTAAAGTGACTATTGACAACAATCTCGACACGTCTTTTCGTTAAATTTCAAAATACACACATATATTTTTTTAATAAAGAAAAATACAGTAAATACAAGTATTTACAAAATATACATGAAATAGTTGATCGATCTGCAGATCGTTGCGAACGATCTAGAGATAGCTCTATTTACAATTAGATAGATAGTCTCGATATAATTACACATAATGTGCCTATATCGTATGCCGTACCGCTTGCGACCGAGTGAGATCAAAATATGTGAGGAAATTGTAGATTTTCGAAGATTTCACGAAGATTGGCTATCTTCAGACTGAATCAAGTGTGCCATTTCAGTCTGAAGAGAGCCCATAACCGTTCCATATGTATTCTGTACATTTTTTAACAAACAAATGTTATAAAATAAATGAAAAGTTGTATTAAACATGAAAAAACAAATGTTTCATGATTTATATATTTCCTGCCTGATTGTCTCGATTAGAGGCCTTAATGTTAATCCAGATAATAAGAGTCAGTGGCAATAAAATAATAAGTGGACACAAATTGGCCATCGGTTTCCAATAAACGCATCGAACCGATGGGCATGTCCAAGATTTGCGGTTTCAATGTGCTTACAAACGACGGTAAGTGGTAGAGTTTCACACGTATCTGGCTATGTGAGACCACAGACTGACAATAAGACCTGTTTTTATAAAGAATTGAAGAAAAAAAAGGTTTTTTAGTTTGAATTTTTTATAACTTTACTTTGTAACGTCGAGTTTGGACTAATTTTGCTGCACTAACGTGGAGAATCAAGGTTAGATTACTAATAGGCTAGATTTTGCGAGCGTGATGCCTAACTGTGTGTAAACCTGTCCTTTGTTTGTTGTTTTTGACATTTTGCTCTAATTATTATTTTTACTTAATTTTTATCTGACATAATTATTTTTATTGTTATTATCCATACTTTTCTGATTTCGCTTTATTTTTCTAATTGTTTTTCGTTATTTTAATTCTTTTTTTAGTTTCTTAATTGTTTAATTTATTCTATTTTTATGTATTAAATTTTATATTCTTTAATTAATATAATTGGTTGTATGTACCGTTTTAATTAAAGTAAAATAAATAAATAAATAATACAGAAGCGTGTTCGAAGTAGTGAAAATCGAATAAACATTTTTCGATTTTAAAATAAGTTACCCACTTATACGTATACTTTAAAATAAAAATTCTTGATAGTTGGCAACAACTTCAATCAAAAGGACTACGTTTAGTCGAGATTTGGGAAAATTGTGAAACAAAAAATATTATATGACAGCGAAGCGCTTTGATGTAGCTATATCATGGGGCGAGTTAAATTAAGTAACAATGTACTGATTAATCTAACAGATAAATTATTTCCGTCTTTGTCTTTGTCATCCACACAGCAATATCTCGCCCCAAACTAAGCCAAAGCTTGTGATATGGGAACCAGATAGCTGATATACTACTTATATACTTTTTTTTTGTAAATACACTTATAACATTATATAACTTATAATATTATATAACACCCAGACAGAGAACAAACATCTATGTTCATCACACAAATGTTTGTTCTCGGTGGGGATCGAACCCACGGCCTACGGCGCAGAAGGCAGAGCTATTACCAACTGAGCTGTGAAGGCTGGCTGCAATGCAGCCAGTCTAGCTTAGCTAGCAGCAGTTTAGCTATCTCTAGATCGCAACGGTCTGCAAATAGCTCAACTGTTTGATATGTATTTTGTACATTTTGTAAATACTTGTTTCCATTGTAATTTTCTTTGTAAATTAATTTTGACAAGACCTTACAGTTCAATTATAATAAATCACCTAGAAACGATTCTGATTACAAAGATCTGCTTACTGTGGTCGTTACTAGATTCTAAAGTACCTAAGTATCAACGTATTAGTAATCTAAAAAATATCTATGAATCGATGACCGTTCAGTAGCGTCTGTTGGTTGAACCGCAAATTTCCTGCCGCTTGGAGAGATTGCAGGAATCACGCTCCACGAACACACCTGCTGTGGCTTCTGACGAAAAAACAATACTTCTAGAGATCGCTTTTTAGCGATAAGACTGCTCATTGTACATTTGTCTTTTTAATTTCTGTAATTTGTTTCAGATTTTGTTATAAAACTAACAAAATATGGTGTACAATAATGAATTTCCATTCATTCATTCATTTTCATTCATACTTTCTGATATCTGCAATTATTTTTGTGATGTCACTAGTTCTTTCGAAACAGTGTGGTGAAAGGATATTAAGTATGCCTCGAAGAGGCTCCTTTCGAGCATTAAGTTGCACTGAATGTTCGGTTCAAGGCTCTGTAGATCCAAAGGCACGGTAGATATCTCCTTAGATCTCTTTGGTAACGCTTGCCCTACGATAAACTGTGGGCAGTTTATCGTAGGGCACGTTCAATGCTTTGTTATAGGAGATAGTTACCACTTAACATCAGGTGAGCTATCTGCCTATTCCATCATAGAGTAGTTTTAAAAAAAATCTAATTTCTTTATATTTTATATATTGTTAATAGTTACTCGTATTAAGTCCTAATTGACTGTTGGTTTGTATTTCAAGCTACGGCAATTTAAAATAATAACATTGTAAGTAATACCAACTGTAAGCCTTGTAATTTCTCAGACAATTTACTGTTGATCTTTATTAATTAAATAATGTTATTTAAGACTGTTTTGACTTCATCATTTTCGTCCAAAAAGCCTAGACCAGCTTGTATTACTTCTAACCTCAAAAATAGACTCATGCTTATTAATAAGCTTGGCGGCCGAAATATGTACCTATATAGGGTATTCAATAAAATTTTAAAAGAAATAATTATGCCTTTTTCAATGTTCTCGAATAGCTATCAAGAAGAAACAGAGTGGATGGAAAGGGCTCAAAATGATTCTTCCTGAAATGTATGTCTCAAGTTGATCGACGTAGGGCAGTGTATCGTAGGGCACGTTTGCTTGCTAGGCCATGGTTTGTTATAGGTGATGGTAACTACTCAACATCCAGTGGGCCATCTGCTTATTCCATCAGCATCTGTCCAGCAGTGGACTTCTTCAGGCTGATGACGATGATGTTACCAGCTCATGAACATAAACATGCAAATTCACCGATTGAGTTTCACAGACTCGCATTAGCGTCGATATAATTCAAAGTTCAAACAAAAAGTACAATAAACAGACAATACACACTAGATCGCGTGCCTCATATCGTAAAGCGGCGCGCATTACCGAAATACGGCTAGCACGTGTATGCGGCACAAGCCTTATAAATTATACCCGTTAGGCTCTTGCACACGACTGCAGCATGCCGCCAAACTGCCAAATTACAATGCAAAATTGCCAATACGCCAAACTGCCAAATACAAACACACCCATACTTATAATGCTGCTCAAATTTTAGTTATGCTCAAAATTAGCCCTGTCAAACGAAAAGAAAAGTTTCACATTGTACACGAACGTGGTATACGGCAAGCGAGCGAGTCTATTATTTGTAGACAAAAAAAAGTGTAACATTGGTATTTCTAATCACTGTCTCACCGACATGAATAAGATAATAATAGTTTTTACTCTCCGGTTAAAAAGCATACCAAAACCTCAATTTACTTCCTATTCTACTATCCCACTTCATTTTTAATAAATTATTGCTATAGTAACGATTTTTAGATGTTTGTGGCTCAACCACACCCTAATCACTGAACCGATCGGAATAAAACTTAGAAAAAATGTTTCGTAACCTGGATTTACATCTTGGCTATTTATTGGTTTATCCCAAAAAAATATTGGGAACGGTGTAGAAAACATAAAAGGACTGAATAAAAAGAAAACGCTTCAAATAATGTAAACAATCACTTCTAATACTCGAGTGAAGCCGCGGGCGGCCGCTAGTAAACTTATATAACCTTGCAGCCAGCCGCAGTACGTGCGACCTCGTGTGCAAGTAGTATTAATAGCAAACCCTTCCTTGGCTTTCGGCTGTAATTAATAACGAATTCGTGCGATAACATCTTTCAAGACTTCTACGTTACAATGACACGCACGGAATTTTTCATTGGACTTCAGTTTCGAACTAAGGATTTGACAGATAGAGATAGATGTGAGTAACAAAGATAGCACTATATCTTAGGAAATGGTCTACGATGCTGAAACGCCGTCATTTGTAGATTTGTAGTTTTAAGAGTAGTAGAGTTCTTTGTGAAGGGCTCGTCTGGGGAAGTACTACCACGCCTTTTTCTGCCGCCAAGCAGCGTTGCTGTGTTTCGGTTTGAAGAGTGTGGTTGCCGGTGTAATTACGGGCACATGAGGCTTAACATCTGTATGCCTCAAGTTGATGGACGCAGGGCAGTGCATCGTAGGGCACGTTCCTATCGAGCGTGACTTACGAGGCAATGCTTTGTTATAGGTGATGGTTACCACTTAACATCAGGTGGGCCATCTGCTTGTTCCATCAGCTAGTAGTATAAAAAAAATGATTTGATGAAAATGAGAGCGGTTTTCTTCAAAACATTCGAAACATTTTCGGTCAAATCAGGATATCACTTTATACACTTTCATTCCAAATGCTTATCTACACTTTGTGCTAAGACCTCAAATAATGTTGGTTACAATACCACCGAAATTACACAACACCACTCAAAATCACAAAGTTACGAGTATGTTGCTTCCCAAAATGTCAGGAAACGAATATCCTTTTTATATCTTTAATAATGCTGAATGGTGCGAGTGACAATTTGACGATTTTTAAGCTAAAACGAATATGCTAGAACAAAAAGAAAATGCCAACTAAAACCGATAACCAGTTTTAGTCAGCATTTTCTAGGTATGTTGGGAAATTATAAAACCATTTAAACATTTGCGGGGACATAAACATAAAGTTCGTTAACTTTAACCAAAACGTGACTCGAAAATGATACGTTACAAACTCGTTCAAACTATGAAAATGCGGTTTCAAAATAGTTGGTTTTATTGTGCCATAACATTTTGATTTGCTAATTTATGACCTAAACGTAAAGTAATAGAGTTTAAAATCATATACTTTGGTGTGTGAGGGGTGTTGGTTCAAATTGGGCTATATGTTATGGTATGAAAAAGGTGTTAAACGTGGACGATAACAAGACTTTATAATTATGGGTATAATTGGCTTCATTGTAACCGATTTTAGAACGAAAATTGAGCTATTTTAGAAACGTGTTACATTTACTCATTTACCTGATAAAAATTTGTAGGCGTGATACCTACTGCTATTTTATAATACCAAGAACAAGCATTTGTGTCATGAACATAGATATTTTTTCTCTGTCTGGGTGTTATAACATATTTATTTCAGAGTAGAGAGCTCTTTATGAAGGGCTCGTCCCGGGAGTCCCGAGTATTTCCACCCTGCCTTTTTCTACCGCTAAGCAGCGTTGCTGTGTTTCGGTTCGAGGAGTGTGGTGGCTGGTGAAATTACAGGCAGATGAGGTTTAACTTCTGTATGCCTCAAGTTCATGGACGCAGGATATCTCATCGTATAATTGCGAGGCAATGCTTAGTGGTGATGGTGATGGTGACCATTTAACATCAGGTGGGCTAGTTTGTTCTATTAGGTAGTGGTTAAAACAAATATAGTACTGTGATGTGCGTTCAGTACTTATTTATTTATTAACACCGTAATAATTATACTACATTTGTAAGTCAACTTATGTCGCCAACTGCTCTTTCAATTATTGTCCTGATGAAGTAACTAGGAGTAGCCGGCAAATAACATAAAAACGTGTCTTCACGCTTGGAAAAGGTGGTCTGGATCGAGAAATTCACTTATCGGCAGCGGACGCCATCGGAATAATTTAACTAATAACAATCCGAAGGCTAATTTTAGCGGCGAATAGAAAAAGTGGTCAAGTGAGAAACGGCGTTTTTGCACCTTTTTGTCAGGGCTTACAAACATCAGTTTTAAGAAAAAAATACAATTTCTTCCGTCAAGTGGCGTTGATGTGCTTCGGCTTGAAGGGTGTGGTTGCCGGTCTAATTACAGATACAGTATGCCACTAGTTGGTAAACACAGGGTAGTGCATCGTTGAGCAATAAAAGATGGACAGACTGTGTGAAAGATGATATATAGTTACATAGATATAGATATACTCTGTATTGATCACAACATAGAAAACTAAAAGAGGGTTAAGGCATACGTTTAGGCAAAACAATGGGCGACTTTATCGCTGAGAGCGATCTCATCCAGGCAACCTTGGTTTGATAATAATCATTGCAATGCCCCAACGGGGCTCATGTCCTGGACATATTGTTACCCTCTAAGAACCTGTATACAACATGAGACATTAATTATATGATTATGATTATGATTTGAAGAATGAGCAACAAGATGACGAATGATAGAAGAAGAAAACATATGCCTTCCCCACGCAGCGTGATATAAAGGCAGGAAGATGATGACCAGGAGCCGGAATAGGTAGAGTTTTTAATTACCAAATGACGAAATTACCTACGTAATCTGAACATGAATATGCCTTTTAAACCCGGAATTGGCGATTAATAAACAATGATTTCTAAAACTTGTGGGTTTTTTAATAAACAAGTAGATGATGGAACAAGCAGATGGCCCACCTGATGTTAAGATTGATATTATGTCTCCTAAACTCTTTTTTCCTATGTTAAAAACAAACGAAGTAGCGTTACACGTACAGCAGGGCTATTTTAAAACATTCGGAAACGTCAGTTTTTATCACAATTGATTTCGAACCCGAATCATTTCCGACACAGGGATTAAAAAGGCATATCCATATTTAGATTTCATAGTAGCGTATTTGACGTCATTTGGTACTTAAAAACTCTACCTATTCCGACCCCTGACATGATGACATACGAAAAGAACAAAACAATAATTTAACGTAAAAGATAATATAAATATAATCGTTTTTAGTTTACATCGGAACCAAACACTTCAATAAGAAAACGGAGCAAAAAATGTCAGCAATTTAATATTTTCCAATTCCTCATCGGCTACAGTAATAAACTTATGGCAAAGTTTTATATAAAAACCCGCCGTTTTCCATCAGTTCCCGCGGTACCCTAATCCGTGGACACGCCTCTACGCTGAGTAAAGCAATTTGCGTGGACTCGGGTATACGTGAGTTCAACTCTGTTCGAATCCGTCATATTTTCTAGCGACTTCCTTTGCAGGGAGGTAGGATTCTATGCTTTTTATTTTATTTTATTTTATTTAGAGCACTGGTGGTCTAGTAGAGCACTGGTGGTCTAGTAGAGCACTGGTGGTCTAGTAGAGTACTGGTGGTCTAGTAGAGCACTCGTGGTCTAGTGGTGGCGGCCCCGCCTTCCGATCCTAAGGTCGTGGGTTCGAAACCGGTCGTGCACCAATGAGTTTTTCTGTTCAAAAGTTTATGTGCACAATACCAGTACCAGTACCAGTACCAGTACAGAGGAAACCGGCATGTCGTAGAACCTAAAAAAGTTCTATAACATGTCTCAAGTGCTCGAAAGGACAAAGGAGAGTTTTCTTGAGGCGCACTTAAAATCCTTTCACCACACTGTTTAGAAGGAAACTAGTGACACTAAAAGAAGAAGAAGAGTAGAGTTTTAAGAGTACTACCACCACGCCTTTTTCTGCCGCCAAGCAGCGTTGCTGTGTTTCGGTTTGAAGAGTGTGGTCGCCGGTGTAATTACAGGCACATGAGGCTTAACATCTGTATGCCTCAATTTGATGGACGCAGGGCAGTGCATCGTAGGGCACGTTCCTATCGTGCGTGACTTACGAGGCAATGCTTTGTTACAGGTGATGGTTACCACTTAATATCAGGTGGGCCATCTGCTTGTTCCATCAGCTAGTAGTATAAAAAAATATGAAAATAGGCTGCTGTTAATGATGATGGTTATTTGTATAGACACTTCAACCTTACCTGAATAAAACCACAAGTTGCTGGCAGCTCGTTGCTTATCAGATAAGACTGGTAGGGCACTAGATTACTTTCAAAATAACCAATTTACCAATTATGCGTACATACAAGTTCAGCCCTCACTTTACAGTATCCATTCGCTTTCAACGTTGAGGCTGGCTATTGTACGTTAGATTACGCATAAATGTATGATGTATCCTTGTGTACAATAAAAATGCCATCTTTGAATGTATATGTGTACTGACCTAAATCTTGTAGGGTTGGCAAAAGACATTTTAGACGTTACCTTTCAAGCACTTGAACATGTTTTAGAACTTTTTAGGTTGTATGACATGCCGGTTTCTTCACGATGTTTTCCTTCACCGTTTGATAGTACTGGAACTGCTGTGCAAATACATTTTTGAATATTTTTAGCCCGTTTTAATCTTAGAATCGGAAGGCAGGGCCGCTACAACTAGACCACCAAGTGCTTTAAGACAATTGCATGCGTCCAAATAGGCTCGAAGCCACAAGTCCAAGTGACACTTTGTGCCGGATGGAATAAATTAAACTGGTACATGCCGTGCAGTAAGCCGTCTCTATCAGACTGCTAATTAGCACCTCTATGCTGGCGCTACTAATGTTATATCTTAACTAATGGGTGATAGAACTGACGAAAATATAGGTCTTGATATAGAACAACAAGTGCATAAACGTAGTAATAGATAAGGTGTTCGCGAACTAGTCTCTTCATATCCAACGACCCGAGGCAGAGAACAAACATCTATGTTTATCACACAAATGTTTGTTCTCGTGGGGATCGAACCCGCGGCCTAGAGCGCAGAAGGCAGAGCTACTACCAACTGAGCTGTGAAAGCTGTTATGCTACTGGGGCTGTGGATAGATTCATTAAATTCATCTATTTTCTAAGACGTTTCAAAGTGATCCTTGTAATAGAACTAAATAAAGACCATAATAGTATAACAGTTTCGAATATTGTATTATTATATTCATGATTGGAACGTACCCTACGATGCACTGTGTTCATTAACTTAAGGCATGCAGATGTTAAGCCTCATGTGCCTGTAATGTCACCGGCAACCACACTCTTCAAACCGAAACACAGCAACGCTGCTTGGCGGCAGAAAAAGGCGTGGTGGTAGTACTTCGGACGAACCACACACAAAGACCTCTATTACTTAAAATCAAGAAACTACTCATATGAAGGAGTAAGGTAGGTACTACATCTCCCGGATGGATTATACCGTCAGCTGACTCCATGTGGCATGGAACTGGCAGCTTCGGCGCTTATCTCTGGATATCTGTAAATATTGTGAGCACGACTCAGATTATAGTCAATGAGATAGGGAAATTGTAGACCTACGAAACTCCAAATAGGAAATTTTAATGATTCTATAACCTATTTCCTTTCCTACCTTTTTAATATATAAATTAAAAAAACTTAATATATTTATTTAGTTTGACAGCCGTCACAGCTCAATTGGTAGTAGCTCTGCCTTCTGTGCCGTGGGCCGTGGGTTCGATCCCCACCGATAACAAACATTTGTGTGATGAACATAGATATTTGCTCTCAGTCTGTGTTATATAATACGAGTATTATAAGTATATATTTAAAAAAGTATATATGTAGTATATCAGCTATCTTTACTTAGTTTGGGGCGAGATGGTGCTGTGGAATGTCCACCAATATTTATTATTATTTATTTATTTATATTTATTTCTATTTACAATGTAAAAACAGTAAAAACTAAATCAACAACAACTAAAACATCAACTACCTATTATCTAACTTATCTACTAAGAGACATCAAAGCGCTTTCTGTAAATTTCTAGAAATAACAAAAAGGTCAAAATCTTCCTCTTCGCTCAAACAATTGATTAAAAGAAGAGACCTTGTCATAGGTGCTTCCTTCAGAAGGTTGGTCCTGCCTTTAGGGACTAGCCACAGCTTATGTCGCCACTCACGCACGTACTTGTCTGTATACACACACGCATCAGTACTCGCGGGTTATACACCATTCCTCTCAACAGTGTGAAGATGTACGTAGCTAGTGTTACCTCCCTTCTTACCTCTAGTGGTAGCAGCCCCGCCTTCCGTTCCTAAGGTCTTGGGTTCGAAACCAATCGTGCACAAATGGGTTTTTCTGTTCAAAAATGTATGTGCACAATGCCAGTACTCTCAAAGATAAACATCGTGAGGAAACCGGCATGTCGTAGAACCTAAAAAGTTCTATAATATTGGGTCAAGTTCAGCCCCTTGAGGCGCACTTAAAATCCTTTCACCACACTGTTTCGAAAGAAACTAGTGACACGACAAGAGAGAGAGAGAGAGAGATCAGCTAATTGTATAAAAAAAATGGATGCTTATGGTTTAATCACGCCTTAAACATCATACTGATTGGATGAAACTGAAAATAAATATAGCTCATTATTCGTATGCTGGATTAGCATATAGGTTACTTTTTATTTCGCAAAAATACCGGGGATTGAATGTAAACCATGAACGAACCCTTAAAGGACAGTGAATCCGCGGGCAACAGCTGGTGTATGACTTTTTGTCAACGGAAAAGCGCCATTGACGGAAACACCTACTTTTAGGATAAGATAGTGTAAATTTCCAATTCAACAAAAATATATTCTACCATAAAATAAGGATAAGTCCGAATGAGGAAATAAAAGGCAACTGGCATACGCTTTAGTATTGAAACTTTCCTTCCATACTAGTTTGAAACTGTGTTATAAACGGTACACTGATACAAATCATACAAAAAAAGAAACAGAAACAGCTTCACAACTTTGATCGCCAAAAAGTGTCCGCTCAACATCAGGTGGACCATCAAATAGTAGTAATACCACGTAGTATTCTCTTTTTCTCATCAGAAAAGTAATTTTGTTTTTAAAAAAATGTCCTTAGTAATAAATGGGGACAGAAACTTCGATTTCCGTTTGATTTGATAAGATTCTAAATCATTCAATAAAAAACAATTTAAAAGAATCGCCAGGTTCCATAGATCTATAGCTCTACAGAGCCGACGTCGCGACATGTCACTTGAATAGACGTCCGTATTCCAACTATTTACATATTTAATGACGTAAAACGTCCGTCGCAGTGAGTTCGCCTAATGAGATACACTATCAAGTCGTTAGTGAAAGTACGAATATACTCATAGTTTATGCTGCGCTATAAACTATATTTGTATGATCTACATTTACGATGAAGATGTTTTTGAGATTCTCTTCACAATTTATTTAACTTTGAATGCTTATGTAGCAAAGAATAATCAGCTTTTTGTTTGTATAAGTAAATAAATATTGGTGGACTTTCCACACAACACTATCTAGCCCCAAACTAAGCCAAAGCTTGGTAATTTGGGAACCAGATAGCTGATACATGTTTCTTGTAAATACATACTTATAATAAATAATAACATCCAGTATGTTTGTGAATTCTTTATGTTGCTAAGTTGCATTATATCTGTTTATCAAAACTGTGTTTTAATGATATTATTACTATGCACTTAATGATATTGTTATTAGTAATACAATTAGGTTTCGATAATTTTATAGTGATTGCAACATATTCTTGAGATAACGGAATGGTTTAGTAAACCATATCTAGAATTACACCACTAAAATAACTGTAAACCCACACAATAGCCGAGAGCGAATTCAACGTAGTCAAACATCTACATATAACTAACCAATACCCTGCATCCTATTCATAACTCATTTCCCTAAAGCGAGCGCGAGTCGAGTCACACATGGCACAATAATGAGGTTAGAGCGACCGCGTGCGATTGTCATTGGTGCACTATTGTTCACTCTATATGGCGGCGCCACTGCATCGCTGCATTTGGACGTGTCTAAATAGGCATAGATCTATGACCGCGGCTTGCTTTTTGCACCGACCAATACAACCGACCTCTCCTCCAGGACTAGAACCTACAAGTTGGGAGTTCGCTTCTGGTTTTAAGGGGTCTTGTGTTGTTGGTTTTTCGCATGCCTGTTACGTATGGGTAACATTGTCAAAGTTACAGCTTTCTTCTTGGCTGTTGACTTAATTAGTAAGTTGGATATGTGAATGGCAGCGCAATGCGCTCAGTGCTAAATCTAGAAAACATCGTTATATTGAAAATATGGGTGGCGTTCGGTTCGTGTCTTTTACCGGATTTGTATGGGACGTTTTGCTTTGTTGCCGCCTGATTTTGTTTTATACAAATCCATAGGTTGAGCTAATGAATAGGAAATGTGTGTAGGAGAAATGATACATTATTTCATTATGAGATGAAGATATTTCATTCTCGTGCGATTGTTTGGTCGGGTATCTGAGGTCTGTGATATTTTTGAACACAAAGCATGATGCTATGTTTATTTTCTTGATTAAAACGTACAAAATGACCAAAAAGTTCTGCGTGTAAATCTTACGGCCGGTTACTTGAAGTCACTCGTCATTTCAGCTATTACATCGAATTAGATAGCGATAGCAAGTGACCTGAAATGCGATTAGTTTAGATCGGGCTTTCAGAAACCGGCCGTTAGAGAAAAAAGTTTTTGAAATACGACAAAAATAGTAAAATTTGGGAAACAAGTCTAAATTTCCTGTTTAAATCTGCTGCGGTTTGTTCTTACAGCGCTCGATGACCTTTGTCTTACAAATCTTGCGACAATTCTCGCTAACAACCAAAAAACTCACTTCTTCTACTTGGAAGTTTGACTAATTGCCGAGTAATGTAAAAAATGACGTCACTCGAGTAAATACCTACTAAAAAAAAGCTCTGGCTCAGCAGAATTATGTTCCGAAATCATAATAATTTCATCGCATGTTACATTCGATGACGTCAGTAGAAAAGTTCGAAAATTGATTGTTTTTTAGATACAAAAACTTCACGTAGTCGCTAAAGCGTAAACGTGCCCTACGATGCACTGACCTGCGTCCATCAGCTTGAAGCATACAATTTTTAAGCCTCATGTGCCTGTAATTACACCGGCAACCACACTCTTCAAACCGAAACACAGCGTTGCTGCTTGGCGGCAGAAAGAGGCGTGGTGGTAGTACTTCCCCGGACGAGCCTTTCACAAAGAGCTCTACTACTCTAAATGTTTATGCTGCGATAGTGCGTCTTTTTCACTTTCATACAGAGAGAGCGCCCTTTATTAGACATTCTCCTGAACATACACATAGATAGAACATTTCAGTTACTTAAATAAATCAACTGTGTAATAAATGAACAGAGTGACTTTTTACATATTTTATTGCCGAAACGATCTATTTCATTTCTCAAAATATCAATAAGTTTTTTTTTTATCACAAAATGCTGGTAATTCGAATGACTATTGCCACAGCGTTAGCGGGCTACGGGCGAGCACAGACAGCGTTCTGCCATAAGTTTTTTGCGAATTGACACTAGCCAAAAGATACAACCCTCAGATCATCAAAACTAAGTAAGTCTACCTATCACATTTCTTACACACGAATACCAAAACAATAGCCCAACCATTTCTCTATATTAATTAAAACACTCGCGTGCGCAGCGACAATACGCGTATATTTACGTAATAAAGAATCAATAAGACTAAAACCATGTTAAATCAACATTGGAGGCAAAGACAAGAAACGAATCCGACAATTTATGGTTCGTGTATTACAGAGTTGCAGATGGATAGAAGCGGCAATGTTTTATAACAGTAAGCTGTACATATGGCACCATCAAAAAAGTTATAACTAAAAATAAAAACACAAAGAAATGTAACGATTTTAGCAGTGTATAAAGTATGAAAGCAATACAAAACCTACGAACAAAAATAAAGTAAATGCTTCTATCTAACACGGTGCTCTAATTTTGAGCAACTGCTATTTTTTGGCACGTGTGTAAAACAAATATGCTGGTTTTGACCACATTTTCTAAAAATAAAAGTTTTTTTCATACAACTAGCTGATGGAACAAACAGATGGCCCATCTGATGTTAGGTGGTAACCATCACCTAACAAAGCATTGCCTCGTAAGGCACGCACGATAGGAACGCGCCCTACGATGCACTGCCCTGCGTCCATGAACGTGAGGAATACAGATGTTAGGCTTCATGTGCCTGTAATTACACTGGCGGCTCTTCGAGCCCTTCTCAAAGAGCTCTACTAAAGAACTCTTAAAGAACTCTAAAGAGCTCTTAAACTAAAGAAGGTAGGTATTCTGTGACATGCTTACTCTGCAGAAGGCATGGGTAGAAGAATCACAAATGACGTCATATTATTCTTTGTCGCCGCCGACTTTGTGTAATGGAGCCTCGGAGTGAGGCTAGCTCGTTAGTGCATTAAGCGTATCACTTTTGATGTATTGCTTGTTAGTGAACATTTTCTGAAACCCTTTCAACATTAACTATCTTGTTGCTGAAATCCAAAAGTATTGGTGTAAAACAGTTACAAATTCTGAAGAAAATAATATAGGATTCCTTACTTTGAATATTTTGTAATTTCGTTGCCTTAGTTTTTTCTATACCTACTATATTTTGGATTTAAACATAGTTTTCTTTATTTTTAAATATTATTATATCAAAAATCTGGTTTGTGCTTAGCATTAGCAGCAGCGACACTGGGCTTGCAACCTTCACATAAGGAATACCAGGTACTGCAAATTGTCCTATATATACCTATGTGCCAAATAGGGGTCAGAGGTACTTGGACGTAACTCTGACCCCCATTAGACATCGTCCATCTTCAAAGAATCTTGAGTACTAACTCAAGATTCTTACTGGGTACTAAAATATCTCAGGACATATCTACCGTGCTTAGGCTCCTTAAACATCTTCAAAGAATCTTATGTATTTTTTTTTTTTTTTTTTTTTTTTTAATACCATGAGCTAATGGAACAAGCAGATGGCCCACCTGATGTTAAGTGGTAACCATCACCTATAACAAAGCATTGCCTCGTAAGTCACGCACGATAGGAACGTGCCCTACGATGCACTGCCCTGCGTCCATCAACTTGAGGCAAACAGATGTTAAGCCTCATGTGCCTGTAATTACACCGGCAACCACACTCTTCAAACCGAAACACAGCAACGCTGCTTGGCGGCAGAAAAAGGCGTGGTGGTAGTACTTCCCCGGAAGAGCCCTTCACAAAGAGCTCTACTACTCTTAAAAGTAGTAGTAGTTAGTAGGTACTTGAATTTTGGGACTGCGAGATCTAAGGGGATATCTACCGTGAAGCTGCTACGTGTACGTCTAACGGCCGGTTTCTGAAAGCTTGATCAAAACGAATCTAATGTCAAGTCATTCGCCATTTCAGCTATTACATCGAATTACATAGAGATAGCAAGTGACTTGACATGCGATTAGTGTTGATCGGGCTTTCAGAAACCAGCTATAAGTCTACGCTACGTCAAAGTCGTGAAGCTTTTTTTTTTCTGTTTCTGGTTTGTTATTTATTGACCACTACCTCTATCACTTCCTAGCTCTGCGTAAAAAAGCCTAATTTTATTAGGGACGCGCCCACAGTAGAAAAAGGCGCGAAACACACGCGATATAAAAAATGGCAGAGTGCGATTTGAATGCGTGAATTATTGTCTTTTGAGGAGAAATAATACACCTTCGAAATATAATATGAACCCCACACGTAATGGGTTTTGATAAATTGAGGGCGAGGTATTGTTATCGCGAGTGGTTTATATCAATTTATTTAATTCTGCCGACTGTTGAGGACGTGAGGAAGCTTTTGTTCGAAGTTCTGTGTGTCCCAGCAAAGACTTTTGTAGCTTTGCCTTCTGTGCTGTAGGCCGTGGGTTCGATCCCTACAAACATTTGTGTTATACAGCGTTTGCATTTATACATTCACGCTGCCATTCGCGTGGACGGAAATGTTGCCGTCCATATGTCTGCGGCAGCGTCGCCGGCAATGTGTGTTCACGCAACACGGGCAACGCGAGCGGCAACGCGAGTGGACATGGAAGTGGCCTGTTTACATTCTCGCATTGCCCAAGTCCCTGCCCATGTCTTTGCACATTTCCATGGACATGAGCTGAGTGTAAACGGGGTATAAAGAACATGTTTGTTCTCTGCGTAGTTGTTTTATGGCTTTGTTTAGTTTGGGTATAGTACTTTTTATAATAGTGCGTTCACATTTTATTTATATTATTTAATTAGTGTAACAGGGTGTAAAACAAAAGCACACATTACAAAAGTTACTTTCACAATACTTAAACCGTAAAATAATAATAATAATAACAAATAGAGGTATAAATAAGACCAAAAATACTTCCATAACGGCCTTAAAAGACAGACGTAGATAATTTCAAACAAATTAAATTAAATCCAAACCATTTTCAGGTGCAGTTAGATAGACAATCCCTTAATTACTTTTTGGGTTCCGTATGAAGTTAGTGCGATTGGAATTTTAAAAGCCCAAGTTATCTTCTGTCTGTCTGTTTGTCATAATTTGTTTTTTGCTACACCTTTGTCACGGCAAATCATAACAAAATCAATTTGAACCAAAACCAGGAAGGATTTTTATACAAGAAATCTGAAAAATGGTATATTAAATGTTTTTTATCCGCCTACCATGTGGTGATACAAAATCTTGAGTACGCAAGTTCAACTCAGTTTTTTTCTGTAACAAAACAAAGGAAGGAAGGAAGAGTAGTAGAGCTCTTTGTGAAGGGCTCAAGGGCCGGTTTCACCATGCTCTGTTAGATTAACAAAGGATTAAAGGGCCGTTAAATATGTCAAAATGTACGCGTTTGACAGCTAAGGTTAGATTTAACGGTCTTTTAATCCTTCATTAGTAACTAACAGAGCATGGTGAAACCGGCCCTAAACGGTGAAGGAAAACATCGTGAGGAAACCGGTTAGTATTCTAACAGCGGCGATGGGCTTGCACCCTGTCACGTATGGAATACCAACTACTGCAAAATGTGGGTATGTGCCAAACATAATGTTTGGACGTACCCCTGACCAACCCCCTTACAGACGCCCTCAAATAAACTGGAGTTAGTACTTGGTACTAAGATATCTGAGAGGATATCTACCGTGCCTGGGGATCAAAGTCGTGAAGCTGTTTCAGTACCCCAAGTATGAGTTGTGTTTACCATATTTGGTTTTTCGTTTATATTCCGTGTTCATTGCGGGTTTTGTATGAAGACGCGATAGAGATACCGATACGGAACTTTATGTTGCATGTAAGATGAAAATTCGTAGTAGAACATAAAGTTCCGTATCGGTATCTCTGTCGCGTCTTCATACAAAACCCGCAATGAACACGGAATATAAACGAAAAACCAAATATACACAACTCATACTTGGGGTACTGTTTCATAATGATACAAAACCTTTAGTGAGCGAGTCCGTCTCACACTTGCCTGATTTTTTCTATATCGGTACAGATAAACACACAGGTCTTACAAAAATTGTACAAATAGTAATACTGTTTTTGCATATCCTTGGTGAGCGTCGCAGACCACTGCACTGCTTGATTATCCTCCATTAGAGCACTATTATCAGTAATGAGCACTGGCGGTCTAGTGGTATCGGTCCTTCCGATTCTAAGGTCGTGGGTTCCGGTCAAACCGGTCGTACACCAATGAGTTATTCTGTTAAAAAGTTTATAAGCACAGTGACAGTACTCTCAAACGGTGAATATAAATAAATAAATATAAATATTGGTGGACTTTCCACACAGCACTATCTAACCCCAAACTAAGCCAAAGCTTGTAATATGGGCAGATAGCTGATATAATACATAATATACTTTTTTTTGTAAATACATACTTATAATATTAAATAACAATCAGACAGAGAACAAACATCTATGTTCATCACACAAATGTTAGTTCTATAGGTGGGGATCGAACCCACGGCCTACGGCGCAGAAGGCAGAGCTTCTACCAACTGACCTGTGAAGGCTGTGAACCTGCAGATGAAACAAGCTGATGACACACCCAGTAGCGTAGCTATCGAAGATGCAGGTGGTGCAGTGCACCAGGGCCCCGGAGCTCAGAGGGCCCTCTTACCTAAGCTTTGAAAAGAGAGGTTCAGCCAGCTCCCGAAGCTAGGAAACCTTGAGCCTGCTCACAATTTTTATTTATTTTAACGACCAATATAATTTCAAGGTATGTGGAAAGAGCGGGTGAGGGCCCGATTCTTTCTCTATGCACCGGGGCCCTAGTCCAGGTACGCCACTGGGCACACCTGTACCCCAAGTATGAGTTTTGCTTACCATATTTGGTTTTTCGTTTTACGTTTTTGTACATTGCGGGTTTTGTATGAAGACGCGATAGGGATACCAATATGGAACTTTACAAAACCCGCAATGAGCACGGAGCAAAAACGATCCGTTTCTGTTCCGTGTTCATTGCGGGTTTTGTATGAAGACGCGATAGGGATACCGATATGGAACTTTATGATGTTAAATCATTGCCTCGTAGTTCACGCACGATAGGAACGACTACTATAGAAAGACTCGGCCCGCTAGAAAGTTCTACTCATGCTTGTTTTGACGGACATTTCCTAGAGAAACCTATATCACAGCATCAAGGCCTCGCTAATTACCAAGGTACACTGTACGCTGATTGATAAGCCTTATCCTACAACGTAGGTTGCCACGTTGCAATTAATTCTGGTTTCCAATCAATGCCTTTCAATCAATGCAAATCTCGTATTACCATAGATGTGGTGTTGCCAGATTGGTGTAATTGTGCTAAAGGTTGCCGAATTTCTCAATTATTGCCCAAAAAAAATATTTTTCCTGTCCTTTTTTTTATACAACTTACTTATGGAACAAGCAGATGGCCCACCTGATGTTAAGTGGTAACCATTACCACTGAGTGCGTAGTAAAAATGTCAATAGAAGTTTACAATAATTTTATTAAAATAATCTCTTCATACTTACCTATTAGCTGCTGCAAATATACAAAGATGTCTTAGGGGAGTAGTCAGAGGAACGTCTTATAAGGTTATTATTTGCGCAAAAACGTTAGTATATAGGCTATTTATTATCCTGAAACATTAAAACGGGTTAGAAAACATAAAAAAACCCAATCAGGGAAAAACTTTTTTTTTATACAACTAGCTGATGGAACAAGCAGTTGGCCCACCTGCTGTTAAGTGGTAACCATCACCTATAACAAAGCATTGCCTCGTAAGTCACGCACGATAAGAACGTGCCCTACGATGCACTGCCCTGCGTCCAACAACTTGAGGCATACAGATGTTAAGCCTCATGTGCCTGTAATTACACCGGCAACCACACTATTCAAACCGAAACAGAGCAATGCTGCTTGGCGGCAGTAAAAGGCTTGGTGGTAGTACTTCCCCGGACGAGCCCTTCACAAAGAGGTCTCCTACTAATACACGAATGAAACCGCGGGCGGCAGCTAGTTTCAAATTATTATTACTATTAGCCATAGTGTCCCATTGTTGAACAAAGTCCTCGCCCCGTTTCCACCAAATATTGTAATACATAGTTTTATATTTTTCTATATAATAGTTTTAATAAATAAGGGACAAAAAGTCACAGTTATGGTGCGGAGTCCATATTAAGAGGGGGTGTGGCCAAATCTGCATGAACATATTGCACGTACTGATATCAATAAATTAACGGGTGCAGACTACAGGCCAATCAGTATCGGATCGTTATGAATATGCAGAGATTGGCAACATTCGATTATGTGGGTCAAGGTTTGCAAGTTGCTACTAAAAAGTAAGCAACGCACTCGTATTATATTACCTACTGTCTTGTAGGCCCTTATCGATACAATTTATAAAGTGCTATAATAAAAATTCATACCTACGTACTTTAAAATAAATTAATGGAATGCCGTTGAATTTAGCAGCACCTACTAAATATAAATGCATAAAACTGGCTTAATACTTCTATATTAATACTATATAACTCTTACGATACTGATTGACTGTTTGATGATTTATGCAAAGCCTATATCGGTCAGTGAGGTCTTAGGAGTATGAAATTAAGAAACTTACTTTTAGGTTATATGTTGAAAAGAGTGTTCGAAACCTAGCCCCTAATTGTATAGCGCATGTTGAAGATTGTAAGAAATAGATTTAACAGAGCCAAAACAAAAATAGACGTCAAGACATTGACTGACAATTATTTACTATAAAAATACACATGTATATGTATATGATCACGTTAATGTGTGTAAACCAATTTAAATCTTAAGAAAAATAAAACAAATGAAATACAGATAGATATTCCTAGTAGGTGTTTGTATCAAAGTCAAAGTCTAAAGGCATTTATTCAGCAAAATCACAAGGATCACTTTTTAACGTCTTAAAACTAGGTGAAAACATCTTAAAACTTATGGCTCGGTTCCTAAATGTGTAAAAAGTTCTCAACTCAGCCTTTCCGCTATAATAGTAGTTAGGCGCTGTCATTCTGTCGAGACCTTCAGCCAATAAACAGATAAATATATGATACTGTTGCGTAGCTGACTGACAATCAATACACATCCTAAAAGGATCTTAAAAATAGGCGTTCTTACTTTTTGAAATATTCATCTATGAACGCAACTCCCGAAACTATATTTTCCAAAGAATAAAGCGACAGGTTTTATGTTGTAAGAAATAAAGCGAGCAAAGTTGCGAGATATATACTAGTACGTCAATAAAACTCACAACCAACCATAAAATTTGCAATGACATGTACGGATTGCCCAATATAACTGCAATCGAAATTATTGTCTAAGGCCCACATAAAACACACACAAACGCTCTATATACCTCTATATGCTAAAGGCATTATTCATACAAATAACTCCAGTGAAAGGTGGAAATGTCTACATGTAGGCAAGTCATGACTACAAGTTCTTAAGCACTATTAGAATATCAGTCAAGAGATCAGACGAAACAACAACTTGCCTGTTAAATTATTTGAACAGATTAGTCGAGCAGTAAGTAAAACACTGTAAAGTATAGATACTGCTTATTACACCGACAATTGCCAAGATATGCAAAGCATACTATCTGCCACATAGGTAATTTACTCAAGCACACTTTGTAATAAGTAGAATAGCAATTTCTCCATAAATTTCTCAATGAACGCGTAATATCTTTACATGCAAATGAGATTCTATTCGAATAATGCGGCAAAACGATCGATTTGTACGACAAATATATGAATTTCCCGGCTTATTACGTCAACCGACTTTATGGGGTTCATATCGTTATGTCGCTGTAATTCCTACATTCTATTAAACTGAGTATCGGCAATAATATCTGTGTGATAAAATGAAACGGCGCACTGGATACTAAGCTCTACTTATGTGACCACAATATCGCTTTCGCGTATCTGAATTGCTAATAAAGGGAGGGAATGTGTGCCGGCGGGTGCGCAAGAGTCGCTTATTAGCGAGCGACAGTGGCGCCGTGAACAATTGCGTCGCTCGGATGAATTATATCTGAAGCACGCCGAAGGTTGACGATCTATGCCTTAGCACCTGTCAAGTCTCGTTTTAAGCAGATTTCGTTGAATAATCTGTTTCAAACGGCGATTACTTATTCAATTGTCGATAATTACAGTCAGAGCTGACATAATAGTATTCAATATTAGTAGATTGAGCTTTCTGCTGTGAATAATAAACTAATCTATCAATGCACAAGTTTGCAATTCAGAATTATAATTATTTTTATATACTTCTACAGAAATAATATGGTAAGAGATTTTTATTTTACTATTATTTATTTAAAAAAACCTGGAAAAAATTTACGTCGTCTACATTTCCGCCCTTCACAAAGACGGTTTCTTGGCAGTTAGCCAATCATCAGGGACTAGATATACTTAACTTACTTAAAAATTCCTAAAACAGTTCTTAATTTCAGTGTAAGTTTAATTATTAACAACAAGATGTTAATAATTAAACTTACACTGAAATTCATCTCAAAGTTCATCTCAGATAAATAGAATTTAGCATATTACATTTAAATTTATTTTATTTATAAAAAAATTACAATAATCACAATATGCCTACAATGCCTAGAGAGAGGGGAGTCGTGCATATATTGACAGTTTATAATATTAATTCAAATGTGTATTGGTTTTAAAAGGTTGCGCATCTCTGACTAAGGAAGCGCTAAAGTTATCGTATTCACTATGGACCTCAAGGGCCCAAGACCGTAAAGAGTGGAAGGGGGATAGGGAGGCCTTTGCCCTGCAGTGGGACGATGCAGGCTGAAATAATAATAATAATAATAATATTACCACACTTAGAAAGTATAGAATGAAATGAAACTTATAAATAAAACAATAGCATAATTGAACACTTTACTTTTTAGGAGGTATCTGACAGCGGCAGTGATCGTTTTTTGTTACTTAATAAAAGTATATGATCAATAATTAGCACTTAAATACTTTTTTTTGCTAAAATATTTTTTTTTTAAACGTATCAGCAATAAAAGTACAAAGAGTACAAATAAAAGTATTCCACTGATAATTGATAAAATACTTTTTTTTAATACTACTTATAATGTAACATCTTAAAAAAATATAGTTTTTTAAACGTTCATATACCACAAACAAAGAGGACCACAAAAATGTAAACTGTCGGTGGGAATCGAACCCGCGGCCAGCGCAGAAGGCAGAGCTACTACCAATTGAACGATGTGGGTTTCTATATGCTATACAGTAGCAGATCGTATCCATACATCGAAAATCCAGTTTATATGCAGATAAATGACGTAGATTACAGCCTCGGGATGATATGTGTCAGGTAGACTTTATTCAAACACGTCTCGATCCTGTAGATTGAAACGGTACAGTAAATTGCATTTTATGGTAAAAAAGATGCATCGGCAGCATCCTTTATATTATCCCCCTTTTTATAAACGTGGTATCTTAAACTAAGTTTAGACATTTACTATGCTTTGTTATGATGGTTACAACTTATCATCAAGTGGGCAGTCTGTTTGGTTCATCAGCATGTTGAAATAAAAAAAAAACATCTAAACTGTGTAGCTGTTATGTAGATGAGTGGGAACAAATATAAATAAATATAAATAAACATTGGTGGACACTCCACACAACACTATCTCGCCCTAAGCTCAGCCAAAGCTTGTGATGTGGGAACCAGATAGCTGATACTACTTAAATACTTTTTTTTTGTAAATAAATACTTATAATATTATATAACACCCAGACAGAGAACAAACATCTATGTTCATCACACAAATGTTTGTTCTCTGTGGGGATCGAACCCACGGCCTACGGCGCAGAAGGCAGAGCTACTACCAACTGAGCTGTGAAGGCTGTCAAATATACACACACACAGACAATTTGTAATATTTTAGGATTTAATTGAGCCAATACGGCAGTACTTGATGAGTTAGTAACTGTACGGCAAATGAAAGTTACCTACATAAGTTAAGCTCCATAGCGTTAATTATCGCACCTATTAGTAATAAATAGATAATCCAATCACATTCATATGTATTTATTTGATAAAGTTCGCTATGAAACGTTTTGTTTATACGGCGTCGACCACCGTTATCTGTACCGACATGTGTAGTTAACTGGCATGTTACATGCTCCGGTCCTACTGTTAAATTGTAATTAAATAATAAATTAATAAATATTGGTGGACTTTCCGTACAGCACTATCTAGCCCCAAACTAAGCCAAAGGTTGTAATATGGGAACTAGATAGCTGTTTTTTATATATATATATATATATATATATATATATAATAGCAGAAGGCAGAGCTACTACCAATAGCTGTGTGGCTGTCAATATCTTTAGCCTGAGAATAACCGTAATAAAGATTGTAAGGAAGCTTTGAATCAATTTCCTGCTAACCAAGCTTTCTCTACGGCGTAGAAGGCAGAGCTGCCTTCTGCGCCGTAGAAGCTGCTACCAACTGAGCTGTGAAGGCTGGTCATAAAGAAATCTTCTTCTTCTTGTCGTGTCACTAGTTTCTTTGAAATAAGCAAGACAAGGTTTTATGACAATTTCTAACCGCAATTTGATATTACTGTTTCAAAACCGTGGACGCAGATCTCACCCAAGACGTGCCACTGAGCCTGGTCTTCGGCTCTTCTCATCCAGTGTTTGCTAGCTACATTTCGCAGACCTGCAGCTGTTAGTCTGCTATAGTCATAAAATATTTTCCTGCCTACCTTTACCTAGCTAGCAACAACAGCCATACAGAGGCAAAATATCAAACTGTTTTTTTTAATACAACTAGCTGATGGAACAAGCAGATGGCCCACCTGATGTTAAGTGGGAACCATCACCTATAACAAAGCATTTCCTCGTAAGTCACGCATGATAGGAACGTGCCCTACGTTGCACTGCCCTGCGTCCATCAACTTGAGGCATACAGATGTTATGCCTCATATGGCTGTAATTACACCGGCAACCACACTCTCCAAACCGAAACACAGCAACGCTGCTTGGCGGCAGAAAAGGCGTGGTGGTAGTACTTCCCCCGACGATCCCATTCGCAAAGAGCTCTACTACTCTAAAAATATATTATGTATTGAATATATTGCTATTATTAGAATAAAAATGTCTTTAAACCTACCTTGCCGTAGGACAATATGGACGAAAACGTTTACGCCATATCTACACTAATATTATAAAGAGAAAAGATTTGTATTTTTGTTGTTTTGTTGTTTTGTTGTTTTGTATGTAACGAATAGGCTCAAAAACTACTGGTCCGATTTCAAAAATTCTTTCACCATTAGAATGCTACATTATCCCTGAGTAACATAGGCTATATTATATTTTCAAAAAAATCTGGGATCCTTACTAAAACTCTAATAATGTAACCCAAGGTGGAAAAAGAAAACCTTACATCGCGTGCGCTGCGAAAACTATTGATGATAGAACAAAATAATGTACTACGATTTTGTAGAACACGTCACCATCTACAAAAAATGTCGCGACAGCATATGTCTAACTATTATAGTTATGTCACAATAAGTGTTCTTTTATTATAAAAATTTAATTGAAATGCCGCCGATAGAAAAGGGTCTTTATTTGTACCTTGGTATTAATCCTTATCCAAATAAATCTTTTCATAATTAAGACTGGTTTAATACCTATACATTACTTCTTGAATTTTTCAAATCGGACATTCCATTCAAAAGATTTTAAAAATATAAAGTCACGGGGCCCGTTCTCACCCAGCGCGGGCCCGGGCAAGGCGCGATTTAGAAGTGACTCGAACCCACCACGGTCTAAGTTTAATCCTAAAAAGTTGAAACAATTTATGTCCACCCATGCGAAGCTGGGACAGGCCGCTAGTAATTTATATTTGTTAGTTCGTACGCGAGTGTGTTTCAGGGTACCCCCTGTCCGTTTTAATTAGATGTAAGCCGCTAACACAGCTGATCGGATCCTATCTCACTACTGTACCCTTCATGATGTATCATGTTCAAATTATTTATGCTTAATTAGATTTCAAACGTTTTACTTCTCTATAAAGAACATCAACAGGTACCTGGAGTTACTGGGAGATCTAAGGCGATATCTACCGTGCCTGGGGATTAAAGTCAAGTTATACAAGAGTAGTAGAGCTCTTTGTGAAGGGCTCGTCCGGGGAAGTACTACCACCACGCCTTTTCCTGCCGCCAAGCAGCGTTGCTGTGTTGCGGTTTGAAGAGTGTGGTTGCCGGTGTGATTACAGGTACATGAGGCATAACATCTGTATGTCTCAAGTTGATGGAAGCAGGGCAGTGCATCGTAGAGCACGTTCCAACGTGCGTGACTTATGTAGCAATTCTTTGTTATAGGCAATGGTTACCACTTAACATCAGGTGGGCCATCTGCTTGTTCCATCAGCTAGTTGAATAAAAAAAAGTCGTGAAGCAGTTTTTTTTTAAACTGTGCAATCAAATAAAGATACATAGAAAACGCTTTAGGGAAGGAAATATAACAAATTAACACAAACAAATTCAATAATTATAGTGAAGTAGGAGGGTGGTCTTATTGCTCAGAGCGATCTCTTTCAGACAACCTTTGAATGGACAGGATTTTGCTTGTACATTTCACAACGGTGTCACAAAGACAGACTACGCTTATTTTAACATCGTCCAGGATCGCGATGTGTGGAAGGAATGGGGTAGGCCTTTGCCGGGACTCGGTGGTATAATAATAATTACCTCTCTATTACATAGAAACTAATTCGTAGACATTATCTCAGATCTCTTACGTTCCCACTAAAGATTGGGAATGTCTAAGGGGTTAGTCAGAAGTACGTCCAAGAATAACTTTTGGCACATATCTACATTTTTCAGTAGTTGGTATTCCATACGTGATAGATTGAAAGCTTTTACCGATAACCGCTGTTAGCTTATGCTAACTATTTCCCTGAAAATGTTTTCTGCCGATGTTTTCATAAATCGTTTGAGAGCAATGACATTGCGCACATTCATTTTTTTTTTTTTTATACAACCAGCTGATGGAACAAGCAAATGGCCCACCTGATGTTAAGTGGTAACCATCACCTATAACAAAGCATTGCCTCGTAAGTCACGCAGGATAGGAACGTGCCCTACGATGCACTGCCCTGCGTCCATCAGCTTGAGGCATACAGATGTTAAGCCTCATGTGCCTGAAATTACACCGGCAACCACACTCTTCAAACCGAAACACAGCATTGCTGCTTGGCGGCAGAAAAAGGTGTGTGTTTATTAATCTATTAGGGCATGACTGGATTCGAACCTTCGACCTATAGATCATGCGGAGCGGGGTCTCTCTTATTAGACCGGTGCTCTCAGGATCATGATCAAAATACTTTTTTTTTAAATAATTAATAGACTGTCCTTTGGCCACAATCTCACCTGATGGTAAGCGACGATGAGCCAACGTTGGAGCAGAACGGTCTAGAAGACACCTATTCACTCTTGCCTTGAAGAGACCCAAGTTGTAGTGATCAGGAAAGACATACGACGACAATTAGTTTCACTCTTTGGCAGTTCGCATAATAAATGTAGAAGCAAAGCGCTTAGTGCGAATGGGTGGTATATTAACCAGATAAGGGTGGTACTGAGCCGTACGTCTACTTGGCCTGTGATGGAAAGGAGATGGTGGTATTAAGTCGTGAAGTTGAGCACATTCTGCAATACTAACTAATATTTGAAGATTTGCCTTGGCTCATTCAACAGTTTCTATCCATAGGTACTATCGGCGTAAGATATAGCTATCCAGTTTGAAACAATTTTGCCTTGCGTTGGTTTTGGGTTACTGGTCACACCTTCTTTTTTTTGTTGTCTATTTTTACCAATAGAGAGTTTTATTACAATCAGGTAATGCGGCATTTTTAGTACTTGACCAGGCGCCACGAAATACGTAGCTCCTATTGGTTTTTAAAAACAAAAGAAAACGAGCAAGCTGGGGGTGGCAATCGGTCACTTCACAGAAAAATCACCCTTAAGGTGGATAAGCATATCTTACGCCCATGGTACCTACCTACTTTTATATTATTATTTTATACTATTTATTTACATAACGCGGAATAAAAGTATTTTAAAAAGCTCAAACTGTGAATGAACCTACTATGGCTCACTGAGGCATCTTAAAAAACGTCTACTTGCATTTATAATTGCGACTGACTCGTTCACGATCTACTTACTTCAAAACTAGTGCTAGCCCGGATAATGTACGTATCCAGTGAAAATTTCGAAAGCAAGTAACTTATGGCCACTCCATACTAAGTATTACTTAAATGTGAAAGTGTAACTACGAACAATACATGGTTTGTATGCGTTTAGTTAAGGCGAAGCCAACTGCTAATGTACCTCTCGCTCGCACGTTTCAACATTTTGAAAGATATTTATAATCGCTGAAGTTATTTATGAAAAATCGCAATCAACCAAGACGTGTGTAATCAATCATTCAATCAATCAGATCGTTCAGAAAAAATATGATTTTGATAAAAAAAGTTTTACTATCACAAAGTTTGCGTACTAAAACTAGTAAACTAACTTTTGAGTCAAATTTGAAAATGTTTTTATCAAAATCATTTTTTTATTTTGTGCACACAATTTGGTTGATTGCGATTTTTCAGTAATATGTTCAGTGATTTTATATCTTTCAAAATGCAATGTGCGAGCGAGAAGTACATTAGCAGTTGCCTTCGCCTTAAGGGAACGTTACAAAACAAATTGGCTGCTTGTTCGGCGCCTGCGCAGCCGCTAATTGCGAATGTGCGCGTGAGCTTACAACACAAATACTTGTCAACGAGATTACACAATTTTATTTGACTACTGGGTATAACAACTAGATACTATGGACTAGGGAGATACTACGGAGATGACGAATGATAGAGGAGAGTGGAAGAAGAAAACCTGATGTGCCGACCACATGCAGCGTGGGATAAGGGCAGGAAGATGATGATGATGGTATTACTACTAATGCTACTGCTCGAGGTAGTTATTTGCTTATGTACCTACTTTTTATATTTGTATATATGGGACGCTATATGCAAAAAACATAAATATAATTTTGATAAAAAATATTTCACATCATTACACATAAAAAGACCAAATTCGGTATAAATGATGACGTTTTCCACAAAATATGGATGAGATGGGAACGGGGGCCTAGTTTCATGGAAGTCCTTCAAATAATAAAAATGTACTAAATGCTTTCTTTTAAAATTATTTAGAAGAAAATTTTTTTTTTCTTAACTTGGCTGACGCACTGCCATAAGCCAAGCAAAACAATCACAAGGAGAGGTTTCCACATTCGAACGGAAAGTTATAAGTAGTCACTGGTCAAATTCACCAAATTAGTGAATCCATACATACTTCGCACTTAGTAGTGGTCTGACGAGCTTTTATTGTATTACCCCGTTTACACTCAGCTCATGTCCGTAGAAATGTGCAGGAACATGGGCAATGCGAGAATGTAAACAGGCCACTTCCATGTCCGCTCGCGTTGCCGCTCGCGTTGACGTTCGCGTTGCCCGCGCCCCCTAACTGTCTGGGCTAAATGTGAACACACGTTGCCGGCGACGCTGCCGACATATGGCCGGCCACAATACCGTCCACGCGAATAGCAGCGCGAATGTCTAAATGTAAACGCGGTATAAAGCCACCGCTGGTCATGAATACCACCGAAAAGTCACCGAAAAGCCTATCATAAATATGGCGCTCGGGGCAAAGTCTAATGAGAAGCACACGAAGTAGAAGCTAGAAAAAAGAACGAACGTTCGATTCTTACCGCATTTCCTAACCAAGGGCCTTATGCTCACTTCGAGCGAGATTATCTCACGGTGGAGATGACGTCATTATCTCGTTCAATAACTATTAAATCCCCATTCTCACCATCTCACTACCCAATTTTCTCATTCAAAGTTCATGCGAGACGCAAGGTCAACGAGTTATCGAACGAGATATGACGTCATCTCTACAGTGAGATAATCTCGCTCGAAGTGAGCATAAGGCCCCTGGACGGTTGAATGAAGGAAGTGTTGACGACACACTCTTGCACTGTGGCATTATAGTTCAAAATTAGCGAAATTGGCTTACTTTACCTTGAACATGGGGTTCAGTGACTGGACCAAGGTATCGGCAGAATAACAGCGCTGACCTGTCTTCGGATAGAGAAGCATAATGCTGAGCCGGGACCTTTGTGCTGCTGTAGCACACAGCACTCCTATAAAAAAAAACATCGTTTAAAAACATACATAAAGCACATAATTTATATAAATACGAGTACTATATAAAAGCTAAAATAATCGTAAATCAGAATAAAGTTTTAAGAATAAAGTAATTGTAGGTATTGTAAAACCCATAATAAGACCTTATTAAACGTACGATAAGTCCAAAATACACACAAAGATAAAAGCACATACAATCGACACGTACGGAACTCGTGACTCCTTCTTGCATAACATCGTAATGCGACAATAATAAAAGTTGAACCTAAGATTAAACAGAGAGAGATGTGCTTAGATTTTACTCAACATATATCTGAGTTCCAAGTCTGAATTTTGTTTTTTGTATTTCTTGTTTATTTTTCGTAACCTCAGCGTTTTTGTATGGAGACTTGTGAGTTCTCAGGCCACACACATCGAAAACGAAAAACGAAATACTAAACTCAAACTTGTACTGTATTCTGTTTCATCATAGTAAGCGATAAAATATACTATAACACCCGGACAGAGAACAAACATCTACATTTTATTACACAAATATTTGTTCTCGTCGGGGATCGAACCCACGGCCTATAGCGCAAAAGGCCGACTGCTACCAACTGGAGCTGTGAGTGAGGGCTGACAAAAAATAGTCCCAACCTGAAAAATTTAATTTCATATCGTTTATATTAGGATTTTTTTTCACCCAACCTAATTCTTACCTTTTTTTTGTAAGCAAATCTTTTTGGATCGAAATTATATTTTTGTTGAACCCGAAATGATACATCCGAAACTTTGCTGATTGCAATTTTTCATAACTACCGCCAATAATTTTATATTTTCAAGAATTATGAGATGTGCGAACCAGAAGTTATTTGTTAGAAGTTAGACGGTTGTCAGCATCTTAAGTGTGGGTATGGGTGTAATACGGTTAATACCCTAACGAAAATCTCATTTATTTGAATAACGCTAAGAAGAATCATGTCATATCTCCTTCTCGCAGTAAATCTGAAGTTTTATGCGAAAGTTTTAGTCTCAAAGTATCAGCTGATCTGGAGTCGTGACCAGCGATAAGTGGACATGTGGCGTTACACAAGTGTGGTCAGGTGGAATGGGTCAATGACCTTCTTCGTCTCCTTGACGTGACACTAGTTCTGTTCGAGACAGTGTGGTAAAAAAATTTGAAGGGCACCTCAAAAAAGCTCCTTTCGAGCACGTGACACATGTTTTAGGTTCTTCAACATGCCGGTTTCCTCACGATGTTTTCCTTCACCATTTAAGAGTGGCAATGTGCACATAAATTTTTGAACAGAAACACTCTTGGTGCACGACTGGTTTCGAACCCACGACCTTACGATCGGAAGGCGGGGAAGCGACCGCTTGGCCACCAGGGCCCAATTGACCTTAGCAGTGTTGACAAAATAACCAGTACCACGACGAGCTGAAGGCATTACTAGTAAACATGCATGCCTATTTCTCCCTCCAAGCAGCGTTGTGTTTTGGTTTGAAGAGTGTGGTTGCCGATGAAATTACAGACACATGCTTCCTTACTAAAAACAATCTGTCAAACGATAAACTATGCTTAAACTATTGCCATCTCTTACCAATACGTAAAAACAAACAGAGAAAGCGCCATATAGATAAACACCATTTGATAATATAAGGGATGAGGTTTAACATCTGATGCCTGTTTGACGGACGCTGAGCAGTACATCGTATGGACGTTCCAATCGTGCGTGACTTGCGAGGCGATCCTATGTTATAGGTGATGGTTACCTCTTAAGCTGACAACTATCAAACAACTTCTCGCTCGCACGTTTCGACATGTTGAAAGATATAAAATCAATAAACTCATTTTCGAAAAATCGCAATCAACCATTTTGTGTGCAATCTTATTGCACACAGTTTAGTAAAAATTACATTTTGATCGATACATGTTTTCCTACTCAAAAGTGTGCTTTACTAGTTTTCGTACATATGCAAATTTTTAAGTGGGAAAACTTGTATCGATCAAAATGAAATTTTTACTAAACTGTGTGCAATAAGATTGCACACAAAATGGTTGATTGCGATTTTTCGAAAATGAGTTTATTGATTTTATATCTTTCAACATGTCGAAACGTGCGAGCGAGAGTCACATTAGCTCTTGTCTTAACATGAGGTGGGCCATCTGCTTGTTCCATCTGAAAGTAGCAACATCGAAAACGTAGCCTTTACCTAATTAACGTATCATTTTTTTACATATTTGTTGTATTTTTGAAGGCATAATTTCTGACGGTAAAGCTCTGTGCTAAAGAGTTCCGTGGAATTACTATTTGAAATGAAAATACCCCTGGTGTTATAGATGTGTCAACAAGCGATGATAACCGCTCACCACCAGGTGGGCTGAATACCTTATCGCCTAATTATAGCATCAATTGGTCATTTAACTTTTTTGTAAACGATTACATCCGATTTTCCTTCACGATTTTTCCTGCTCCATATTATTTAATGTCCCAATCAGAATGTATTTTTATTTTATTTTAAGCTAGTATGTGCAGATACTTTGTATAATATGGAATGAGTATATTAGAGGAAGTTTGAAAGTAGCGCCTGTGACGGATAAGTTAGCGTGGTATGGGCATTGTGCATGTCATAAGGAGGGAAGAAAGTCATATTACGAGAAGAGTGTTATACATGGATGTGAATGGTTTTAGAAAGAGAGGTAGGCAAAATAAAAGATGGATGGACTGTGTGAAAGATGACATGAGTGTGAAAGGAGTGAGCACCGAGATGACGAATGATAGAGGAGAGTGGAAGAAGAAAACTTATTGTGCCGACCCCACCTAGCGTGGGATAAGGGCAGGAAGTTGATGTTTTGTAGGTTGTAATATCTATAAATTTGTCGCTTTGATTTTCCATGTGACGTCATAAGCCCTCACAGCTCAGTTGGTAGTAGCTCTGCCTTCTGTAGGCCGTGGGTTTGATGTTTGTTTTCTGTCTGGATGTATAAAATGTAAAATGTGGAATTATAAAATGTCTTTTGTTAGTTACGGTGTAAATAATGGGGTCTGGATATTTCTGGACTTTTACTCTAAAAATCCGCAGGCACTCGCAGGGAACGCTTAGGGCATTGTCGAAGGGGATTTTTTGGAAGACGCCATTATAAGTATGTATTTCCAAAAAAAATTACAAGTAGGTATTTTATCCGCTACTAGGTTCCCATAGCTTTGCTTAGTTTGGGGCTAGAAATTAATTAGCGTACAGACCACATACGGGCTGTGGACTGCTCGTGCTTTCCGTACACAGACCACATCTGGGCTTTCTCTCTTCCTCAAAAGCATTATTTATGAGTACACCAACTGTTTATCAACAGTCTGTGACCTACAGTAATTGCACAGTCGTGTATGGGCCACTTCGCTGCTCTAATATTAAGCGCTATTCCGGCATTGTGATATGACTTTTATGAGTCGTAAAGTTAAGCTGTCGTATTATTTTATTGTTATAATTTTTAGCCCACACAGATTGCAGTCACAAGGATATTAAGTACCGACCAGTAGCGAGGAAATGTAATTGTGGATTTAATTACAAATAGGACCGTGTCCTACGATGCACTGCCCTGCGTCCATCAACTTGAGGCATACAGTAAGCCTCATGTGCCTGTAATTTCACCGGCAAACACACTCTTCAAACGGAAACACAGCAACGCAGTTTGGCTGCAGAAAAAGGCATGGTGGTACTCCCCCGGACGAGTCCTTCACAAAGAGCTCTACTACTTTTAAAACACCACCCATTGCTGGGTGAAGGCCTCTCTTTGTATTTGTCTCTATTTGTATTAGTCACTGTTGACGGTCCTCTGCTAGTCACATCCAGCTCTTGCCCACGATGTTGACATCATCTGCCCATCTCGCCGCAGGACGACCGTCGCTTCTATACGGCATTCAGTTAGCGCCTTACTCCACCTGTCATCACTTCGCTTTGCCAGCTGTCCAGCACCATTTTAATTCCGTTATGCGATTTCCCAACGCTTTTGACTTTTATTCGACTTTGAATCTCGACGTTGGGAACTATCCGTTTGATGAAATACATTTTGATAAGATGGCGGGACGACCTGGACGCCTATGCGACGAACTGGCTTATAAAATGCCCAAAGTCGTAGCGACTGGCGGAAATGTAGGGAGCCCTTATTGGGACACTATGGTCTAATAGTAATAAAATATAATTTATTTATTTACAAATAAAGTTACAATGAATAGGTCAAGTAGGTACTTACTTATGCATTTACAAAATGTGCAAAACACATGGAACGGTTAAGCTATCTGCAGACTGTCAGTCAAAGTCAAAATATTTTTCAGTTTTGGGAATAGGATATAATTTAAGAGCGAAACCAAAGACAAGGTCAAATTGTCTTTTTATCTAATCAGATTACAAGGATAACTTTAAAACGTTAACAAATGTATCATAATTCTGTTGTAATGTGTATGTGCCTCATAATGTGTATGTGCTGTAACGTGTATTCATATGCTGTGTACAAAATAAATGTATTTTCTTTCTTTCAGACTGTCTTTAAAAACATACACGGCTATCGCTATAACATTTCCGCCTCAGTTACAACACAGCTTTATGCTTTCATAATCCGAATTTCAAGTAGTTTGATCCTCATAAATAATGAATTCGTTAGCAAACACACAGACAGACATGCATGCTGGCTTTGCATCGCAACTGACGCTAAGTTATATTTACGTTTCGCAAATCGAATGGAGATTAGCATTTTGTTGGTCTAACTCTGTGTGATACAGTGTGTTTGGTTTTATAACTATGGTTTTGTTTACAATAAAAACACAAAAAAATTATACTCTATATGAAATAAGTTCCTAAGAATCTTTGTGTATGAATTTGAATTGTTTTAATAAAAAAAAGAAAACCCATTTATTGAAACAAAAAGTAAAAGACGAGAGAGACAACATTATACCCAGACAGACAGACAGACAACTAACATCAATGTTCATCAAAAATGTTTGTCTCGATGGCAATCGATCTCACGGCCTATAGCGCAGAAGGCAGAGCTACTACTTACTGAACTTAGGAGTATTATGCATTCAATTTTATTTAAATAATGAAAATATTTCAGTATCCTATTATATGTATGTTGCTTAGCTTGGGGCTAGATAAAAAAACCTATGGGGGTGGCCTATAAACTCGTAAGCTAACCACCCCAATATCGTACAATAAATAAATAAATATTGGTGGACATTTCACACAGCACTATCTCGTTCCAAACTAAGCCAAAAATTGTGATATGGGAACCAGATAGCTGATATACTACTTATATACTTTTTTTTGTAAATACATACTTATAATATTATACCTCTACAACACCCAGACAGAGAACAAACATCTATGTTCATCACACTAATGTTTGTTCTGGGTGGGAATCGAAACCACGGCCTACGACACAAAAGGCAGAGCTACTAGCTACTACCAACTAAGCTGTGATGGCTGTCAAATTACTCGTTAAACAATATACATAATTGAAATAAAGGAACCACAAGAATAGACATAGACAGACATTTATTTGCTAAAAAAACACACATACACTTACAAAACAATAAAAGAAATGAAATGGCTAAACAGATATTACAGTACTTTGTTGGTATGTAGGTGTTTGTGTGCTGCAGCGGCAAAAGGGTCTCGACTCAGCGTATGCCTCACCACTATTTTAGTAGATGGGCGCTGTTATTCTGCCGAGACCTTCAGCCAATAAACCACTTTGAGAAGTATAGAAGAAGTTACGGCTATATTCTCACTTATTATTCTTATTTTTTTAGTCCTGCCATCAACCTCGCCACCGCCACAAAGTCATCGCTCCATCGAACGGGGAGCATGTTCTAGATGTTACCACGATACACAGCTAGGCTACACACGCTGATTAGGTGCGGTCCGTGGGCGACCGGTAGCGCCCACGGACTGAAGGACAATGTACCGTACGGGACCTACAGTGGGCTATTTTTAGATCCTTGGCTGTTTTATGAATGGAAAACTGGCAAAGAGTTTTATTAAAAAAGGTTCGAATGAAACTTTAATGCATAATATCCACTTGTTCTCGCATTTGTAAGTTCGAATTGAGATATCGATGTGTATGAATTTTGACTGGTTTTAGTAAATAAAAAAAAAAATTGTTTATTCAAACAAAAAGTAATAGAGGACGCTGAGAAAACTGTTCGACAAACTGAGCTATCCATCGAATCGAAAGGTGAGTACATATTTTTCTTAACCGACACCGCTTTTTAACCGCAGACCAAAATAAATGGTAATCGGACTGTCAACGTCAAAAGGTATTTATTCAATTGAATCACAAGGATCACATTGAAACGTTTAAAAGCTAGGTGAATGTAGGTGCTAATTCCACGCAACCATTAAGCTTTGATTTTTTTTTTTACAGTCGTAGCAGTCTAAGTCCTATGAAATTAACTAACTGGGGGATAGTTGATATCCAAAGCTTTAAACTTATTATATTATAAATCTTCTTTATAGCTAATAATGCAAAAAATTACATCAAAGTTTTGATTCCTATTGTTGATTCTTTCAAAGTACAAAGGATGAGAGGTCCTAGAACGAGTAAATGAAAAAATAAATTTAATTAAGACTATAGAAAACCGTAGAGGTTTTTTTTGGTGTACATTCCACACAGCACCATATCGCCCCAAACTAAGCCAAAGCTTGTAATATGAGAACCAGATAACTGAAAATTATACTACTTATATACTTTTTTTTTGTAAATATATACTTATAATATTATGTAACACCCAGACAGAAAACAAACATCTATGTTCATCACACAAATGTTTGTTCTCGGTGGGGATCGAGCCAACGGCCTACGCAGAAGGTAGAGCTACTATCAACTGAGCTGTGAAGGCTGTTCAAAAATGTTTAGACATCTGACTTATACGGACTGTTTGGACATAAACGACATGACAGCTACTTATCTAACATAATTGAAGGAAAGGTTGAAGGTGGCCATGGAAAGACTCAATTGGAGAAAACAGCATCAGAATCCCGACAAGAGCTAAGCTCTTAAAGGACAGGTTTATTCTGGGTTTGGTCTATGTTCCGCACATAGAAAATTTGCAAAAAATTGAAGATTACCATTCATTAAAAATGTAGGTTAATAAAGTGTTCATCACTAAATGTTGATCTGTTCGAATTTCTTACTATGTGCACATTTTTAGAGTCGCTATGACAGTCTGTAATTGACGTTTGACATGACGTTTGATATGACGCATTGCATTTTTAATTTTTTTACAGATTTGTTGCTTTATTGACGGTAATGACTTTCCCTCTCAAGCTTGACTTATACAACAGTTGTCAAAATGACATTCACGCATGTCAGTCCGCCATATTTTTAGTGCATTGTGTTGCTCTCCTTGACCAATAAAATCTTGATGAGCAAGAAAATGAAGTAAAAATAAAGCAAATTAAAACAGTTACTATATTGCAAAGCGATAATTATATAAACTGTACACAGACCCGACCCCGGCTCTTTATATTGATGAAACAACGCCTTTAAGAAGAATAACATAATACGTAAATGTGAGCACCCTGTACACTCCTCCCGTGGAGTTTCCATTTCGATATAGGGTACCGGGTAACACCTGATTATCTGCATTGTGCCGCGGCTCGCACGAATGCACTACATTTGAATACGGTTCTCTTCGCGGTTTTTGATCAAGGTTTCACTTGATACTTTTGGTAAAGAAGTAAAAAAACTTGGTATTTTTAGGGTTCTTTCAGTTCGGAAAAGTTAAAGCTAAAGTTTGATTAGGAGATATAGTTTATAACATTTTTTTTAAACACTTTGCTAAACAGTGAAATAATCGTCTCCGTCCATTTGAAGTACTCATCCAAAATGTATATATCTTTATTCTATTACATTATTCAATTCATTCTTACATAAAATGAGATTTCATAATATATGTATCTTATAATATCTTTTAGGAACAATAATCAACATTTGTTTGATTTCATTGATCAAAATATTGCAATGACAATTGACAACTGAATTATACCTTTATGAATACAACTCAGTAGTGCTATTCGGTAAACATCACAATTACGGGAGTTTCACCCAGTGGATCCGCGCTCACTTCGATCATGAACATTATTTAAGAATAGTAAGAGCTCTTTGTGAAGGGATCGTCCGGGAAAACTACCACCACGCTTTTTAATGCCGCCAAGCAACGTTGCTGTGTTGCCGTTTGAAGAGTGTGGTTGCCGGTGTAATTACAGGCACATAAGGCTTAACATTTGTATGCCTCAAGTTGATGGACGCAGGGCAGTGCATCGTAGGGCTCGTTCCTATCGTGCGTGACTTACGAGGCAATGCTTTGTAATAGGTGATGGTTTCCACTTAACATCAGGTGCGCCATCAGCTCGTTCCATCAGCTTGTTGAATAAAAAAACATCTTACTCACCATTGGCGTTTCCAAGGCGCTAGTGATCTATTAAATTGAAAACTCATTGCGTATTCCGCGGTCACTTGGGTGAGTGTTGATGACAAAATAGCACCTCAAATTCACTAGACTCCAGACATCAAAGTCATAACCTGTCAGCCAGTGTCAGATACAGAGGTCGAGTCCAGCGCATTGTGTTGCCACGTCGTGACTATACGTACTATGATACTACTCAAACATTGGCTAACATTGTATCAACGCGTTGATTGCTTGCTGGGACACTTGCGAGTGTGTAAATAAGTGACTGTACACATTTGTGGTCTTTTCTTCTTTTTGTTTGGATGTTTGGAATTCTGGATGTTTGTGGTTCAATCACGCCCTAACCACTGAACCGATTGGGGTGAAACTTGGAATAAATAATGGGTTCTTAGCTTAGATTAAAAAAAACTTTTATCCCAAAATATTACTGGGAACGTATTTTTTAGGGTGTGCTGGTGCCATTACAACCATTTGAGACTCAATATTCATCAGTAGTGCAAAAAGGGTGAAGGGTATACCAGTAAAGCACATCTTTGATGAACGTGCTTTTGAGGTAATGCATTGTTTTAAGCAGAGTTAGCTCAAAGATCTTATCAAGCCCCCTAATCCATACAATATAGCACAGTCTTGCATATATAAGTATTATTGAAACTGCTCGGTGTAAAATACTATAAGAACGCCAGCCAACCAGACCAACAGAGCTGATATTATTTGTGTACATGTCAAAGCAACCTGTCGCCAGTACTATGAGTTAGGAACTGAATGTCTAAATTATGGTTTCTCTATGCATATGTGTCGGGCTACGGACTCGTTAGCAAGAAAGTTCAAATTGATTGATGTGTTCAATTGAAAGTCGGGAATAATAAATTGCGGGGCACAGAAGCGACATTTGAATGGGTATCTGTTTGTTGGTAATAATGCTATTTATTTATTAGGTTTGGTCGGTTTTGCGTTGTGGAGCCAATGCGACACGGAGATGAAAGGTTCTTTATTTACAAAGCGGTAGATAACAAAAGTAATATTGTTACAGTAAATACAAGTCTTTTAAAAATATTAAATACTAGCGGACCCAACAGACGTCCTGCATGATATTTCAAGCGACTGCAGCGCCATCTGCCGGGCTGATTTGTGAATCTAAAACATCCAGAGTGTCACCCAAACGCATACAAAAAAATTCATTCAATCGGTCCAGCCGTTTAGGAGGAGTTCAGTGACATACACACGTACAGTATAATTATATATATAAACTAGCGGCTCTTCTCAGCTTTGCACAGATGGTCATTTTATATTAAACATTTAAATATAGCTGTGCTATTCAGGGATAATGTAGCATTCTAATGGTGAAAGAATTTTTGAAATCGGACCAGTAATTTTTAAGTTTATTCTTTCTTCTTTATAATATTAGTATTGACACATGGAGCAGTTACGCTATTTGTAGATCACTGGAAATGATCTAGAGATAGCTCAATTCATCCAAAACAGTGCCAATCGGAAGCGTCCCCAAGATGCTACTTCGAGTTTAAGCTCGCCTTTGTACAAGACTTCTACTGATGCGCTGAGCTACTCGCCAGCCCTGGGATGACGCGCGGGAAATGTGCATATGGGAAAAAATACTTTTAACTCATAAATTATATATTGTGTCATCTCCATGCACGCTACGTAGTGTTTCGCAGTGGCTTAACGTCATTTTTTTTTTATACAACTAGTTGAAGGAACAAGCATATGGCCCACTTGATGTTAAGTGGTAACCATCACTTATAACAAAGCATTGCCTCGTAAGTCACGTACGATAGGAACGTGCCCTACGATGCACTGCCCTGCGTCCATCAACTTGAGGCATACGGATGTTAAGCTCCATGTGCCTGTAATTAAACCGGCACCACACTCTTCAAACCGAAACACAGCGTTGCTGCTTGGTGGCAGAAAAAGGCGTGGTGGTAGTACTTCCCCGGACGAGCCCTTCACAAAGAGCTCTACTACTAACGTTTGGCTTTACATGGGCACTATCGTTCAAAAATAGGGCAATTGGTGATTGTATATTTTCCACCAAAGAACTTACCGCATCTGTGCAGAAAGCTCTACAACCTAATGACTTAATATATTCAAAGGAGATACGGAACCGATGCACTGACGAACGGACACACGTTGATTTTTTGTATTTATGTGAGTGTGTCTGCATACATCAATACTTGCAACTTGAACGTTAAATATCTATATTCCCGTGACTTTGTTTGTGGAAAAGAACGGTAGGAACCAAGCCGTAAGTTTGTTGCCTGTTAGGCTTTGGTCGCGTGGAACTGGCACCTAGAGTCACCTAGCTTTAAGACGTTTGAATAAATACCTTTTGACTTTGACTTTGAATAATTTGATCATAAAGAATCTCATGTGTAGTACTAGGCTTTAAGACGTTTCAAAGTGATACTTGTGATTTTATTGAATAAATACCTTTTGACTTTGAATTTGATCATAAAGAATCTCATGTGTAGTGCCATATGCCAAGGCGGAATGACGTGTGCTAGCCATGTGTGGATGCTTCATTATAGGTGATGGTTACCACTTAACATCAGGTTAATAGGCATACGCTTGTTGCACAGGATTTTCAGACAAAATCAACTTTATGTTTGCATTAACGACTTTTGAATGGTAAAATGACACATGCTCTTAAGGTTGTGCGTTCAAATACTGTCATATAACAATGTGTTGAAATTACAATTTACACGAATTATATCAAAAAAAAAAAATGTCCAAAGCCAATGTCCATAATTAAAAATATCCAAAAAAAAATTGTCTATATGTAAAAATTACCAATAATTCATAGTCGTAAGCTAATTTTATATAACCTAAAATCCTGTACCCCAAGTATGAGTTTTGCTTACCATATTTGGTTTTTCGTTTTACGTTTTTGTTCCGTGTTCATTGCGGGTTTTGTATGAAGACGCGATAGGGATACCGATACAGAACTTTACAAAACCCGCAATGAGCACGGAGCAAAAACGATTCGTTTTTGTTCCGAGTTCATTGCGGGTTTTGTATGAAGACGCGATAACGATACCGATATGGAACTTTACAAAACCCGAAATGAACACGGAACAAAAACGTAAAACGAAAAACGAAATATGGTAAGCAAAACTCATACTTGGGGTACGGGATCATAAAAAAAAAATCTCTTCATATCAGTCAGTCAGTCAATGCAGACTCTTATCATAATAGTAGGTCGGTATTTAGATACAGGTAGGTACTGTTTTATACAACAGTATGAGTACAGGCTTCTACTGAATAATGGACGTTGATTTTAGAATATTGAAGTAAGTGATCGAGCGATGCCATTTGTTTTTCTGTACATTTTATGATTTGGTTTACTGATTCGCTTATTTCAAAGCTTTTTTAGACCACTTGTATGTAAACTATAGATTAGTTGAAAAGGTGTAAAAAATGGGTTTGAGTGTGGACTGTTGGAATCCCGAGCGAACAAATGATTTTAATAGAATCCGAAAGCGAAGGATTTAGACGTCCGTGAGAAAATATACCAAAACCGTGGCAGTAACTTAAAGCGTAACGTAGAGTCAAAGAAAATTTATTCATCGGAAAAGACACCAGCAATAAAATAAAATTAGTCTGATGAAGAACTATATTCATAAGACATTTTTAACGCAGTGTTTCTCAAAAAACTTGAAATACTTCTTTCGAACATTTAAGAGATTTTAAGAGTAGTAGAGCTCTTTGTGAAGGGCTCGTCCGGGGAAGTACTACCACCACGCCTTTTTCTGCCGCCAAGCAGCAACGCTGTGTTTCGGTTTGAAGAGTATGGTTGCCGGTAATTACAGGCACATGAGGCTTAACATATGTACGCCTCAAGTTGATTGACACAGTTCAGTGCATCGTAGGGCACGTTCCTATCGTGCGTGATTTACGAGGCACTGCTTTGTTATAGGTGATGGTTGCCACTTAACATCAGGTGGGCCATCAGCTTGTCCATCAGCTAGTTGTATAAAATAAATAAATTAAAAATGCTTTTTTCGCACATTTCAATTTTTTTATTTTGTTTGATGGTCATCTGCGTCTTAAGCGACAAAACAAAGCTTCACTGGAACGTCTGATAACTAATCCAACGGCTATGAATAAAGTATGCACGTCAGAAACGCAAACTCACGTCACATAAAGCTAGTCTACACCCACGTCAGTACTTGTATGGTATCGTAACGCGAGCCCACTTGACATGTAGCACCCGAGGGCTTTGCAAATAATTACTGAGCAGAATTCGATGTTTAGTACGTGGCCGAGCGGGTTTACTTTGCCTTCTAATAAATATACTGGGAAGTGTGTGGATGATCTTTATAAATAATACATTTATTTGAATCAATAAAATAAATATGCAGAGAATAATATTTTATATGTAACAGACCCTGCTCAGTTGGCTACCTGCCTACCTTAAAGGTAGATACAGATGTTAGCGTGCTATTATGAAAAATAAACAGTTACAGACCTTCTTAAAAATAAATGTATTCGTTATTTTATGTTGTTAGTATAGTTATTAGGGGTAACAAAATGTCCAGGACATGAGTTTCGTTGGTCTTTATGCTTATTAAATGGGTATGTTTAATCGGTTCGTAGGTATACGCACCTTAGAAGTTATATAAATTTCAAACTTATCACTACTAATAATAATTATCAGCTTATCTAAGACTAATGTTCTAAACTATATATACATGCAAAGTAAGTACTTTAAAGAAATAAAATATAAATACTTAACGCCACAGATCATAAAAAAACAGAAAACTCATAACTATTGAAGTTACATATCGCTCATTTGGTGGAACAATGACGCAACTGTCATTTTTGGCAATAATGAGTTCAGTATGTCAGAACACCTGTAACAAGTATCTTGATTTGGAAAATTTGTTTTTAATACTTTAATAAGTTAATAAATGATTAATAATAATAATCCTACCAACAGTTACTTCTTCTTCTCTCCATTTATGGCTTCTGTCTGTCATTCGACAGACAATCTTGCCAGTGTCAAGTGATTTGTATTGAATGAATACTTTTTAGTCAAGTCAGTCCATAGTCAAGTCGGCCGTCATTTGCTTTGAAGAAAATGGTGGCGGTTTTCTTCAAAACATTCGAAACATTTTCAGTCAAATCAGGATATCACTTTCATTCCAAATGCTTACACTTTGTGCTAAAACCTCAAGTAATGTTGGTTAAAATACCACCGAAATTACACAACACAGCTCAAAATAACACTAGAAAAACAAATAAAATGAAAAAGCTATGTTGCTTCCCAAAATGTCAGAAAATGAATCCCAACAGTTATTTACAAATTCATTAAAGAATTCAAAACAAAAAGCAATAATCACTCTCCTGTAAAAATGGAATACTGTCAATCGAACCATCAGGAACATAGTGGAACATTTTACAAACGCCTTAGTAGAAATTGCACTTCTGATTTCTACCAACGACATAATAATCTACTCAACCCACATGGAATATAATCCTACTTCCTACAAACACAAATCTTACATATGTGAAAGGTTCTATAAGGATATAATAATGTTGGTTAGGAACTTTTTCGTGAGTTGTTAAAGTAATGGAAATCTTTCAGCTAGCTCTTGGTTAATTCTACGCCCCTGGTACTTTTTTTTCCACATAGCTAGCGAATTTAGTTTTGTTTTATGAGTTCATAAAAAAACGAATTCACAGTCAACACCTTTACTTTTGCCCCTTGCTTATTTCTACTCCTCTGGTACTTTCCTTAAGAAATAAAAAAACTAACCTTAATAAGCTTCATTTTCGCTCAAAAACTAAGTTCTTATGTACTACCAATGACATTTTTCATTTAATCTTTAAAATTACAAATCTTTATACATCTGGTTTTTTAAACATTTCACCTGTATAAGGCTAGAACAGTAAAAGTCTCCATTTGACTGCCAAGGAGTGGAACTCTTTACCGCCATCGGTATTTCCGGAACGATATAACTTATATTTAAGACAAGAGTGAACAAGTGGATTATAGCTAAGCGTGCTTCACCTTAGACTGCATCTTAACTTTCCATCAGGTGTGATGGCAGTCAAACGTCTAGCTAAAAAATAAAAAAAAGAATGATGAATACACGCTAGTCACTCCATAGTCAAGGGATTTTATTCGAGGTCGTCCAAATATCAAGTCCTATAGAGCAAACTCTACCTTTTGTTCATATCTGTTACCCTAGTACTTTCTTGGCAGATGCATTCAAATCTCATTGAAACTATGAAAAGTATAAGACACGTGTACTCAGGACGTGCCCTATGTGTCAAAATAAGTAGTTACTCGACTTTACTGGCGAGCAAAACCACAGGTAGAGCTTGTATTTTATAAACAGAAAATGATGCATCTCATAAGCCAACCGGGCTAGTAACACCCACACGCAAATGACTTTATCTAAGTTTAAATTAAATCATTTACTGAATCGTTAATTTATATTCCTTCTCGTAGTAAATGTGACACATAAATTTTAATGATTCCATAGAATTAGCATTTTGGGATCAGTTAATTTCAAGAAAAGGAATGAATGCTAGGATGCTAGAATCATAAACTTAGAAACGCTAAAGAAATCTGAGGAGATGTCAACCATACACTGGTATTGGCCTTGTTTCTCGCGAATAAAAATAATGAATACCTTTCTTTTTATCCTACCTTTAAAAACCCCAGACCCCATTTAGCAGCACGTCCACGCGTGTCCAGATCTAGGCCATCAGCAGCTATTAATTAACACATGGCAGTAGTCTCTCCATAAATCTGTCACCAGCACTCTGGATCTGTCGATGAGCTGTAATTGCACGCTCCAAGGTTATATTTTGTAACGATAAATGTTCTCGTACATCGGATTATGAAGGCACTATAATGCGGAGTGAATTAGTATCTGGATATCGATTCTATGAAAAACAAATCACGGCGAGTTTCACCTAGTGGATCCGAGCTCACTTCTATCAAGAGCCTCACCTCACCCGTTAAAAGCACTTCGCCTTAAAATACTCACGCGGGTGGCGGTATTTATGGAAGAATGTATTACATGATGAAAAATTTTAAAAGTGGATTCCGCGATCACTTAGGTGTATATTGGAATGGCCCTACTGGCCATATTATGTCTCTTTCCTGTGCCCCCTTATACATCCTTAAATAACCTTGATTTAGTACTGGGTACTAAGAGATCTGAGGGAATATCAACCGTGCCTGGGGATCAAAGTCTCGAACATGTTTCTCCTTTTTTTCTGTTTCCAATCAATATCCTGAGCTAATAAAAATAAACTGATAAATCTTTTACACAGGAATATAACCAACCTGGGTTTTCAAGTGTAGTAAAAGCATAACATCTTATAGGAAGCTAAAGCGACCCCATTCGTTATCATAGGACTTGTATATGCAAATGGCTTGGTCGACAGCATCTAGTGGTAGATTGAGTAATACTATCGTGTAGAAGCGCAACTCCTTCTAAAGCCTAGCTCGATAGAGCGGCTGTGAGTGCTAGCAGCTTTGCTGTGTTTCGGTTTGAAGGATTTGGTTGCCGGTGAAATTACTGGCACGTGAGGATTAACATCATATCGTTGATATCGTGAGTGACTTGCAAGGCAATGATTTGTCATAGGTGATGGTTAAGTTGTAAAATAAAAACTAACTGATAATAAAAAAAACTAAGCTCTAAAATATTTAATGTGTTCATTTTGATGAGCACAAAAAATGTTAGTTAAGTGATATTTCAACGCTTTAGCCAACTGCAGCGTAATTTAGGAACGTGCCCTGCGTCCACCAACTTGAGGCACACAGACGTTAAAAGCCTAACGTGCCTGTTATTTCATTTTCAACCACACCCTGAAACACAACAACGCAGCTTGGCGGCAGAGATAGGCTACTTAATAGCAGTACTTCTCCGGACGAGCCCTTCACAGAGAGCTCTACTACTCTTGCTTAGTGCGGTTTTCTATTTATAAGTTTCACTTCTATCGGCTGGTATTCTTATCTAGTTTATGATCTAGCCTTGCGGACTTACACTATAAATAACAAAGTTTTGATTAGAGAAACCCTTTTATGTATATTCATATGGATATTAATTAGAGGGAGCTGGAACGAGTTTCAGTGCTGGAGGTAAATAGGCACATCAATTTCTTAGTCATAGTCTAAGATTGACTTCATAGTATTTAACAGAAAAATAGAAACAGCTTCACGAATTAAATCCTCAGGCACGGTGGATATCCTCATTTGATATGATACAATGCCACACATCATGTGCTCGTAAGGAGCCTCTTGGAAGCGCACCTAAAAAGCTTTCACCACACTGTTTTGAAAGAACACGACAAGAAGAAGAAGATAATTTTGATGTGCGCAATGTCATTGCTCCCAAACGGTGAAAAAAAACCGTGAGGAAACCAGTTAGTATTCTAAAAGCGGTGATGGGCTTGCAACCTTTCATGCGTGGAATAGGAAATACTGCAAAATGTAGGTATGTGCCGAATGTATCATTTGGACATACCTCTGACTACAACTTTAAGACATCCTCAAAGAATCTTGAGTTAGTCAGGTAGTTACTGAACCTATGTCCTATGTGTATGTGAACCTTAAAAAAAAAACCTAAAAATGTTTCCATACAACGTTATCGTTGTTGGCGTTCCTATTTAAAATAAACTAGCTCGCACCCGCGGCTTCGCTCGCGCACGTTTACTTTAAAATACTTGGAAATAAAAGAATGGGATATTGTATTTTCTTCCCCATGGAACAAAATTTTGTCAGAAGAAAGTAACTGACGACTTGAAGTTCTTGCCTCTAATTGTTTGTATAAAGTTAAAAAAAAAGTAAAAAAGTCGGGATAAAAAGTTTTCTTGCCCCCACCAATTTTCAGCCAAATCGGTTCAGCCGTTCTTGAGATATAAAAAGTGAAACTAACACGACTTTCTTTTATATATACAAGGTGATCCAATTATTGTGTATATAAACTTCAGGGGTTTAAAGTACCCATCAATATAAAAAATATGAATAACTTTTTCTAAGGAACCAACACTGTGAACGCGAAAAAAAACAGCTGTTTCATACAAAAGTTCAATACCTACCTGGCTAAAATGTATGAGACAGCTGGGTACTTTAGCCCCCTGAAGTTTATATACACAATTATTGGAACACATTGTAGAGATAAATAAATAACTTGGTTGTATGATTTTTCATATCTACGTTCAGTGTAATTTCAGTGTGATCTTCATAAGATGAAGAGTGAGCGCGAGAATTGGTCCGACGGTTGTCTGCATCTTAAGACCCTTAGTCCGATCTAAATGACTAAAGATTAGTCCTAAAAGGATAAATACATTTTAACGATCATCTTTAAAATGCATTTAATTGATTTCCCGTCATAAACATGCAATATATAACGATATCTGCTCTTTGGTTCTCACGCCGTCTGAGGATCTAAAATTGTATGATGAAGTGCAAATGTGTGTCACCGGATATGAGGAGATAAACGTGTTTATGGTGTACAACCAAATTTGTTTGCTAAATTTGTTTAAAATTTTAATTTTGCATGCCTTTATATGGTATACTTTGACTCAAAACAAAAATATTTAACATCTTATTACATGTAATTCTGCAAATAATTATACAAGGTGTTCCAATACTTGTGTTTAATAAATTCAGGCGGCTAAAGTACCCATCAATATGAATAACTTTTGAAACAGCTGTTTCATACAAAAGTTCAATACCTACCTGGCTAAAATGTATGAAACCGGTTGAGCACTAATTAGTTTTTCTGCTAAATAAATTATGTGCACAATGCTAGTACTCTCAAACGGTGAAGGAAAACATCGTGAGGAAACCGGCATGTCGTAGAACCGAAAAAGTTCTATAACATGTGCTAAGTGCTCGAAAGGAGCCTCTTGAGGCGCACTTGAAATCCTTTCAGCACACTGTTTCGAAAGAAATTAGTGACACGACAAGAGAGAAGAACACTTCGTTTTAAACAATTTTTAAAGACGTTTGTCAGCGTCTTAACTCTGTCATACCAGAATATGCAACCAACTTGCTATATCCACGCTCGCCCACAAACAAACCAAAACAAACCAACACAAATAAATCAAACATGCAACGTGTAAACACTTTCACCCGCACGCGACCGACCGGTCCAAGGTTCGATTCCCGATAACAGCACACTAATGAGAATACTAGTTAATTGATTTATTGGCACACAGACGTTGCGGAACTATACATTTTGCTCTGTTTATGTTTATATCAGCTCATTCGGTGACTTATTTGGAAATCTTTATTAAATTTTAAGCATTATTTTTTATCAAATACCACCAAAAAAAAACTACAAAATAACAACAAGACAAAAAATTGTTATATGTAAAAAAATACTAAATTTGTTTGAGTGAGGTGAGTTTTTAGAACGTTTAGAATGAACATAATTTAAAAAAAAAATATTTTATTATTTATAAAATAACTTATTAATGAAAAACAATGTACATTGTACTTTATTAATGCAATTTAGTAATATAATTATTTTTATTTTTTAATTGCATTAATTAAAACATTACTTACCTACAATAATCAGACCAATAACCAATAAACAGTTTATTTTTTATTTATAGAATAGAACATTTCTTAATTTTACATGCATCTATTATAATAATTATAAATACTAGTATATTTTATTATTGATAATTGGCCTATTTTACTGACTTGGTTAATTGCAATCTATAACTCAAGTCACGCATTTTATATGAACTGTAATGACTAATGACATACGACAATTAGTTATAATAATATATCTCCATTTCAGTACTGCTATTCCGTAAATAACAAAATCACGGGGAGAATCACCTGGTGGATCTGTGCTCACTTCAATCACGGCGAAGGCCTAACCCATGTTGGAATTTAAACCGCCAAAAACATAGCAACATTTTTTCAATTTTTTTTTTTATTACAGCTAGCTGATGGCACAAGCAGGTGGCCTACCTGGTGTTAAGTGGTAACCATCACCAAACAAAACGTTGCCTCGTTAGTGACGCACGATAGAACGTGCCCTACGACGCACTGCCTTGCGTCCATCATCTTGAGGCATACAGGTGTTAAGCCTCATGTGCCTGTAATTACACCGGCAGCCACACTCTTCAAACCGAAACACAGTAACGCAGCTTGGCGGCAGAAAAAGGCGTGGAGGTAGTACTTCCCCGGACGAGCCCTTCACAAAGAGCTCTACTACTCTTAAAATTCAATTCAATTCAATGTACCTCTATTTAATTCCGACTATGTCCATAGGTGTATTTGTTAGCAAAGTTATAACTCGAAAATTCTGCAGACCCAAACCAAATAAGACAATTTTTTTGTTAGTTTTGGTAAAAGTTGGGTGTGCAGCTGCATCCAATAATAATTGAGTAGACAGTCCCACCTTTCAGACAATGCGTTCACGATACTGTTCGGGCTGCCACGGACCCGTCTTCTCAATGAGGCGCATCGTTTGCGTACTGTGGCATCCACTCTATTTTCCGCATACATGCCCGAATCGCAACAAATTATCACGTGCTTCGAAATATATTCTGACAATAGCACTCGCCTAAGTGATAGAATGGTAGGATGTTTGTGACTCAATCACGACTTGACTACTATAAACTAAAAAATACTAAAAAACGAAAACTATATAAAAAAAAATAGGAACCTGAAGTAATATATATAAAAATTGGAGACGTGGCTTGTTGAGAAGTATTATTTTTTCTTTTTGAAATAAAATCGTCGGCATAGAGCTTTAAAATTTTCTTATTATTTATTTTTGTTTCTTGTATTCTTTGGAACTCTATTCTCATTTTAAAGCTATTAGCTGCAAAAGGTGTTTTACCAGCAACGATCCGGGCACGGAACGGACGGTAGGGTTGATAGGACAGTATCTATACATTTTTTTACTACTTATAGGTAAAACGTTTGACCGCAATCTTACCTGATGTTAAGTGAAGATGCGGTCGACGATGTGGCACGTTTACCTAGAAAATACCTATTCACTCGTCTCTTGAAAACATCCAAATTATAGGCATTCGGAAAAACGGACGCCGGTAAGGAATTCCATTCTTTGGCCGTACGCATGATGAATGTTGAAGCAAAGCGCTTGGTGCGGGCAATATGAAATTATGAAAATATGTAGAAAGAAAAGAAAAAATGCATATGAAAGAACTATTTTCAGAGTAGTAGAGCTCTTTGTGAAGGGCTCGTCCGGGGAAGTACTACCACCACGCCTTTTTCTGCCGCCAAGCAGCAACGCTGTGTTTCGGTTTGAAGAGTGTGGTTGCCGGTGTAATTACAGGCACATGAGGCTTAACATCTGTATGCCTCAAGTTGATGGACGCAGAGCAGTGCATCGTAGGGCACGTTCCTATCGTGCGTGACTTACGAGGCAATGCTTTGTTATAGGTGATGGTTACCACTTAACATCAGGTGGGCCATCTGCTTGTTCCATCAGCTGGTTGTATAAAAAAAAAAAAAAACTATTATTTTTATATTTATATATTAGTCTTAGTAGTATCCAAGTCCTTTAAACTGGGGGATAGTTGATATTCATAGGTTTAAATTAAATAAGTATTCTTTCTCTTGTAGTGTCACTAGTTTCTTTCGAAACAGTGTGGTGAAAGGATTTTTAGTGCGCCTCAATAGGCTCCTATCGAGCACTTTTTTACGTTCTATTAAATGCCGGTTTCCTCACGATGTTTTCCTTCACCATTTGAGAGTACTGGCATTGTGCAGATAAATTTTTGAACAGAAAAGCTCATTGGTGCACGACCGGTTTCAAGTCCACGACCTGAGGATCGGAAGGCGGGGCCGCTACCCCTAGACCACCAGTGCTCTAAATAAGTATAAAAAATATATTACCAAAGTTTTGATTCCTATCATCATTTTGGTTTCGCGCACAACTGCCCCTTGCCACTTCAATTCTTGATGTTGGACAGTCTCCAACAACATTTGTAGTTCCCGTGTGTTATAAAAAGGCCTAAAAGATAGGTGATAGGTTATTCTCCAATTTATGCGCACGTCGAGCTTACCCTCTGGACATCGGACATTGCATTGTCCTCCGTATTCATATGCCAACATTCAATTTACGTCCTACCAACCTTTCTTTACCCTTCAAAACTTCTACAATATGTCTATGGTAATAAAGTTCAAGTTCGTGAAGCAAGCTGCATAGAAATTGGTAAAAGTAGTGACACTGAAATCAGATATATAGTGACGGCAGCCTCTTAAGTAATACGGGGGCTTATTTATTAGTATTGTTCAGTTAATTATTTTGCTTTGAGTAATTGCTTGTTTGATGATCTTTATTTATGGGCCGTGACAAAGCTTGGGGTAATTTGTTTTTTGTTTAATCCTGTTTTTTTATTTGATACTTTAGAACAAGTAAACAAGTCCGATCCAAGTGTTTTTTAGTAAATCAGTTACTTAAATTTCACCTTTCGTTTATTTTTGTATAACCCTGTTTTTTTATTTAAAGCTAGCTAGCTTGTTTACTAAGCAAGTAAACAAGTCTGTCCCCGTTTTTTTTTGAAATACGCTGATTTAAAATTCACCGATAACAAAGTGACTTTGTAATCGGTGTACATTTTTATATCATTTGAAAAAACTTTTTACTCTGATATCATTTGAAATAAAAATGTATATTCGTGGACTTTCCACACATCACTATCTAGCCACAAACTAAGCAAAGCTTGTCATATAGGAACCATATAGATAATATAATACCTATATACTTTTTATATATACATATTATATATAATAACACCCAGACATGGAGCAAACATCTATGTTCATCACACAAATGTTTGTTCTCGGTGGGGATCGAACCCACGGCCTGCAGCACAGAAGGCAGAGCTACTACCAACTGAGCTGTGTTTTAAAACTAGGGATCAAAAAACTCCTTATTCTGAATCTGATTTGGAAAATAATATATATAGATTCTTTGTCGACGTCATGATCTGGCTGCAATACTGTTAAATCTAAATAAATAAAAAAATATTGGTGGACATTCCACACAGCACTATCTCGCCCCAAACTAAGCCAAAGCTTGTGATATGGGAACCAGATAGCTGATATACTTAAATACTTTTTTTTTTTGTAAAATATACTTTTATTATTATATAGCACCCAGACAGAGAACAAACATCTATGTTCATCACACAAAATTAAATGTTTGTTCTCCGTGGGAATCGAACCCACGGCCTCCGGCACAGAAAATATCTGAACAATTTCTGAATCTGTTGTTTCCGAAGCGAACGGGTCAAAATCCTGTTATTTCCTACATTAACAAAAACGACGAGCTAATCTACAATCTATCAGCATGAAGATACCCAGGTAATGTGATCTCCCATTGTATTGTCTTCTACGAAACTTTAACTCGTAATTAAGGCTCGATTGATTTCAGTTTCTAACTGATAAACAAACGTCCTGCAACTTGAACGTTGTTTTGCTTTGTTTGTCTCAGTCTAATTGTTCTTTAGCGAGATAAAATGATAATATTTTGATGTAACAGAACGGGCGGACTGGAGTATCCGAGATTCTAAGTAAATATGGGTATATGGGCATTTCGTCCCTCGCATTTTTTAAGTATATCATCTGTTGGGTGCATTTCAGCCATGACGTCAGCAAGTTAAAATTCTTGGTTAGCATTTCGTCCCTCCGTTTAATTGCGACAGACGAGCAAAACTTTTAGGCAAACGGCAACCACTTATGTTCATTAATAGCACTCTTTATATAGATGGCCCTTGAAGCAGTGGGTGATCTGTCAGTTAATTTCACGCTCGCACATTTATTTAGAGATATAAAATCACAACGTATAGGTACTACCATCGTTATTAAATAGTTATCAAATATTGCAAACAACCAAGCTTTGGGGAAAACCAATATAGAGGTTTAACTAAAATATCATTTTGACCCAAATTAATTATTAGATTAATAGTAAAGCTCTTTGTAAGGGCTCGTCCGGGGAAGTACTACCACCACGCCTTTTCTGCCGCCAAGCAGCAACGCTGTGTTTTGGTTTGAAGAGTGTGGTTGCCGGTGTAATTGATAACATGAGGCATACCATCTGCATGACTCACGTTGACGGGCGCAGGGCAGCAGTGCATCGTGGGGCACGTTCCTATCGTGCGTGACTTGCGAGGCACTGTTTTGTTATAGGTGATGATTACCACTTAACATCAGGTGGGCCATCTGCTGGTTCCATCAGCTAGTATAAAGAAAAAACTTTTTACAAATTTTTAATCATTTTTTTGAATGTAAAGGCGTTGTTTCATCAATATATGGAGCCGGGGTCGGGTCTGTACAGTTTATGTTTATAATTATCGCTTAGCAATATAGTAACTGTTTTAACTGTTTTAATTTGATTTATTTTAACTTCATTATCTTGCTCATCTAGATTTTATTGGTCAAGGAGAGCAACACAATGCACTAAAAATATGGCGGACTGACATGCGTGAATGTCATTTTGACAACTGTTGTATAAGTCAAGCTTGAGAGTGAAAGTCATTACCGTCAAAAAAAGCAACAAATCTGTCATAAAAATTAAAAATGCAATGCGTCATATCAAACGTCATGTCAAACGCCAATTACAGACTGTCATGGCGGCTCTAAAAATGTGCACATAGTAAGAAATTCGAACAGATCAACATTTAGTGATGAACACTTTATTAACCTACATTTTTAATGAAATTGCTTTTGAATCTTCAATTTTTTGCAAATTTTTCTATGTGCGGTACATAGACCAGACCCAGAATAAACCTGTCCTTTGTCAAAATGTTAACCTTTTTCAAAATGTTATTTTTTGCTGAACATTTATTTAATTCCCCGAAACTAGTTTTTTTTTGCAATATTTTACTTTTTATATTAACAAAAAGTTGTTTCGCGGTCGTCCGCATATCATGCGTTAGCTCCCTCCGTACATAGTATGAATTTAATTGAACACAGATAACCCGCGCTTACAGCATCATTACCATTTGCCCACATGTCTAATACATTTAGCTGGAAGCATTATCAAGAATTCTAACTGTAAGCTTTAACATAAAATTCTACTCAGCAGTCCACTACAAACTACGCATTATGTAGTTATCGAACCAATAATCATTTAATTATAAAGATAAATAATTATTGGCATATAAGCCATTAGGATAATACGTGAGACCAATAAAATATCGTAAAAAGGAGCGCGGAGAGGTTATTCTGGTTAATCACGTTTGGAGATTGTCGTTCGAACGATAAGATGGGAAATTTTAATTAAAACATGCATTGAAGGCATACCTATTTGTGTAGGAAACGAATTGACCGTTAAAGTGAGAAGCGATGTTATTTCGAAAGCGTTTCATTCGTATGAATTGACCACCTTGAAACATTAAAAGCTTGGTTAGCAAGAAATTCATTCAAAGTTTCCTTACAACCTTTATTACAGTTATCCACAGGCTAATGGTTTGTTTTCAACTGTTAGATGTAAGATGTGTACCAAAATAAGTTGAAAGTAATTGGTAGCGGCTCCGCTTGCCAATCCTAAGGTCGTGGGTTCAAAACTAGTCGGTGACAATAAGTTTATCTGTTCAAAAATGTTTCTGCACAGTGCCAGTACTCTCAAACATCGTGAGGAAACCGGCACCGGCAAAGGACCCTCATTGAGGCGCACTTGAAATCCTCTCACCACACTGGTTAGAAATAAACTAGTGACATGACAAGAAGAAGAAGTTTACCTTTTATATTGCTAGACAGACCCAAAACTAATGAAGCAGGTGAATAATTTACTACAATCAATTTTTGTTTTGAAGCAGGCCACGCGAACGTCAACGCGTGCGGACATATTCGGTACCTAATTTTTCCACCTAAAGTTTATAGCAATTCTGCATGTTATACCGCGCTTACACTCAGCTCATGTCCGTGGAATCCAGCTCATGTACAGGGACATGGGCAATGCGAGAATTTAAACAGGCCACTTGCCTGTTTAAATTCTTGTGTAATTCTCGTGTAATAAACTTTAGGTGGAAAAATTAGGTACCGAATATTCGAATCAAACAGAAGGCAGTAAACAAACAAGCGAGCTAAATTCTAGAATACTCGCCACTTGTAAGATGCTGTATCGTGCTCGCAATGAAATCTTGCAGTTCCAATGAGTCACCATTTGCATACGAGCTGATAACCACTTTAATGGGAGTTAGATTATATCAGATATCAAGCGGGTACCGACGGTTGTTAGCAAGCAAAGCAAGCCATCATTGCTTGATACCGTGAAAGGTTATGAGATCTTTTAGCGAAGCAATCAGAATGATGGTTTCCGGTGAACTTGAAAGAGCATATTACAGAGTAAAAGCTTTTTTGATGGAAAAGTACACGTTTGAATGGCTGGTTTTATTTTTAGCAGATTTAAGTGGTTTTTTACGTTGGGTATGTTATGAGGAGACTTTTTCCCAGCAGTGGGATATGGAGAGCTTGACTAATGTAATAAGTAAGTCGAAAATATTTCGGTTTCAAAGTACCTTGTTGCAAAAAAGTCACTTAAGTGAAGAAGCTTATGGACTGGCAATATTTTGGTTTCCAGGCAACTTGTTGCCATTAAGTACCTACCGTCTATTCTTCCTGACCATTAAAATGTTAATTTCTTCAGGGCAAGAGTGATTAGGTTTCTTGTTTTGTGGTAGGCTACATGGTGGTGGTTTCAAAGTGATCCTTGTGATTGTACTGAATAAAGACCGTTTTGATTTTGGTCACTATTTTCCAGTTATTTCTCTTTAAAGCTGCCCCATGAAAAGACTCATCATGTCATCACACACGTGAAAAAAAACCTTATTAGGTACTCATTTTTTTTAAACAGCCAGCTGATGGAACAAGCAGATGGCCCACCTGATGTTAAGTGGTAACCTATAACAAAGCATTGCCTCGCAAGTCACGCACGATAGGAACGTGCTACGACAGTACGATGCACTGCCCTGCGTTCATCAACTTGAGGCATACAGGTATTAAGCCTCATGTGCCTGCAATTACACCGGCAACCACGCTTTTCAAACCGAAACACAGCAACGCTGCTTGGTGGCAGAAAAAGGCGTTGTGGACTACCACAACAAATAGCTCTACTACTCTTAAAAGATAAGTTTATCTATTTGTATGAAACTATACTCTTCTTAGATGAGATAGACATTCGTCTACAATGAAGATCATTATTCGTTATTGACCACAAAAAAAAACAAAGATGGGACTAAACTTTCTCTCACAGATCTAGTTTTAGAAAACAAGTCGCCTGTGAGTTGTGTCTTTTACTACCGTGTTGAATATACCTTTTTAAGTAAAAGGGCAGTGAAAAGATAGGAAAAGCTAGTGAGTAATGTAAATCGATTTGATATAATGGTAATCACGCCCCGGGATAGACTTTCCATTGCCGCGTCTATCTTGTACCCATTACAATGCATGCACCTACAATTCATATAGAAAGTTTCGTAGTATTACCACGGAGGCTGTGGACTTGGTGGAATATCTGGCCGAAGTTTAGGCCTACTTGTATTGGGTCCTGTATTCGCATAGACTCTAAGGTCCATTATGCGTGCTTTTTTTTAAAACAACTAGTCGATGGAACAAGCAGAAGGCTCCCCTGATGTTAAGTGGTAATCCACCTATAGCAAAGCATTGCCTCGTAAGTCACGCACGATAGGAACGTGCCCTACGATGGCCTGCCCGGAGTCCATCAACTTGAGGCATACAGATGTTAAGCCTCATGTGCCTGTAATGACCGGCAATCACACTCTTCAAACTGAAACACAGCGTTGCTACATGGCGGCAGAAAAAGGCGTGGTGGTAGTACTTCCACGGACGAGCCCTTCACAAAGAGCTCTACTACTCTTAAAAGAACTAGCGTGATTATAAACTAAAAAAAGTTGGTAAGTAGATGGAAAGTAGTAACCAAATGTGCATTGACAACTTCGTAAATACCTAAAAAAAACTTGAGCATATCAAATATGCGTAACATTTTAGGTGAGTCTGTTAATATAAAAGTTTATAAATTATATTCTAAATTTAAACAAAAATAATATAGCTTTTACACATTATTAAATATTAATATAGAAAGAACTCACGTTGTTGTCAAAGTAAATTTAGTTGAACCACAGAGTTGAATAAATAATAATACAACGTGCTTGATAGCACCCCCGAACGGCAAGTCGTGAAATATACGTTCGCGTACTGACGCAACAAATACTTTAAATGAAATAGAAAAAAATATAGCGTCAGGCGGTCTTGAACGGCAAGTCGTGAAAAATACGTTCGCTCACAATTAAAAATACAAGGAATAGTAAAAGGACGACAAGTCAGCAGTATGCGTAGCGTTAGAAAGCTGTGTATCGGAGTGGCCGGCAGACATCCTGTACAATGTGTTGCACATCTAATGACTCGCCCGCGGTTTTGCATATTGGACCAGTTGGTGCCCAGTGCCAGGTCCAGTCGTGAGGAAATTGGAGCTGTTTTTAGATTTATTATAATGTGGATAGCTGTATTTTATGTCATTACTCTTTATACTGAGCTGGTTCTGACGACCGCTACGGGAGATTCCATAGAATATTTTCTAAGGTTTTATAAACGGAATAATGAGGGCGGGAAGAAAAGTGCATTATGTTATATGAAATCTACGAATTTAACGTTACTTAGGTTTTCATATTATTCTTATTCTACTGAGCCAAGATATTAAGAGTAGTAGAGCTCTTTGTGAAGGGCTCGTCTGGGGAAGTACTACCACCACGCCTTTTTCTGCCGCCAAGCAGCGTTGCTGTGTTTCGGTTTAAAGAGTGTGGTTGCCGGTATAATCACAGGCACATGAGGCTTAACTCTGTATGCCTCAAGTTGATGGACGCAGGGCAGTGCATCACAGGGCACGTTCCTATCGTGCGTGACTTACGAGGCAATGCTTTGTTATAGGTGATGGTTACCACTTGACATCAGGTGGGCCATCTGCTTGTTCCATCAGCTAGTAGTATAAAAAAAATATATACAAGGTGTTCCATAAGTTGTGTATATAAACTTCAGGGGGCTAGAGTACCCATCAATATGAACAACTTTTTCTAAGGAACCAACACTGTGAACGCGAAAAAAAAAACAGCTGTTTCATACATTTTAGCCTGGTAGGTATTGAACTTTTGTATGAAACAGCTGTTTTTTTTTTTCGCGTTCACAGTGTTGGTTCCTTAGAAAAAGTTGTTCATAATGATGGGTACTTTAGCCCCCTGAAGTTTATATACACAACTTATGGAACACCTTGTATATCCAAAAGTATCCTACTCATCCACCTCCACATACTGGGAAAGTTATATTTAGATAAAAACAAATAAACTTTTCTCTAGTTTTCGAAAATACTTTTATGTCGTTTTCATGTCTTTTATTTCAGACTAGCCCGCGACTTCGTCTGCGCAGGATTAGTCACACAATATCTTTATAAATTGTGTTATTCTGTACTATGTGTTATTCTGATGTATAAGCTATATTATTGTAAAGTTTTATTAAAATCCATTCAGTAGTTTTTTTTACGTGAAATAGTAACAAACATCCATCCATCCATCCATCCATCCATACTTACAAACTTTCGCGTTTATAATATTAGTAGGATAAATAAATAAAATGTAAAAGTAATTTGTATGAAATAGTTTGCAGTAAATACTAGCAATGATCTAGCCCACATCTTGCCTTCTAACTGGACGTCAGCTTGCGGCGTCATCGGCAAACCATATCAGATCACTCGTATGCGCACGCGCATAGCTCCCGTCTGCGGGTTGTTTATGTCCGTTTTATGCATCGATGAGGTATTTCAGTATAATTTATTCGGAACTCACCGTTGCTTGTGATTCTATCAGACCGCGGTAATGAGGGAGTTAGCGACGGTCATTTGCATTACGTCAATTTCTATCTACTGGGTTGTGGGTTCGATTCTCACTGAGCACTAACATTTTGTGAGATGAAGAGAGATGTTTATTTTGTGACTGGGTGTTATGTTCTGTGTCTGGGTCAAAAGGCAGGTTTATATTTCTTTAAAATACACGGGGCATCAGCTTCGCATCAGGTGTTGTAGGTGTCCGGGCGACGGTCATCACTTTCCATCAGGTGGCTTGTCTGTGTAATGGGGTATTCTATGTAAGCTTTTTTTTTTTCAAGTGTTCATCTGCGATCAGCTATAATCAGATCTTTTAAGGGATTTTGTTGGCGTGCTAAGATGTACTCATTGGAGTACATTATATGTAAGTAAGATGATTATATGTAAGTAAGTATAAAAAAAAAACTATTTAAGTATTCTATTTTCTCGTAATGATATTCTAATGTACCTATCATGATCCCGAATGTTACAAAAAAATACAAGTGATTGTTTGGGCTTCACTATGATTATAGCTACTGATGATAAGTAAAAGCTAGAATAATGAAAATAAATTAAAACAGAACGGAATACGGAATTCACATACTAAACAACACTTCATCATAGCGAGCGTGCGCGATCCCATCTGCGCGTACGCAGTGACAATGCATGTAGCTGATTTGAATAATTGCCGCGCGATCGATCGCCACCAGATTGTGAGTGGACGATGAGAGAGAGCCGCGTGAATAAATATAACTGGTTCCTAACCTGTAAAGCCTTTTCCTAACAATCCTTTATCAAATACTCGTACCTTATAAATGAGTCCACGTAGAAAATTTCAAGATAATTTCACTAACTTCGCCCGACGCTCCAACGCTCCACCCGACGGACGACCATGAAAGAATCGTGGGAAGTCGGTGACTGTTTTTTTTTAATAGTGTACGTTATGATTTTATAACATACTCTAAAAATATTACAACCTAGCCATAATTGCGGCTAATAGGTAATTTAAAACTAACCTACTTTTTTAAAGCAAGCTATATTTTTATATTATACTAAATACCTTTAGTATAATATAAAAATATAGCTTGCTGAAATGAAATGAAAATCATTCTTCCTGGAATGATTGGGGGACTATGTCCAGAATGGATTTTTTTGGTTTATTGTCATAATCCCCACTAAGCTGTCCCCACCAGTGGGGATTATGACAATCTTCAAATTTTTTTTGGCGTTTTCCCCACTAATATGGTAATGATCTGTTTCGTTAATCATTGAGGAACTTATGATTCCGTTTCATGTTGCGGTCAGTTGCTATATTTTGTTAAATTATTTTTGGGTAGGTGGACAAACGTCCAAGGACCTTTACTTAAATGATGATGTCGCATGACGTTGAAACTTCTAGGTTCTCCAATTAATAAACGGAGGAACGAAATGCTACCAAGAGTTTTTGCTTGCTGACGTCATAGCCGAAATGCACCCAACAAATGACATACTTCAAAAATGCGAGGGACGAATTGCCTATACCCTTTTACGATTAGAACCACCTAAACAAACGCAGATACAAACAATTCTTCATTTCAAATAACACCTTGAAGGCTCCAGTTTCGCAACACAGAATCGAACGTCCATAATTCATGGCACATACCACCGCCCACAGAATGCACATGCAAATGAAATGCAACGTATCACAGCATCACTCACTGCCAGATCAGCGCATGATCCTTTATGCTGATTGTGGAATTCTGTTTATTTATAACGGAAGACAGTTTCACGACTTTGATCACCAGGCACGGTAGATATCCTTATAACAGAAACAGCTTCACGACTTTTGCGATTTTCCATAGCAACAGTGATTTTATATCTTTAAAATGTTGAATGTGTAAGCCTGACGATATTCAGCATCTTAACTAAGGTCAAGCAACTTAGCCGAGGTGGGTCCACTATTCAAACTATACAGTACCCTACATATTGAAACGTGTAACTCGGCGCAGGCGCACATAGTTAATAACCCACGTAAAGACATGCGGACTGTCAAAGTAAATGATGTTGCGATCCTCAACGAAGATAGATCTTTCAATCGGTCGCTACTTTATATTAGCCGAACGGGATTATTAAGTAGGACTTTGTTTGTAAGGCTTCATACGTAGAAACTAAGTATGGAGAGAGCTATGCTAGGAGTTTCACTACTTGATAGAATAAAAAAATTATTAAAAAAAAACAGCTTCACGACTGTAAGCCCCAGGCACGGTAGATGTCCCCTAAGATATCTTAGTAACAAATACTAACTTAAATTTAATAAATAAATAAATATTGGTGGACATTCCACACAGTACTATGTCGCCCCAAACTAAGCCAAAGCTTGTGATATGGGAACCAGATAGCTGATATACTACTTAAATACTTTTTTTTGTAAATACATACTTATAATATTATATAACACCCAGACAGAGAACAAACATCTATGTTCATCACACAAATGTTTGTTCTCGGTGGGGATCGAACCCACGGCCTGCGGAACAGAAGGCAGAGCTACTACCAACTGAGCTGTGAAGGCTGTCAACTGTAGATTCTTTGAGGACGTCTAAGGTCCCCAGGCACGGTTGGTACCCTCTAAGATCTCTTAGTAACAAATACTAACTCCAGATTCTTTGGGGACGTCTAAGGTCCCCAGGCACGGTTGATATTCCCTAAGATATCTTAGTAACAAATACTAACTCCAGATTGTCTAAGGGAGGTAGTCAGAGGTACGTTTAAACATTGCATTTGGCACATACTCACATTAGAGTAGAATCAGATATAAAAAATGCGAAAAGAACCAAATTAATCGACGTAGCCGCAGAATTAGCAAGATGAAGGGGCAATGAGCAGGTCATATAGCTCGAAGAACTGACAACCGCTGCAGAATAAAGGTTCTCGAATGGCGACCACGAACTGGAAGACGAAGCGTGAGACGCTTTTCACACCCGATGAACCAATGGCATCGTGATATTCGGGGGAAGTCGGTGGATGGAGAGACCTCAGAATCGTTCTGCCTGATAGGTACAAAATAGTATGTTATACGCTATATCGCGTTGATCTTACGGCACAGCAGACTGCATGTTATTTTATTTTAAACTTTATTTCGACGATATTACGTGTCTTATTTGAAATTGCACGCGTCTAGGTGCCGGTGCCATCTAGCTGTGCCGCGATTTTGCATTCCTTTTTTTTTTTGGAATATTTTGATTAGTCCGGCCACTACATACAAAATCGAAATACATAGACATAAAATCATATAAAAATAATACAGCAACAATTTACAATGTCGTGGTCGACAAATTGTAAGCCTATTATAACAGTAGTTAATAGTAATGAATGCAACAAATCCATGTTCTAACCAAGAGCTTTCACAAACAACACAGAGCATTTTGTAAGTGTTCACTGTCTGCCAGACTAGGTATACCGAACATCTGTACACTGTTTGGGCTACCACATACTGCAAGCGTTTACTGAGCCATCACATCTTCTACTGATAATTGTTGAAGAAGTAAAATTATTAATCTCTATACTTATAATTTTATTTTAAGTTTAAACAATGCTTAAACGCTTACCGCTGTTGGGTAATGCAATAGTAAAAGATGGCAACAGTTTTAACATTGTTTAAGTCACCCCGTAAAAAGTGAGTAGTGTAGAAAGTAGTAGAGCTCTTTCTGAAGGGATCGTCCGGGGAAGTACTACCACCACGCCTTTTTCTGCCGCCAAGCAGCAACGCTGTGTTTCGGTTTGAAGAGTGGTTGCCGGAGTAATTACAGGCACATGGTGTACGCCTCAAGTTGATGGACGCAATGCAGTGCATCGTAGGGCACGTCTACGATGCACTGCCCTATACGTCTAAAAGCTATTGTGCGTGTCTTGTATAAAACAATAAAAAATAAAGTTTTGTAGATATTTCATTTCGACGACCATACCGAATAAACATGTAAAGTTAGATTGCTAACTTTACAGGAGAATTAAAAAACATTATTGTTTGACAGCCTTCACAGCTCAATTGGTAGTAGCTCCGCCTTCTGCGCCGCAATAGGCCGTGGGTTCGATCCCCACCGAGAACAAAGACATTTGTGTAATGAACATGGATGTTTGTTCTCTGTCTGGGTGATATTATACATTTTATAATAAGTACCTTCCTAAGTATTTACAAAAAAAAGTATATTATCTCTAATACTATAAGACTCAAAGTCCTGACTGACTGACTGACTGACTGACTGACTGACTGACATATAGACAACGCACAGCCTAAACCGCTGGTCCTAGAGACTTGAAATTTGAGGAGTACATAGCTCTTATGGCGTAGAGGTGCACTAAGAAGGGATTTTTGGAAATTCAACCCCTAAGGGTGTAAAAAGGGATGAAAACGTTTGTATGAAAAATTGTATTCCTTGAACCTACAAACTTGAAACTTGGAGTACATATACTTCAAAGCAAAAAAATAGGAAAGGCATTTTTAGTTTTGTAAAACTACCCTTAGTAAATGTGCAAAGGGATGTAAAAGTTTGTAAGGGAGTTTTTTGACCGATGGTCCTAGAGACTTGAAATTTGAAGAGTACATAGGTCTTATGACGTAGAGGTGTACTAAGAAGGGGTTTTTGAAAATTCAACCCCTAAGGGTGTAAAAAGGGATGAAAGCGTTTGTATGAAAAATTGTATTCCTTGAACCTACAAACTTGAAACTTGGAGTACATATACCTCAAAGCAAAAAAATAGGAAAGGCATTTTTAGTTTTTTAAAACTACCCTTAATAAGTGTGCAAAGGGATGTAAAAGTTTGTATGGGAGTTTTTTGACCGATGGTCCTAGAGACTTGAAATTTGAAGAGTACACAGGTCTTATGACGTAGAGGTGTACAAAGAAGGGGTTTTTGGAAATTCAACCCCTAAGGGTGTAAAAAGGGATGAAAGCGTTTGTATGAAAAATTGTATTCCTTGAACCTACAAACTTAAAACTTGGAGTACATATACTTCAAAGCAAAAAAATAGGAAAGGCATTTTTAGTTTTGTAAAACTACCCTTAGTAAATGTGCAAAGGGATGTAAAAGTTTGTAAGGGAGTTTTTTGACCGATGGTCCTAGAGACTTGAAATTTGAAGAGTACATAGGTCTTATGACGTAGAGGTGTACTAAGAAGGGGTTTTTGAAAATTCAACCCCTAAGGGTGTAAAAAGGGATGAAAGCGTTTGTATGAAAAATTGTATTCCTTGAACCTACATACATGAAACTTGGAGAACATATACCTCGAAGCAATAAAATAGGAAAGGCATTTTTAGTTTTTTAAAACTACCCTTAATAAGTGTGCAAAGGGATGTAAAAGTTTGTATGGGAGTTTTTTGACCGATGGTCCTAGAGACTTGAAATTTGAAGAGTACACAGGTCTTATGACGTAGAGGTGTACAAAGAAGGGGTTTTTGGAAATTCAACCCCTAAGGGTGTAAAAAGGGATGAAAGCGTTTGTATGAAAAATTGTATTCCTTGAACCTACAAACTTGAAACTTGGAGTACATATACTTCAAAGCAAAAAAATAGGAAAGGCATTTTTAGTTTTGTAAAACTACCCTTAGTAAATGTGCAAAGGGATGTAAAAGTTTGTAAGGGAGTTTTTTGACCGATGGTCCTAGAGACTTGAAATTTGAAGAGTACATAGGTCTTATGACGTAGAGGTGTACTAAGAAGGGGTTTTTGTAAATTGAACCCCTAAGGGTGTAAAAAGGGATGAAAGCGTTTGTATGAAAAATTGTATTCCTTGAACCTACAAACTTGAAACTTGGAGTACATATACTTCAAAGCAAAAAAATAGGAAAGGCGTTATTAGTTTTTTTAAACTACCCTTAATAAGTGTGCAAAGGGATGTAAAAGTTTGTATGGGAGTTTTTTTACCGATGGTCCTAGAGACTTGAAATTTGAAGAGTACATAGGTCTTATGACGTAGAGGTGTACTAAGAAGGGGGTTTTGGAAATTCAACCCCAAGGGGTGTAAAAGGGTTGAAAACGTTTGCATGAAAAATAGTATACCTTGAACCTACAAACTTGAAACTTGGAGTATATGAACTTTTAGGCAAAAAAATAGGAAAGGCTTTTTTAATTTTTTAAAACTACCCATAATAAGCGTGCAAAGGGATGTCAAAGTTTGTATGGGAGATTTTTAACGCATAGTGCGATTGATTTCAAACTTGAAGTAAATATACTCCACAATAAATAATTTAAAATTACGTTTTCTATATTTTAAAACTACCCCTGCAAAGTTTCAAGGTTTGTATGGGAGATTTTTAACTGTAACTGTGTAATTAACTTCAAACTAAAAGAAAATGTGTTCTGTGGATAAATAACATAAAGACGTTACCCTCCTTCGTTGCGCTCGAGTAAAAAGAATACAACGAGGCGTCAATGTTCTAAAAACGGGAATCTTGAGTTGGTACGAAGAGATCTGAGGGTACCTATCTACCGTGCCTGTGGATCAATGTCGTGAAGCTGTTTCGTTTCGTTTGCTTTTGGGGTAGAAACTAGGAACAAATAAGTACATATTTTCCGTGTAAGGTTGTCTTTGTTGTATTTGTCATGTTTGTGCTAAACTCAGTACCTATACTTACCTACCTAATATAGGTAATGTACGCCTATAGGTATCCCTTATACCTACGTAGGTATTTAAAATCCTACCCTAATAATAGTATGTATTTAAAATTCATACCCTAATAATATACAAATCAATGCGAAAGTTACGATGTTTGGATGTTTGTGGTTCAATCACGGTTCACCACTTCAACGCGTGCGAAGCCGCGGGAAGCCACTAGTGTATTATATAAGTTATCTAGTTCCCATATTACAAGCTTTGGCTTAGTTTGGGGCTAGATAGTGCTGTGTGTAAAGTCCACCAATATTTATGTATTAAAAAAATATTACCCACTGTTGATTAGTTATACTTAAGTAAATACAATGTTGCACCAAATTATATAAAGTTACTATTTAAATATTGCCATAAAGAGCTTGTGGTTGGCCCCCTGCTCAGAAGACAGTACGCCATAACATGAAGTGTAATGGGTGCTACATACAGCGCACGTGCTGCTATTTATCCTTACCGGTACGGGAGCTATCCTTTATAGAGTTATGGACTTGTGTGTACACTGAGGGGAAATAAAAAGGTAAACGGCAAGCCTAAAAAAATTGTCTAGCTTGTTTTAAAGATAGTTAGATATTTAGCCAATGACAACTGCTAATGTACCTCTCGCTAGCACGTTTTTTTTTTATATTTTTGAAAATGTTGAAATAAAAAAAAAATTATGGACTTTACACATCATCTAGTCCCAAACTAAGGTAAAGCTTGTAATATGGGACCCAGATGGCTGATATAATACATAAACTTTTTTTACTTATAATATACAAGGTTTTCCAAAACTTGTGTTTAAAAAAATTCAGGTGGCTAAAGTACCCATCAATGTGAATAACTTCTACAAAAGACAGCTGTTTTTTTTTTCGTGTTCACAGTTTTGGTTCCTTAGAAAAAGTTATTCATATTGCTGGGTACTTTAGCCCCCTGAAGTTTTTAAACATAAGTATTGGAACACCTTTTATAATAACACCCAGACAGAGAACAAACATCTATGTTCATCACACAAATATTTGTTCTCGGTGGGGATCGAACCCAGGGCCTACGGCGTAGAAGGCAGAGCTACTACCAACAGCTGTCAAGGCTGTCAGGCAAGGCTGCAGGGTTAAGTCCAGAAGTGGACTTCTATAAGCTGATGATGATAATAACACGCGTCCAATCAATCAGCTCACGAATGTCTTCATTCTCCCTAATGATGCAAAGCGTCCACTTCATTTATTTTGTCCCGCAGTGTTCGCATTTATCTACGTGTGGTACAGTTACAGTCATAAATAAAATGATCTTGCGAGGTCTTTGGCGTCTTCTTCTTTTCTTATATATAAAAGAGTTGCGAGACTGACTGGCAATTCAAGCTTAAACTGAAATGGTTATGACATGTTGAAACTAATTAGGGATGTCTTATGGGAGTAGTTATACGTCCAATTAATCCTACTAATATTATAATCGCGAAAGTTTGTAAGTATGGATGGATGGATGGATGGATGTTTCACGTAAAAACTACTGAATGGATTTTAATGAAACTTAACAAGTATATAGCTTATACATCAGAATAACACATAGGCTACAATTTATAAAGATATTGTGTGAATTGTCCACAATATGACGATAAGTGTCAAGTAAGTAGGAAAAAATCTACCATCTGCGAGCTGTTCTGGCGTGCGCTGCCAAAACCGCTAGAGTTACACATATGTACTACGCCACGCTAATATAAGCTACTCGAAATACTAATCCTGCGCAGACGAAGTCGCGGGCACCGGCTAGTATAATAATATTTTCAAAATCGAATGGGACTTCATTTGTTAGAATCACAAGGATCATTTTAAAACGGACGTCCTGTTGCACCACAGAATAACATTAAGAAAAAATATATAAAATTTAAACTTGGTTGTCACTAAAACTTTCAAAACAGTGTGTTTAAAGGATTTGAAGTGCGCCTCAAAGAAGCTTTAAAGGTTGTCAGCCTAGCCAACACTCGAACAAAGTCGCGGGCACTCCAGTAGCTCTAAATAAAATGGTCGAAGGAACCGAGTTCTAAGACATTACTCATGAATTGCTGAGCCCCGGCGCCCGCTAACTCATATATCGCTCGTGAGCTAAATTCCACTTGGTATACGTACGTACTTACCTTGTTTGTGTGCTACTTGTTATACAAGTGATTGTGAATGGAATGTGTGATGAAACGTCCAAGGATTTGATTTGAGAACGTTGTTGATGAGTTCTTTTATTTTTAGCTGTTCAGTGGCTATAGGTGTTGCCGATAGGGGTTGTCAAAGTCAAAGCCAAAAGGTATTAATTCAATAAAATCACAAGGATCACTTTGAAACGTCTTAAAGCTAGGTGACTATACGTGCCAGTTCCACGCGACCAAAGCCTAGAAGAACAGGCAACAAAGTTACGGCTTGGTTCCTACCGCTCTTTTGTATGATCCTTGTTACAATGTATTATAATATAATATTGAAGCTCCAGAATGGTGCCAATCGAATTTAGTGCAGCGTAGGTATAACAGTAAAAATGTAAGGTAAGGTTGTAAAAGCAAGTTCAATTACTGCTACTTCATCATCATCGTGGATCATCGTGGTAGCTAGGTGGACTAGGACCCCGGTGCACAGAGAAAGAATCGGGCCCTCACCCCCTCTTTCCACATAGCTTATATTGGCCTTTAAAATGAATCATAAAAAAAAATTGTGAGCAGGCTCAAGGTTTTCAAGCTTCGGGAGCTGGCTGACCCTCTCTTTTCAAAGCTTAGGTTAGAGGGCCCCCAGAGCTCCGGGGCCCTGGTGCACTGGACCACCTGGCCCTACGATAGCTACGCCACTGCTCGCAATTCGAGAACCGTCTTACCCCAGCAGTTGTCATTTCTTCGAGCTTTACGACCTGCCCAATGCCACTGTAACCTGTTCATTCTACCAGCTTTTTTTTTAAATATCACGATATTCAAGTAGCAAAGCTGGGTATTTTTAAAATTATCATTGTTTTCATAGGAGCCATAGAAAATGTATAATATTGAAGGAGTTAGTATGTACGGTACGTTGCCAAATTGGACTGTCGAAAGCGAAACAGTTCTTCATAAAACGTTCAATAGTTGAAACAATTTATTTAAAGGCTAGGGTAAGCTCCTGGAATTACCTCTTTTAGGTAGTTTTAATACCTTCTTAGGGAAGCTGTTAGGCTATAAATATATAAAAAATATAGCAGAGTTTTTTTTTAAGGTAAATACTTTTATGTGGCCAGGGATCGTGAAGTGTGGAAGGAAGGAAGGGAGGCTTTTGCCCTGCAGTGGGACGATACATATAAAAAAAAAATTTTAGAAAGACCCTTTGTTTTTTTTTTATTAAATCAAAGCTGCCTTATTAGCACCGAACAAAGATAGCAAATTAAAATGAGAAAATTATCAGTGCTTAATTGATAATTTTATTCTTAACTGATTCAGCCAAGTGTGAGTGATTATGCGACACAGGTTATGATAACAAACAATTCTCAAAACAAACAAACAAACTCCATTTCTTGTCATATGAAAGTGGTTCAATTCTGACCTCAGTCGAGATTTATCATTACAGAAGCAAGGTATCCGATATCAACTTTATATTGACTCTCGTATAATAAGAAAGGTTACAGCGTAAGAGTAAGGACTGGAATTTACGTGCCGCTTAGGTTCAGGAAAGACGTGGCAATCTGTAATGTTATTTATTTTGCAAGAAATATACGAATCCTGTTTTTTTTATACAACTATCTGATGGAACAAGCAGATGGCCCACCTGATGTTAAGTGGTAACCATCACCTATAGCAAAGCATTACCTCGTAAGTCACACACGATATGAACGTGCCCTACGATGCACTGCCCTGCGTCCATCAACTTGATACAGATGTTAAGCCTCATGTGCCGGCAACCACACTCTTAAAGCAGAGATACAAGAAAAACAGCGTTGCTGTTAACTGTTTAGGCTTACGTTTAAATATGAATGACAAACATAAAATATTTTTTTTTTATATCGTTGTTATTTTTTAGTGAAATTAGTAGTTTTAGTCAATAATTTACGTGACGACTAAGGGCCGGTTTCACCATGCTCTGTTAGTTACTTTCAAGGATTAAAAGATCGTTAAATCTAACCTTAGTTGTCAAACGCGTACATTTTGACATATTTAACGGCCCTTTAATCCTTTGTTAATCTAACAGAGCATTAAAAAAAAACCGCGTAATTTTTTTGGTATTTTTTTTTGGAAATTTTCACACAGCTTTACATTAATTTAAATATATACGTAACTTATAAGAAAACCAAATCACTGCTATAAGTAACTTAACTTATGTATAAACTTTTTCTGTTACTAACACCTCTTGAGGCGCCCTTAAAATCCTTTCACCACACTGTTTCGAAAAAAGCTAGTGACACGACAAAAGAAAAACTAACACCATGGACCATATTGTTGTTTGAATAAATAAATGAATTTTTATTATTACCTACAAGCGAAATGCTCAACGCTACCTCATTTTTGAGTCCCGTGCCTGCGTTTAGCTCTATAGTTTTACGATTCTATGTCAATAGTCGGATTTAATGTGATATTAGTATTGCTTTAATATACAGTAACTTTGTGGTATTACACAAAAACGAATACGTTTGTGAGTAAGGAAGTAAACCTTCGCATCATTAGATAAAAGGATTTTCTTACTTACAAAAAAGATTTTCTTACGTGGTAGTAGTACTTCTCTGGACGAGCTCTTCACAAAGAGCTCTACTACTATTTTCGCGTTAAACTCTCGCTGCAGGCTCGGTCATAAGTTATCGGAACGAGACAGCAATATTGCTCTCTCTCTCTCTCGCACTTATGAGACCGGACGATCCTTTTGTTTAAGCGTGTGTTAAGATGATTTATGACCGAGTTTGCAGCGGGAGTTTAACGCGACTATAGGTTGAGCACTGACCGAGCCTGCAGCGAGAGTTTAACGCGACTATAGTAGTAGAGCTCTTTGTGAAGGGCTCGTCCGGAGAAGTACTACCACCATGCCTATTTAATCGCACTCTTCAAACACAGCAACGCCGCCAAGCTGCGTTGCTGTGTTTGAAGAGTGCGATTGCCTATAAAATTACAGGCACATACGAATAAAATAATAATACATGCATACAAATTTATTTATACGAGAATTCAGTTTAACAAGAATCAAAATATGCATTGAACCGCGCAGTAGGACTAAGCCTGTATTGCTTAACGTCTGTATGCCTCAAGTTGATGGATAATGCATCATGCAAGCAGGGTAATGCATCGTAGGGCACGTTCTATCATGTGTGACTTACGAAGAAATGCTTTGTTAGGTGATGGTTACCACTACCACTCAGCAAGTAGTATAAAAAAAAACTAAATACCACAGGTGAAATGCTTCGGAAGTACCAGGCTATCATGCCTTACAAGGAGATAGCGTACAACGCATGAGTTTAATCGACGCCGCGGGATCCCGGCCGCAGATGAAGCAACAGTTACTACGCAGCTCCGACCGTTATGGGACATGCGAGCGGACGTGTGCTAGAAGAGCTGGGAATCTATGGAAATGACCTATTATTCCAAAATAGTGTTTCGGTAATTTGTTTTGAAGACAGTATATTCGTTTTGGAGAGAAAAAACCTGTTGTGTCGCCCCCACATGAAGTTGGATAAGGGCAGGAAGACGATGATGATGATGATTGTTGAGTTTGACTGTAAATGCTGGAAAGTATTTTTTGAAGGACCAATAATTAAATAAAAAATGACTGTACCAATCTAAGTAGGTTTAATTTGGACAATGGCTCTTTTCGAAATAAGGCAGATAATCCAGTCTTTCACCTACCTCACACTTCCACACGTACGTTTCTTCAAGAGGGCTCAGCACGGCAAATCCAAGTATCGGTAGGTACTGGAGGTGGGCACTGAACGTTCCAAATAAACAACACCTAAATTGGCACAGCACTGCGAGAACGTCTCACACAACGAATACTGCACGGCAGTTGTTAAATGCGTAAAACTTGTCTATCCACGGAATAGTTTCTCAAGATGGTTGAGGACGCGACCGATTGTATATAGTCGCACAAGCCAACTGTCGATGCGCTCGCGCGATGCATCGGCCCGTCAATTCAAAACGACGGTAGTCGTAGAAAAGCGGATGGCAAACATAAATTACCTACCCTTTAAAAATGAGCAAAGATCCAACAATGATGATGACAGTAAGTAATATATTGAGGACAGTGAACAAAAATAAAAAGAGAGCATTTCTTCAGGACTACTTCTTAGGTGTAGGGGAGACCTTAAAATAAATATGCCATGAAAACTTGAAAAGTCTCTACGATCGCGTCTTAAGTTGTTCGTTAATAAAATATATTATTCAAATAATAAATTTTCTCATACAGATTTTCAAATACATTGTGGAAATCTCTTTAGCACCAAGTGATGTACACGAGTATCGTATGTGAGGATAATACGAGTACATTTGAATTACGAATACCTACACTCCGTACGAATATGATAATTAATTTGAATTAAGAATACCTGCACCGGTAAAGGCCAGTGATAATTAATTTGAATTAAGAATACTCGTATAAAGGCTAGTGTCCACTCTAGGCACACATAGGCTGTATGCTAGAATGCGGCAGGCTACACCCAATCAGACAATGGTTGATTTAGCCGCTACCGCGTCCGTTACGCCGGCCCACGCACCGTGCTGAATGTTCAATCACACGGTATAAGGGAATTCAGTACCGCAAAAAGAGCAAGGCCAAGAAAGCCACCGATCCTTTTTCCTTTTGTGCTCGGAGAAACAGAACGAGGCAAAGTTATTTTAAACGACTGTTTCTAGTGTAGTGACTAGTGTTCCAAACGCTGTAGTATATAAAACCTGCACGCTAAAGAAGATCCTATTAGGAGGTTACAGCGCATCGTTTGTGATCTTTAAAATACTTACATAACTATACTTAAATGTGCAAAATAAAGTGTAGAAAAAAAATCTTCATTTCAGACCATGATGGATTAGATATAGTTTAAGGTATATTAGATTAGATAAAGAATATAATTGCAACTTTGTGTAAATACACTTATGTATTTTAATCATTATCGCAAAGATTAATAAATTGACTTTCTCAATTTTTATGATTCAGTTGTACTTCTGTGAAAAAAGTCCAAAATAGCTTAAAATAAAGATGTCTTGACTTTTTCAATCTCGATTGAGAAATCTTGATTTTTTTAACTTGATTTATAGCTTGTAGAAATCTGGGATATTACAATGTTTGAAGACTGTGTATTAATGTAAGGCGGGTGAGAGTTGAAGCACTGTTTGCGCCGGTACACTGCGACTAGCCGGCTGTCCGTGTGTCCGTAGATACTGCGCCTGCGCACGATATGTTAAATTGGACACACGCCTCCTGACATTAGTGCTCCTTGTGTGTACTGTTATAATATTGTCGGATTACAGTTACGCTGTAGGTGTGTTCGATGCTAGATTCCGATAGAGATATCACATTTCGCTTACTGAATATACCTATACTTGTGAAGTATTCGATACAATTTATCAATAAATAATATAAGTTTATGTACAAAACAAGTACCTATATACAAAATACACCAGCAAAAAAAATTTAGTTTAAGAGTAGTAGAGCTCTTTGTGAAGGGCTCGTCCGGGGAAGTACTACCACCACGCCTTTTTCTGCCGCCAAGCAGCAACGCTGTGTTTCAGTTTGAAGAGTGTGGTTGCCGGTTAAATTACAGGCATGAGGCTTAGGCCCAGTTTCACGATGCTCTGTTAGTTACTAATCAAGGATTAACAGGCCGTTAAATCTAACCTTAGCTGTCAAACGCGTACATTTTGACATATTTAACGGCCCTTTAATCCTTTGTTAAACTAACAGAGCATGGTGAAACCGGCCCTAAACATCTGTATGCCTCAAGTTGATGGACGCAGGGCAGTACATGGTAGGGCACGTTCCTATCGTGCGAGGCAATGCTTTTTTATAGGTGATGGTTACCACTTAACATCAGGTGGGCCATCTGCTTGCTCCATCAGCTAGTTTAATAAAAAATACAATGAAATAAAAACCATTTTGGTTCAAAGCTTCATTTTCGCGAATTCTGATTATTTTTATTTATAAGATCCTAAAAAAAAAATACGAACAATAAAGCTGCACCCACACTTACGTTCACTGGCACTTTGGTTCAGCAAATTAGTGTAACATAAAGGAAACATTCCACAATCAGCCGGAGGTAAGAGTGAGTAGGTACGCCACATGCGGGCATTGTGCGTAATTGGTAGAGTTAGACGCTCATTGGAGCTATTTAAGAAGTTAGGCGGAAATGTTTGTTTTTTTTTTGTGAAAAAAAGTTATAAGAATAACAAAAAAGTCACGAATACAATTTTTGTATAAAACTTTTAGGTAGGTAAGTACACCAATTACTTTATTTCACAATTCACAAAAATATAATATTTTTAACTAAAATAAAGTTACATATAACTTTGATATTTTGCTTTTTAAAGTGAAGGTACTTTTTTTAACGTAATTTTTTTTAAAACAACTTTTTTTTAATAAATGCACATTAGAGCACATGGACACCTTTCCATGTCCTCTAATGTGCATTTATTATCATGTGTTTGTATATGTGTCACATTTCGCTACTGTGTACTGTGTAGGTAGTTCGGAACAGAAAAAAATCCATTTTCTGAACTATATGAACAGGTACTTCATTTTTCAGCACTAGCTTAATGAAATTTAATGAAGGTATTGTTAGAATCATAACTTCCAGTTTTTTTTCTATAAAGGGTTCTGTCTTTTTGCTCAATAAATAAAGGCAATTTTTTTCATTGTCTTTCACACCTTGCACACACTTATGTCACCCCCCACAGCTTTGCACTACACCTGCGGAAGTTGCAAATTATATCTCCTATATTGCTTATTATATCCAAGCGTTGTAATGTCCGCCGCCCCTTATCCACGCATACTATCGACATTTTCCTTTAGTTTACACTTAATTAATGAATTAGTTTGCGAACAGACCGAGGTGCGGTGGAGATACAAGATATAGACTTGTTTGTCCCGCTTCCTGCGTTGTTAACGTGCTGGCACAGATTATCTATTCTAGTTTCGAGGAGACAATAAAATTGGTAATAAATGCGTAAATGGCTTGTCTTGAAGTGGAGGCCACTGTATTGATAAAATATATCTTTGAGCAAAAAGAAAGAGTAAAATATTTATTCGCCATGGATTTAACGATTTGCACAATAATTTGGACACAACGCTTAAAACCCTTTCAAGGATTAGAGAATAATCAAGCTGTCATCGTTGTAAAACGTTTTTTTTTATGATAGGCGATGCTGAATACGCACCGGTACTATAGGTGGTCATAATACAGACCAAGATCTGTACCCCAAGTATGAGATTTGTTACGACTTTTCGTTTTTCATTTTTCGTTTGGCGTCGTCGTTTCGTGTGGCTACGAAAAACGAAATGTCGTTACGATCCGTATCGGGCTCACCTTAGTATGAGATTTAGGAAACGACATTGCGAGCCCACACGCGGATACGATAAGTGTAAAATTTTAGTATGTTGTTATCTTGATTTTAAAACAAAGAATCTATCAAAACTCTATGGAATTTGATTTTTTAACTTGTCAGTGTCATTGCCTACTGTCAAAATCAATGTCTGTCGAATGACAGACATGAGCCATAAATGGAGTGAAAAAAGAAGAAGAAAAAGGTTGGCTGTTGCAGTGGTGCCAGATTGCGAGTGGTGCTAGATTTAGAGTAAAATTGAAATAGCAGTAATTTCTAGGGTATGAATTTAGAGGTTATATTTTGGGGTAACCCGATTCAAAGCCATTCGCAAATATTTCTAAGCTTGTTTTGTCTCTTTTGTCAGCACCAATAATATCTAATGCCGCTGTAGGAAGAGCATTTTCGGTGTATGATATTGTCAAGTCTAAACTTAGAAATAAATTGTCCCTCAACTTGGTTCAAAATATAATGTGTAATACAACTAAAAGATTTTTCATAAATCGTGTGTAAACTTTGTTCTCACAAAAACCCTATTGGATAGATTTTTAATAACAGTAAGTACCTATGATGAAAAAAGCGATGACGCTGAGGAAACTTTATTGAAGGTTGTAAATATTTTTTAATATAATTTACTATAAATTAAAATGATTTGTGTGTGATTCATCTGTAATTTCTTTCCCCTACACTTTTAAAGTAAAATATAAAATGCAGTACTTAGGGATGTTTATATCGATTTAAAGCCAAGCATAGGGTAAAGTGAAATTAAGAACTGGCAACACTTTAAACATACATATATCTATCCATAGGTACATAAGTGCGCTGGAGTAAATAAAAGTTATTAGTATTTTTGTTTGCAAACGATTCAAAATTAGAAAGTATAAGATGCAGCTGGGCGCTGGCTGGAAAAGCTAGTTTAGGTATGCTTTGTCATAAAGAGTAAAATATGGAAGGATGCCGCCCCGTTGTACTACTACAGAGCGGCAGCTTTAGCTTCTGCTGGAGTTTGTCGAGCCTATTTATCAGGCAATTGGCCCTTGGCACTCTGGTTAAAAGTCTCTGGCGCTCTAACGGCACGCCTTGGGTATGATTGTGTGAACATCTGAAAGTCTGTCTAATATTCTCCTCAAAAATAGTTCAAGAATTTGATCAAAATAACGAGATATAAACCATAATACATACCGACCCTACATCATACCTACATCTGAGATAGCTGTATCTAATATTATATACCTATACCTATTTCTTTATTTTCCAGGGTTCCAGCAAATAAACACACAATGAAAAAGATGAATGGACTGTTGAACAAAATTATAATTGATTTGATACCGAAGAAATTTGTCTATTCTTATAGACATAGCTACAAGAGTTAACTATATATCATTGTTATGAAGGTATTCACTTAGATAGATTTATCTACTAATAACATTTAGGTTAGTAGTTTATTTGTACCAGTAGCATTGCTTTTTGCAAGCAAACCTAGCTCATTATTGTTGATGAATTAATCTAATTCTTATTCATGGTGGGGGAATAAGATCTGCACTGACATCCCTCAATGGGTTGTATTGTACATTGTGAATGCACATGTGACGAATGAATATTACTAAAATCTGTAGCATCACTGGTTCATTTGTCACTGCCTCTATAAGGCACAATTAAAATTACTGCACAACACTAGTGAAAAAAGAATAGTGCCTTAAAGAGGCTTCTTTCATGCATTTGACACATGTTTTTGAATAACATCCCAGACTCCTCACAATGTTTTTCTTCAGCGTCTGAGAGTGGCATAGTTCACTGCACATAAATAGGCCATACCTATGGCATAGGCGCTGCTACCACTAGGCCACCAGTGCTCTCACACCACATATATTGTTTACCACATCGTGTAACGGTACAAAAACTAAACTTTGTTAGTAGGTAGGTAATGTATTAATATTATACAAGCAAATTGCAATATCTTGTCAATTGTTACAGGCAGATCAATGTTGTGGAGGTGCACTATTATTGGAAGGACCAGAACTGTATACCAATGCTGCTAGCCTAGTTGATGTTATTCATCAGCAATGCATAACATAAAATTACAAAAAGTTGTTAAGTGCGTGGAGCAGTATAATTGATAGGTATATGAGCAATATGATTGCTGTATGATTAATTAGCTTGTTAATAAAAGACCTAATAATTATAATTTGTTTTTTACTATTGATAATAAAAGTTAGAAGGATGACTGAAAGAAAACAAAATAAATGTGGGTAAGGTGTTAGTGCAATTTATTAGTAATATAATTTACTGTGTAAGTAAGGTTAGTGATAATTGCCCATTTTTATTATGAAATCTTCCGCTTTATCTGTCTCTACCTACATAAAACCTTTTCTCCAAAAGTTCTGGAACAAATTTGAAACCAACCATGCCTGTTTACTAAGAAAGTCACAAGGATGACTGAAACAAAACCAAAGTAAACATGCTATGGGTGTAATGTGTTAATAAAATATAAGTAAGTAATACAATTATGTTCTTCCTTTGTAATATGTTCCTACTTGCTCCTATATAAACAAATAAACTTTATTAATTTCTAAGTCCTTGTAGCCTCCTTCTTAGCCTTGTTAATGTGGTCACGGTGGCCTCATAAAGGTACACCTCCGTCACTTATGAATTCCTTGGCTATTACTTGAGTTAGGTAGAATCTACTTTATCTACCAATGGCCCATCCATTGGTAGTACACTGCACAGTGCATTTCCCTGTAAAAGAAAGAAAGATCAGACACTAAATCCTCCTGAAAACTCCAATCTAAAGAAATGATTGTGTAGATGTAAGTAGGATATAATAGCCTAGTTTTATTATGAAGTCTGTCTGTAACCTACAAACTATTCTCCAATGTTTTTGAACAGTTTTGAAGCCGGGCATGCCTACTATGTAAAAAGGAACACACACACACAGAGAATGTTTTTTCATATTAGTTTGGTATCAACTATACCTATGTATATTACCTACATTATTATTTACCCAGAAATATGTAAGTAGGTGATTTACCTTTATTTACTAGGTACTTGATTTGGTTTGGTCAAGTCTTATCCTTTGCAGAGTGTTTGTGTGGTAGGTAAGTATAGTTCTTACAAATAAAAGTTACAAGGATGACTGAAAGAAAACAAAATTAATGTGGGTAAGGTGTTAGTGCAATTTATTAGTAATATTATTTACTGTGTAAGTAAGGTTAGTGATAATTGCCCATTTTTATTATGAAATCTTTCGCTTTATCAGTCTCTACCTACATACAACCTATTCTCCAAGTTCTTGAACAGATTTGAAACTGCCCATGCCCTGTTTAGTAACAAAGTCACAAGAATGACTGAAACAAAACCAAAGTAAACATGCTATGGGTGTAAGGTGTTAATAAAATATATAAGTAAGTAATACAATTAGGTTCTTCCTTTGTAATATGTTCCTACTTGCCCCTATATTAACAAATAAACTTTACTAATTTCTAAGTCCTTGCAGCCTCCTTCTAAGCTTTGTTAATGTGGTCACGGACCACTATGCATTATAAAGGTACACCTCCGTCACTTATGAATTCCTTGGCTATTACTTGAGTTTGGTAGAATCTCCACTAACTACCAATGGCCCATCCATTGGTAGTGCACTGCACAGTGCATTTCCCTGTAAAAGAAAGAAAGATCAGCACTAAATCCTCCTGAAAACTCCAATCTAAAGAAATGATTGTGTAGGTGTAAGTAAGAGATAATAGCCTAGTTTTATTATGAAGTCTGTCTGTAACCTACAAACTATTCTCCAATGTTTTTGAACAGTTTTAAAGCCGGGCAAGCCTACTATGTAAAAAGGAACACATACACACAGAGAATGTTTTTCATTTTAGTTTTGTAGGTAGGTGTCAACTATAAATATGTATATTACCTAGATTATTATTTATCCAGAAATATGTAAGTGGGTGATTTACCTTTATTCATTACTAGGTACTGAGTTTGGTCAAGTCTTATCCTTTGCAGAGCCTTTGTGAGGTAGGTAAGTATAGTTCTTACAACACAACAACTTTTCATCCTCTCTCATTCTTGTCATCGATGGTGAAACCTATAGGTAGGTACGCTACGCAGCTCCTCGTTTACGAATGAAAAGGCATCTATGTACAGCCAAACCCATCCGAAAAACCCTGTCTCCGGGAGATCTTCGAGGGGATCGAAGGATTCCCGTAGGCTAGCGCGCCTTTCTCGTAATTTACGAGCCTGATTTTCCTCCAGCAGCATCATCCTTGCAAGATAAAATCTTGCAGCCATCCTCATTAGGTTTTCACTTCACTTTCAATCACTTCAAAACTCTCAACACAATTTTTAGCAACGTTCACGAAAGGCGCTCACGTTCAATAAGCACAGTGTGGGATGACACGGCGCAAAACGAAAACTAACAACGAAAAACGGTCAAAACAAGCGCGTAAAGCTGTCAAATTTGGTCTTGTACTTCCATTTACACAAAAAACGTTGGAATCGTGAGCGATTTGATCGTTTGCGAGACGCAAACTACCAAATTACGAAACGAAAATTCTTATACTTGCAACTTAAATTTCCGTATCGGTATCTATCGCGTCTTCATACAAAACCCGCAATGAACACGGAAACGAAAAACGAAAAACGAAAAACGAAATATCGTAAGCAAGTCTTATACTTGGGGTACTGGGCTAGGTCTACGAATTTTAATGCGTTTTGAAATCACATACCACAGTACCCCAAGTATGAGATTTGCTTACGATATTTCGTTTTACGTTTTTGTTCCGTGTTCATTGCGGGTTTTGTAAAGTTCCATATCGGTATCCCTATCGCGTCTTCATACAAAACCCGCAATGAACACGGAACAAAAATGAATCGTTTTTGCTCCGTGCTCATTGCGGGTTTTGTAAAGTTCCGTATTGGTATCAATATCGCGTCTTCATACAAAACCCGCAATGAACACGGAACAAAAACGTAAAACGAAAAACGAAATATCGTAAGCAAATCTCATACTTGGCGTACAGATTTCAAAACGCGACGATCTTATCGCAGTGTTCCAGTGTGCGCCGCGCCTTAAGCTTCCTTGTTTTTAATTAAAATTGTATCAGAGTATAATTACGCGGTTTCAGCTGTCGATTGAGTAAGCGAATAATCAGTTTGTTATTATGTGGTATGAATGGTGGTAAGGCTCTTGAAGTCTGTCGCAGATGGTTGAAACAAGTGGGTTCACACCTTTTTCTGCCGCCAAGCAGCGTTGCTGTGTTTCGGTTTGAAGAGTGTGGATGCCGGTGTAATTACAGGCACATGAGGCTCAACATCTGTATGTCTTAAGTTGATGGACGCAGGGCAGTGCATCGTAGGGCGTGTTGCTATTGTGCGTGACTTACGAGGCAATGCTTTGTTATTGGTGTTGGTTACCACTTAAAATCAGGTGGGTCATCTGCTTGTTCCATCAGCTAGTAGTATAAAAAAAAGTTATATTCCTGTGGTCTGGCTCTGTGTCGGAATATTTATATGCTAATAATAAAGTTGACAGCAGTTGCATTTGATATGATTTTAAAACCTTATTTTTTTTATAATGTTTGAGCGGTAAATTTTTACGGTTGTCTACGTCAGCCGTGATTTTAAATACGGTTTTACAATTTACGGAGATTTTTTTTCGTAAAATGGGCTTTATCTGCTATCCAACTTCGATGAAAATTAACAAATGAACAAATTTTTGTTCCCAAGCTCGGATTTATGTGAGCTAGGATCACACAAATATAAATGCAAAAGTTTGTGAGTGTTTATGGATGTGTATGTTTGTACCCATCTCCGTAACGCCTGCTTGGATCTGAATGAAACTTGAAATATACATAGTTTGTAATTGGGAATAACATACATATAGGCTACATAAAATATAAATTTTTATGTGTAAATTAGTGTCAAAAATAGTCAATAGGTATTTATTTAATAAAATCACAAGGATTACTTTGCAACGTATTTAAGCTAGGTGACTCTATGCCAGTTCCACGCGACCAAAGCCTAGAAGAACAGGCAACAAACTTACGGCTTAGTTCCTACCGTTCTTTTGTATGATCCTTATTACAATGTAATATAATAACACCCAGACAGAGAACAAACATCTATGTTCATCACTCAAATGTTTGTTCTCGGTGGGGATTGAACCCACAGCCTACGGCGCAGAAGGCAGAGCTACTACCGACTGAGCTGTGAAGGCTGTTTGGTCTGTATCCGTGCTTACCACAAATGCTAGTTAAAACATCAACAAGAATACTTTTCCAATTGAATCGTAACTGCCTTCGCACTTGCCAAACATTATAAATGTGTGACAGTATTTAAATTTATAGGCAGCGTGTACAGCTACTTAGCCTACTTCTCAAACGAAGGTTATCACTGAGTTAGCACTATCCCAGAGTAAGAATAAGGATAATGAAGGAAGAATTGAATAATAATTATAACTTTTTTGCAAAAAAACCCGACTCTTTTTTTTTAATTGTTATCACTACATAGTATAAAACAAAGTGGCTTTCTCTGTCCCTATATCCCTATGTATGCTTAAATCTTTAAAACTACGCAACGGATTTTTATGCGGTTTTTTTATAGAAAGAGTGATTCAAGAGGAAGGTTTATATGCATAATACAAGCATAATCTCTTGGATAACCCACAATAACCGTGCGTAGCCGGGGCGGGTCGCTAGTTATTTTATAACATACTATAATAATATTGCAAATAGCCATAATTACGGCTCATAAGTAATTTAACCCAGACCTGATTTTTTAAAAGCGCTGAATCCTCTTAAATATGACCTAGCAAATATAAAAATAATCATCAAAATCAATTCCTAATTGGCGGATTAATCGCGTAACAGAAAAACAAAGTCGAATTGAGAGTCGCGTCGGTTAAAAAAGTGACTCGATCGTCAAATATAGACAATTGTCCCATAAATGCTAAGTTTAACAATATTGCTTTTATTGAAGAAGTCAACTCTAGGACTGAGTGTATTAGCGCTGTACCACTGACATAACTCCAAGAGCCCGTACATATGGAATCGACACTAAGATAGATACTGAGTGCGGCTTCGTTCCCGACGTAGAGTTATGTGACGCTCGAGCCAGTGAGATGTGACGCACACGGTGAAGAACTCGCAAGGGAGACTGCGCAATGGCGTATTTTGACTTTCCTGAGTTTTGTCACAATGAGTTTTTCTAGTCAAAAACTTATGTGCACAGTGCCAGTACTCTCTAACGGTGAAGAAAACATCGTGAGAAAACCAGCATGTCGTAGAACAAAAAAAATTCTAAAACATGTGGTCTAAACAAGGGCTCGAAAGGAGCCTCTTTGGGGCACACTTAAAATACTTTCACCACAATGTTTCGAAAGAAGCAAGTGACGCAACAAAAAGAAGAAGTACTTTTGAGAGTAGATATTTGCGAAGGGCTCGTCCGGGGAAGTACTACCATGACGCCTAGCAGCGTTGCTGTGTTTCGGTTTGAAGAGTATGGTTGCCGGTCAAATAACAGGCACATGAGGCTTTACGTGTATGCTTCATGTAAGTTGATGGACGCAAGGTATACCTTGACAATGCTTTGTAATAGGTGATGGTTTTCACCACATAATAAAAGGTGGGCCATTTGCTTGTTCAATCAGCAAGAAGTATAAAAAAAAATACCTTGAACATCAAAGTTACTGCAATGTGCAAGTCTCTGTATACAGCTACAAAACAAATCCCACGCAAAACTTTATCTCAGCACCAGGTAATAAAGCTCAAATTTCCCTATCGAATAAATAGGTTGAACTAGTCTGTTCGTCTGTCGTAGGTTGATGTGTGGCTGGTGCGTGTTGCAGACTCCATTAGGGGCGAATTATGGGCCCTGTCGTGTTAAGCTATGCTTAGGGTACCTTGTGGCGACCACCGACTATTTTTATACTAGATCTAGAATTTGAGTAACATATTTTTTTTACTAAGATTGACTTCATAGCTTCATAGGCTTCATAGAAAGAGCATACATTTAGCAGGTAATACTTGCGTCATCGACGGATGGGTTACAGGAGATGGAAAGCATGAAAATGATATTGAAAGGAGAGTGACTGCTGGAAATAGAGTGAATGGGGCACTACACACGTTTATGAACAGCCGGAAACTGTCTAAAAAGGCACGACTGGCTGTACATAGGGGGGTGTTAGTGCCGACATTAATGTATGGTAGTGAAATTTGGGTATGGCAGAATAAATATCAGAGTAGAGTGAATGCAGTTGAAATGAGAGCGTTACGTAGTATGTGTGGTGTGAATTTGAGTGATAGAGTGAGGAACAGTGTAATTAGAGAGAAATGTGGAGTGAAAGAAGCAAGGTGATGAGGGTAGAGAAAGGTATGTTAAGATGGTTTGGGCATTTGGAGAGGAGTAGTGGGAAGACCTAGGCGAACGTATCTCGATCAGATAGCAGACGTTCTAGAGAAGGGTCAGGTCAAGAGTACCCTAAACCGACGAGAATGTATGAAGAATGTTATGAGAGTGAATGAAGCGAAAGAGGTATGTAAGGACCGTAGCAAGTGGAAATCCGTGATCTCTGCCTACCCCTATGGGAAATAGGCGTGATTTTATGTATGTATGTACAGAAAGAGTTTCACGAATTGAATCGTCAGGCACGGTAGATATCCTCTTTTGATTTACGCAATGCCAGTGCTCTTAAACGGTGGAGAAACGCAGGAAACCAGTTAGTATTCTAACAGCGGCGATGGGCTTGCAACCTGTCACGTGAAATACCAACTACTGCAAAATGAGGGTATGTGCCAAATTTAATGTTTGGACGTACCCCTTAGACATCCTCAAAAGAATCTGGAGTTCGTACTTGGTACTAAGAGATCTGAGGGGATATTTACCGTGCCTGGGGATCAAAGTCATGAAGCTCTGCTCTTCTGCTCTTTATTTTCTAATTATTTTCTATACCTGTGCATGGCTGTTACTATGTATGTATGTACCTATTTACTAGAAATAAATTTTTTTTTTTATTTTATTGTTACATTAAGCTGTTACGATTTTTTATTAGTTTTATAGTGTTTACCTATACACTTAAGGAAAATCCCACTCGGATAATAACTTTTGAGGTACTATAAAAATCGTTATTCATGCTATAAGTATTACCTATATGATTATATTAAAACTAATAGGTTGGACTAAACACTAATATACTACATACCTAGCTCATTTCAAGTCTATTGCTGTCATAAATCGATTTAAGCACTTGTGTTGCGACAAAAGTAATAAAACGTGTCCATAGGCTCTCTAAGAAAAGGGTATACGTCAGCGTAATGGACACATTCACCACAGATAATTAACTAAATAATAATAATCATCTAACAGTTCATATGGCAAATACTGAGTGGAAGCCTTTTTTACGACACTTTATTTTGAATGTTTGTGAAAACGTCTCTTTTAATCTTGTGAGTCTTACGGGTGGTTTCTGAAAGCCCGATCAAAACTAATCGGATGTTATGTCACTTGCTATATCTATCTAATTCGATGTAATAGCTGAAATGGCGAGTAACTTGACATCCGATTAGTTTGAACTAACCTGACCTAACCATTTAGTACGTAAAACAGCAATTCTTTTTTTTTAATTTTCCTTACTACCTTAGTTTCAAAGATTTGGTAGAAAAAGACTCTGTTTAAACTCGCCTTTATAAATGAATTTGTTATATCAATGTTGATGTTTTTGTGAGCGATAACGAATAAAATAATTTGTTGGTCGAACCCAAACCTTGTGCACCAAACCCACTGCGCCAAAGACGTCGTCACAATTATCCGCACTGAAAAAGTAATTTCACACAACAAAGAGACTAATTTAATATTACAATTTGACCTCACTCACAGATTAGATTTACAAATTACAAACAAAAGTCGTGATGTCGTAAACATTGCCAAATTACAGAGGGTTAAAATATGCCTAATTCTAGTGTGCAGTGCGCAGGAGTTTTCTATTAGGAAATGTGGTTTGAGGGAGCGGACGAAGTCATAAGCTGAGCGATAAAGTAAGTTTGTTGGACAAACTTACTTTATCGCTCAGCTTATGGCTTATGCTTTAGGCAAACTGACTGACGGAGTGCTCTAGTGGCCTCTTACCTAGGTATAACTATAGATCAGTTAATCCGATCCTCAAGAAATTCAGTAAGTCAAGAGGTAAGTAAGAATAATTAAGTTGTAGAGGTCCTTTAAAAATACGAATATTATGAAAGTGGTGGTGAAACAAGGCCTTTTCACCACCACTCTTCACGTGTTTACATTTCAAAATATTGTTTTTATTCTAGGCTGAATATTTTTTGATATTCAAAGAAAATTATAAAATTTGGGGGTACAATTGGGTAATTTTGATCACAGCCACCGCCGAATCTCAGTTTATTCATACTTCAGTTTGACCCGTAAATATGGTGCATGCAACTGTGCTGTAATATTGGGAAACAATCATACTGTACAACAAGTATGTACATGGATAATATTCCGTTTTAAATTAAAGTAGGCATAATACTTATGGATATTGAAAGGATATTTATTCAATTGAATCACAAAGATCATTTTGAAACGTAGGTGAATCTAAGTGCTATTTCTTCGCCAAGTGCCTTAGAAGTAGAGTTATAAAAGTGTCCTAAAAAACAGGCCAAGTGCGAGTCAGACTCGCGGACGAAGATTTCCGTACCATTATCTATAAAAACGGCAAAAAATCACGTTTATTGTAAATTTATTTTATTCAGTTTTTTAGTATTTGTTGTTATAGCAGCAACAGAAATACATCATCTGTGAAAATTTCAACTATCTGACTATCACGGTTCATGAGTTACAGCCTGGTGACAGACGGACAGATAGACGGACGGACAGACGGACGGACAGCGGAGTCTTAGTAATAGATCCTAGGTACAGACAGACGTTTTACCCTTTGGGTACGGAACCCTAAAATGCAGGTTCTATCCGCTCCTAAAATCGCTTCCAGCTCCTCCCACCGCTTCGCTCATGAGCTCAGTCCCACCCCATAGCACCTCACTAGGACGACATTCCTATGTTGACCGCAGCCACACGCTCACGCAAAATTAATCACAATTATGTGACAGTAAGCTCGACGCCGCTATACGTATACGCAAGTATACCATAGCGATGTGTCAACTCGGTTTACCAAATCGGTTCAAATCGGTTTGACGATTGAACGAGTCAAACCAATTCAGGAGTTTAACTAAATCGGTTAAAAAATAATTCATTATTAATTAAACGTGTTATTCATTTGAACATAAAACTTTTTTTTTTTTTCATTTTTATGACTCGACTACATATTCATGAAAAACCGTAAGTGAGCATGTATATGTACATATGTTTTTCTTCATTTTTAACGAGAATAAAACAAGTACCAAACCATTCGATCTTAATTACATCGGTCAATACTATTTCGGTGCCATTTGTTTTGTAAACAGTTATTCGATTTGGATGCGAATCGGTTTCAATCGGTTTCAAACAGATTTGCTTATTTTTTCAAACCGTTTTAACCGAGTTGTGTTTTTAACCGAGTTGCCCATCGCTAGTATACCTAGACTTGCCCTAGTGATTACGTTACCTCCTACATTGTCGGATAAGTTGAGGATTGTGACGTAACTACCCGTTATGGATGGATCTCGCTAAGTACTAGCTACGGGTGAATCAATGTGGACTTAGTGCTATTTATGGACTTTATACCGTCGCTTACAATAAGACAGTAACATTATCCACATAATGTTATAAGAGATGATATAATCACTTGGTACTTTAATAGACGTGATAAAAAAATCATGAGAGGATGAATGAGACACGAAACAAAATAATAAAAAAAGTGACAGAAACACTTTTTTTTTCAGAGATATACGACGAGGAGTTGAAAGTTTTGACTGCCAGATATTAATATTTTTCTCACCAATTGCAATACATACGGTAATGATATTTATTATGAAGTAAGATCTTGAATTATTTAAGGTTACCTTGAAGAAATCGCTTTCAGCTATAAGGTCACCCATTGTACTAATTTCGTCTAAATATGATGTATTGTGTACAAAATAGTCTTGTCTATTTTGGTTTATCTTTCAAACTAATTTTCAAATAAAAGCAGTGATTATTTAGTTAAAATTTCTAATACAAATGTGATTAAGAAAAAAACCAGTTATTTGAAAACACAAACTCGAAAATAATGCATAAAGCTAAAAGCACTTTCAAAACCAAAGCTTAGATACCCTAGAGCCGTTAAATACGAGCTGAAACTATTTATAATGCGCCGGCGCAGCACCTCCAAACATGGAAATTTCGCGCGAATGTGACCCACTTCTACAAAGCCACGGGTCTCCAGCGACGAACTGAATTTCTATTATCAATAGTTTAAGTAACCTATTTTATAAATTCAGGCTTATCGGATTTACTTCTTATCTCGATAATTTTGGTTTGGAGTATAAAGACCGCGTGAAAAGTTAGTTTCCTCATACGAACTTAGTACCTCGTACGTTTCGTATATCTCAGCTCGCAGTGTGTAAAGCGCTTGCTTCTTGTATGATGGGATTATCGTATGAAATTTTTATATAGCGTGAATACACGTGCTGACATATAAAAAAAAATGTCAGCCATTCAGACGTAACACTAACTGAATTAATTAACACGAATTCTTTCAATTCATCCGTTTATCATAAGAGTTGTGAAATTATCTTGCTTTTCTGGATAATTCCGGTTCCAAGGATGAAAGTCTACCAAAAACTGACCAGAGCTCCGCCGACCAGAGCTCCGCTGACCAGATCTCCGCTGACCAGATCTCCGCTGACCAGAGGTCCGCTCCTACAAACACTGTTCCTCTTTCGGTTATCTCGGTTCGCCGTATGGAGCCCGCGTTGCTATTGGCGATCACGAGTCCCGTGTTCGCTTATTAACGCTACAGAGGCGATATATCACGCTCCCATACGGACGTCTTGGTTACAGCCTGTACCGAACCATAGAATTGAGAAACGCGGAGAATTGGAAAGTAACCGCTGTATTTTAAATATCTACTCATCTTTTCCTTCAAACATGCAGTGACAATGCTTTTTACATCCTTGCTTCAAGTTCTTCCTGTCTGTGTTTTTTTGTGATCATGATGACCTTTTCACAGTAAAAGTCAAAGCATTTTATCAGTAATTACAAGGATAATTTTGAAATGCTTTCAAGCAAGGTCTGGTGAGTCTAGGCGCCAATTCCACGCGAATGAAGCTCCAGTGTGTTGCCAATTCAACTAAGTGAGACATAGATATATAAGAACATAGATAGGAACTGGCACCTATAGTCATCTAGCTTTAAGACGTTTCAAAGTGATCCTTGTGATTTTATTGAATAAATACCTTTTGACTTTGAACATAATTTTAAATGACTTGTCCCAGAGTTCAGTTGCTAAAAAGATGAACTTAATTTGTGTGTGATGAACATTGATGTTAGTTCCCTTTCCAGGTGCTATAAAATATTATAAGTAATTGATGATTATAAGTTTTGATGTACTGTATCGTTTAGTTGGTTCCCATAGTAAAAGCTTCGCTTAGTTGGGGCCTGATGAAGCTTTGAAAAATGTCCGCTAAATATCACTACCCATATTAAACCCATCGTATAAAGACGAAACTGGTTGAGAGTGTGCATGAGAATTGTCGGATACGGATGTAGTACACGATCTATATGACACGATCGTTTCTGTGTTAATGTTGCGTAAGTGTTTTGTTTACAGCTTTAAATCCACTTTGACCAATATGTGGCTATATCCACGTCATTCTCTGAGAATGTCATGAGATCTACTGTGCTTGAGCTGAGGCATGATGAACCCGCGAGTCTGGCATGGCACCTATGTTTTTTTTATATTTTGGCATTGTTTGAGAATAAGTCTAAAACCAATCTAATAATCATGGCATAATAAACAGACCTTTATGTTACATTTGGACGTACCTCTGACTTACCTCCTTAGATATTCTCAAAATAATCTTAAGTTAATACTTGGTATTAATACATCTAAGGGAATTTACCGCGCCTGGGGATCAAAGTCATGCAGCTGTTTCTTTTTTTTAACAATATATCTAGCTTAGTTTCCGACTTATTATCAGCACTAGAACAAAATTAATTGTCCCTGAGGCATAAGTCGCCTAAAAATAGAGAATCCCAACTTATTTTCGTTCCATTTTCAAAATCAAATTTGGAACTACATTAATTTGAATAACGAATAAAATATGACGTCATTGGACAGATACTATAAATTAACCCCCGTTTTGTTTTTAAAATAAATGACATAAACCTATTTTGTGATGTTATCTATACTCTTTTGTTTTGATACTGGCCACTTAGAAATAATCCAGAAAGCTGCATTAGGTTTATAACAGCTTGATGAAAACTGTTTCATAGATAATGACAGCTTGTTATTTTTATATTCGTTGAAAATTTGAGTTTTCATTAGTTATCATAGACAGCCCTTATAGCTTAGATGGTAGCAGTTCTGCCTTCTACATTGTAGGCCGTGGCCTGGTGCTTAATTTGCGGCTAGATAGTGCTGTGTGGAATGTCCACCAATGTTTACCAATATTTATATATTTAAGACATTTTCACTCAGCGCTGTCTAGCCCCAAACTAAGCAAAGCTTGTACTATGGGAACCAGATAGCTGAATTAATTTTAGAAACACAAACTACACCCATGCAGACAGAGAACGATCATTTGTGTTCATCACACAAATATTTGTTCTCGGCGGGGATCAAATCCACGACCTACAGCGCTGGAGGCAGAGCCACTACCAATTGAGCTATAAGAGTGGTAGAGCTTTTATGAAGGGCTCGTCCGGGGAAGAACTACCACCGTGCCGCTGCCACCATCACTTACCACTATAAAAAAACGGACCAGGATCGAATCCACGTCCTATAGTGCAAAAGGCTCTATCAACTGAGTCTGAGGGCTGTCAAAAATATCTGTCTATCAACTGACCACTTATAAAAGGTACTCTCTACAGCTTCAGAACGCTACAGCTTTATTGTATCGCAAGTAGGAAGTGATTTATTTGGAGCGGGCGTATATCGCGGCTCGTGCGTCTGCGCGCGTCACTGATTGTGTGCTCAGCTGAGCTATTGCTTCGCGGGGCTATTAACGAAATACTTGGAGGTGTTCAACGGGTTTCAACTAGGAAGGGAATTATCTACAATACTTATGACGTCACTGCGGCCATTTTTGATTTGAAATGGAAATAAGGCTGAATGCCTGCGACTATACCATGACTGAAAAATGTGCGTATGTGGAAAATGTAAAAAATGTAGTATTTTAACGTTCCTCTGACTACTCGAGAATTATCCTACTAATATTATAAACGCGAAAGTTTGTAAGTATGGATGGATGGATGGATATTTGTTACTCTTTCACGTTGAAACTACTGAATGGATTTTAATGAAACTTTACAATAATATAGCTTATACATCAGAATAACACATAGGCTACAATTCATAAATATATTGTGTGACTAATCCTGCGCAGACAAAGTCGCGGGTACCAGCTTTTCTACAATACTTATGACGTCACTGCGGCCATTTTTGATTTGAAATGGAAATAAGACTGTAAAAAATATGAATGCCTGCCACGACTGTAAAAAATATGGTTATGTGCCAAATTCAGTATTTGAATGTACCTCTGACTACTCCTTTAGATATCCTCGAAAATGATTATGTACTTAGCTGAACTATTGACACAATGCTTATGACGTAACAAGCCAGTTGCTTGTTCAGTCACCTATTTTTTTTATCTCTGTGCCTGTATTGTATATGTCACTTTAAAATAAATATAAGAAAAATTGACGGACATTCCACACCACACTAACCCACCAAATGATGTAAATCTTTTACTATGGGAACCAGAGAGCTGATTCATAATTATATCATTGTTTTTTGTTGTAAATAAAATAATACTTTAACACATTATCAATGTTTTTTTTTCTGTGGGGATCGAACCCACGGCCTACAAAGCAGTAGGCAGACTACCAACTAACCTGTGAGGGCTATAGAAATGGGACAGCCTTATATTCCGTCTCATTCCATTAGAACTGCATAGAAAATGGCAAAACTACTATCACATAGCCTTACGAACGTATACGGATAGGTGAACTGGCCCCAAAGCTCACCTCCTACAAGCAAGTAGCCAATAATAGCAATCACGAATTTAATTATTATAATAACCTTGCAATATATTGTACCGTATGGTAGTGGGTTCAACAACCGGTCCGATGCAGTTCGGCTGCGCACGCGCAGGCAACAATCCCGCTCAGGGTTGCCACCGGCCGGTTGCAAAATGAAAGGCAAATGAAACTGGACGTGGCCTGGGGACAATTTGAAGTGCAACCACCTGATTTTAACATTAATTTATCGCCGTTTACTATTTACGTTATTTATATCTAGATGTCCTCAAAACCATTTTCAGGTAGTTTATATATCATTGATATTATTTATCAAGGACTAGCTGGTGCCCGCGACTTCGTCTGCGCAGGATTATAAATTGTAGCCTATGTGTTATTCTGATGTATAAGCTATATTATTGTAAAGTTTCATAAAAATCCATTCAGGAGTTTTTACGTGAAAGAGTAACAAACATCCATACTTACAAACTTTCGCGTTTATAATATTAGTAGGATTAGGATTTATTGATAATTAGGTGATTTCACCTTCGGTCGATCTTTTGCAGGGTTTAGATATACGATTATTTAAACTCAATGGTTTTTTTTCTAGTAGTTTGTTGCTTAGTGTTAGTGATATGTTGTAAATGCGAAAGTATAGATGTTTCTAAACAAACTCAAAAGACATCAAAGATTCAATTGAATCACAAACATCACTTTGGAACGTTTTAAAGCTAGATGAATCTAAGTGCCAGTTAAACGCGATATGAAACCTTAAATATATATAAATATCCGTAATAGCATTAAGTGACTTCTTTATCTAAGGACTGTGTTAACTAGATAGAGATAAATTTTCTGAAGTCTAACCTACAAATTTACATCAATTTTCATCACATAAATATTTGTCCTAGATGGCAATAAATGAAGCTGCTACCAACTGAGCAGACCACCTACTAAACTCGAGGCATACCACCCGCCCGTTGGTCAAACGACTTAAGTGGTGAAAAGGGACCAGAAAGAGTGGCGTATTAAAGAGGAGGCCTATACTCAGCAGTGGGTGCAAACGGACTGAAATGATGATGATGATGACCAACTGAGCTGTGAGGCCAGTCAAGATAAGATAATAAGATAAAGATAGTAAATTAAACTTGTGACAGCCCTACAGCCGTCCCACAACGTGACTGGCTGGTGCTCCTATTAAAATACCTGCTTCAAGATTCTATTATCAATAACTATGTTATATGAAAACTGGAGCTGGTCTAGATTTAGGAATCTAAGTTGCAATATGGTGTCTGCGGCGCAAAATATTGCCTACCTTCGTCAGAGGAGACCACACCTGTTGACTAATGGAAAATACTTATTTAATATTACTTACTTATTTATTTATAAAGAACATAATATTTGCGGACATTCCTCACTTTTTTTTTATACAATTAGCTGATGGAACAAGCATATGGCCACCTGGTGTTAAATGATAACCACTATACTATAACAAAGCTCTTCTCTTGCCGTGTCACTAGTTTCTTTCGAAGCAGTGTGGTGAAAGGATTTTAAGTGCGCCTCAAGAGGCTCTTTTCGAGCACTTGACACATGTTATAGAACTTTTTAGGTTCTACGACATGCCGGTTTCCTCACGATGTTTTCCTTCACCGTTTGAGAGTACTGGCATTGTGCACATACATTTTTGAACAGAAAAACTCGTTGGATCGGAAGGCGGGGCCGCTACCACTAGGCCACCAATGCTCTATCAACTAAGCAGCAACGCTGTGTTTCGGTTTGAAGAGTGTGGTTGCCGGTGTAATTACAGGCACATGAGGTTTAACATCTGCATCCCTCAAGTTGATGGACGCAGGGTAGTGCATCGTAGGGCACGCTCCGATCCTGCGTGACTTTTTTTTTTGACTTACTAGGTAATGCTTTGTTGTAAGTGGTGATGCAATTAACATCAGGTGGCCATCTACTTGTTCCATCAGCTAGTTGTATAAAAAAACATTTGAATCACAAGGATCACCATCGAGAACCAGCACCAATTCTTTTTTTACTCTGTGAGTGAGTGAGTTCAAGATATTGAAAACACGGGTTAAGATATGAGTGATACATAAAGGTGTTACACCCATAAAGTTTTACGAACGTATCAAGGTATCCTTTCAGTAGAATGATCACTCCATTCGTCTTGGTAATGTGTTTTCTGTGACAACCCGGATTACGACATTAAACATTAAGCACCATACATCCTACTAATATTATAAACGCGAAAGTTTGTAAGTATGGATGGATGGATGGATGGATGTTTGTTACTCTTTCACTTAAAAACTACTGAATGGATTTTAATGAAACTTTACAATAATATAGCTTATACATCAGAATAGCACATAGGCTATAATTTATAAAGATATTGTGTGAATTGTTCAAAATATGACGATAAGTGTCAAGTAGGCAAAAATCTACTATCTGCGCAGACGAAGGCGCGGGCACCAGCTAGTACACACATAAAATCACGCCTGTTTCCCATAGGGGTAGGCAGAGACCACGGATTTCCACTTGCTACGATCCTGACATACCTCTTCCGCTTCATCCACTCTGTTTTGTCATTGCCGAGTTTCTTGCGCATGAACAGATATTTGTTGTGGTGAAAGAGTATGTCCAACTGAACGTTCCAAAACCATGTTCGTTCGTTCGTCGCCGCTGTCACTGTCATCAAAGGCTTAGTGACTCTGTGGTGAACGAGGAACGATCTTACTACTAGTGACTCGAAAAGACACGGTTACGTTTTGCAAAAGAAGAAATTAAAATATTATTATAATATTATATTGAGTGTGTGGAGTAATTGTGCTTGCCCGGGTATAGCTGTGGACCTGTGGATTCGTGGATGCAAAGGTACGTGGTTTTGGATTATTGTTGGTTCGTATTTCTCATCTCATCAAAACATTCATCGGAAAACTCTCGGCAATTAATCTCACTTCTTACTGTTTAATTGACCCCTGTTGCATGGAGTGCGATTTTACTATCCAGAAGTGCAACATTTTTTGGAGGCCCCGACGAGATATAATCGTCTAATTTCGATACTCAGCGATCGTTTCGATCCAACTACCACGTATCAAGTTCATTCCTCTTTTCTTTCAGTACACACATCTCATCGTAATTGCTAATTAATCATCTAATCGTCTCATTCTAATCTGTAATTAGTAATTTCTCAAAGTTACCCACTTACTTCATAAATCGCATGTACCTAAATTTTATTTTATCTTGTGTTCGAGGGTATTAGTACGGTATCGCATAACGGCTAACGTTCATTCGTTCATTTTTCTATTCATTCATTTAACATTCACTAATTCACTCCTTCTTTTGTGATTCATTCTTTTCCATTCATTCATTAGAGTTGGGAACGATAGTAAAATAATCGGTTTAATTTCGGTTATTTATTAGTTATAGTATTATTGATTTAGTAGTCACATAACATCTAAAAATGACGTATAAGTTGAATCAACGGCGTAGCTCTTCCAAAAGAGGCAAATCTGGTTCGATTGATATCGTGACTTTAAGTGTGGCAGACTTGCCGGTTTTAAGACGCAAACGCACTTTAGCTCTGAATAGGTTGAAGCGAACCTTGGAAGTGGCTAGGGAAGCTAAGGAAAACGCTTCATTGTTAAATAATTTCTTGGCGCACTTCACGGAAGTACACAAATTGCATGGGAAATTCGAAGAGGCTCATGAGGATATTCTATCCATTATCGACAGTTCATCCGAGGAGGGTGAGGATGCCCTTAGAGCTACCTTCGATGAAGTTTTCTTTGATATTGTTGCTATCCACCGGGAACTTACTTCGACCGAGATCGACCGTAACAATGATTCCTTCCAATGCACTTCAAACAACTCCGCGATGAAGGTGAAACTTCCGAAGATAAAGATTCCGTCCTTCTCCGGCAATATTAAAGCCTGGCCTGAGTTTTACGATATATTCAGTTCACTCATCCACGACAATAATAGCTTGACGGACACAGAAAGAATGCATTATTTGATATCGAGCTTGTCTGGGGACGCGTTAGGATTAATTAAAACCTTTCCGGTGCAGGGGTCTTTCTATCGAGAAGCATTCAAGACTCTAGTTGCTCGTTATCGTGACAAGCGTGAACTAGCATTCACATGTTGGAAGGAGATGCTAATCGTCACTCTTAAACCGAATTCACCTCATGATTTTCGTCGGGTTCTGGATATGTTTCATGAAAACCTGACCATTCTGAAAGGGCTCGGGCTTCCTACTGATCAATGGGATTTTGTCTTATGCTATCTTCTTCTTTCAAAATTGGACTCGAAGACAAGATATGAATATGAACAGTCGCATCCATCTATCGAGCTTCCTCGTTATCTGGATCTGAAAGAATTCCTTCATTCTAAATGCGAAGCTCTCGTGAGAGACAGTCATTTTTCATCTCATGATCGTGCTATCACGTCTCGTGATTCGACGCAGCCATCTACATCTACCGCTTCGAAAAAGGCATCCGCCTTCGTCGTCACCAAGAACGATACAGGAAAGCGTGCTGCCGAGCCTTCTTCACAAGTTCAAAAGATTCCCGTTCCTCTGTCCTCTGTTATGGCAATTCCTAAATGCTCATTCTGTGACCAACCACATACGCTTCCTCAATGCGAGGTATTTCTACAAAAAACTACTGATGAGAGGATTGATTACGCTACGTCTCACCGTTGGTGTTTCAATTGTTTACGTCCATCACACAACCTTCGAGATTGCAAATCGATTTTTCGATGCCGCGAGTGTAATCAAAGGCATCATACACTTCTCCACAGATCATCAACAGTTGATGAAGATACCATTAAACCCGCAGCAACTAGTTCAACTACATCAACTCAGGTGGATAGCGTGCTCGCAAATCTAGGAGAAAGTGGCAATGTACTCCTTTCAACGGCTCAAATCGACATTCGAGACTCCGTGGGTCAATTTCAATCATTCCGAGCGCTTATCGATTCCGGGAGCCAGGCTCATTTCATTACTGATCGCGCCGTTGAACGCTTAGGACTTCATCGATCACAAACAACGCGTAAAATTCGTGGCCTTGGTCAGTCTAGGGCTTCCGTTTCAGGTTCGGTAAGTCTTGAGATTGGCTTCAACGGCAAAACATTCGTCCATATTAATGCCTTGTCTTTACCGAACATATGTGGAGAGATGCCTTGTGCCCGTTTGAACCCGGTATCGTGGCGCCATTTGCAGCATTTGACACTTGCTGACCCCAATTGTTATGAACCGGGTCCAATAGATATTCTCTTGGGTGCAGAAGTATTTTCATCGCTTCTTCTGCCGGGGAATGTAAGTGGTGGTGCAAATGAACCGTCTGCGATGAACTCAGTGTTCGGGTGGTTGCTTCTTGGGAATGTAGGTTGTGATGACGATAATGTCCTTAATTCTTTCGTGTCTCTCGAGGATACTCTTCATCAGGAAGTTCAAAAGTTCTGGGAATTAGAGAACATTCCAGTACTTTCTCATTCATCTCCTGAGGAGCTTAGTTGCGAACGATTTTACACCGAGACCACCTCACGCGATCGCAATGGTAGGTATATCGTGGCTCTGCCATTCAAGGATGGAAAAGAGTATACCTTTCTTGGTTCAAGGGACATTGCATTGCGTCGATTTCACTCACTGGAACGCAATCTCATCAAAAGACCACTTCTACGTGAGCAGTACGTAGCTTTCATGGAAGATTATCTGCAACGGGGACATATGAGTCGTGTACCTACAAACGACCTTAGTAAAGGGAAATACTACATTCCACATCACTGCGTTCTTCGTCCTGAAAGTGTGACTACAAAGCTTCGAGTGGTCTTCGATGCTTCTGCGGGAGATTCTACCAACACATCGTTGAACGAAAGAATGCTAACTGGACCTAAGCTTCAAGCTAGTATTCTGGCATTGCTCTTGAAGTTCAGAGTGCATTTCGTGGTGTTCACTGCAGATATGCGTCAGATGTACAGACAAATATTAGTGCGTGAGCCAGATCGTGACTTTCAGAGAATCTTCTGGCGAACAGATAGGACGTGTCCGATTCAAGAGTATCGTTTAAATACCGTCACATATGGGGTATCTTCGGCTCCATTCTTGGCATGCCGAACCATCAACCAGTTAGTGGCCGACGAGGGTAATGATTTCCCACTAGCCCGTCAAGTCCTTTCAGCGGACGTCTATATCGACGATATCGTAAGTGGGAGTAGCACTCTGACCGAGGTTCAACAGATGAAGGACGAAACTATACAGTTGCTTAATCGTGGCCATTTAGAGCTTCGCAAATGGGCTAGTAACAGGCCGGAATTGTTAGCCGACCTACCATCTGACCATTGCCTTACCGATCCTCTTTCCATGGATATTGGGAAAACGATGGATGTTAAAATCTTAGGTTTACGATGGGATCCTGTGCAGGATGTTTTTACCTTCAATGTTGCACCACTGAACCTAAATTGCACGAAACGCACTATTCTGAGTGAATTGGCTCGGATATTCGATCCTTTAGGATTTCTCGCACCATTAACGTTTGTTGCAAAACATCTTGTACAAAAGCTTTGGCTATTGGGCATTGGTTGGGATGCATCACCTCCAACTGAGATCGTACTCCGATGGGAGCATTACTTAAGTCAGCTACCGTGTTTGACACAGTTGAAAATACCACGTTGTATCTCAGTCGCACATTCTGTGAATTCTCAGCTTCATGGGTTCGCAGATGCTTCGGAGGCCGGTTTCGGAGCTGTCGTTTACCTTCGCGCAGAAGATGACCAGGGTATCGTACACATCTCTATGCTTTGTGCAAAGTCTCGCGTTGCTCCAGTTAAATGCATTTCACTTCCGCGGCTTGAGTTGTGCGCAGCAGTATTATTGTCGGATCTCATGCTGTTCATTATGCAGACGTATGGTTCATTATCTGTGTTCAACGATGTATTCGCGTGGTCAGATTCAATGGTGGTCTTAGCGTGGCTCAGGTCACACTCCTCTCGTTGGAAGACATTTGTGTCAAATCGTGTGAGCCATATCCAAACAACCATACCAGAGGCACGCTGGAACCATGTCAGTTCGGCTGACAACCCAGCGGATATTCCCTCACGCGGCATGAACGCTGCAGATCTTGTTGAAAGTTCGTTATGGTGGTCGGGTCCGTCGTGGCTCTCCCTCTCATCGGAATTTTGGCCTTCTGTTCCCACTATCGACAATCCCACCGAAGATCTATGTGAGGAACGCACTCAATCTTTCCTTATTCAGGAGAAAAGCAACGCGCTTGACGCACTATTGGAGAGGTTTTCCTCAATTCGAAAGATTCAAAGAATCCTAGGTTACTGCTTCCGATTTATTGAGAACTCTCGCAGCAATGAAACCCAATCCCGCAAGCATGGTTTTTTCTTAAACAGATCTGAGCTAAATTCCTCTCTGACCTGCATCGTCAAACATATTCAAGCGCAACACTTCCAGAACGAAATCGAGCGTCTCAAGGATGGTCTGCCTCTCCCAAGACAACTTCGAAAACTAGATCCGTTTATGGATGGGCAAAGTGTCCTCAGGGTTGGCGGACGCCTAGCTCGCTCCGGACTCGAGTTCGAACATAAACATCCGGCGCTTCTCCCACGACATTCTCGGCTAACTTATTTAATCATCGAAGCAGTACATCTTGAGAATTGTCACGCCGGTGTGAATACCATGCATTGTTTGATCACACAACAGTTTTGGGTTCTCTCTATGAAACGTGCCATTCGACATTGTCTGTCAAAATGTGTGCCGTGTTATCGGACGAACCCTTCTCCTCTTGAACCATTCATGAGTAACTTACCAAAGGTTCGAGTCAATCAAGCCAAGCCGTTCTCGATTGTTGGCGTTGACTACGGTGGACCTTTTTCGATTAAAGCCGGACGACATCGAGGAGCAAAAGTTTCAAAGGCCTATCTGTGTCTCTTCGTGTGTTTCACTACCAAAGCGCTTCATCTTGAGCTTGCTTCCGACCTCTCAACTGAGGCTTTCATAGCCGCGCTTCGTCGTTTCGTTGGTCGTCGTGGGCGTGTCAACATTATTCACTCCGACCGAGGCACTAACTTTGTTGGTGCCAAATCGACATTTGACGCTTTTATGAGTGATGCTTCACAAGCAGAGCAAATCGAATTTCGTTTCAACCCTCCTTCGAGCCCACATTGGGGCGGTGTATGGGAAATACAAATAAAGGTGGTTAAATCGCATCTTTATCGTATCATTGGCAGTCAATGCCTTACCTTCGAAGAATTAACTACCTTATTCGTACAGATCGAAGCCATGTTGAATTCACGACCGTTGTGCCCTATAAGTTCTGACCCAAATGACATAAGCGCGTTAACACCTGGTCATTTCTTGACTCTAGAGCCTCTTACCGCAATACCTGATGAAAACTTAACAACGGTAAATATAAACAGATTAAACCGATGGCAGTTGATCCAGCGGCTTCAGCAAGATTTTTGGAAACGATGGAAGACTGAATACCTGCAAACACTGACACAACGGGCAAAGTGGACACAACATTGTAAACCTTTAAGAGAGGGCTCAATTGTCATCATAAAATCTGATAACTTTAAGCCATTATCATGGCCTTTAGCGCGTGTGCTCACACTTCATCCCAGCGCAGACGGTGTCGTACGTTGCGCTACAGTACGAACATCTCAGAGTACCTTAATGAGGCCGCTTATAAAATTGTGTCCATTGCCTGATCAATGTGACACCAAAAATTAATATCGCAACATAATCATCAAGTCTTATAAAACCTAACAAAATGCTCATATCCATTTCCAACTGTTTTCGTTTCATTTTGTTAGGAACCGTATTATAGATTATCTATTTAAGTAATATGTTCCATCTACCGTTACGTTTCAACGACGTTGATTCAAATTATCAAACCGTTTCACATAATAATAAGTAGGTACCGTAGTTACCGTAGTTAAAACCCATATTCTGTAATTGTTATCCGTTATGCAAAACCGATCTACTAATTATCAACGACGTACAACACTATTGATTAACTATCCCATACTCATTCATAAATATCATTCTTTCATTCACCTCACTCATTTTCATTCATTAGGTACATCATTCAATCATACATCTTTGATTGCGATGCAACTACTCATACGGTTGCAAACGACCATTACTGTCCTGCTTTAGTTGAAAATCCAATCAAGTGTATTTTGGTGGCCGGTGTTTTGTCATTGCCGAGTTTCTTGCGCATGAACAGATATTTGTTGTGGTGAAAGAGTATGTCCAACTGAACGTTCCAAAACCATGTTCGTTCGTTCGTCGCCGCTGTCACTGTCATCAAAGGCTTAGTGACTCTGTGGTGAACGAGGAACGATCTTACTACTAGTGACTCGAAAAGACACGGTTACGTTTTGCAAAAGAAGAAATTAAAATATTATTATAATATTATATTGAGTGTGTGGAGTAATTGTGCTTGCCCGGGTATAGCTGTGGACCTGTGGATTCGTGGATGCAAAGGTACGTGGTTTTGGATTATTGTTGGTTCGTATTTCTCATCTCATCAAAACATTCATCGGAAAACTCTCGGCAATTAATCTCACTTCTTACTGTTTAATTGACCCCTGTTGCATGGAGTGCGATTTTACTATCCAGAAGTGCAACACACTCTCATAACATTCTTCATACATGCTCGTCGGCTTGGGGTACTCTTGACCTGGCCTTAATGATTGATGATTTTTTTATATCTTGTTATTATTGATCAATAGTTATATAATACAAAAGTTCAATACCTACCTGGCTAAAATGTATGAAACAGCTGTTTTTTTTTCGCGTTCTCAGTGTTGGTTACTTAGAAAAAGTTATTCATATATATACTTGCACTTAAAACTTCAGGGAGCTAAAGTACCCCTCAACTTTAGCTCCCTGAAGTTTTAAGTGCAAGTATTGGAACACCTTTTTATATAATATATATACAAGGTGTTCCAATACTTGTATTTACTTACTTACTTACTTATACTTGAGTATTGTTATTCTAAAAGCTGGTTGTATGGCTGTCCTACTTAAGCCTCTTGTTTTCCACCAGAGTTGGATCCGTAGCTATAATTGAATGCACACACCGGTTACTATACCCCATTACACGAGATAGCGATCGCGAAACAATCGCAATTGTTCGTCAGCACATTAGCGCTGCATTGTTTATGCATTCAATCGCCTTGATAACAAACGGATCTTAGAGTATTTTAGCAAAAATATTTATATAAAAAGTTACCGTATGAAATAAACTGCAGCAGATTTAACGCTTCTTATTTATTCGTAAGACACAGGTAAAACAATTTCACTTTTATTCTTCGCATTTGTTACAAATGACTGTATGTTAGCCAGTCAAGTTTACTCCACCAAGTCTCTTTCCAGAATGCTACATTTTTACCATCTTCTCCTGTCCCACTTTTTACAGTCCGACAACCTACCAACGTTAACAATTCTACCAACCTATCCGACCAAAGCTAGGACTTGTGGTCAATTGACTAAAAAATAAAAAGATATAAAATTAATTATGCTACTTCAATTTTAATCTAATAAAAAACAAGCTTATTATTCACAAAATAAATTATGAAATTCGAGAAATCATTACACGTAGGTGCCTATAATCACAAATAGTTTTTTGGGTTAAAATAAATTTACCTTTGAGTATTTGAAAAATAAACAAAGGGAGGCCTATCCAGCAGTGGGTGAAGTGGGGCTGTGGATGATGATGATAATTATGAGTATTTGAAAAATACTACATAAACAATTTTTTCATTCTATGCCGTTCTTTTTTTTTTATTCAATTAGCTGATGAAACTAGCCCGGGGCTCATCTGATGTTAAGTGGTAAGCATCACCTATAACAAAGCATTGCCTCGTAAGTCCCGTACAATAGGAACGTGCTCTACGATGCACTGCCCTTCGTCCATCAACTTGAGGCATAATGTTAAGCCTCACGTGCCTGTAATTACACCGGCGACCACACTCTTCAAACCGAAACACAGCAACGCTGCTTGGCGGCAGAAAAAGGCGTGGTGGTAGTACTTCCCCGGACGAGCCCTTCACAAAGAGCTCTACTACTCCCAAAATAGATAGATATTTTAAATATTTTAGATTTTTAACAAGGCTAATCACCCAAATTATTGTTAAATACCAAACGTAATCTTTGGGCGTAGCTCTGAGTACCCCCTATATACACCCTCAAAAAATCTTCAGTAGAAAATTGGTACTAAAATATTTGAGTCGATATTTAAAGTTTTTTTGGATTAATATCTACCCGCATTACTTTAATCTGTTTAAAACTTTTTTTTTCAATAGCAATTTTCTTTAATAATATTTCCCAATAAAACCTAACAAGATAATCACATATCGCTCACGAATCATAAAGCACCTACTTTAAGTCGTCAATCTTATCTCAAAAAATAAAGTTATATCGCAATTTTCCGTTTCAGCAATCCCCCTTTGGACGTGTGACGCGAAAAAATCTAACCATGTTACAAACAGACATGACAATAATCAAATGACAATACACCTTATGCCTTTACGATAGAGCTCATTCAAAAATAAATGCTAAATTGGTTACGTAGTCCACTGACAATATTAGCAATAGATACGTCAAGCGAATTTGAATCTTATTGATAAAAAGATAAGGTGGAATGAATCGGAATGGTTATAATTGTAAAGCTGTTAACACACTGTGTGATGGATCGCCCGCTTCACGCGTGACGTAACTGTCACGCTGAGGTTTTGTAGGATTTCGCGACGGAAAGGTGTGATTTTTTATTTATTTTTCAGGGATGCATACCAGATTTATTTATTTAAATGCTAAACTAATGCTAGTTGCTTAGTATCAAAGGTGCCGCCAATAGTGATTCGAACATTAATTGCTGTGTTCCGATTTGAGGGTATGTGTACCAGTCCATTTACAGACACATGAGATTTGACACCTTTACGTCTGAGGGTGATAAGTCCCATGTGTCTGTATGCACCCACACCCATACGTAGGGGTTTTTTTATACAACTAGCTGATGGAACAAGCCCACCTCATGTTGTGTTTGTCACCACCTATAACAAAGCATTACCTCGTAAGTCACGCACGATAGGAACGTGCCCCACGATGCACTGTACTGCGTCCATAAACTTGAGGCAGATGTAAAGCCTCATGTGCCTGTAATTACACCGGCAACCACACTCTTCAAACCGAAACACAGCAACGCTGCTTGGCGGCAGAAAAAGGCGTGATTTCTAAGGTGGAAGTGCTATTTAAGTTAATCTAGATAACCGCTCAAACCCAACGGAAATCTGCTAGTTCCTTCACTTTTCCTCATATAAAATCTATACTCTATATATCTATACAAAACGGGATCCGATAGAGCTCACAACATTTTTCACCAAATCCATTCCAGCTTTATAAGTCTATTAGTCTATGAAAACTTAATTAAAACTGAAAAAAACCGATAGAGTCATCCTCTCAAAATGATTTTCCATAAATCGAGAGGTCTAGTAATTACTACCGCGGCCGACCACGCCCGTAACGTATTTGCTCTCATTAAGCATAGTGTACACGAGCGGCGTGAATCTCTGCCCAGATTAATAGCAAAGGCTTGGTGCGGGGCAGAGAGAGGCGACAAGACGCGCGACTCAATAGTGAAAGTCGTATAAATGAGGTGAAATTGTAAACCTTATATCCTAATTTTTTTTCTTAAAAATGTAAATTTTTTTCTTTTTAATTAATTAATTTGATTTTTTAACTGTTTTTATTAAATAAATAAATTAAGTGGTTATCTTACGGGTAGTTTAAATAAAAAGATAGAAATAAACTTAAAAAGATTTTTATCGTAAAAAATCATGCAACTAGCTTTGGCCACCTGATGCTAACGATGACCTGCTCACAAACAAGGAAAGTATAACATTAAAAAAAGATTTTGCTACGATGAAACATTTACAGCCGGTTTCTGAAAGCTTGATAAAAATTAATCGGATGTCAAGTCATTCGCCATTTCAGCTATTACATCGAATTAGATAGAGATAGCAAGTGACTTGACATCCGATTAGTTTTAATCGGCCTTTCAGAAACCGGCCGGTAGTGAAAGATAAATCTTTTCTGTTTATGGGTGGAGGGGGATTTCCCGTAGTTACAATGTTTGACAGGCATACTGGTGACTGTGGTGTTAAGATGTTGCTGCCTTAGTCGTCTATTACGACGTCAAATGAAGGCGTTACTTTTTGAACAAAACCTGCTGATGGCATAAGCAGATGGTCCACCTGATGTTAAGTGGCACCTATAACAAAGAATTGCCTCGCAAGACATGCACAATATTAACGTGCCCTGCGATGAACTGCCCTGCGTCCATAAACTTGAGGCATGTTAATCCTCAAGTGTGCCTGTAATTTCATCGGTAAATACACCCTTCAAACCGAAATACACCAACGCTGCGTTGCGGCAGAAAACTTCTCTACTTCTCCGGACGAGCCCTTCACAAAGAGCTCTACTACTTTTACCGACTTATGTCGTGCAGTCTGAAACGGCCCCTTAAGTTAGTTGGTATCGTGCTCATTGAATGCACGCCCGAGGGCCGTTTTGAAGGCCGGCGTGTAATGTGCATACATAAATCTGCGCGATTGAGGTAGCTAGGAAATTGTATTGCAATTTTTATAGTGTGTACTAAGCCTTATTATGTTGCCACGTCGTATGATATTAACTTCGAGGCAATATTTTAAAGTTTATTATGATTTTTAATGGGATAGGTAATCTCTCTAAAGGCGGGTTTTACCGGCGTATTAGCACTGGTGGTCTAGTGGTAGCAGCCCCGCCTTCCGATCCTAAGATCGTGGGTTCGAAACCAGTCGTGTACCAATGAGTTGTTCTGTTCAAAAATGTATGTGCAAAGTGCCAGTACACTCAAACGGTGAAGGAAAATATCGTGAGGAAACCGGCATGTCGTAAAACCAAAAAGTTCTATAACATGTGCCAAGTGCTCGAAAGGAGTCTCTTGAGGCGCACTTAAAATCCTTTCAGCACACTGTTTTGAAAGAAACTAGTGACACGACAAGAGAAGTACCGCAGTAGGTCACTTATACGTCTTACTTGCACCAAGAAACGAAAGCTGGGTTTGACCAACAGAGTAAAAATACCCGTTACACAAAAATATTCTTCCTCGCTCATTGTATATCGACTGACAATATTCGAGTCAAGTGGTTTTATGAAATACCTTTTATTCAAGTCAGTACATAGGTAAGTTGGCCGTCATTTTTTTTAAAGAAAATGGGAGTGGTCTCTACGAGAAGTGGTTTTGTTTATAAGCTAATAAGTAATTTTGTTTAAAATACCAAAATACCATTGAAACTGCAACTTACATAACATAATTTAAAATAACACTAGTAAAAGCAAATACACGACCACGACCTTAGGATCGGAAGGCGGGGCCGCTACCACCAGACCACCAGAGCTCTGTACTACTACAAGTAGCGACCTGTGTTGTCTGAATTTTTAGGCCGCACTAAGGCCTCTGTAAATCTCTTTAAATCACTCTGCTTAGGCTAGTGACCAGGTATTAATACAATTTAAGATGCGTTGATTTATTAGGGTTAAACATGAGGTTGGAGTTAATTAAGTTATTTTGGTGCCATTTGCACTGTCACTTGTCTTATAAGATGTACGATTCCGTCGGCAAGAGTAGTAGAGCTCTTTGTGTGTGGCTCGTCCGGGGAAGTACTACCATCACGCCTTTTTCTGCCGCTAAGCAGCGTTGCTGTGTTTCGGTTTGAAGAGTGTGGTTGCCGGTGTAATTACAGGCACATGAGGTTTAACATCTGTATGCCTCAAGTTGATGAACGCAGGGCAGCGCATCGTAGGGCACGTTCCTATCGTGCGTGACTTACGAGGCAATGCTTTGATATATGTGATGGTTACTACTTATCATCTGCTTGTTCCGTTAGCTAGTTGTATAAAAAACAACATTCACCCAAGTGACCACAGTGAGTTTTCAATTTGGCATTCCGATAGATGATCAATTTGAAATTCCTTGGGCTATATTGCAAACAGATACCACTAATATTTAATTATCTTTACTTTTTTTTCACTGGTACAATCAAACGATTACAATCGAATCGAATCGAACAAACCAATCCATGCTCAAAAAAATTAATCATACAAAACGACAATTCCAACACTGCGATATAGACACATCAGCGACAGCTGCTAGTCTATTAATAAATAAATAAATAAAATAAAAATAATCGAGAATAAGATGAGTTTTGGTTTACTTAAACGAATGAATCTGTATTTTTAAATAGACAGACACACATTAATACCACTATGTTCTTTGACACGCATCTTTTTTTTTTATACAACTACTTGATGTAACAAACAGATGGCCCACCTGATGTTAAGTGGTAACCATCCCCTATAACAAAGCATTGCCTTGTAAGTCAAGCACGATAGGAACGTGCCCTACGTTGCACTACCCTGCGCCCATCAACTTGAGGCATACAGATGTTAAGCCTCATGTGCCTGTAATTACACCGGCAACCACACTCTTCAAACCGAAACACAGCGACGCTGCTTGGCGACAGAAAAAGGCGTGGTGGTAGTACTTTCCCGGACGAGCCCTTCAAAAAGAGCTCTACTACTCTTGTATCTATTCCTAAAAGCCAATATTAAGTAATAGTAAATTCTTTATTCAACAAGATTCACACTTTGAATCATTTTACGAACAACGTGAGGTATTTATACTCGACAATGAAACATAAGCCAACAAAGAAACATTACAAATTCACAGAATGACAACACTATTATCTAATCAACGAGCTACGAAGCCCGCACGCAACTCCAAACCGATAAAACCTATAGCAGTATTGATTAAAAAAGCAACATAAATTAGCGAATTGTAGGGGTGGGCGCCACCCTGTTGTCAAAAAACTTTATAAGTGTTTATGTGAACGTACACCCCCCCGGCTGACACCCTTTCGCGTATACCCACATTCGCGCGCCCGGTCTCGCGCAGGCGGCAGAGGATTTTGACCGTTCTCAAGATAATAAGATGAAAAGTAATTAGAAAAAAGCAAGTAATTAGAAGAATTCTTGCCTGCACTCTTCAGGTCATCAATATATACGTGAAATTTAATGATTATGTGGTAAACATAGATAAAAATAAGATGGAAAATCGAGGATTATTTGGAAAGAATATTACAACTATGTAATGCATGTTTAGAAGCAAACCCCAAAAAAATCGTTAAATTAATAAAAATATTATCACCAACAAAACAGTTTTTATTTACGTACCGCAAATTCAAATCTTGTTTAAAATAGAAACATAATATAAATGTCTATTATTTTATTACTTACATATTTTTTTTTAAAACAAAAAAAAAATATTGGCATGTTTAATTTTGGTACATTGGGCTTTTTTTGCTGTATTTTTTATAATAGAACCTTGTAACAGCCGTTACAGAAACAAATATGAATAATTTCATTTAATTTTTCACTTTTCCTACTATCACTACGTATTTGTGGAAAACTGTCAACGATAATCACCCGAAGCTGTCAGTTATTTAAAAAACTCAAGTTTTTACCCATCATCTGTACCAACAACAAACATATCTCAGCAAAAACCTTATCGCCGTTCGCGCCATTTTCCCCTGCGCCGATACGCTGACATACAAGTACATGTAAATTAAACACAACCGCACACAGGCACGCACACAAATAAAAACCGAAAGAAACACGCCGAGAGGAAGAATGTATTAAGAAAGCCAGAGAGGGACAACCTACTAATTAGCACCTCGCGAGGAAGCGGGACAGCTAGCGCGACACGCTAATTAAGAATACAAGAAGAAAGACGCTTTTATGTACGGAAAATTGTCTTTGTGTGTTCTGTCTGTGTGTGCAATTGACGCGCGTGTATGTGTTGTTATTAACTCATTATGTGAAGAGTTGGTATATAGAGCTTTATTTACTGGTTAATTGAAAGCGGTTTCTTGATAAGAGTTGAGGCGAGTTGGATCGGAAAAGCCATTTGATTTTTCGAGCGTCTTCGCTGCTACTTGGTAAAAATAGGCGAGTTTAGAGTTGAAAAGTTTAAGACGAACGGCAGTAAAGGTCTTGAAGTTTTTTGAAGGTTGGCTGAGCACTTTTTTAGGTTAATGTTTTGGTTTTTCAATCCGTTGCTGGTAAACTAATTGCTGGTCTGTTATGAACTTTTTTTTTAAACAATTTTGTGAAATAGTTCATCCGGGGAAGTACAGTTTATTTTTTTGACGCTAAGCAGTTTTTTTACACTACTTGCTGATGCTTTTAATTTGCTATATAAGCATATGGCTTACCTGATGTTCAGTGGTAACCAATTGCTTCGCCAGTCACGTACGATAAGAACGTGCCCCACGATGCACAGTCTTGCGTCCTCTTGAGACATAACTTATATGGTTGTGGCAAGTCCAGTGAATATGTTTTCTGTAATAAAAAGCTTCATGACTTGGTTCCCTCACGGTAGATATCCCCTCAAGTCCAGGTCTGAGTTAGCAGTAGAAAGTATTTAGGGCAATTCATATTGCTTTAGTACCAACAATGGCCAACCACGAACCTTCATAGGACGACCGAACTTTATGAACTGACGGCATTTTGTACTTAAAACTAACAAAGAGCGACATTTTAGTATTTACTACTTAAAAGTTTTCTAATAATTTGTCATATCAAATAATAAAAATAGATATAAAATATATGCAATAAAATCATTGCAAATATCATTTTTCTTTGTGTTTTTTTTATACAACTAGCTCGTGGACTAGCTTATACAAGCAGATGGCCCACCTGATATTCAGTGGTAACCATCACCTATAACAAAGCATTGCCTAGTAAGTCACGCACGATAGGAACGTGCCCTACGACGCACTGCCCTGCGTCCATCAACTTGAGATGCTAAGAAAAATAACCATGAAAAGCCATCTAGTTACTTACTTCTAAGATATAAAAAACTACCCAAACAAGTAGCCATACCAAGTCTTACCGCGATTAAATTGTCGGAAATACTGACGTTTGATAAATATAATTACTTCTATGCCGTCGTGTTAAGGTCCATTTTTTACATTAATTTAACCATTCAGAGAAAAGTAGCTAGCTTGTTATTAGAGCTTTCTGTGAAAGTCTTGTCCGGGGAAGTACTACCACCACGCTTATTTCTACCACCAAGCAGCGTTGCTGTGTTTCGGTTTGAAGGGTGTGGTTACCGGTGAAATTACAGGCACGTTAGGCTTAACATCTGTGCCTCAAGTTGATAAACGCAGGGTAGTTCATCGTATGACACGTTATCGTACGTGTCTCGCGAGGCAATGCTTTGTTAAGGTTATGGTTACTACTTAACATCATGTAGGCTATATGCTAGTTCCATCGGCAAGAACAAAAAAATCGCAATCAAACTTCTTAGTTCGTCTGTCATGAAAAAAAGTGAGTAAAAAGTACTACTCCTCCAAAAGTTTGTAAAAACAGTCTCCTGTCTTTAAAAAGAAAGCCGACTTTTTTGGAGCACCGTTACCGAAGCTAATGACGACCTGTCTGCGATAAGACATCGTCAGATCACCTCCAGCATCCAACAAAACCTTATCTTGCCGTAGGTTTATTTGTTTTAAGCTTTCAATGCGAACGAATGAAACAGGCAACGCGTATCGAATTTCACCAAACGTCATAAATCACACGCAACTTCAAAGGCATATAACCTTTGTTTCGGTGTGGGTAAGGTTTGGTTTTGTGTGGAAGAAATCGCGAGATATACAGGGTGTATTGGTTATCCGTCTTGCTCTCGGAAAAAGCTTGCAAGAAAGCAAAGAATGGCGGAAGAAAGGGGAAGGGACACGAAGGAGATATGTCTCAGTGCTGTGATGAATTAAATTTTTAGGGGGTGTTTAGGGGGGCGACTTGCCCCTTTCATTGGCGCGTCTTCATCCAAGTTCGTTTCTTTAATTTGTACTTTTAATGTATCGTGCTTGATGCTGTTGTGTTTTCAATGTTTTTAAGCTGTAATGTTTTTCATCACGAATTATTTTAATGGCGATGCTTGCAAACTGTCACTTAAGGAATACTACAGCAAATATGTGCGTGTATTTAATGTGATGTTTAGACGTGCCACTGACTACCTCTTTAGACAAATAATCTTAAGTGGGTACATTCGAGGGGTTGCTTCTAGATTTATAAGCCTAGTTTTTTTCATTTTATGGCAATTTCAAGCAATATTTTGACATTCAAATAAGAAGTAATATTGAAAAATTTCAAAAGTTGGCATAAGTGTTCAGAGCGCCTTATACATAGCTTGCTTATTTATTAATCGATCGATCGATCAGCGCAGTAACTTAAGTGGGTGACTGCGGCTATAAAACTTGGTTGAGAAGCTACAAAATAGTAAACACGCATTTTCATATATTGTTTTGATTGACGTTACGGGTGCGAAACGGTGTTCTGTTTTTATATTTTAGCGCGAATAAAACGTACGCTTATACCCCGTTTACACTCAGCTCATGTCCATGGAAATGTGCAGAGACATGGGAGGGGACTTGGGCAATGCGAGAATGTAAACAGGCCACTTCCATGTCCACTCGCGTTGCCGCTCGCGTGGCCCGTGTTGCGTGAACACACATTGCCGGCGACGCTGCCGCAGACATGCACGTCAACATTTCCGTCCACGCGAATGGCAGCGCCTTTAGCTTAGTCAAAATAGAATTTCTACGACTTAGTTCTTAACAGACAAAAATACACCGAAGTGTTCTGCATTCAAAAATAACGACACAGAACATAATAACCAAAATTATAAAACTACCACCACCCTCCCCCAGCACTAACCTCGCAAGTCGATGACGTCACAATTAACGTCCAACTTCCGACGTTCCCCACACGACTGAGCAATAGCCCATGCAAGCACATGCATGCACTCAACATTACAAAACGCGAATCGATATTACAAAACAAAAGAGTAACCCTCTAAAAACGCTAAAATCGATGCGGAGAAGTGTCATTAGAGAACCCTAAAAATTAAAACCCCTGTATGTTTATGAGTGCGTATTAGGCTGTGGCCATACTTTTATATGCTTCCACGTTTAATGGTCGTCTTATGCATAACAGCTTGGATCATCATTATCAGCCTAACGAAGTTTACTGCGTTTTTCCCTATTAGCACTACTGTAGTACTACAAAGAGTTGTAGAGCTCTTAGTGAAGGGCTCGTCCGGGGAAGTACTACTACCACGCCTTTTTCTGCCGCCAAGCAGCAACGCTGTGTTTCGGTTTGAAGAGTGTGGCCGCTGGTGTAATTACAGGCATCTGTATGCCTCAAGTTGATGTACTATCGTGCGCGACTAACGAGGCAATGCTTTGTTAAAGGTGATGGTTACCACTTAACATCTGGTGGGCCATATGCTTTTCCATCAGCTAGTTGTATAAAAAAACTACTTTTATGTAATAATAACCTGTGTTTACGAAAGAATTTTAGATATTCTGTATTCAAATAATTGCACACAAAAAAAAAAAAATAGCTAGAAATTGTTACGTCACTAATCTATTTGAACGATTGAAAGAAATAGTTTCTTTAAAAAACGTCTAATCCAAAATGATCCGATTCCTGATGAAAGGATCGTTTCTAATCCTTACGAAAAAAAGAAGCAAAACATGCGATTAAATAGGGTCGAAGCATTACACACACATATGTAGATATGACTAATAGAACTTACAAGGGTTTAATGAACTCATTCGCGGTTTTTGATGTTATAATTTTTTGTAATGGAAATATTACTCGTATGAAACTAACTCGGTAAAGGCTTCGCAGGCCACGCTTCGCTATAGGTCTCAGAGCGATTGACGTTGTGCAATAATATAGGGCACGACTCCGATGGACATGCCCTGGAGGCCATGCCGTTGTTTTAGAGAGAAGTATACGCTCAACATCAGGTGGTCAAAAATGATTTTAATTACTGGGTCAAGACCCGAACTCTTGAAATGTAAACTTTAGTCCAGGGAAGGAATCTGGAATAGTTATTCAAAACTATGTCAGTGACTTTTTACAAAAACATACAATAATATGTCTTAATCGAAAAACAATCAATTAAACATGTTTTAACTATTTCCTCAGAACAAACATTTGTGTGACAAAAATAGTTTTTTTTTTGTTTTTTTTAATCAACTAGTTGATGGATGTTTGTTCTCTAGGTGTTGTATAATATTATAAGCATGTATTAAAAAACATTTTAAGAGTATTAGAGCTCTTTGTGTGTGGCTTGTCCGGGGAAGTACTACCACCACGCATTTTTCTGCCGCCAAGCAGCAACGCTGTGTTTCGGTTTGAAGAGTGTGGTTGCCGGTGTAATTAGAGGCACATGAGGCTTAACATCTGTGTGCCTCGGGTTGATGGACGCAGGGCAGTGCATCGTAGGGCGCATTCCTGTCGTGCGTGACTTACCAGGCAATGCTTTGTTATAGGTGGTGGTTGCCGCTTAACATCAGGTGGGCCATCTGCTTGTTCCATCAGCTAGTAGTATAAAAAAAAAAAACATTACCTGTTTTTTTTCGCGTTTACAGTGTTGGTTCCTTAGAAAAAGTTATTCATATTGATGGGTACTTTAGCCCCCTGAAGTTTTTAAACACTAGTATTGGAACACCTTGTATAAGTATTATATCAGCTATCTGTTTATTATTGAGTTTATTATTTTTTTTAGTTTGGGGCTAGTTAGTGCTGTGGGAAAAGTCCACCAATATTCAATAATTTTAATAACTGTCAAAGTATGTATTGAAGTATTCTTTGTATGATTTTTATTTAAATAAGTTTATTTCTAGTTACATAGAGGATTTTTAAGTTTTGTTACATTGCATCATCTCCTAAAACATCAAGCTACGAACAAGTAGGTAGGTATATCTACAAACCCCAGAAAGCAAACAAATATCTCACATTTCCTAAATTCATAACGACCTTATCTTGCAAGCAATCAAAACATTAGCCATATTTTCTCCCAATACGAACCGAAAAACGTAACTCCGCGCGCGCCGTAAAGATTGCATTAATAAAGGCACACACACACAGGCGGCGATGAGTTTTAAAGTTTTTAAGGGTTCGCCGAAGATTGCGTGCCTTGATTACCGAGCCACCCCGGGGGAGACACACACGCAGGCCGAAAACACCGCTGCCCTCCCTTTTTTAAGGAGGGAAAATTAAAAGTGTTGTGGGTAGGCTGGTAGGGTTTGGTACTTGGAAGACGCAGACTTTACAATTTAATTATTTGAATTTTTAGCTTAGAGATTTATTATTAAATATTTGTTGTTCATTTATAACTTACTAATAGATGCGGTTATACAATACCTACTTAAAAATATATATTTTTTAGAGTTATGGTACTCACTATTATAACCACGATGGAAAATAATATTTAAGTAGAATAAAACAAACGTAAAATTCCGTAAATTTTTTCGACAGCCATCCTTCATTCCTAGATAAGTGTAGAATTATGACACCTTCCTTTTTTGTTCCCATTTTAAGTGAGTTTTAAATATACAAACCTTTAATGTTTTTATGCTTTATTACCAACAAGCTGGTGCCCGCGACTTCGTCTGCGCAGGATTAGTCACACAATACCTTTCTAAATTGTAGCCTACCAACTTTCGCGTTTATAATATTAGTAGGATATGTAATTTTTTTATGATATGGTTTATGCTGTGTATGTATAATATGACTGACTTTACGAGAAAATATCATAGTTCACTCTGAAAAGTATCAAAACCGCTCTCCCACAGTCAAACGCGAAGACATGTTGTGCGTAGGACATCGTTCCTGCTCGTTCATTTACGAGCGATTGTAATTTCTTATCTGTGGCGCGCGGGATGTTATTAAAAATATTACGTGGATTTGGAAACGTAATATGAAGGATTTGCGATGTTTATGTATGTTTATTGTAATGGAGGCTGAGATATATCCAGATTTTGTTTATGAAATCATAAAAGTAATGTCCGTATTAAATTAGTTTTTCTTACCAAGATTCAGAACTTGTTTGATTTCAAATTATCTTGAGGTTATTTAAAATACTCTTCAAGTAATTAATTCACATCATATTATAATCATAATAAACAACATCTGTATATTTCTAGTTGATGAACAATGAACGACACGTTCATATTGTGCGTGACTTGTAAGATAATTGTCAACGCTTAACATTTTTTTTTTACAGTGAATAGATCGTCCTTTGACTACAATCTCACCTGATGGAAAGCGACGATGTAGCCGACGTTGGAGCAGAACGGTCTAGAAGACACCTATTCACTCTTGCCTTGAAGAGACTGAAATTGTAGTGGTCAGGAAAAACAGACGACGGTAATGAGTTCCACACCTTAGAGGTTCGCATAATGAAGGTTGAAGCAAAGCGCTTCGTGCGAATTGGTGGTATGCTAACCAGGTATGGATGGTACTGGGCCGTGCGCCTACTTGTCCCGTTGTGGAATGGAGATGGTGGAACATTGCTTGTTCTATCAGCAAATTGTATAAAAATAATATGTTTAATGGCTCAGGATCGTGGCAAAAAGGCCTAATACCCAGAAGTTAATGAAATAAGGCTTTGGATAATGATGATGAAGATACACAACTATAGGTGTCAATGAACTAACAGTCCCTACCAAGTAAACAAACTCCCAAAAAAACTGCTCCTGACATACACCCTAAATTAAAAACAAAACGCCATAGAGGCGCGCACACACGCGCACTTCTAATTATCGGGAGGGACTTTGCATAAGAAAGTATTGGTGCGTTTTACGACGCGTGTCCCCCCTTCTCCCCTCGGCCCAGATAAAAAATCTCCCATTTCCTTAATTCGTTTATCGGGGTTGGCGAGGCTTTGTCTCCGATCGATGGAGACTCCAAATGAGCGCGGGACGTGCCGCGAGTGTGTATTAGGCTTAAGGTGACAGTTTTAAGACGCCCTCAAAAATTTAGGATTATGAGTTTATGGAGGTTTTTCAGGATGAAAGAGAAGTTAGAGCGGGATCAGTTAAAATTAAAGTTATGATTAAATAAAACTTTGAAGTAAGATGTTTATGCCTGATTATTGAAATTCTAAATGAATTAATAGTAAACAAATTACCAATAACTATAAAATACTAAAAATTCTAAACTATAAGCCTTACATCCCTGTAAAGGGATATAAGGAGCTTTATTAAAAAAGATACAAATATGCAGCCGCGATAGGCTTGTCAGGCTGTCACGAATGGAATACCAACTACTACAAAATGTTGATATGTGTGTCAAATAAAATATTTTTATTTTATTATATTTTATTTACTAAACAAAATACACAGCCCGTAGTTTAAAACAAAGTGCAAATGACGCATATACCTACTTTTTTCCATTTTGACGTACCTCTGATATCTTCGAATAAATTTAAGTTGATACTTGGTGCTTCTTCTTCTTATCGTGCCACTAGTTCTTTTGAAACAGTGTGGTGAAAGGATTCGGTGCTAAAGATCTTAGAAGATATCTACCGTGCCTTCATAAAAGGTTTCTACCGCGCTTACAAATAAATATACACGTAACAAAAATGTAAATCCAAAAAGCGCCCTAACCCAAAAAAGTTCACTAATCAAACGCACCCTAAGACAACGCCACAAAAGTCAATAAATTAAGCTTGGAACACATGTATCACCCCCGGTTTCGAACGATAACTTAGTAATTAAGAAAGGCATTAATCACGGATCGGAGACACGCCGGTTTTCTATGCGTTTGATTGCGAATATGACAAACTGCCATAAGTCATGCGTTCTTGCGACACTCGTGGGTGCTAAGCCTTACGATCGAATGGGCCAGACGTTTTACCGCGAAACCGAAATGAGATTTGAAATCAAACTTTTGCGTTGAGGCTTGGGGTGGTAAGTTGGTAAATTAACATGAGGGAGTGGACGTGACATTTATTGTTTGACAAGCATCGATCTGCCCTTTGCTATGCGAGGCGTGATCGAGCCAAAGTTCATGGGTTTTTTTGTTTGAACAAGTGGAGGCAGGTGCGAATGAGGTGTCAAGAGTGAAAAAAAGAAAGTCCGTATCCGAATTTTTTTTATATATTTCTATTTTTAATTAAAAAAAAATATCTGAAACAAAAACCGAATCAGCGTCAGGACTTTGATTCCTAAGCACGGTAGATATCCTTTGAGATCTCTTGGAACCAAGTACGATCTTCGGATTCTTTAACGTCTAAGGGGGTAGTCTGAGGTGCGTCAAAACAAAAGAGTAGTAGAGCTCTTTGTTAAGGGCTCGTCCGGGGAAGTACTACCACCACGCTTTTTCTGCCGCCAAGCAGCGTTGTTGTGTTTCGGTTTGAAGAGTGCTGTTGTCGGTGTAATTACAAGCACATGAGGCTTAACATCTGTATGCCTCAAGTTGATGGACGCAGGGCGGTGCATCGTAGGGCACGTTCCTATTGTGCGTGACTTACGAGGCAATGCTTTGTTATAAGTAATGGTTACCACTTAACATCAGGTGGGCCATCTGCTTGTTCCATCAGCTAGTTGTATAAAAAAAAAATACATTTGGCACATACCCACATTGTGCAATAGTTTTCTATACATTTATTTGTACAGAAAGAACAGTTACAGGACATACAAGTTACAAGAGTAGTTATTAAGCTCCTAAAAACATACAAACAATAAAATAAAATAGGTGGATAGCTACTTAGGTTACTAGAAACTGGGTTCTAATAGCCTGTTCCTCTCCGGGCTGAATAGTATATAAAAACAGAAGTAGTAAACAAGAAGTCAGTTGCTATCAACTTTCAAAATGTCAGAAGCTACCCTCGCCTACACAGAATCCTGTGAGACAACCGAAGAGGCATATTTACAGAATCCGCCGCGTATTACCCAATTTGCTGTTGGATGTCGACACTCGAGACAAATAAATCCCCATCGATCCCCTCACATCTACGCAAATGTGTTACGCGTGCTATCCACTGACAGCCATACTTATAAAGCGGGATAGTTACCTGTGAGCTTGATTTTATACTATATTTACCAATATTTCGCCACGGTGCATGCGCCATGATCATGTTTTGAACTAAAGTCCAAAAAAGTAAATACAAAGCAGACAAAATATAGATAGAAAACTCTCTATATAATGTACACCACAAGAATATAACATAACATTATAAGAATTAATTTCATCTACAGCGAAGTACAATGGGTGGTCTTATCGCTATTGAGCGATCTCTTCCTGACACTCTTGGGATGAACAGGATTTTAATTAAAAAAAACTATAAATATAAAAATCTGTAAAAAGATAATCACGGCCTTACTACAAGAAATCTGTCAAACGATAAACTATGTTTAAACTATTGCCATCTCTTACCAATGCGTAATGGCAAACAGAGACAGCGCAAATTTTAAGCATTATTTAAATTTAAGCACCATTTTATAGTATGACGGTTAGTATTTAAACCATTGCCATTTCTTTGACATAAGCGTAATGGCAAACAATGACAGATCTTACATTGAGCAGTATTTTAACTTTAACGGTTATAAGTAAAAGAGTGGTTATAGTAAGAGGGCGTAGATTTCAAGGCTACCATCAGACTTCGCGCTCGCACCTTTAAACATTTTTGAAGATATAAAATGAATGGAAAAGTGCAAACAAATTACAATATAATACAATAATGAAGCTCCAGTGTGGTGCCAATCGGATTTAGTGAGGCGTAGGAGGAATAATATTACAAAAGGTAATTCGTAAAAATATAATTTAATTAAGTACAAAAACTAGTAAACTTGATTTAAATGGTGAGATACGTTGTTTGTCAGTTGTCAGCCATAATGATGGAATAAATAGGTACTTACACACACCAGTCGGGAATGGTAGAAGTTGATGAACTCTTCTCATTCATACAGATATTGTTTTGTATTGTCGAATATTTTCATTTATACACAACATTCAACAAAAACTTGGAGCAAACACTTGCAGAACATGCAAAAATATGGTCTCATCGCGAAATAAATCCACGTCACGCAGCAAGATAGTTTCCCGTTTCACTACGTAGCCATAAATAAAAGCATGTTATAGCATTTGCTGGGTGCGGTCCTATTTTCCACGTCGATAAATGCCAAATCATGTCATCGAGTATCGAATGTGTGGAAACAAGGGCTTAGCCGTAATCAGGGAAGTGGTTTGTCTTTTTTAGAATCTATTTGTTATTTCATTAGTTATCTCATTCCAAGATTGTTTTGTAACTTATCACCTTTATGAAAATTTATTTTACTTAAAAATCAAATATAGAGGTAAATGTGACACAGTATGTCTTTAAATACTATTTAGCTAACAGATCTTTAATTAACAGTTTTATTTGTTTTACATGAAAAATATTGATAGGTACTTATTCAATATTTTTGTTTTTTTAATACATGGCTTTCAATACTTATTAAATAAATACAGGAAATTAGTGCCCACAACACAATACTACTATCAAACACAACAAAATTATCTTAAAAAAAAAACAGAATGAGGGCTAGCAAAAATGAGTAGGATAACTAGTAGAATACAACTTTATACCTGACATAAACCTATGACATTATCTGATTAGAGAAGACGCAATAGAGATACCAATACGGAACCCGCAATGAACACGGAACAAAAACGAATCGATTTTGCTCCGTGCTCATTGCGGGTTTTGTAAAGTTCCATATAGGTATCCCTATCGCGTCTTCATACAAAACCCGCAATGAACACGGAACAAAAACGTAAAATGAAAAACCAAATATGGTAAGCAAAACTCATACTTGGGGTACAGATTCTAATCTTAGATCGTCAGTCTGAAATCCACTGGGCACAGACCTCCCCTATACATTTTCACGAAGAACGGTTCTAAGGCCTTTCCATGAAACGACTTCCTGCAAATTTTACCTATGTGATCAGTTCATCGATAGGTAAAAAGGAGATAATTTGGAAAGAAACCATAAAGTAAAACTGAAACAATAGCTTCACGACTTTAATACGGTACCTATCCCTTACATCTTTATATAAGTACTAGCGGCCTGTCCCAGCTTCGCATGGGTGGTCATAAATTTTTTGAACATTTTAGGATAAACTTAGACCGTGGGTTCAAGCCTCGCGTCTACTTATTTCATACATTTGCACGCCAGAGAGTGAAATCGCACCCCGAGCGCGACCCGTGGACCCGTTAACGTTTTTAATTTCGTCATATCTTTTGAATGGAATGTCCGATTTGAAAAATTTAAGAAGTAATCTATAGGTATTGAAACCGTCTTAATTATGAAAAGATTTATTTAGATAAGGATTAATACCAAGGTACAAATAAAGACCCTTTTCTAGCGGCAACATTTTAATTAATTTTTTGTAATAAAAGAACACTTATTGTGACATAACTATAATAGTTAGATATATGCTGTCGCGACATTTTTTGTAGGTGATGACGTGTTCTACAAAATCGTAGTACATTATTTTGTTCTATCATCAATAGTTTTCGCAGCGCACGCGATGTAAGGTTTTTGGTTTCCACCTTGGGTTACATTATTGGAGTTTTAGTAAGGATCCCTGATTTTTTTGAAAATATAATATAGCCTATGTTACTCAGGGATAATGTAGCATTCTAATGGTGAAAGAATTTTTGAAATCGGACCAGTAGTTTTTGAGCCTATTCGTTACATACAAAAATACAAAAATACAAAAATACAAAGCTTTCCTCTTTATAATATTAGTGTAGATTTAAGTATTTATAGAGTGCAATGATGTAATCTTATTTATGTAGGTATATATGTATAGGTAAGCTTATTTATTTGTTTATATCGAATGTTTTTATTATACCCTTGCTATTTTTAATTATACAGGGTGTAAAGTCATGTACGACATTAAATTGAACCACGTATTCCTATTTACATTTTTAGATTTTAGGCGTTGGTTTTATCAAAAAAGCCTGAATATTTATCGAGATATCGATACTTTTCCAATAAATACGTTTTACACAACCTGTATCTCTAATCGCCGGTGCTGAGGTCAAATTTCCGGGGTCATGAAGTCAATGTCTCATCAATGAAACGAAAAAAAAGGACAGAGTTACCATATTAATACGCGTTAGAGCGTATACAAAACATATCTGTACGCTAAGTCGCTCACGTTGTCAAATTTCGCTTTGCGACAAGGACAGATATCATTCCGCGTCCGTGTGTGATAGAGACAGATAGGTACGCAGCGATCCCACTCTGGCCGGCGCGTCGGCCGAGAAACAATATTTTTATTTCTGTCAGTAAGCGTCTTGCTAGCGACCTTGACCTATCTAATTTTGAAAATTGTACATTCGTCTTATTACTAGTGAATAGTGTCTAGATTTGGTACCGCGAAATAGACTCTTTTTGTGAGTGTGTGTGTCTTGTTAATGTCATCAAAATGCAGAACTTATTGGGAAAGTTATTAGTGAAATTAGGCATTGTCCTACCAAACCCTAGAACAGTTGTAGGAGCTCTTCAACGCATTAATTTGTGTGTGCAACGTGGGAATCCACGTAAGGCACACTTGGCATATTGGAAACCTACGGATTTGAGGTAACTAGTTTTATATTTTCCACATGCCGCGCTATCGGCAAATCAAAGACGCCCCGGCCGCCGCGCGCATGCGCCGGCGCGGCGCTGCAAGGCCAGCGTAAACGTAGGCATTCGTAGTATGTAGGTATGTGTGTGTGCGGTTTCTACGCGCGGCATAGAATGAGCGTACGTTGCTTTGTTTGTGTGTTTATACAGAATGCTTAATAATTTTATGCTTAATCTGATATTTAGTTTGTTTGAAAATAAAAAAAACTCAATTATGAATGAATGTAAATAAAACCTTTTTTAAATCAATACTAGATAGTAGCACTACACGTGTATTAATTTAATGTCGTACAAGCGTTTACACGCTGTATAGTGCACCCTAACCAACCATCATATTCTAGGCTCCTCTCCATCCAAAGGTTGTCTATAAGAGATCGCTTTTTATCGATAAGACCGCCCATTCTACATTTTGTTTTTCTTTAATTGTTATAATTTGTCCTATTTTGTTAGTTTGTAAGGTGTGCAATAAAGAATTTTCATTCATTCATTCTGTACTGTACAGGTTGCTTGGGTACCAAAGAAAACACTTATGTTAGAGTAACGTCTGTCTGGATCGGCGGGCTGGAATCGAGTGCCCCCACCACCGTGGTGCGTACGGTTGCTACCCGCCTCCAGTCAGCGCGCATAGGTTATTGTTAAACACTACACATTCATTCATTCATTCATTCATTCATTCATCTTTTAGTACTAAGTACGAACTCCGGATTCTTTAAGTAAGTAGTGAAATAAATTTGCTATGAACTATGACTGGAAGATCCCAAAATTTGTCACATAAAAGGTGAGGAAAAATGCCGATTCACCGCATGTAGGCGTATGCCAGCCACTCGAGCTGGGCCCCCACGCCCGCGGGCGATCGCTAAACGATGTAACACATTGTTGTGTGAATAGGCTATTGATCAACAATCGAATTTGATGATGGGACCTTTTTATTGAAAACATCCTTGTTGGGATTTGAAACGTGCTCTTTCCAACTTTTACAAATACGCATTCTGTTTTTTAAGGATAAGAGTTCGACTATCGATACATTTTCTGTGTACGTTTGAGGATGTGTTATTTGTATGAAGATAAAAGTAATTTGGCAGCCATTTACAATTAAGGTACTAAATTAATGAAAATAATGTGGTTGGAGCTGATTTCACCATGCTCTGTTAGTTACTAATAAAGGATTAACAGGCCGTTATTAAATCTTACCTTAGATGTCAAACGCGTAGGTAGTTTTTGACATATTTAACGGCCCTTTAATCCTTTGTTAATCTAACATAGCATGGTGAAATCATAGCATAGTACACAGAGAATCAAACAAAATAAAAGTACCGTTTTTATTTTTTAAATGTAATCTTACAACCCTTGGTGTTATTGCTGACCTAGATCTTATAAAAGTTTTTTTTTTTTTTTTTTTTTATTAGCCTGTTTCGTCCCACTGCTGGGCAAATAATTTATTTTATATACATATAATTTATACAACTAGTTGATGGAACTAGCATATATTCGTGTGAAATAAATAAATAAAAAAGCTCAAATACAGTTAAGGTCAAGAAAGCGTCTTCTTCTTGCGTGTCAAGGTACAGCTTAAATAGATTTGGCATAATATTTATCTTCACTCCATTGTAGCGTTCACTAGATTTCTTTTATACAACTAGCTGATGGAACAAGCAGATTATGGCCCACCTGATGTTAAGTGGTAACCATCACCTATAACAAAGCATTGCCTCGAATGTCACGCACGATAGGTACGATGCACTGCCCTGCGTCCATCAACTTGAGGCATACAGACGTTAAGCCTCATGTGCCTGTAATTACACCGGCCACCACACTCTTCAAACCGAAACACAGCAACGCTGCTTGGCGGCAGAAAAAGGCGTGGTGGTAGTACTTCCCCGGACGAGCCCTTCACAAAGAGCTCTATTACTCTTGAAAGGTTGTCTTTGTGTAGGTGGTAGGGAATAAGGGAACGACGAGCAGGTGGGACATCGTTTGGATGGGGAACCCGCAGTTATATTGACTCTGAGTTGGGTCCCGATAGCTCCATTTGCACGTGCTTGCTATGCAGCGTCCAACTTGGGTCTAGAGTCGATTTTAGGCCTTTCTTGCTGGCCACGGAAGATAACGTCCTGGAAGAATTGGATTTTGATCACTGGATCAAAATCCAATTCTCCAATCGAATTCAAGTGGAACTGGATATTTCTGCTTAAAAAGTGTCTTTTAGATGAGACATATAATTTTATATAACAAAAATCCTGACGCAAAAACATTGTTGTAGACCTCTTTGTGTGGTAATGAAATGCTGGTAAGACTCAGTGGCGTCTGTGTGGGCACACTGAATACGAAAACAAATTACTAATAAATAACTCTTCTCGAAAACAACGAAAACAAACATCGAGAAAAATTACACCTAAATACACTTCATAATCTCTTTCGCGTCCCCACATAATTTAGAGGATAAGGGAAAGAATGAATACCCTCATATATGCGTATAGTCACGCTCATACTTAGTGAGTTACACCCCAAATTAATAGCATCCTAACAAAAAATGCCCCCCTATCTTAGGGGGTTGGGGGGTCCATTTGCATATATGTCCCCCCGGCACCCCAAGGAGCGAGGATGTATTTTTAATTTCATTCTTATCCCTGTGCTTAAATCATGAGAGCGGCCATGCGTGCAGGGTGGTCCACCCCCCTCTCATTCCCCCCGCTAGCCTGCGTCATACGTCGCTAACCGCGTACAGAGTAAAAAGAAAAGAAATCTTAATAAGTTTGTTAGGGTGCGTTTAAATGTTGTGGACATACCACTGTTACCCATTTTTTATAATGCTCAACAATTTCTCACGCAGTCAAACTATATTTTCTTTACTGCTTCTTTTATTCATGGTTTTTGTTTTCCATTTTAATAGAATCGTAAAAGTTCGAGTGTTGTAGACCATAAATAATTTGCTCGTAAATGCAGTGAAAAACGCAAGGTATGATGGTCGTTCACTACATGAAAAGATAACATATATTGTGATCTCTTACTGGTATTTGGTCACTGGTATATTGAGTACCATCATTGTTTCAGCCGTACCATACTACAGCTGAAACGATAATGATAAACAACGGTTTAATTACTAAAAGTTAAAAAAAGTAATCAATAATCGATAAATACAAGATGCACAATCAAAATTTCGTAGAGCTTCGTAGCAAGCGACAAGCGCGTTGAAGTTTTTTTCTGCAAAGTAATTTGCTACGCTTCGTAGCAAAGCGTAGCGTTAATTTTTACTGCTTAGAAACACATGCTTCTTTCATTTTTATTGCTTCCTAGTTTATTTAAAAACATATTGTCTATTCAAAAGTCAGACTGAAATTACTTGTGACATTTTAAAAAGGAAATTGCATTTTTTTAAATTGATTTTTTTACCATACCAAAAAAAAACCTTTATTTATACCTATGCCTTTATTAACGGGACGTTGTAGTGCCGTATAATGTTTTAAAAGTGCGTTAATTAGCCCAAAGTCTTATCCACACTAAACTTTCGTCTTATAAGCGAGCACCTACAAAAAACCAGCGTCGTCATTTGGGTGAGCAAATTTCGCGGAAGTTTTCCGTTCTTCTTTCTATACTATATCTTGGTTATATTACACTTGAGCCCCATACGCCCGCACCTTGCCTTTTGTGGTTGTCATCATTTTGGAATAACACTTATTAGTGAGAGATCATCTTACTGCGCAGCAGACTTATGAAATTACTTCACATCTTTAAACAGTTAAGGACTTTTGCCGACGAAGAAACTATTAGACTCGTTTACCTTGCTCTGTGTCAGTCAATCCTATCATATTGTGTATCTTCCTGGGGCTCTGCATGCAAGACCACTCTACTCCCTCTAGAACGTGCCCAGCGAGCAATTTTGAAGGTAGCCTACAGCAAGCCTTACAGATATCCAACTGAAACACTCTACCAAGACGTACAGCATCTATCAGTTCGACAAACCTTTGTACTGGCCACAACCATAAAATTTCACAAAAAAGCGCCGCTCAATGTAACCGAAACACTCAGTAAACGAAGAACATCGTGGAAAACGCCTAAAATAACGACCAGCTTCGGCAAAAGATCATTTTTCTACCTAGGACCTTACCTCTACACTAGATTAAATGAAAAACTTACTTTGTTAAAACTTACTAAACGAAATTGTAGAAAACTTTCAACAGCATGGCTCATTACACTGAATTACAACGACACGGAAAAATTACTAATCACTCCAACATAAAACTCTGCACAAAAAACTTAAACCCTGCTTTGACTCCCATAACAACCATCACTCTAACGTAACGACTCGCCTTTCCCACATACCTACCTATAATCAAGATCGACCCAGCAATATATACACACGCGCATACATAAATACATCCACATGTGGGCCTCCTGTGATACCCAGACTCTTAAGAGACTGGTAGTAGCAGGAGAGCCCACAATTACACACATCTTTGCATCACACTAGCACACACCCCTCCATAATATACGTTACGTTTACAAATACACACACTATTACAATACAACAACACATTCGTTCACAGAACACAACACATTTACACACACTTGAGGGCAACTCCTGTGATACCCAGACTCTTAAGAGACTGGTAGTAGCAGGAGAGCCCACAAATAAACACATCTTTGCATGACACTAGCACACACCCCTCCACAATATACGCTACGTTTACGAATGCACACACTATTACAACACAACAACACATTCGATCACAGAACACAACACATTTACACACACTTGAGGGCAACTCCTGTGATACCCAGACTCTTAAGAGACTGGTAGTAGCAGGAGAGCCCACAAATACACACATCTTTGCATCACATAAACACACACCCCTCCACAACATACATTACGTTTACAAATGCACAAATCTTTACAACACAACAACACATTTACACGCATTTGCGGGTAAATCCTGCGATACCCAGACTCTCAAGAGACTGGTAGTAGCGGGAGAGCCCGCAAATACACACTCACACCCTAAAAACACTTAGCCTTCTCCTCCACATACAGTCACACAACATTCATAATTTCAATATCAAACACGAAAGAGAACTGACCCCCACAACACAGGATTTATTCCTAGGGTGGGGATCAGTGCAGAAACTCATATTACTCTATTTTTTAATTAATTTGTATTATTATGTACCTACCAATTAGAAAATTTATAATGTAATTTGTAGCAACTTTACTTATAATCTACATAAGTTACAGTTATTGCCTTTTTTAGTCTGTATATTTTATGTATCATACTTTTGTGTCAAATAAATAAATTATTATTAAATTATTATTATTAGTCAAAGTGAAAACTTCTTATCGGCTAAAATCATAAGGTTCATTTTTGCACGTGTAATAAATTAGGTCAGTCTAAGCTAGTTTTATACGCGTTCAACCATTCATTAAACTATGTAGTTACATAAGCAAGGGTCGAATTTTCAATCATTTTAGAAAATTCAACAACATTGTATCTTTATGTATGTATGTAGTAGGTATAGTGTTATATCAAAATGACACCTTTCATTTGTCACTTATCTATCGAGCAAAATATCTTATAAATTTTCTAAAATGTTTGAAAATATGAAAATATGAATGTTTGAAAATTGGGTCAAAGGTCAAAAGATCCATAGTCAACCATAAACAATTTTTTTATTAATAATATGATTTTGACAGTAATTTTTAAGTTTTATTATGAAAATAATGTTTAAAATAACTATAATTTCAAACAAAAAATGTTCAATATTACAATTTAAGGTGAATGAATACTCTACAGTAAGGGCTGACCCTTATATTACTCCGTATACATGTATAATGTCAATTGTGGTGGTGTGTGTGCCTTGACATTATGTGTGTTGGCACGGACGCCAATTTTTTAGAGTAATTTGATTTCTTCATTTGGAGTGGGTATTGTTTTTCTTATTTTTTTCCCTATTTTGTAATTTACGTTAAATAATCGTAGGTTTTATAAGTATGCTTGTTGAGGTCATGCGTTAGCTAATTCGAATTCACCTACCAACTAATTAGAGACACTAGTACTAAAGTACTAAAATTATTCTTTGACGACTTTGTACCTACTATTTTTAAAGGGTTTGTATTTGTACTGATAAATCTAAGAATAATTAAGAATAAGAATAATTTATTGCCAAACAGAACAGGTAATCAAGTAAAGTAAAGTAAAGTAAAAAGTATCTTTATTGTAACCATAAAAACATGCTATAGAAAAATACAAACTTGGACATCTGTACGAACACTAACTCCCACCCTAGGAATATCCTGTGTTGTGGGTAGTTAGTCTCTTTCGTCACCTAGTCATGTTGAAACAATAAGAAAGTTATTACGCTAAGCAAGGGTACAACAAATTCTGAGAAAAAAAAAACAAAACTAAATATGTAACAGTAAAGTGAAAAAAGTAGTGTAACAAGATATGATTAATTGTTAGTTATAGTGATAAATAAATAAATATAGACAAATTTATATTATGTTTAAGTATGTGTTATCCCAAGTAATACCTACCTATGCTAGTCATTGGCAGTTAACAGCATGGTCTGTATGTATGAGTAGCGATATGAGTGGAGTGAGGAGGAGGGAGGGAGGGGGGGGGGGGGGTGAATGAATGAGGGGTGTTGTGTTTTAATGTGTGAAGGTGTGTATTGGTGGGCTCTCCTGCTACTACCAGTCTCTTAAGAGTCTGGGTATCACAGGATGAGCCCACTTGTGTGTACCTGGTGAGTGTCATGAATGTGTTGAGTGAGTGTATTGGTGGGCTCTCCTGCTACTACCAGTCTCTTAAGAGTCTGGGTGTCACAGGATGAGCCCACTTGTGTGTACCTAGATGAGTGTCATGAATGTGTTGAGTGAGTGTATTGGTGGGCTCTCCTGCTACTACCAGTCTCTTAAGAGTCTGGGTATCACAGGATGAGCCCACTGGTGTGTCGTAAATGTAATTGTGTGATTAAAAGTTATGAGTAAGTTTTAGGCGATTGTACTAAGCAGGTTTTCAGTTTCGGCATAATTGAGAGTAGAAAACCAGGTTGATATAGTTTTTCTACACTTTTTCCTTGTGAGTTGCACGATACTAAGCAGTTTATTTAATTTAGTGTAAATATATGGTCCAAGGAAGTTATAGGATCGTTTACCAAAACTAGTTGATACTATTGGAGTTCTCCAGACTTGATGGCGGTGCCGTTTACTGTTGGACTCAGTCACAGTTAAAAATGTTTCTTTGTGGAATTTGAGCGTGGTCGTTACAATAAACAATTGTCTCACTGAGAGATGCTCCACATCCTTATATAATGAGTCAGTAGGATAGCGAAACGGTTTACCGTATGCTACTTTGAGGGCAGCTCGTTGTGCACGTTCTAGTCGAAGCAAGTGGGATTTGCAAGCAGAACCCCAAGCAGGCAAACAGTAACAGAGCACCGATTGGCAGAGTGCTTGGTATACCAGTCTCATTGTTTTTACCTCAGCACTTGGTCTTAGTTGCTTCAAAATATGCAAGAGCTTTCTCAGCCTACCACATGTGATGGATATTTGTTTTTTCCATGACATATTTTCGTCAATATAGACTCCTAGATATTTAATTATGTTTACTCTATCAATGGTTGGGCATGGGCAAGTACTATGGTGGATGTTTGTGTTGGATTGGTGTAGTTTGATGTCTTGTGGTAAGTTCGGTGATGTTCGTTTCGATATGCTGAACGCTATGTATTTGGTTTTATCTGTATTTAAGGTTAGGAGATTTAACTGCAGCCACTTCTGTACAATTTCCAAGCCAGACTGGGTATTTTGGTATACTTCGCTCCATGAGTCACCGTAGAATATAATTGAGGTATCATCTGCGAATGCAAATGTCCTAGCTTTTTCAAGGCGCAGTGAGCAGAGGCTATTGATGTATATCAAAAATAGAGTCGGGCCCAAAACACTACCTTGGGGTACCCCGAATATGGCTTCAGAGAAATCACTAACAAGGTTTTCCAGTTTAACTCTCTGCTTGCGACCGCTAAGATAAGACTCAAACCATGCAAGAGCAGTACCTCGTATGCCTATGGATTCCATTTTACGTAATAGTATTGGCCTTGAGACCGTGTCGAAGGCTTTTGCTAAATCTAGGAAGACACCGATGCACCGCTTGCCACTATCCAATCGAGCAGTAACAAAGTCTGAGAGATTAGTCACGGCGTCTTCTGTCGAGCGATTAGTGCGGAAGCCATACTGGTTGTCCGATATCAGCCGATCCTTTTCAAGATAGCTGAGAAGGCGTTGAAGTTTAGGACACAATGGTTTCTTAGTATAGATAATAATTAATAAAACGTCGAGCCCTTGAGTCTCAGGAGTACGAGTTACCTTGGTTTAATTTCAGTAACATTTCTATGTTGCCAGTCGAGCTATTAAAAAATTAAAGCAATACTTTTTTAAACTATAACTAATAGTAATAAGACACATATGAAGACAAACTCAATAAAAAATATGTGAGTGGCTTGATGACGATGGATGGGTTAAGTTTGGGATGAGATGACCTTAAATAAATAAATAATATAATAATCATTATTGGTGGACTTTTCACACGGCACTATCTAGCCCCAAACTAAGCCAAAGCTTGTAACCCTTGTCATCAGAATTAAAAAAAAAAAGCGCTGGTTTTGCATGGAACTGGTACTTAGATTCATCTAGCTTTAAGACGTTTCAAAATGACCCTTGATTGTGATTCAATTGACTAAATACCTACCTTGTATTACCTCCTCAAAATTTTAACTCAAATTTATTAAATTTATACTAATACTTATTTTAAAAAAGATGACAAAATTATACTTTGACTAATAGAGCACTGGTGGTCTAGTGGTAGCGCCCCGCCTTCCGATCCTAAAGTCGTGGGTTCGAAACCAGTCGTGCACCAATGAGTTTTTCTGTTCAAAAATTCATGTGCACAATGCCTGTACTCTCAAACGGTGAAGGACAACATCGTGAGGAAACTAAAGTAAAATAAAGTTCTATAAAATGTGTCAAGTGCTTGAAAGAAGCCTCTTAAGGCGCACTTAAACTCCTTTCACCACACTGTTTAGAAAGAAACTAGTGACACGACAGGAGAAGAGAGAGAAAGAGAGACTATACACCACTATTTTGTATTAACCAGAAAAAATTTAAGGATAGTTGCAGCAGAGGCTACTAATGCTATTGGCACTGTCAAAACTTTTTAATATTTAACTTTCACCAAGCTATCGAGGTTTGTTTTCAAGCAAAATCCTGCACAATTTTATGGACACCCTACAAGAAAATACTACGGAATACTACTGCTAGTAAACATCGTAAACACTCCATTCATTATGACTCCTTCCATCTACCGTCTCGGCGTAGGTATAGTACCTACCTACGTCACATCATCTTGTCGCACTCATCGTATTCCTTCTCTCTCGCTCACTAGATAAATAATTCGATGGGTAGGTAGGTAGGTAGGTAAGTATCATAAAAAAGACAATATTTTTGGTTTTTTTTAAATCCTTTTATTTGTAATTAATTGCCATTTTTCTTCATACCTACTTTGGCGGGCTTAAGACCGTCAAGCTATTTACAACAAATAAAGTTATTTACAGTAAGTACTTACAACTAAGCACGTCACTAACCTACAGTATTTTAAAAGTTGTTCAAAATGTCCACCTTCATTGTCAATGCAAACACACACACGTTTTAACAACTTGTTTTTGTGGGAAATTACTTAGTCTTTGCACTATCAAAAGCGTCTAATGCGCTACATTTGTTAGGCTCACTCACATACACTAGTCTTTTTATTTCGCTCCACAAAAAGATTGGGGGTGTCAGATCGGGCGAGCACGGAGGCCAGGCAAACTGGGCCACCGCGACCAATCCATCGGGTGCCAAACTCTTGAGATAGGTACTCTCGCACTGCGCGATGATAGTGCGGTGGCGCGCCGTCCTGCTGAAACCATAGCTCCCGCCAGGTTGTTAACGGAATATCCTCCAGCCTGGCGATGGCTAGTAGCTCCTGGTTCTTCCTGTAGTGTATCTCAACTGAGCGCACAATCTTCCAAGCGCAGGACTGGCTTGTGCTAAAGCGACATGCCGCGTCACGCGTGCTCCTCCGAGGATCTTCTTCAAAATCATTTAGGAGGTCATCGTAGAAGTTTCAGGAGTATGCAGGCCCTCCTCGTCCTTGCGGCACGTAAACAGAGCCATGGTCTAATATGCGTTGGTATAATATGCTGGACATCGTGGAGTAATTTGGTTGCCGATTGTTTGGGTACCATTCGCGGTACATCCGTAGGTAATCACTCACATTTCCCCAGACTAAAAATACGTAAGTACGTAACATGTATGCGTATTCTCTCGTAGTGTACTGACAAGCTATCGTGAACGTGAAAACCACAATAAATTAAGTACTCTAAATTAGATGCAGGTGCGAGCGCAGCGGTCAGTGACACCCGTAAAATAAAAATTGTCCGCGGGTATGTGTTTAGTTCGACACGAGTTTGCCGGCCATAGATGAAATAATAGTTAGTATTGCGCGAGCGGCGCGTTTTGTTTCGTTTTGAACGAGACCAAAATTTATGAATGGATGAGAATGAGACTCGGGTATAAGACTCTGTAGTAGGTACGTACGGATAACGGGTAACTAGTTATCATCTTTTTCTTGGGATATTCTTTTTAATTATTTTTTTTGAGTTTTAACTACATAAACGTGATCAGTAACTGACACTGAGTATACGGTTTTTTTTTTTGGTAATTACAAAATAGTGGTGTATAGAGGCATTGGTTTCATTACGATGTGTTATGGAACACGTGGTAATGTTGCATTACGTACGGAGACGAGGCATCCATTCATGGTTGACATACCAACTGCCCGCACCAAGCGCTTTGCTTTCAACATTCATCACGCGTACGGCCAAAGAATGGAATTCCTTACCGGCGTCCGTTTTTCCGAATGCCTATAATTTGGATGCTTTCAAGAGAAGAGTGAATAGGTATTTTCTAGGTAAACGTGCCACATCGTCGACCACATCTTCACTTAACATCAGGTGAGATTGCGGTCAAACGTTTAACCTATAAGTTGTAAAAAAAAAAAAAAAATCTGTAGAACAACATATAATGGGATAAAATGAGTGTAATTCGTCCTTTGTACTCGGGAAATGTGGAAGTTCGTCGGGTTCTTCAAATCCTAGCCTTTGACGAATCAGCTCAAAAGCTGGAAAACTCTCGACTTTAAAATATTTCATAATCTGACTTTCACAGACATATATTTTTTTCTTTTTTATACAACTAGCTGATGGAACAAGCAGATGGCCCACCTGATGTTAAGTGGTAACCATCACCTATAACAAAGCATTGCCTCGTAAGTCACGCGCGATAGGAACGTGCCCTACGATGCACTGCCCTGCGTCTGTCAACTTGAGGTATACAGATGTTAAGCCTCATGTGCCTGTAATTACACCGGCAATCACACTCTTCAAACCGAAACACAGCAACGCTGCTTGGCGGCAGAAAAAGGCGTGGTGGTAGTACTTCCCCGGACGAGCCCTTCACAGAGAGCTCTACTACTCTTGAAATACTATACAAGTATTTATTTAGTACCGTGGTATATTTCTGGCATCTAGGCTTGGTCACGTGGAACTGGCATGTAGATTCAACTAGCTTTAAGACGTTACAAAGTTTTCCTGTTGATTCAATTGACTTCAAATTCAAATTTGATTTTGAAAGACAGTATGGTGTCATTTCAAACATGATGAGGCCGTATGTAGCATACATTTCATGAACATTATATGAGTTTCATGAGAGATTCATTTTATATGAATCTCTCATGAAACTCACTAACTCACAGGCATATGAGGCTTAGCATCTGTATGCCTCAAGTTGATGGACGCAGGGCATTGCATCGTGGGGCACGTTCCTGTCGTGCGTGACTTGCGAGGCAATGCTTTGTTATAGGTGATGGTTACCACTTAACATTAGGTATGCCATCTGCTTGTTCCATAAGCTAGTTGTATAAACAGAAAAAAACATGGTCTGAAATAAAGTATTAACTTAACATTATCAAAGAATATTGAGTTTGTACTTGGTACTAAAAGTTCTGAGGATATATTATCTACCATGCCTGAGGATTAAAATTTCGAAGCTGCGTGTGTGTATGTAAATACAACACCCATGTTCAATGAGTAGCTAAATATCCGTAAAAAGAGAGATGGTTACTTTAGATTCATAGCTACGAAACAATGACATGGAGACCGAGCGATGGGGCGTACAATCTTAATTACTGCGCAGAATTTATTCCTATCGTGTTACCGACTTTGATTAAAACAAGAAAATATTGTTTTACGAAACCTCCCCCCTTTACCCCTCTTACCCCCACGAATCCTTATTCAAATATCAAAGAAATCATTAAGGCAAAAAGGAGTGAGACTAAAGGTGTTTCCAGACGGACTGCACATTGAGACGAACTACATGTTTAACAGTTGAAAGATGTTATACGTTAAATCCCACTCACTTGTATTGCTGATTGATTGTATTGACAAAATTGCGGGAAGTCTACATCCTACTAATATTATAAACGCGAAAGTTTGTAAGTATGGATGGATGGATGGAAGGATGTTTCTTATCTTTCACGTAAAAACTACTTAATGGATTTTAATGAAACTTTACAATAATATAGCTTATAAAGATATTGTGTGAAATGTACAAAATATGACGATAAGTGTCAAGTAAGTAGGAAAAAATCTACCATTTGCGAGCTATTCTGGCGTACGCTGCCAAAACCGCTAGAGTAACACATATTATTATGTACTACGCCACGCTAATATAAGCTACTCAAAATACTAAACCTGCGCAGACGAAGTCGCGGGCACCAGCTAGTTTAAAATAAAGTAATCATTTATTTAGAATAGTGTACAGAGTGTGAAAAAGACAAACTAAAACGATAAAAATCGAAAATTGGCTGCGTAATTTTCATACTACACAGGTCGAAATGAAAAAATTCGGAAGGCTAACTACCAAATGCAATTATATTGATTGTTCTTCTACAGTTATAGTACGTCTCAATAGGCTTTTGGCTAGCGCATGGCTATGCAGTTCTCAACTACAGGTTGATGGTAACTTCGCGTTCTGTGCGGTCCATCTAACAGCGCAGTGAAGTCCGTCAAGAAGCACCTTTAAACGACGACAATCGGCCGGCCTTTCTTGTATTTGATGAGAGAACAATAGAGTTACTTGAAAACAGTGAAGTTTGTGTAGGTCATTCTGTAACGTAAATAAAGGTGAAAATAGAGAATAATTTTTAATTGTATTGCCACATTTGGCGAATTCTTTAGAGTTTTAGACACCTTTGGGTGGTAGTAGTGACAGATTTGTAATAAATAACCTTTCTATAAGAGTTTTGTGGGTCAAGAAGAAAATTATGAAAAACGTCACTGCATGTGCCTAGAGGTAGTTTAAAAGTAAATTAATAGTTTAATAAGTTGTCCAATGTATGTATTTATGACAGATATAGATTATTTTATTTTTTTACAATAAATTATAAATATAAATCAGACAAAGCCGGGTGGAACAATGAGTTACTAAATATTCAGGCCGAACAGAGGATTTAAAGGCGGCAATTTTAACCTACACTCTTATCCTGATCGCAGGATAATTTATCTTAACGAAAGAAAGGGGTGGGCTGTAGGGCTGTTGGGGAGGAAAGGGGGGGTTTCACCCAAAAATTGGGTAAAAATGTTGCCAGCGAGCGATTAAACCTTGGGGAGATGCGTTGTATTAATCACCACCCGCCCAGAGTCGTCTTGGAGGATTTCGCGGTGTTTTGTATAGAGGTGGCAGCACCACTATCGACGAACAACACCGGACCATTGCCTTTTAAAATCCTTTAATTTACCATGTTCAAAAAAGGAATGGCATGGTCAGTGACAAAAGATGAACATTTCTGATTTGTATAGTTTAAATATTTCTCAAATCTACTCACTTTTGACCAAAGGTTTGGAATGTACTTGAAGATCCGTCTTAAGTAATAATTATCTTCCTAAATTTTGCAGCAGAAAAAACACAAATGTATTAGGATATACATTCTGCTAGCTCGCAGTAATACATGACATCAACTCTACTACTTAGCTAAATTAACTTTTTTTGGCATAAATGTCCAATAGCCTTTTGTGTAACAATAAATAAATAGGATGTTTTAGTTATAAATACTTTGTAAAAATTGATGACATCGAAATCAAAAATTGCTAGCTTATATCCCTTTCAAACAACTTTTGCTGAAAAAACCAACAGCTAAAAACAAAGCAGAATTTCATAAACATTATTCGTATAGAACCAATTATAGGTCTCTCTGGGAAGTGTAAAAAAAACAATGATAATCCTACAAATATCAAAACAATTATTGCTTCTAGTAGAAGTTAAGCAAAAAATCACGGCAAAGTTTTGAATTCGGAGCGTGGGTATGCAAGAGGGTGTGTGAGAGAGAAGTGTGCACGTATTTTTGAGGCTTCTCCGGGTGGTATTAACAACTCTATACTTCTGTAAGTCGCTGTGTCCGGGCGGGGGGCACCTTGGCTTTGTTTTAATATTTTCACAGGCATTATGAAGGGTTTCCTCGCTTTCAAATAATTTTGGCTTCTGCTGGTGAAGTTTTCATAAAAGTTTCATTCTATCAATAATTAACGGGAACAATCCTGGGTTTGCTGATGCGATTATAAAGGTCGAGTTTTTGCCTTATCTTAATTTTTTTTGGACGTTTCAAAGTTTTCTTTGTTGGTAATCGAGTTGCAAAGTTTGAGAAAGGGGAGACGGTGTGCGTAATAAATTATGAATTGGTGCATTATGTTTTCGTAATTGCGGCGTGGAAATGACAATTCGAACTAAGAAATAAGAAGGAAGAAAAACTCGTTATGAACCCAAACTCGAATTTTTATGATTAAGCATTTTGCGGCCGGCCAATCCTACTAATATTATAAACGCGAAAGTTTGTAGGTATAGATGGATGGATGTTTGTTACTTTTTCACGTAAAAACTAATGAATGGATTTTAATGAAACTTTACAATAATATAGCTTATACATCAGAATAACACATAGGCTAAAATTAATAAAGATATTGTGTGACTTAACCGTGACAAATATAAATATTGAAGGTATATTCATATTGTGTGAATTTTTAACATTAACACTTTTACATTATTTTGGATTTTTTTTGAGTAGAGATACATTCGGTACAGAGATTTATAATCGAGAGCTCATAGATTTTACAAGAAGAAGCCGCTAGCCAGCATTTTGCACAAACAATAACAAACTACATTTTGACCAATTCATAGTCATAGACATTTTTTAAAGTTAAAATGGTATTGCTATCATAAAAAAATACTTAACGCTATTTATTAATGAGGCGTCGCCTACATCAAGTAGGTATAAGTATTCAGATTCTTTCGGGATGTCTTAAACAGTCGCTTCTGGCCACGTGGTTCGAGCGCATGGTTCGATCAATCGGACAACGTGAACTATTTTTTCCAGTTGGTTCGATTAATCGAACCATGTTTTCTTGAGACTCCAAATATTATATTTAGTTCATATCCAAATTTAGCATTTGTTGATATTCCATACGTGACATGTTGCCAAGTTGCAAGTTGCCAACCCATCATATTATACTTACAACTGCTTAAATGAACAGTAGTATCTAAATGAACAATGCCAATAATAAAGCAGTTTTCCCACTACCAGACAGTACAAAATCACTTTGTGAAGTTAAAAAGTAGAGGTCACGTAACGCTTAGTATTCAAAGGTTACTGCGCAAACAAGGGGCCAACATGTGACTCTACATTCGCAACACGAAACAATTCTAATGAACTTTCCTTCACTTTTTCAATAAGCGATAGCACATGAGACTTAACATCTGTATGCCTCAAGTTGATGGACGCAGGGCAGTGCATCGTAGGGCACGTTCCTATCGTGCATGACTTACGACGCGATGCTTTGTTATCGGTGATGGTTACCACATAACATCAGGTGGACCATCTGCTTGTTCCATCAGCTAGTTGTATAAAAAAAAACCTTCTGAAGATCGTGGGTTCCGAGCCCGTGCACACATTTTTCTATTAGAAAAATTATGAAATCACTGAATGTTTGCTATAGTCTGAAACAAAATCTTAAAATATACGAGTGAAACTTATAGGCCTGGCAGGTTCACACCTAAAACATGTTCCAGTTAAATCCTATAAAACAAAATTAAATACAAACACTCCAAAACTTACCCAAACTAACCCCGATTCATGTTAAAAACAAGAAATTAAAACTAGCCATATACGAGTCGAAAGCGCTTACTACGGGTTCCCTTTTAACCGTCAATGCTTTATTAACCCTTATAAAACACACGCATGTATATGTACTTATTTATTTGTTAATACTACTTTATCAGATTTTACATCGTAGGTGCTGAAGAAAATTCTCGATTAAGTAAGTAAAAAAAAAAAGAAAAAAAAAACAACGCTACACAGCGTAGTGTACATGTACTTATTTATTTGTTAAAATACTGTATCAGATTTTGCATCGTAGGTGCTCTAGAAAATTCTCGATTTCGGCTAAGTAATTAAAAAAAAAGCCCAAAAAAAAACAAAGCTTTTCAGCTTGACAATGCTTCTGTTTTAAATTTAGAAAACGCTTGTGATTGGCTGGCAGATGCACGATGCAGCATCGCATATTAGCCAGTCACCAACTAATACATTTTATATGGAACCTTATTACACCCGTTATTTTATAAAATGTTTTGTATTATTATTTTATTAAAATATTGAAAACATATTGGCCTAAACTTTGACTGGCCGTAATTTGCAATGAAAACCGCAGCCCACCTCACCTCCTTTATCTAGCTCAAACAACCACTGAGGAATAATGATTCTTCAATGGTGTTAACGAACCGGAAGACGAAGCATAGGAAGTCAGTGGATAGAGAAGGCTAAGAATATGACTGATGATGACTCTTATTATATTTGCAATAGCAGCAAAAAAACATCAACTCCGCATTATGTCAACATTGGCAGTATATGCTGATATTCTGCTGAATACGTAACCCTAAAAGCGCAAACAAACAATCCGCTTTCAAGTCCAGCGTACCGGTTTAATAGTTATACCGGTTTTTCACGACTCGTGCTTTTGTACAGCTAATTGGCTGGCGACCGATGTTTGCAAGCGACTGACCCGTGCTTGTTGACTTGCACTAAGCACGTAGTTAGTAGTTTTTTATTAAAACATCGGTGGCTAGGAAAATCTTGATTCGTTAAAAAATGTGCACCACTAATATATATTTGAAACGTGTTTCGGTCACTTGTTAGCAAAATATATTATAATAACATAGCGATTTGCAAAATGATCATGCTCTTACCAAAAAAATATTCAATAACGATTTGTAAATTAAATCTGTATCCTAAAATAGTTTTCTAACCGCACCTAAAATAATCTCCATATGATCATCTACCTATCTACCACATAGATACTTGCTAGTCACTGACCAACTATTTTCACCTTTGTAAAGCTATGGGCCAAATAGGCCCACATAGCTTTATAAAAGTCAACGAGACAAAATAGTTTGAAGCAAAACATTTTGTCGAACAAATTAACCCTAATACCATTTCCCAAGAACACCAAAGAAAGTTCCGCCTATAATCCTTTTAATGTAAAACAGCCACGAATGTAACCTTTACCGGTAAAACCGTTATCAAATTTATAGACATACACCGAACATTTTTCCGCCCATAATTTGAAAGTTAATATTATGCTAAAACCACCACGTGCGAGGCACGGTATGGCACAGAGGTTCGTGCATGGATTTTAATTATTGTCATGTACCAAATATGGCTTCTAATAAATGTCATTATGAACCTGTAACTTAGCCAAGATATCCCTTACATTTGCCGAAGTATCCACCGACCTTAACCCTGTGGCGTTAGAGTTGAAAATAAAAACCGGTTGTTTTTTTCTGGTTTTCGTAAGTTGGTTTTGATATAGTTCTTTAATGGAACAGCGATGCCATGTGCGTGACAATGACAGTACGTAGGTAAATAATAAAGGTATTATGTGGATGCAAGCGAAGACTAGTACGAAACTTTTGCGGTATTCCATTCTGGTATTACGTCGCGACGTACTGTCTCATTACAATGCCGAGTTGAATTGCTTCATACCAGTTTTCCAATGTAAAAAATAGTTTTTGCAATCGACAAACTTGTTTGAAGGACTTTGCTTTGTAAATTGAATGGAACCTTGCAATGTCACGCGAATATAATTCATTTATGAATTTATTTGAAGCAAAACTTAATTAAATTAGTTTTTAAGTATCGTGCTACGGTGCATCGTAGAGCAAGTTTGAAAACGTCTACGTAGTTTTACATTATATTGGTTACCCGAATTACTTTTTTTCAAGGTCTTATGTAGGGACTTGTGAATGTAATAAACTAATATCAATTATTTACGATTTAAAACTTTTGTATAGTTTAAGAAATGAAGCCTTCTATAATCAGCAGTGAACTTCTTCAATTTGATGATGACGATGTATGAAAGTAGCTATACAAGTATTGAGAAAAGTTATAGAAGTAACTTTGCAGGTATTATTTTGAATCAATCACATCATCATCAGGCCCAACACTATTATACATTTCCGGCCTTGCTACTAAAAATCTGTCTAAAGATAAACTATGCTTAAACTATTGCCATCCCTTACCAATGCGTAATGGCAAACAGAGAGAGCGCTAATTTTAAGCATTATTTAACTTTAAACACCATTTTATAGAATAAGGGTTCAAGTATAAGCGTTTTTTTTAAAGCCGGAAAAAAACAGAATACAAGAACTTTTTTCCCATCTTTAAACGTATACGACCTTCTAAATAATCATAAATTTTTTTTATGAAACGCGAACTTTTAATAAACATTTATATTTTTCCTTGATGAAAAGCTTATACTTGATCACTTTCCTTATCTCAAGACCCAGCCAAAGCCCACGAAATCCGTCCACAATCAAATAAAACACACATAAAAGGAAAATTAATTTCTTAAAATAACACTTAACCTACCATCCTAATATTGAACCAAAACAACGGACAATAAGAAGCAGTAGGCCGTATAAAACGTTCGCGCGTTCCACCCCCGAGGGGGTGAGGGGGTGGCCCCACTTAAGTCCTACCCTTTAAAGATTTCGTCCTCTCATTTTTAAGACTTTACAATACCAACACATACATACTCTGAGGGTTCTTAATTTGAATTAGGGACTTATAAGAAAAGTGTGCGTGTGTGGGTGGGAGATTGGAGATTGGATTTTTCCGTGTTCCCTGTAATTAATGTGATTCATTAGGGACGTGAGGGTACTTGACGAGACATGGCGGGATAAATAAATGCGTGGCAGAAATTATGTCCGTAATGAAGATGTATCAACTATCAAGCAAATATTCTGCTAAAATATTTTCGAATTCTTATCTTAGTTTAGGACAATGACGCTAACTTATAATTGTGTATGGAGATAATAGGTAAATTTCGTAAGTACGTCACTATTGGAATCACATAACTGCTTGAAAATAGCTTAAAAAGCCTTTGTCAAGTAAACTATCTATGATAATGTTGGCAATACACAGACCACTAACCTAATTAAACTTAAAAATTAACAATACGTAGGTAGTAATAGGTTGGTAAGTATAAAGAACATTTTTATAATATAACTGGTGGTTGGTGGCCGATGTAGTTCTTCTATCGTCATGTAGCTTTGTTGTGTACCGGTTTATAGCAGCTATAACTAGTTTTATAGTATAACGCCATAGGTAAATCTACTTACTAGCTAGAGGTTTCATTTAAAAATGATTTTATTGTATAAGAGATGTTAAAGTGAGGCTCGTGATTCCAATAACCACCACGCGTTTTTCTGCCGCCAAGCAGCGTTGCTGTGTTCCGGTTTGAAGAGCGTGGTTGCCGATGTAATTACAGGCACATGAGGCTAACATCTGTATGCCTCAAATTGACGGACGCAGGGCAGTGCATCGTAAGGCACGTTCCTATCGAGCGGGACTTGCAAGGCAATGTTTTGTTATAGGTGTTGGTTACCATTTAACAGGTGGACCATTGGCCTGTTCCATCTGCGAAGTCTATAAAAAAATACCTGACCAGAACGTGGTATAATACAATTATCCAGATATAAATTCAGATATAAACATAATACACAATCATAGATTGCTAAAATAAATAAAAAATAACAAGTCTAAAATACACAAAAACACATGCAAATAAACTTATTTTGTTTCCAATAAAAGCTATGAATTAAAGAAACAAAACAGGTTTTTTTTTAAGTTTCCCCTAAAATAAGCCTTTCATTGACTGAGTATAGACAAACCTCATTTGTATGGGTTCTTTGAAAAGTATTTAAGAAAAACACCCTTTGATTTCGTTTTAGGGTTACGAGTTTCGTTTTTAACTATATTTCATAGGTTTCATCCTTTTTATTAAGTATTACGCAACTATTTTGTTTTGGATTGAGACATTTCGAGAAATTTCTGGTTAATTTAAAAGAAATTCGAAGCGTGTCGCCGTGCGTGGGGGTCGGGGGGGGGGGGTTGATGTGAAACTTTGATTTTGTTGATAAGACAAAAATAGAAACAGCTTTATTACTTTGATTCCAGGCCAGGTATATATTCCCTCAGATTACTACCAACAACTACGTCTAGATTTAGGATATCTAAGGGGGTAGTTAGAGGTACGTCATACATTTGCCATGTATCGTGACAGGTGAGATTGTTGAAACGTCTTACGTAGGATGTAAAAAGAAAAAACAAGATACAGTAAGTTGGTGGATTCTCTAGGCCTATGTAGTTCTATCATACAAAAGAACGTAGGAACCAAGCCGTAAGTTTGTTGTCTGTTCTTCTAGGCTTGGTCGCGTGGAACTGGCACCTAGATTCACCTAGCTTTAAGACGTTTCAAAGTGATCTTTGTGATTCAATTGAATCACAACGATACTTTTTAACATTGATTTATGTCCTTAGTGGACTTCTTTAGGCTAATGATTAACTTTCGATGAGGTATATTTAAAAAATATTTTTTTATTCGCAGTTTTGCAACAATTATGAAATCAAACAAGATGTAAAGTTTAGGGCACACCTAAACCTTTTAAACACATTTTTTTAATACATTGTATTGTTTTATGTACAGTTTCACGACTTTAATCCCCAGCCTCGATAGATATCCTCTCAGACCTCTTAGTATCAAGAGCTTAGTCTAAATTCTTCTCTTCTAACTTTGAAAATGACTAAGGGGGGTCAGTCAGACGTGCATCCACATTTTGCAGTAGTTGGTATAAAAAAAAAACTCAAATCAAAATGTTTATTTGCAACTATGTATGGTATCTAATTAACAAAAGGTGGAAAACATAATATTCTAGGTACTTATAAACTAAAACACAAGCAATTATTATTATTATTAAGTTATTAAGTTACAAGAACTAAGTGTAGATTCTTTGAGGATCACTAAGGGGGGTCAGTCAGACGTACATCCAAATCTTACATTTGACACATCAACATTTTGCAGAAGTTTCTATTCCAAACGTTTGAAGTAAAAAGCGGGTATTTGAATAAGACTTTGGGACCATCTGACAAACAAGCTCCAAGATACAGGGGAATATAAAGCAGCAAGGGGGCTCTAATGTGTGGCCAATGGCTCGGAACTCGCGTACTTGTGATTTGTTTGCATTTTTATTTTTACATTAGAATGCTAATGGGTAAGTATAAGTACTTTGTATGTGTCGTTATAAGTCCGTACTCTTATGGAATGGAGAAAATGTGTCTAAACATCAATTAATTTAAAAAAAAATTTTTTTTTCCTTAACCTATACTGCCCCACTGATGGGCAAAGGTCTCCCCCATTTTACTCCACTCTCCTCGATCCTCGGTTAACTCGTCCCACTTGTTGTGGAAGGAGTAGTGGAAGGGGAAAAAAATATAGAAAAAGTTATTCTGTCATGTGTCAAAGGTACAAAATCAAAAAATTGTCGTATCAGGAATATATGTTTTTGTGGAAAATACTCAGATAGGTACATACACCAGGTGTTACAGTAAGTATAGGTGGACATTTCAAACAGCTAGATGTTGCTGTTTTTCTTGTGACGGGGGATGACAGAAAGCGTCAGGGACAACTTATTCACTCATGCCCCGATTTACGGGGCGTTTGGTTGCGCATTTTTGTACAACTAGCTGATGGAACAAGCTGATGGCACACCTGATGTTAAGTGGTAACCATCACCTATAACAAAGCATTGCCTCGTAAGTGACGCACGATAGGAATGCGCCCTACGATGCACTGCCCTACGTCCATTAAGTTGAGGCATACAGATGTTAAGCCTCTTGTGCCTGTAATTACATCGGCAACCACACTTTTCAAACCGAAACACAGCAATGCTGCTTGGCGGCAGAAAAAAGCGTGGTGGTAGTACTTCCCCGGACGAGCCCTTCACAAAGAGCTCTACTACTATTCTAAAATTTTAAGGATTAAATCACTAAATGTAGCTATGAAATATCACAAACAACAAAGTTTTGGAGAATATTATTGGAATGATTCAGCATAAATATCATTGTGAACCGCTTTCTCACCAAAAAAATGGTACTATAATAATATGTTATTGTATTTAATCAACCGAGAGGTACACTAGCGGTTATCGGCGTCTTTTTAACTCTTGTTCTTAACCAGTCGTGCAGCAATGAGTTTTTCTGTTTAAAAATGTATGTGCCAGTACTCTCAATCGGGGAAGGAAAACGTGAGGAAACCGGCATGTTGTGGAACCTAAAAAGTTCTAAAACATTGTGTCAAGGGTTCGAAAGGAGTCTCAGGCGCACTTAAAATCCTTTCACCACACTGTTTTGACAGAACTAGTGCCACAAAGAAGCGTCTTAACTTTGGTATCTCTCTCTCTTGTCGTGTCACTAGATTCTTTCGAAACAGTGTGGTGAAAGGATTTTAAGCGCTTCAAGAGACTCCTTTCAAGCACTTGACAAAAAGACTAAAAAGTTCTATAACATGAACTTTTTAGGTTCTAAGACATGCCGGTTTCCTCACGTTTTCCTTCACCGTTTGAGAGTACTGGCATTGTGCACATACATTTTGAACAGAAAAACTCCTTGGTGCACGACCGGTTTCGAACCCACGACCTTAGGATCGGAAGGCGGGACCACTAGACCACTAGAAAACACAAGAAAAGCCTCAATTCCTCTGACCAGCGAAGTTCCAAAGTCTAATGGGTTGAGATGGGATGACGCGGAATTTTTGGGAATTTCAAGTGTAATTAGAGAAGCGATCGCATTAGGGTTGTCACTTTTGGTTTATGGAGGGGGGAGGGGGGCTGGAGTTTTATCTTTGAGCCTGTGTGTGTTGGAGCGTTAAATTGTTTGTAAAATGTTGGTTATTGATTTTAACCCAAACTGGTGTTCCATTAAAAAAGGGGCCAGACTGTGTATCATCATTGGCATGAAAATTTCACTGCTGGACATACATTCCAGGAAGAAAAACGTTGAACCTTTTTTATCCATACTTCCCGTGATATTTACAACTAGCTGGTGCCCGCGACTTCGTCTGCGCAGTATTAGTATTTCGAATAGCTTATATTAGCGTGGCGTAGTACATATGTGTAACTCTAGCGGTTTTGGCAGCGCACGCCAGAATAGCTCGCAGATGGTAGATTTTTTCCTACTTACTTGACACATATCGTCATATTTTGGATAATACACACGATATCTTTATAAATTGTAGCCTATGTGTTATTCTGATGTATGAGCTATATTATTGTAAAGTTTCATTAAAATCCATTCAGTAGTTTTTACGTGAAAGAGTAACAAACATCCATCCATCCATACTTACAAACTTTCGCGTTTATAATATTAGTAGGATGTTATTGATCCGTAATCGTGTGAGGTGACGCTTTGCCATCACCAGACGGCTCTGATGGAAGACCAGCGTTGGTTTACAGCCAACTTATTGCTGAATCAGAGTCCGTTTTGCAACGCACAAAGTTATTTTATTTATACCTATGTTAAATGTTTATTTTATTTCTTAGTATCTACTTTAATTTTTACTGTCGTAATAAAGAAATTTTCTTTATTTTTTTATTTTTTTGCTTAGTATAACCGCTATGTACACACACTTTTTAAAAGTATTTATTTTTTCCTCAATAACGTATTTTTTATCCATCGACTTCTCGTCTTTTTCAAAACGTAGTTTCAATACGTAGGTCCATCAAGTAAATTTCAAAAAACTATATTAGTCTTGTAAAAATAAAACCATTATCTAAGCTACACGTTTACAAAACCAACAAGGTTGAGCAATTATAAAGGCGACTACACACAGGAAAGGAAACGTGCGGTGCATAGGTGCCACTGACAAGCTCTGAAGAAGACAGATCGTTGGGAGAATACACTGTTGACTAGTTGCTGTAGTTAGGTGTGGAGACGGCTTCTTTTCTGTAAACTTTTGTAGTTACTGAGTTTTTGGCAAAATTATTAAAATATAAAAGACACTGTTTACTAGTTGTTATATTTTAAGGCATGGAGACGGCTTCTTTTCCGAAACTGAACTATCTCAGAGAGGTTCTGTGCCTGTCTTAAATGTGTAACATGACGTGTGCTGTGTGCATGCGTGTGCGCGTGTAATAGGTACCTTCTCAGTGCAGCGCTGCAGCAGCGGCGGCGAGCAGTGCGGCAGCTGGCGCAGGTAGGAGTCCTTGGCCCACATGTATGTGTGTGCATGCATGTATGTGTATGCATGCATGCATGTGTGTGCATGTATGAGTATGTATGTGTGAGTATGTATGTGTGCGTGTGCGCGTGTAATAGGTACCTTCTCAGTGCAGCGCTGCAGCAGCGGCGGCGAGCAGTGCGTCAGCTGGCGCAGGTAGGAGTCCTTGGCCCACATGTATGTGTGTGCATGCATGTATGTGTATGCATGCATGCATGTGTGTGCATATATGAGTATGTATATGTGAGTATGTATGTGTGCGTGTGCGCGTGTAATAGGTACCTTCTCAGAGCAGCGCTGCAGCAGCGGCGGCGAGCAGTGCGGCAGCTGGCGCAGGTAGGAGTCCTTGGCCCACATGTATGTGTGTGCATGCATGTATGTCTATGCATGCATGCATGTGTGTGCATGTATGAGTATGTATGTGTGAGTATGTATGTGTGCGTGTGCGCGTGTAATAGGTACCTTCTCAGTGCAGCGCTGCAGCAGCGGCGGCGAGCAGTGCGGCAGCTGGCGCAGGTAGGAGTCCTTGGCCCACATGTATGTGTGTGCATGCATGTAAGGGTGTGTGTGTGTGTGCTTACCAAATAAATGATTATTGATTATTATTGAGGCTAAATTATTCAAATGTGTCAGAGATATTGTGGGTAAAGAAAATCTGCAGATGAACAGAAAACATAGTTTCATCTTTAAATGAAAGCTAATCTTATTATAGAGGTACAATCTCATATTTAGTATAAAAATGCTCGAAAGGAGTCTCTTGAGGCGCACTTAAAATCCTTTCACCACACTGTTCGAAAGAAACTAGTGACACGACAAGAAGAAGAAGTATAAAAATAATTTGGTTAGCAAAATTATCTATTCTATTTATTTTCTCAATAACTATTATAAAAGTCAGTATTCTAACAGCGGCTATAGGCTTGCAACCAGTCGTTTATGGAATAAAAAGTACAAAAGTGGTTATGTGCCACCAATGTAATATTTGGACGTAACTCTAGTCAGAGTTACGTCCAAATATTACATATTACCCGGAGAGATCCTCAAAAAATCTAGAGTTGGTACTTGGTACTAAAAATCTCCGGGGATACCTACCGTGTCTGGGTAGCAAAGTCGTGAAGCGTTTCTGTTTCTGATATGAAAGTGGGGAAGCATAAATTACAAAAATGAATTGACAAACCAGCCATATTTCAAAATAATTGGCAATCCACTGTCAAATTCACGTCATAACTGAAGCCCTCTCCACGCTTTGAAGCACTTCCTTGAATGATTGTCGAGCAGACGCGTGTCCTATCTCACATCGCTGTTGCCGATGTGTGTGTCCCTTTATCGTCATTTCGTTACACCTGTAGAAATGAATCACTCTCGTCAGCCTGAAGACGTCCAGTGCTGAACACAGGCCTGGCCTATATATTTCTAGGAAAGAAAGAAAGAAAAGCAATTTATTGACCAACACAAAAGAACAGAATATGCTATACATACAATAAAATTTATTAACCAACACAAAAAGAACAGAATATGCTATACATACAATAAACGAAATAACTATGTTAGGCCAATTATGTCCCCGGCTCAGTATTTGCCGCACCGTGTGGTTCACGCCACACAGTGCAACACTGATATTCTACCAGGTCCTAGGGTGGGTGGCGGCACGATTCTGAGCCCTCTTCGTTCACCGACTTCCCGCGATTTTTGCAATACTGGAGGACATCCTATACTTTGTCTAACAATTTTTTTTTTTAATTTATTTAAAATTTAACAACATACACTTTGTAAAAAATTGCATCTAAGAACCACTAAGGTTTGTGCTGGTGCTATCGCGAGTTAACAAAGAAAAAAATTCTTGGTCGGTATTCGAGAGGTGAATAAATCACCAGTGGTTTTTTTTCGAGCAAGCTTTATAAATAAGTTTGATGGCATCTTTTTTAATTGATATGTTATATACAGTTATCTACGATTGCGTGCTCAATTCAATTCAATTCATTTATTTCAGATCAAAATAATCCAATCTATTAGTACCACACAGAAATAGAACCTTAAAAAAAACGAATGTTAATTTATACAAATAAAATTTATTGATATGTTCGATTCAGGCTTTAAATAGATATTGTCACCTACTGGGTCACTAGCTTAGCAATAGGTAGCAGTTTATTAACCCAGTAACTGAAGAAGTCTGAATCCAACCGAACAGCAACAACGGCCAGCATGATATTGGTGCTGCCGCTCAATGCTCAGTGTTTTAAAACTACATGCTCAAATAAAACCTAAAACAAACATATCAAGCCCCAAAGGGTAGTTTGTTAGCCCAAAAGTAACCCTCAAATCGGCGATACAAATAAACTCTCCACCGAAACCAGTCGACCTTGCAAAAGTGAAAAAGTACCCGCAAAACCGAAGACAATTTTTAAGTCACTTTTAAGTTTACGCAGGCCGAAAAAACCCTCCGCGAAATAAGCGAAAATCGCTTCGAACAATTATTTTTCGTCCGAAATTCGAGACTTAACGAAATTCAAATCGCTTAGTGAGCGAAGGAATTATAGAAAAAGCCTGCGCATCTTCAAAGGTGGTATCAACCCTTTGGGGCTGGGGAGGGTTGGGGGTGGAACGCACAGTAATATAGAAAACTTGTGTTAGCCCAGTTCCGCGCCTTTGTAACATCATTTCGGCTGCCGGTGTACCGCGGTGCTGCACTCTTGATACTTGTTTTTGTTAAAATAATTTAATAAATAATTAATAAATATTGGTAAACTTTGCACACAGTACTATCTAGCCCCAAACTAAGCCAAAGCTTGTAATATGGGAACCAGATAGCTAATATAATACATAAATACTTTTTTTGTATATACATACTTATAATGTTATGAAATGAAATGTAGTTATTTATTAATTAAATAAAATAAACAGTAACAATTAGTCAAGCAGTCAGTGTCTTGGGGACGCAATATAATCAAATAATAAACCCTAATTTCGTGGGTTATAAAAATATAGGTACCTATTAATGTAATAAAAAATATATACATTTAAATTAAAAGTATCGAAACCATTGAATCCCTAGCAAGCTTTATAATTTAAGAAGAAGAAACAGGCCATAAGAAATAAATGTAAAGAAGGAGAAGAAACGTTTGGACCCCGAAAGGGTTGAAAAAGGGGTGCGAAATCACCCCCACCTGTACACGTCTTTGAATTCACATTATACATTTTAAAATCGTGTTGTTGTTTGTTTGTTGAAAGTAATAATAGAAATATATTATTTTATAATTTTATTTTTTCTAAAAAAACAATACTTTTCTTTAGCTTTATTAAGAAACTAAAATATCAAATTAATAGAACTGCATGGATATAGATAGATGCATGGTTTCCAGATGACAAAACGAACACTACAATAAAACCACATAAGTCACCAAATAAGTTGGTCGCATTGACCCAAAAGATGACACTGTATCGCAATATGGATGCGACATGCTCATTACAGAGGTAGGCAGTCAGTAGCGCAGGCACGATGACTGTTCTGCTCAAATTAAAAACTGCCCATAACACTTGTTTTTTTAACTTTTATACTACTTACTACTAATTATACTTGCAGTTATTATTACTCACAAACACCCTCTTGGGTTAAACTGAGCTAGATTCCTAAAAAAGTAAACATAAGTCCATTTTGTGCATTTACTTTACTTAAAGCTGATTTATACAGCTAAAGGGATTTTTTCCCTCACTATGTAAGTAAATTTATACTCAAAACTGAAAAATTGAAAAATTCAATATACAGTAGAATACTACAGAACAATTCATCCCTTAAATCGCCTAAAAGCGGCAGTGACACCAACTACGTCATAGTTCGCTAGTGTTTTGTTTCCAAGCAAACCCGCGGCCCAGATCTAAGTTAAAGTCATCTTTGTGTGCGTTCTGCTTGTGAATTTTTGCTCGCGAGAAATAAATCGCCAGGAACGTCATGTTTGGGGCCCGTTCTTTGTTTCATTAAGGGTTATATTTGGTGATTTAAATTGTTTCCCCAGTATATTGATTAGGGCTTTTGTTTTGTTCCGTTTGGCGAAAGGAGAGTGATGACCCTATTTGCCTTCCACGGTGCGACAGAGAGAAAATAATTGTAAATTAAATGAAATGTTGGATTCTATTGAATTCTATGGTTTGTTTGAGCTTCGTAGGTTGTTCAATGTTATCACCAGCCGGTAGAAGTCCACTGCTGGACATAGGTCTTCCTTAGAAAGAATTTAAGCATTCTTCATCCACTAACTTTTTTTTTTATACCACTTGCTGGCCCACCTGATGGAGATGCACGTCGCCTTTTTCTGCCGCCAAGCAGCGTTGCTGTGTTTCGGTTTTAAAAGTGTGGTTGCCGGTGTAATTACAGGCACATGAGGCTTAACACCTGTATGCCTCAAAGTTGATGGACGCAGAGCAGTGCATCTTAGGGCGCGTTCCTATCGTGCGTGACTTACGAGGCAATGATTTGTGATGGCCCACCTGATGTGAAGTGGTAACTATCACCTATGAAAAAGCATTGCCTTGAAAGTCAAGCACAATATTAGCATGCCCTACGATGCACTGCCCTGCGTCCATCAACTTGAGGCATACAGATGTTAAGCCTCATGTGCTAGTAGTTTTACTGAGGGTTAATTAAAAAAAGATTGATTTTCGAAAAGGCAGTGCGAAACGGTAAAGTGGTCAGATTTAAGTCAAAGAAAATAAGGTATTTTTTATTTAATTGGTCGTTTTTGAAACGTCTATAGCTAGGTGAATCTAAGTGTAATAAAACAAAAATTCAATAGTAAAAACGTAAGTACACTTATTGACAAAAAATAAAATAGTTTATTGAACCACATAAAAACTATTCAAAAATAACTATTGACCTCCCGCTATCATAAATTAATTGCTCAATTGATATGAAAATGAAATGAAAACCTTTGCAATAAAATTAATATGTACAATTTGGTTTCGCAGTTAATTTGTGTAAAAAGTGGTTTGTCCAGTTAGCTAATGACCAATTGATGTCAAAGTCAAAGCCAAAAAGTATATATTCAATAATTAAGAGTAGTAGAGCTCTTTGTGAAGGGCTCGTCCGGGGAAGTACTACCACCACGCCTTTTTCTGCCGCCAAGCAGCAACGCTGTGTTTCGGTTTGAAGAGTGTGGTTGCCGGTGTAATTACAGGCACATGAGGCTTAACATCTGTATGCCTCAAGCTGATGGACGCAGGGCTGTGCATCGTAGGGCACGTTCCTATCGTGCGTGACTTACAAGGCAATGCTTTGTTATAGGTGATGGTTACCACTTAACATCAGGTGGGCCATCTGCTTGTTCCATCAGTTGGTGGTATTAAAAAAAAAAAAAAAAAAACACAAGGATCACTTTGAAACGTCTTAAAAGCTAGGTAAATCTAGGTACCAGTTACACGCCACCAAAGCCCAGAAGAACAGGCAACAAACTTACCGTTATAACCGTTCTTTTGTATGATGTAAAGACATGATAAATAAAATAATTGTGGTGGACATTAATTTACACAGCGCCATTTAGCCCCAATCTTAGTACTTAGTACTAGACGATCTGAGGGGAAATATACCGTGACTTTGATCCCCAAGTCTCTGATGAGTGTTTTTTGTTAATAATATACTTATCATATTTTACAACACCCATGCAGCCACAGAACAAACTATATGTCCATTGCACAAATGTTTGCCTTGAAGATAAAAACCGAAACAACGCATTTGTTTTTTTTTTATTACAACTAGCTGAAACACAGCTGGTGGCCCACCTGATGTTAAGTGGTAACCATCACCTATCACAAAGTATTGCCTCGTAAGTCACGCACAATAGGAACGTGCCCTGAAATGCACTACCTTGCGTCCATCAACTTGAGGCATACAGATGTTAAGCCTCATGTGCCTGTTACATTCCGATTGCCATTACAAACCGAAACACAGCAACGCTGCTTGGCAGCAGAAAAAGGCATGGTAGTAGTGGAAATTATTGATTATATAGACATATCTTTACCAAAACTCACGAAAAATCAAGCAACTGACACCAAGCGATAAAAAAAATATCACCCCCTCTTAAACCCTTTTAAAAGACAGCTCAAATAACTACAAAGAATCACCAGGTGTCTTGAAATCGAAATTCAATACCAATTAAAACATCTAAGTAGTATTCAAATTAAGGAATATTCTTCATTGAGCCGTTCGCGGGTCTCATTTAAATTAAGCTTTTGAAAAAGTCTCATATCTTCCTTACCAGGGGCTGATGTACAAGCCTCCTCGTAAAGGGGTAAGGTATTTTTCTTGGGGAGGGGGCGGGTGCAAAAATGCGTAGCGACGCACACATCTATGCGTGAATATTTACTCACGCACACAGACGAACGCTGTATGTAAAACACTTTAAGAAGCGCCGAAGAAATTCTAGACGCTTAGCGAATACAGGGTGTTCGGAAATGTAAATAATTAAAGGATAAAAGCAATTTTTTTTCTGTTTAATTATTTATGCCAGAAAAAAAAAAACATCTAAGCCCCTTTTTTGTACTTGCTGAAGTCGATGGCCCACCTGATGTTATGTGATAACCATTGTATAAAACAAATCATTGCATCGCAAGTCACGCATGACAGAAACATGATGCACTACCCTACTCCCAATATCTTTAAATCTATAATAATATATGAATGGTAAAGTTTCTTTCGTAATACCTCAAATGTATCATCCGAGTGGGAGGTTACGTTAACCACCTGCGCCATCGGATTCTAATCACACTCGTCGAAAAACACATAGGGATAATGTTGGTACGGTACTTACTTATGGACCGTGGCGTTGTATGGTGTAGACACCTGCATTGTGTTTTTGAGTAATCACTACATAGTATAAAACAAAGTTGCTTTCTCTGTCCCTATATCCCTACGTATGCTTAAATCTTTAAAACTACGCAATGGATTTTGATGCGGTTTTTTTATAGAAAGTGATTCAAGAGGAAGGTTTATATGCATAATACAAGCATAATCTCTTAGGGATAACCCACAATAACCATGCGAAGCCGGGGCGGGTCGCTAGTCTACTATAATTCATAAAAGAACGAAATAAAACCATACCATCACTTGCTGATGGAACAAGCATATCCTTATGATATTAAGTGCTGACCATCACCTATAAAACATTGCCTCGTAAGAAATACACGATTGGAACGTGCCTTTCGATGCACTGCCCTGCATCCATCAGCTTGAGGCATACAGATATTCCTCTAGCCTCATGTGGCTGTAATTTTACCGGCAACCACACTCTTCAAACCGAAACACAGCAACGCTGCGTGGCGGCAGAAAGAGGCATGGTGGTAGTACTTCCCCGGACAAGCCAAGTTTACAAAGAGCTTTACTACTCTTGAAATACTAGCATCAAACGCCTGTAATTTCTTAAATATTTGTAAGAAAACATGACAACACCCTGTCCAAGGGGGTGAAAGCGAAAGGGTTGCGGAGGCGATTGCTACCCGGGGGTGTCCACCGCCTTCTTACAACCTTTTTACTGAGGGGGTGCAGAGTAATAGACTACAGAGGCTTCAGATGCGTATTGAAAATTGCTCTTAGAATTTTATAATGGCGTATTTTAAATTTGATTACGTAATGCTCTACGGGGAAAGATGTGACATTTTATTAGTTGGGATTATTAGCTGGGCAATTTGGATACTTTGAGTAACTTAGATTTTTATAATAAGTAGTTTATCATAGTTATAATCTTGCAACAGTATACTTTGTTATAAGTATGATAAACAATTTTTTTACGAATAGTTACAATGAATTATTGTAACAAGTATTTACAAAATGTACAAAATACACATGAAACAGTTGTGCTATCTGCAGACCGTTTCAAACGACTTAGAGATAGCTCAACTGATCCAATTTTACACATAAAAACTACACATGAACCTTTATAATTTAGAATGTGATTTAAATGTTATTAACTACTCGTACCCCTGCGACCAATCTTCCATACTTTAACAATCCTCACCATCCAAAGGTAGTCTGGAAGATATCGCTATCAGCGATAAGACCGCCCATTGTACTTCTTTATTTTATATATTTTGTTGTTCAGTTTGGTGTACAATAAAGTATTTTTCATTCATTCATTAACTCGAAACCTTTATTGATTATGTTTAAAAAAAATATCATTTAATATAATTAGCATTGTTTACATAGCCCGAATAAATGATAATCATAGCTCAGAAGACCCTATAAAAAATGTTTACAAGTTGTGTAGCACGAATACTATTAACCTTAATATCGCTATAAACCTTAAAACCTGAACATGCCGGGCATCACTCACGAATATCGCTGAAAATAGCCAATAAATATATTTCTTTTAGCGCCACAGCCTCTGAGCTGTGTCGCCAAGAATGTTGTATTAGCGAGGCGAAAGGGGGATGAGAGGGGGTGTAATTGCAAAATAAAATTAGCAAGGGTACGTGCTCAATTTGCGCCTCCCGGCACTGATTTGTTTTCACTCCTGGTCTGCCTATGTACGGGTGTCTCGGACTACTCTCCGCTCTGCTTCCTTAGCCTATATATTATTGATCCGCGTTGCTCTGCCATATTGTTTTGTAACGCGCAAAAAGTCTCATTATAACTTACTTGCTGCTCGCAACTATTTAACTGGTGTTGTATTAGTGCTAGTATTCTAGCGGCGATGGGCTTGGAACCTGTCACGTATTGAATACCTGCAACTACTAATGTACTACTGCTTCTTATTCTTGTTTCGTCACTAGTTTCTTTAGAAACAGTGTGTTAAAAGGATTTTAAGAGCTGATTTCACCATACTCTGTTAGTTATTAATCAAGGATTAACAGGCCGTTAAATTTAACCTTAGATGTCAAACGCGTACATTTGCACATAAACTACTACATAATTTGGATAGGTAACAAATGTATAACATTTGGACGTACCTCTGACTACCTCCATAGACGTCCTAAAATAATCTTAAAATGGGACTTGGTACTGAGATATCTGAGAGAATAGCTACCGTGGTATATATATAAGTAGTAGTAGTATATAAATACTATATATTAAAAGACTGAATATCTTAGAAGAGAGCTAAGACTATTAATTAGGGGCGCCTTGAAGCCTCCGCCGTGACTCGATGGCATAAAGAAAAATATACAGACAGAAAGAGAGGACACAAGTTTCATGAATATCGAAAACAGTAAAGATGTAGTTCTAATTAGTTGACAGAGCAACTGGAAATCCTTCAGGCTATAAAATCCCCGGCAACGATTCCGTGGGAATGTTTAAAAAGGCGTCTAAAAGTTTGGGGCCGGCCGCGGAGTCAATGGCTTTTTTATTTTCACGTTTTCTTTCTTTTCCGGTTGAACTTTTCCAAAGTTTTTATTTTGAGGAAGTTTCCAGAGTGTCAGTTTGGCGTTCGCTCGCAATTTTCCGCGGTTCGCGCCAATAATTGCGGCCGCAGGTGGGAATATTATTTGCTTTTTTCTGCCGGCGTCTGTTTAATTTTAGCTTTTATTGCTGAGGAGTGGGCGCTTAGTGGTGACCCCGACTTTCGATCAGGAGTTCGTAGTTCAAAGAGTTTGAACTTTTAAGTATGAATACCAAAAGTTTTCTTTTAAAAACATTGTAGGCTTCTGAAGGAAATATAATGTGTAACGATGTAGGAAGCACACGTGTCATCTTTTAAGATAAATGACACGTGTTTGTCTCTAGCAAACCAAGAGTAGGTAGTTTAAAAACAAGAACTTTAGCTGATGATAAGCTCAGCCTGCGTGAAAACCCGACACCCAATAGGTATCAGTAGGTAAAAGTTATCATGCGTAGAGTGGTTTCCCTCCCATATACTGTCACACATCGGTACGCCCACGTCAGTTGGTACACGCCCACCCACATATACATGCATGGCCCAGTTACGTGACGTACGTGCTCACATGAGGCGTGTGTACTGCGCATGCCGTGGCCCGAAGGCGTGGCTTCCCCACCGTGAATGTTACGTCACGTTAACGTGACGCTTCTTCACGTTATTGCTGTGTGGGTACTGGCACAGAGTAGGTACGTAAGTACAGAACCCTTTTTAAATTTTCAGATGCTTGGGCCGGTGTGAAATTCTGGGATCGTTAAGCACAAAACCTTTATAAAAGCGAGTGTATTGTGTTAAAAGTAGTTAGGTTTTGTGAGCACAACAACGTGTAATTTCGCGGATGCTAAATAGAGTTTCGATCGTATTGTGGACTGTTTGGTAATAACAGTCGTAAAGCCACGATATAGTTAATTATAATAATGCTAACTAGGCTAAGAGCCCGGCCAAGCCTACTCTATAAAAACGTGTCACTACAACGTCCAATAAATAAGGGTATCAGTAAAAAGTTGTTCCTGACGCTCCATAAATCATCCACATCGATTTAAAGATCTGTTTTTTATGTCATGATGACAAGCGCCTTCGCACAGCCTAACTCTTTTCTTAATGTAGTGCTATTCTGTCAACCACACTCACTCAAGTCGCGGTCACTTGGGTGAGTGTTGAATCCGCAGTGAGTTTACAATTTGGCATTTTGTGATAATTATATTCACCCGCACTACCCGCGTGGGTTTTTTGGCGAGTGGAAATGTCAACGCTAGGAAACTAAGGCTTATGATCCAAGTGAGCGCGGATCCGCTAGGTGAAAATCCTCGTTTTTTTAATGTTTAGAGAATCAACTCGCTGCTCGTCTTAGGTAGGTGGTTCTCACTGTGGCCTTACTCTGTGGCAACGCGATACTCCGCTATTTATTTCAGTGACGCTCGACGATAAATGAGTTATAATTTATTTTTACTCGAAAAAGGAAGGGTAAGGGGGCCCGCTTTGTAATTAATGGCGAAATTGGCTATTCCGAGTATTCGCAAGACGGTAATGAGGTGAGATTGAGATTAAAACTTGGCTAAATGAGCTTCGTAAAGGATTAGACCCGAAAATGTTAAGGTTTCTGGCCACAACGGGGGATGGAAGTTTGATAGTCTTCAGTCCTTTATGTTTAATTCAGCTGACTATGAACTGGGGGGTTTGGACCTCATGAACATGTAAAAGGTTCTATGTCGAACCGCGTACCTACTTAAAAAGTATGTAGAACCGCGAATTAGGGTGATCTGGGAGCCAATCGCTTACATTTTGAACGATATATAAAGATATAGCACATTTAGTATCAAAATCAATATCAGCCTAAAGAAGTCTTCTGTTGAGCATATTTCTCTACTACACATTTTCCTGGAAGAAAGATTCTGAGCCCACTCAACCCACCAAATTCCCGCGATCTTGTATTGTCGTTGGTACATTTTGTATCTACGGCACTAATCAATCAAACGGCAGTAAATACCACGATTATTGCAATTTATTATTTTTGAGCTGAGTGATGTGAGCACTAGAGTCACAGAGAATCCGCAGGAGAATTAGGTGTGAGAAAATCACATGAGCAAATCATTATCCATTTGTTCGTCGCATCGAACCATGATAACGCGGCGTTGAAATTGAAATTGAATTGAATTTAATTGAATTGGTTGAAAGCCTATCGAATTTGTAAAAAAAGGATAAGCTATATAAATTTGCTTATGTCTGCTTCTGACACTACTGTTCAGAAACCTACAGATAACGAAGAAAGTTGAAGGGACAGACATTTGAATAGATGTATCGCAAAAACGCAGCGACGTAGGACCTTAATTAACTTGGCCGCATTGATTTGTTTTGATGAGCAACTTTCATCCATATCGATATCAAACATAATTTTATGCAAATCATAACTAAAATGCTTACTGACTACCTAAGCTATACATAGGTAGGTACGTATCTGTCAGTTGTTTGTTCATTTTACTTAAAACCGTACCAGTAGCTTCTAGTTACTTATGTAAATGTCCATTATGACAAATTATCTATAGAGCTTTAAAGTAATTTAAGCTCAATCTCCAAGAGCTAAGGCATAGATCTGACTGTGTATAGCTACATGGGTCGCGTATGGTGACAAATGACCTCACAGCAGGATGAGGTGACCAAAGTAGAATAAAACAAAATATGCACCAGAAGTGGTGTCAGGAATTCTAGGAGCGGGCCTGACGAATGAGTGGTCGGCTATTGCGTGTCCATTCAGACTTTGATTGGATTATATAATTAATTTATGTCAAAATTATAATAATAATATAGGACTCTTATAGGCCAAGACCCAAGAGGGGTCCTTACAAAATTTAAATTTAAATTAAAGATTATTTATATTATGATGTACATATTGTGTTTAGTTAGAAATAAAAAGCCTTTTTGTTATTTAGTAGGACTCTTTGTTAAAAAGTCCGAGGATGTACTACCACCGTTTTGTAATCTAGTTTAGAAGCTCACATTGCTGTGTTTCTGAACTAAGTTAGTTTTAAGAGTAGTAGAGCTCTTTGTGAAGGGCTCGTCCGGGGAAGTACTACCACCATGCCTTTTTCTACCGCCAAGCAGCAACGCTGTGTTTCGGTTTGAAGATTGTGGTTGCCGGTGTAATTACAGGCGCATAAGGTTTAACATCTGTATGCCTCAAGTTGATGGACGCAGGGCAGTGCATCGTAGGGCACGTTCCTATCGTGCGTGACTTACGAGGCAATGTTTTGTTATAAGTGATGGTTACCACTTAACATCAGGTGGGCCAATTGCTTGTGCCATCAGCTAGTTGTATAAAAAAATAGCTACTACGTAGCTATTAATCTACTACGTAGAACTAGACGTAATCTGCGTAACTACGTTTACGCCGCAGATAAATTCGATTTATATTGCAACCGGTGTTTCTATCGATTGGTGATTGCAAAATGCAAAATAGTTTTTTTTGTATTTACTAACTGTACCTACCCCTAGTCTGAGTTTTTTTTTAAGTAATAAATGTTGAAGCTTATATTAAACAGAGAGAGATGTGCTTAGGTTTTACTCACAAAATATCCGAGTCCCAAATATGATTTTTGTTTCGTAACCTCAGGCCTTTTTTGTATGAAGTTCTCAGGACGCCCGATAGAGGCGCTGATCAAGTCTCCATACAAAAACAGCCTCACGATACGGTAAACGAAAAACGAAACTCAGACTTGGGTTTACTGACTGTAACATAGTTTGGTAATTGGCTGGCTGGTAAACTTATTCACAAAAAAAAACCATATTGATGACGTCACGTCTTGTCCTTCGTGTATTATCCCTAAAACACTAGTGGTACTTTCCCAATGACAAATTACCCATATGGGTCCAACTGACCGCAGGGTATTAGTCAACCTCGTCACGCCACATTAAGCGTGTCTTAGCCGATCGTGTGCGATAGCCACACCACGCTGATATCAGATCGGATTGATAAGCGCAGGTATTTTGTATTTATTACTTACACGTACTTGTGTGGGTTTAGGGATATAAATAAAGTAATTGGTTGACATTTTGAAAGCCCGGTTGAAAAGGTTTTAGGTACTTATTATATTTTTTTATTAATAATAAATATTGGAGGACTTTCCACACAACACTGTTAAGCCCCAAATTAAGCAAAACTTGTAAAATGGTAACCTCTCTTGTCGTGTCACTAGTTTCTATCGAAACAGTGGGGTGAAAGGATTTTAAGTAGGCCTCAAGAGGCTCCTTTCACACATTTGTTGCCTGTTCTTCTAGGCTTTGGTTGCGTGGAACTGGTACCCAAATTATCCTATTTTAAAGACGTTTCAAAGTGATCCTTTTGATTTTATTGAATGAGTACCTTTTGACGTTGATTTACTTTCCCGGAACCCTTCACAAAGAGCTCTACAACACTAATATAAACAGGTACTTCTCACTAAGCTCGCTATTAAGACCCTTACAGTTAGTATTTCGAGCATGGTTCCCTATAAATAGTGTCTATTAAAATAATGCTCACAAAGGTAAGCTAATCATACGGTTGCGCAGATCCGCAGATAGCGATAGCTATCGCTGTTGATGAATGGTACCCGCCCGCTACTATGTCTTTGTTGTTGAACAGAAAACTGTGGAGCCTGTCCTCTTGTGTTACTAGTTCTTTCGAAACAGTGTGGTGAAAGGATTATAAATGCGCCTCAAAGGGCACTTGATGCATGTTTTAGAACTTCTTAGGTTCTACAACATGCCGATGTTTCTCTTCACAGCAGAACAATTACGAGAGCTTCGTTACGCCGATTTTTTTACTAGTTAAATTAGTTTTTTGCGATTTCTCCTTCTACCATCACTAATTTTATATTCAATTTGCTGATGGAACGAACAGATGACCCATCTCATGATAAGTGGTAACCATCACCAAAGCTTTGCATCCTAAGTCATGCAGCCATAAAGCATTTGCTTCATAAGTCACGTTCGATAGGAAAGGGCCTTACGATGCACTGCCCTGCGTCCATCAACTTGAGGCATACAGATGTTAAGCATCATGTGCCTGTAATTAGGTACTCCATTTTGATTTCAGAATGTCAAAGAACTGCCCTTTAAAATTATTTTCTTTGCAGTCTACTCCATTGATTCGTCGCAGCATCACGGATGAAGCGACACGCCGGTAAAGCGGCAACCTGCACGGTAACCTATTAATGTCGCTGTTATAGAAACTCTTTTGTCTCGCTGACAGTGCTGGCTGGTCCAGTTTCCGGCAGCGTATCTGATGTATCTTCTCAGGATTGCCCTGGTTGGGAGTAGGTCTGCCTTCAGTGTACCTTCAGTTGTGGGTTCGATTCGGGTTCCAACGGTCTACAGCGCAGAAGGCAGAGATGTACCCCAAGTCTCCCACATCCTTTAAGGATAGACCTACAAACAGCTATGAGGCCATTCCTCAGAAGATACAAGTCTGAGTTTAGTTTTTCGAATTTTGTTTTCGTTACGTCAGGCCCTTTGCATGGAGATTCGATAAGCGGTTCTATCGGGTGTGCTTGAACTCACAAGTATCCATACAAAAACGGTCTGACGGCCGAAACACAGCAAAGCTGTTTGGCGGCAGAAAAAGGCGTGGTGGTAGTACTTCCCCGGACGAGCCCTTCACAAAGAGCTCTACTACTCTTACAGCGCTGAAGGCAGAGCTACCACCAACTGAGCTGTAAGGATTGTTCTCTTTTCGAGGCTCTAAAATCAGATTATTTTAACTTATTTTAGTAACAATTTCGTAGCTACATTATTTTATGAAGGATATGGGACAGACAGACGCCACTAAAATAGCCAACTTTATTCGTATGCCATGTTGCTTGTTTCGGGTCGGTGTGTTATGGTTTAATGTTCTCATAACTCATATTTATAATGTAACTATCCAGCACAATCGGACCACATAATAATATCTAGGTACAGTCGGCCGTGTGGTTTGTCGCTCAGGAACAAAATCGAAATAGGACTACGGGCTAAAATTGCTAAAGCAATGAAAGTTGAATTGTTTTTTTTATTTTTGTCTTGTCTAGAGTGATCTTTCCGCAATATAATAAAAAAGAAAAGCATCGTAATGCAGTAAAAAAATCGAAAGACACTTATTGCAATCATTTTAGACTGTTTTAATAATGAAGTTGCTTTAGACTCCACTAATATCAGAATTTATTTTTTATTAATTAATCGTCCCATTGATCAACTACAGAACTTTGCAACGGCATGCATATTTCAATTTAGTTAATTTAAGTCTTTTTCATAATTTTGTGTTTTAATTAGTGTGGACTGAAGTGTAGTGTAGTGTAGTGTAGTTGTAGTGTAGTGTAGTGTAGTGGTCTGAAATAAATGATTTTTATTTTATATATTAAACTATTAAAATAGCAACTGTTATTAATAGATATTATAGTGTTAAATGTCCTTGTGGTGTGCAAAAAAGTGTTTTTTATCTATCTTTCTATAAGGAATGCAATAAAACAATGAAATCATTCACTAAGACACCTAGTTAAACCTACCTATTTAATAAGGTACAAGGAGTAACAAAACTTGATTAACATTTTTTGTTTGTAAAGTTCGATTTGTTATGAAAAATTGTTTAAAACACTCTTGTGATCAACTTTTTGAACTATATTTAAAGATGCTTGACTATTTAGTAAATCATTGGGCATTGAAAGGGCATTGAAAAATTTAAATTTTTAAACTACTTTCGTCGCTGACTGTACCGGTACTTTACCAGCTGTTCTCCATATAAGAGAGTGGCGTAAGAGACCTTTTAACCGACTTCAGTAAAGGTGTATGGTCAAGTATAGGATCGTACCCGGAGGCAGATATTGTTTGTATGGTGTACTATCTATAGTTGGCTTTTATATTTTTTACTATCGGAATAAGTTATGTTGGCTTATTAGGGTTAAGGAAATGTAGCTATTTAATAAAAATTATATAAATAAGAATGATAAAAATGAAAATGATTATATGTTTTTTTTTTTTTTTATGAAACAAGACGGTTCAAGTAAATTCCCCACCTGGTCGAATTACTTCATATTTTTGAAATGGGTGTAATGTTATGTTCGGAAGTACTCTGTCTAGCCCGATAACGCTGTTGGCAATTCCCATAAGATTCTTCTTTCTTTCGAAATAGTGTGGTGAAAGGATTTTAAGTGCGCCTCAAGAGGCTCCTTTCGAGCACTTGATACAAGTTATAGAACTTTTTAGGTTCTACGACATGCCGGTTTCCTCATGATGTTTTCCTTCACCGTTTGAGAGTACCTACTGGCATTGTGCACATACATTTTTGAACAGAAAAATTCATTGGTGCACGACCGATTTCGAACCCACGACCTTATGATCGGAAGGCGGGGCCACTACCATTAGACCTCCAGTGCTCTCTTCAACGGTAAATACTAACGAAAAACATAACCTAGGGAATTAGTAAGTATTGTTTTTTTTAAGAAACAAAACGGTTCAAGTAAATCCCCCACCTGGTGTTGAGGGGTTTTATCTCTTATATTAATCTAATTACTTTATTGTGCATGTCCAATGAGAACGCGACCTAAAATGGGTGTAATGTTATGTTTACAAGTCTTCTGTCTAGCCTGATAACGTTGTTGACAATCGTCATACGATGCTTCTTTTCTTTCGAAATCGTGTGGTGAAAGGATTTTAAGTACGCATCAAAAAGGGCTCCTTTCGAGCTCTTGACATGTTTTAGAACTTTTAAGATTCTACAACATACCGTTACCCTAGGATTTTTTTTAAGTTCGAGTGGATATCTGAGTTTGAGAGGATATCTACCGTGCGTCATCATCACGTCACGGAACGTTAAGCTGTTTTTTATAATTGTTTTTCTATTATCTATTTGGTTACTGGCTCATTTTTTTATACAACTAGCTGGTGGAACAAGCAGACGGCCCCCCTGATGTTAAGTGGTAACCATCACCTATTAAGCCTTGCCTCGTAAGTCACGCACGATAGGAACGTGCCCTACGATGCACTGCTCTGCGTCTATCAACCATGCTTGTATAAAAAATATAAAAAATATTGTTGGACTTTCCACACAGTACTATCTAGCCCCGAACTAATCCAAAGCTTGTAATATGGGAACCAGATAGCTAATATAATACATTTTTTTTGTAAATACATACTTATTATACCTCTATATAATAACACCCAGAAAGAGATCAGAGAACAAACATCTATGTTCATCACACAAATGTTTGTTCTCGGTGGGGATCGAACCCACGGCCTACGGCGCAGAAGGCAGAGCTGTGAAGGCTTAAATGTAAAGCTATAGATACGACCAGTTTTATACAAAGTGGTGTATAGCATGTAATTCGCTGCATTACACGCGGACGAGAGTGAGAATTGTTGCCTTCAGGATATACGTTACGCAAACGCCTTCCTGGCCGAACCGGGATCCAAAACACTGGGCGCTAGTTGATGCGGTAGTATGACCCTGGTGTTTTGCGACGTGGGCTAGGAATTATCAAGCTGTCTCAGTCAGAAGAATTTGGAATAAAACATAGGTAAGATCATACCAAGACTTCTATGAATAGTAGAGCTCTTTGTGAAGAGCCCACCCGGGAAAGTATTACCACCATAGCTATTTCTGTCGTCAAGTAGCGTTGCTGTGTTTTTTTTGTTGTCGGATGTGGTTGCCGGTGAATTTACATGCACATGAGGCTTAACATCTGTAAGCCTTAAGTTGATAAACGCAGGGCAGTGCATCGTAGGGCACGTTCATATTGTGCGTGACTTGCGAGGCAATGTTTTGTTATTGGTGGTTACCACTAAACTTAAGGGGGGCTATATGCTTGTTCCATCAGCAAGTCTTATAAAAATACAATTGAGTAGTCGGACACAGTGGATAAAGTGGCGTTAATAGATGGGAGGCCTACGATGTACTGCCCTGCGTCGATCATCTTGAAGCGTATAGGTGTGAAGCCACATGTGCCTGTAATTTCGACAGCCACACCCTTCAAACCGAAACACAGCAACGCTGCTTGGCGGAGAAAAAACGCATAATGGTAGTACTTCCCAAAGCCCTTCTTAAAGAGCTCTACTAGTCTTATATTCGCCACATCCAAATCTTCGCAGCCCATAGCAGACTGATAGGGAATTTACACTGTCGGCCAAGCCTATCGAGTGCCGCGATATTGTGTTACAGGTGCTCCAGCTTCCTTACTGCCGACATCAACTGAGATAAGTAATACTGTATCAACACGAAAACAAAATCAACACGATTTATTCAATTACCCGTGGAATGCTCGTTACTCGTGGTGTACAATTTTGTTGGATACTGCATTTAGTTTTAAGGCTTTTCGAAGGATTGAAAACATAGATCGAGGATTTGTAAATGGTATAGAAATATTCTTGAATTAGGTTTTTGCGTTTTTTGATCAGCATCATCATGCATGCCTTGCAAAGCAATAGGTATTTCGTTTATAGGCGGTTGGGTGGTTACTACTACAAAAATTGTACTTACATAAAGAAGTATTTCTTAATTGGAAGATTTTTACATTTTTGCATCAGCATCATGCGTGACTTGCAAAGCAATAGGTATTTCGTTTATAGCTGATGGTGACGTTTATTACTACTTTATAAATGGTACTTATCTAAAGAATGGGAGATTTTTTAATTTTTTCATCAGGATTTTGCGTGACTTGCGAGAAAATGCTTTGTGTTTATGTGATGTGGTATTTGCTGTTCCATCAGCAAATCGTATAAAAAACCTATTTTCACAAAGGAATTGCTCTTTTCTCGTATGTAACAAGTATACAAAATTAAGTAGAAGTAAAGTTAGAAATCGCTCATTCATCTTTGATTTGAACTAAGACTAAGTTGAAAATGTACGAATTGCTTAGCTTCTCTCGCTGTTCTTCTCTCTCTCTCTTTGCTTGTCTGTCTGTAAAACAGTGAGACAAGAATCCGCCACCCGGCCTACCAGACACCGGATTTCTGGTAATAAGTATCTGTCATTCTAGTGTGTGTCGAATCAACCACACAATTATTCAAATTTAAAATGTTCGTCGTTTTGTTAGATAGTCCGTTTAAAAATTAAGTATTATTACAAAGAAGCATCTAAAGTTTCAAGAGCGTCCTACCAGTTTTGTTTCCGAACGTCCATTTTCTAAACGCTCCGTTATCAGAACACGGCAATCTAACATGACGTTAAATGGATCTAAGTACGGAAGATTTATACTGTCCCATCGTGCATATGGATGATCTATCACCCGTGACGGATCGACGAACACACGGTAGTTTGGGGAAAGGCGAGGAGGGAGATGAGTTTGGTAGGTCTGGTTCCGTTGGGATGACGAGTTGTAGTGAAGCTTCCCGAAAAAAATATGAAACGCAAGGATTTTTCTTTGTTTGTATAAAACTAAGTAGTCAAACAAGCTTGCGACCCGCCTTAAGGAAAACTATTACGTAGCCTATGAAAGGCTGCAATTACAGATGAATCACAAATGGTTACAAAGATAGTGTGATAATTACAAAGAGTTGTAGTGAAATCAGGATAGCTCTTGGCCTAATCGTCACATTGACAAGGAGCAATGTTTCCAAAAAAGATACAACGTAAAAAAACAAAAAAAGAGTCGATATGGGTTGTGTTTTCGTTGATTTCTTGGTCAACCTTACATCAATTGTATAGACAGTATCGGAAAAGCTTACTCCTGTTACAGCACGGTGAAGATTTATTTCAATGCTAGGGCAATATTATTCAAGATAACATTTAATCAGAAGTATTTAAAAAACCGCTTAAGTGACCAAAGTTTTCCTGAAAGAAATGCATGTAAAGTACGAAAAGATCTTTTGGATCTTTTCGTACTTTTACATGCATTTCTTCAATTCAATCTTACAACAAAAAACTACTACAAATTTTCTCATCATCATTCAGCCTTAGTTAGTTTATTTGAGAAGGTTCATTTCTTATATATTTCATAGAGTAGTTATAGGCTGTCTTGATAACATAGCCTTTTTCTTTATTTTTAAAATATCTACGGAACGCTAAAAGCACGCGACAGGCCACCGAACTCGCATCAATCGAGGCAATTTATTATAAGCGTAGGAGGTAACTAAAAATTAACCTCAACTACTAGTCGGGTTTTAAAATTTCCACGCAAGAGTAATAGTCGAGATTAGGAGCATTGTTGCCGGGAGGCTGTGGAGTAAATGCTTATTAGAATTTATACGCGCTGAGAGTATGCTCCCATCGAGCTCTGATAGAAATGGATCTGCTTGCTTTACATTCTAACCGCATTTTTATGGATCTACCCGCAAAGGAGTTGCTACTTGGAAAAAGCTTAGTAGGAAGTATAGTCGATATGATTTCGCGAATTGATACTCTTTGGGGCTTGTTGAAGTAAAAAAATTATAGATAGTCATAGAAGAAAATGTATAGATCAATGTATTGTCATAGACAATTATAATGTTTTTTAGGTATTAAAAAATATGTACAGAGACGAAGGGTTAGGACTCGCAATGAAGCAGAATTATTAGTTGCTGGAAGTCGGTGGATAGAAAGGGCTCGAAATCGTTCTTTCTGAAAAATTATGGGCCACATCCAGCAGAGGCCATCTTCAGGTTGATGATGATCCAGACTTTGGTATGAACAAACCAGAATGATATTCTGAACATGTAATATAAGCAGCAGTAACGCTAGAAGTCATCATATTCTTCCTGACCTTATCCACAACAGGTTCTTTCGCTCAACTTTCCTCTAACATCCATCGTCTTAGTACTCAGACTATATCATCTTTCACACCATCCATCTGTAGCACTCTGTAGTATGACACACTCGCTGGTACCCGCGACTTCGTCTGCACAGGATTAGTATTTCGAGTAGCTTATATTAGCGTGGTAGATTTATTCCTACTTACTTGACACTTATCGTCATATTTTGGACAATTCAAACAATATCTTTATAAATTGTAGTATTGTAGTGTAGTTTTACGTGAAAGAGTAACAAACATCCATACTTACAAACATTCGCGTTTATAAAGTAGTAGGATAATATTGAAATGGTACCTTACCTGATGAAGTATTTCTTCAGTGGGAGATTTTTGCGTTTTCATATTAGCATCATGTGTGACATGCGAGGCATTGCTTTGTGTATAGGTGGTGGTTACCACTTAATATCAGGGCGAATTTTTCTCTATCATCCGTCGTCTCAGTACTTAGACCATGGCATCTTTCACACATCCATTTGTAGCACTCTGTAGTATGACAATTAAGAGTAGTATTAAGAGTAGTAGAACTCTTTGTCAAGGGCTCGTCCGGGGAAGTACTTTTTCTGCCGCCAAACAGCGTTGCTGTGTTTCGGTTTGAAAAGTGTGGTTGCCGGTGTAATTACATGCACATGAGGCTTAATATCTGTATGCCTCAAGTTGATGGGCGCAGGGCACATTCCTATCGAGCGTGACTTACGAGGCAATGCTTTGTTATAGGTGATGGTCACCCTTTAACATCAGGTAATCTGCTTGTTCCATCAACTAGTTGTATAAAAAAAATGACACATACTGTAACACTCTATAGTAATTTTAGTGTGTGTGTAGTGATTTTCGCAAATCGCCCCTCCATTACAGCCTGGCTCTGCGACCGCAACTATGATGCAAAGCCGCCGTTTTTTAGAACACCCGGGGACTATCATCGGTTTTATTAGAGGAAGGAAATATGGGAGCGGCGGTGACGTGCACAGTACGCTTGTTAGTGCACGCTCCAGGCTTCGCACGTAAAATAGGATAATTCTGAGAGTAATTCGAGCTGTCGACCAGATATCAGCCTCTGGTGACGACGAGGCTTACGCTTCTATAATGGTCAGTAAGTAATAGGCAAGGCTGTTCGGTAGCGGATAATGTAATAGGTGGGTTCAGGGCGTACCCGTTTCTTGCAAAATAGTGTGGAATTCTAGAGTGGGGACATGTTGGAGCGCACCTTTGGTCTCGAACACAGCAATTGGTCTGGTATTTGACAAGTTGATGTATGGATCGGTCCGAGTGTATAGCGCGGATTCAATGCTCTGTTTTAGCTTGGTTTTAGCTAATTTATCTGCGGTAATATATCTTGTAATTATGTCCGGGAAATGTTTGCTTTGTGCGGTTTGATAGTTTTATTATCACTTAATTTTATAGCTGTATTTCTTGTAATTCTAACAACTCATTTTGAAATTATTCGCTTCGCTTTTAAGGTTGCGCAATATCGATACCAAGTAAAGGCGCTTAACGAAATCTATCTAATAAATATTTCTCAGCTACTAACTAATTTAAGTTAATACCTAATAATTTCTATTGACATAGCAGACTCAAGTTATTGAGAATTGAGTATTCTGTTGTAAGTCAAATATAAGTAGGTACCTACTTGAATCCCACTACGCACTAGTTTCAAAACTTTTGCGATTATCGAGATTTTAATGAACCGCTCTGTGGTGTTGTACCGACCGGGTGTAGGCTGATTGTCTGACAGCAATATCGGTGCAGGGTTGATTCCCGATCTAAGTCCATTTAACATGAATAAACTAATAAATAAAACAAATATTTGTTTTGTAAATGTTTGTGTTCGGTGGTGATTGAACCCACGGCCTACAGGGCAAAAGGCAGAGTTGCTACCAACTGAGCTGCATGAAAGGGAAAGCATTTTTTCTGCACGCCCAGGACGACTGGTACACAATGCTATGTTTTGTGTGAAAGTTTTAAATAAATAATAATCCAGCTTACTCTGCTGACGGTCAATATTTATTTCATCTAAATATTAACATAGAATTGTTCTATAAACTGAAGTGTAGTAAAGCTCTTTGTGAAGGGCTCGTCCGGGGAAGTACTACCACCACGCCTTTTTCTGCCGCCAAGCAGCGTTGCTGTGTTTCGGTTTGAAGAGTGTGGTTGCCGGTGTAATTACAGGCACATGAGGCTTAACATCTGTATGCCTTAAGTTGATGGACGCAGGGCAGTGCATCGTAGGGCACGTTCCTATCGTGCGTGACTTACGAGGCAATGCTTTGTTATAATAGGTGTTGGTTACCACTTAACATCAGGTGGGCCATCTGCTTGGTCCACCAGATAGTTGTTTATAAAAAAAACTGATTTGTATGCATACCAAGCCTATTTTTTATTCGATAGTAAAGTTGTTTATCATGTCTACATTACACCTAATCATTAGCAGACATACATAACAAGATTACAAATCACTATTTGCTCAACAAAATGCCGCTTATGAGACGTAATTGCTTCATTATAACGATGTTCGATCAATAACGGCATTCAATAAAAGTTTAAATCATAGAGTAGTATTAAAAAGGTTATAGAGCTAGCATAATATGAACATCTGAACACTATCAGACCACCCCTTCAATTTTTTCTTTTTATTCTTTGAATATTTCAAGCGTCTACCTGTTGCCGTTATCAAGCAAAAACGACCAAAAAAATTACGTTTGCTGTATGGCAGCCCTCTTAAATATACTAACCAGTAAATTTCTCAAGTACAAGCTATCGACTTACCAAATTTCATGCAGATCGGATCAACAGTTCTAATGTTATAGCCAGACAAACATACACACTACATAAAATGCCAAATCGCCCAAGTTAATTGTAAGATTTTCGTTCGCTTCGGTCACTCAATCAACTAAACTAAATACTACTGCGACTACTAATTATAGATACATAATCATAGATAATTATAGAACCAATAGGGATACACATTTTTTCCTCAAAAACTAACAATTATAGTAACTATTGTATTACTACAATTGTTTTGGCAGCGCACGCCAGAATAGCTCGCAGATGGTAGATTTATTCCTACTTACTTGACACTTATCGTCATATTTTGGACAATTAACACAATATCTTTATAAATTGTATCATATGTGTTATTCTGACGTATAAGCTATATTATTGTAAAGTTTCATTAAAATCCATTCAGTAGTTTTTACGTGAAAGAGTAACAAACATCCATCCATCCATCCATACTTACAAACTTTCGCGTTTATAATATTAGTAGGATTATTAAATTATCATAATAAGTAGGTCGCAGGGTCAAAACACGTTAGTTTTAAATATTTATATGTATTTCATTACTTCTCTAACTTGTATGTACATATAAGGTACTTTTACTTTTATCTATCCTTGCTTCAACTAACAGCAAGGCATATTATTACGAATGTACTACACTTATAACTACGTACTCATTTACTATACAGGGTGTAAAATACTACCTCTACAAGCATTATTTCAAAATTAATATTAAAATTATAACAAGATAAAAAAATTCGATTCCTGAATTATTTGTAATTTTCCAGTTCAACGAAAAAGTTACAAAGCATATAGCCCACCTGATGTTAAGTGGCTATCTCTGTCTATAACATACATAACCCGGCAGAACACGTTCACTCTGGTCGCGTAAAAGTTGCACTTAGATTCACCTAGTTCTAAAGCTCCGTATTCACATTCGGTATTCCTCGATAGTTTTACTCCAAAACGAGTAAATATTAACGTATGGACCGCAAAACTCACAGCCCTATGCGTGAGTTTTGCGGTCCACACGTTAATATTTATTCGTTTTGGAATAAAACTATCGAGTAATACCGAATATAAGTACGGAGCTAGATGTTTAAAGTGATCCTTGAAATTAAATTGAATAAATACCTTTTGACTTTGATTTTGACATTGACTCCTTAAATTGGTACACACGGATACAAATCAGCTAAACAGCTAAACAATGCCAAAGAAAAACGAAGACAGTTACTACAAGGACATAAAAGCAAGCAGTGTTGTAGCCAGAGGCGTATAAGTGTGTCCATTTTTTTTATAATACAACTAACTGATGGAACAGGTAGATGGCCCACCTGTTATTAAGTGGTAACCATCACCTATAATAAAGCATTGCCTCGTAAGTCACGCATGATAGGAGCGTGCCTAACGATACAGTGCCCTGTGTCCATCAACTTGAGGCATACAGATGCTAAGCCTCATTTGCCTGTAATTACACCGGCAACCAAGTATTTAAACCGAAACACAGCAACGCTGCTTGGCGGCAAAAAAGGCGTGGTGGACTTCCCCGGACGAGCCCTTCACAAAGAGCTCTACTACTCTTTTAAGTGTGTACTATTTTAGATTCCCGGAGTATTAAATCACACCCTGTATAACTACGTACTCAAAGAATGTAAGTCATACATGTACTTACGCTAACTATAGGTCTAGAAGTATGTCATTGCTTTGTCGACAGTCACTTTTAGTTTCGTTTGGAATATTGATATGAATTCAAGGTAATATCAACGGCTTGGTTACTACCTATTAGTATTTATTATCTACTAGGGAAATCGGTAGATGGGGGTCAAAATGTCCATCCTGGAAATAATAATTTATTTCCTATCAGAAGAATGAATGAGCGGCGATGGGCTTGTAACCTGTCACGTATGGAGTACTAACTACTGCTAAATTTGCCTATGTACCAAATTGAATTTTTGGATGTATCTCTTACTACCCCCCATAGACGTCCTCAAAGAATCTGGAATTCGTACTTGGTACTAAGATAGCTGAGGGGATAACTACCGTGCCTGGGGATCAAAGTCGTGAAGGCCGTTAAGCTATTACAATTCCCTAACACAAACTGAACGTTTTAGTAGGTAACAACAACTTTTTTTTTATACAACTAGCTGATGGATCAAGCGGATATCCCACATTTTGACATTCCCTCGCATGTGTCAAAATGTAATATTTGGACGTACCTCTGACTATCCTCTTAGATAATCAAGAATCTTAAGTTGGTACTTTGGGATTCTTTAGATCCATTAAAACACAAATATATTATTATACGAGGTTATGCCCTCCGCCCGGCCACGCCGTCCAAGCAAGTGTGGCCAGCATGTCGCTAGTGTTGCCAGCGCGACTAGGCTAGACACCACATCCTCATCTTTATTAAAATTTACAAATTTCAGAACACTTACAGTAAACCATATTTGTAAAAGAGTCAGTAATCATGAAAGTATAAGGCACAGTTTAATAGTTATGGATTAGTTTATACTTTATATTATTATACTTTGTATATAACACATTTATAAACAAAGCAAACCACAACTTATACAGGTACACAAAAATGTATAAAACACACATGATGCAATGGAGCATTTGTAGCTCTTTGCAAACGCTATTATTTATTACTTACATTTTAGATTGTATTGTCACCATTGATTTCCTTATTTACTTACCCATATTCAATACATATTGTAGTATGTAAGTACATACCTAAATTATTGGAAATGTAGCATAGGTTGAACAAAGATTAAACACGATGAAATAAATAGTAAGATTAGTTTGTATAACAGTTATAGTATAGGTACAACATTTTAAGTCAACACTAACATTTTCAAATATTTTGGAATAGTTATAGGTATTATAAATAATAACTGATTAACTCTTTCTTCTTACTATCACTACCTATATTCCTTCCCCTTATCCTTCTTTCATCTTTTTTTTTTTTTTTTTTTATCCTTAACCTTAAACTAATACCAGGTAATAGAATAAAATTTGACCGATTCAAAATGTTGAACGTTCCGTTCGCCATTCTATTAATTTGCGGCCTTTAGTATTGAACATTGATTAACATATGGAATTTTAAAATTTCAAAAAGTTAAACTACTGGTAGAACTTACAGGTTAGTCAAGGCACTAATATTTGTTTATCTGTGGTCAAGGCAATCCATTCGTGCTCTTTGATTGAATTTTACAAATTCATATTCAATAAACTATACTAAAAGGAAACTAGTTAAAATAGTTGGGTGAGACATCATATAGAAATCATGCCGATTTCACCTCTTGTTACTTTTATTTGCTGGTTTAAATCTAAAAGTTCTTACATTGTATCAGCATGAAAGATGCTTTAATTGTTATTATTAACATGAACATTTTTGTAGGTACATTTACATATTTAATAATTGAACGAATAGATTTCAAATTCATCGTATTAGTAGAAGGATATTTCTACAAGAATAAAAGCATAATTCTTCATAACTCATAAATCTTGTCTGATGCACAACAGATTTTATAAAGAAATAGAATAATATCATTATCATAACATTGATTTTGTCAGTCGTTTTCAAATTTGAATGTAACCTCTTTAGTAAGCTGAAAGAACAATTTAGCCTAACTTGGTTCCTAGTAGTTTCTTCATAGCTCAATTCAATTCAACAGGCGATTCGTTTTCTGACAATTTGGGAAGCAACATAGCTCTTTCATTTTAATTATTTTTCTCATCTGCGTCTAAGGTTTTTCTAGTGTTATTTTGAGTTGTGTTGTGTAATTTCAGTGGCATTTTAACCAACATTACTTGAGGTCTTAGCACAAAGTTTAAGCATTTGGAATGAAAGTGTCTGTATATATGATATACTGATTTGACCGAAAATGTTTCTAATGTTTTGAAGAAAACCGTTAACATTTTCTTCGAAACAAATGATGGCCCACTTGACTATGGACTGACTTGACTAAAAAGTATTCAATACAAATCACTTGACACTGACATGATTGTCTGTCGAATGACGGACAGGAGCCATACATTGAGAGAAGAAGAAGAATTCAACAGGCAGAACATTTACCTCCATGGGCAGAACAACTCAGCTCTTGGCGTTTGTTTTGTGAAGCATAATCTTTTGTGATTAGCATAATCTAGTTCTCTCCGGAATAGGTACATAACATCAAGAAGAGGTCAATCCACCGGTCTGATCCAAGATCCGTGCGGATACAATCGATCATACTTTGAAGCAGTCTCTAATTACCCAATTATCAATTTACCTAACCCATTGAAGTATGTAATCACTGATTGATTCTGTTACTCAGATACCCCCCATTTTCCAGATAGGCAGGTACACCAAAATTTACAAGTTTATACAGGACCTTTAGAACAGCTAGGGACTAGGGGTATGTAGGTATAAGAACTGACCAAATCTACCACCAATCCAATTGATAATGTTCTCTAGGCTATGTATAACTTTCATTAGGTATCCATGGCAGTATCAAATAGATTATACTTAGGTACTAGTATTCTCTTATCTGTGACTTAGGTCAGGTTTCATCGCCCCTACTGCAGCCGGCAAATATGAAGTATTTTAGATAGCACCTAAAATACACTCAAGGTGAATATAGGTCCGCCCAAGCAGGAGGTGTGAAAAGACGTAAACATTTAAAACAAAGATGAAGATCTAGATTTCATATTTTGTCTCTTCACTCTCAGACCATTAACAGACATATCATGGAAAACCAAGGTTCTTTCAAGATAGGTACAATGTTTAAATTTTCATAATAAAACCTATTATCTCTTTGAACTTCTTGTACTTAGTAATTTTACCTTGTTTTAAGTATGTACCTACCTAGGTAAATAAGTAACATAATTTATTTATTCATAATCATCACCCTTATTCTAATGTAATAATGGTAGTATGTACACTTAGTCAATATACTATATGACTATAAGGTATTGATATAGGTTCAATTCATTAATACAGTTGATATAGCTTTTGGTAGAATCCTTACCAGAAAAAGACACGCTTTGATATATTCAGCTTGTTCATTAGATGTCTCATGCTTCAAAGAGTCTAGTAACTTTTATAAGTCAGTACGTTCTTTTTACAGTTGCTCACTACCAGTCTGAGTGACCAGTAGATTTTATCAACATTATCAAAATCATACAACACATTGAAAAACTTACTTAGTGACACATTAAGAACTGTGTGCAAGGCCAAATTTAAGTTTTAGTAGAGATAAAAAGTACTTTTTCTCCATTATCAGATAAAACAGGGTAAAATACCAATTTCTATCAAAATGTTGCTCAAACATTTATTTTTAATTGTTAGGTATTACTGATAATTTATTTCTATTCAAAACCAGTTTTTAAACTGTACTTTGTCAAGTTTAGTTAAACCAATGTAATTCTTTTCCTTTTGTTTACTTGATTATTATATTAATGTCTATTATAAATCTTCATTTAGTTCACTTAGTAATAAATACCAAGGTAGGCAGGTTGAATGTTCTATTGGCTTGTGATAAGCAGATAGGTTATTTAATACTTACTTTCACACATAAAATTGATGCTAATAGCATTCTCTATCAATCATCCAGGAAATACAAGAATATAGTGAGGTATGACTGTCTCTACCTAAGTATATAGGCATCGGTACAATAATTTTACTTTTTACGTGGATGTTCCATCCATACACCATGTTTGAACATAGGCACAAGTCTCTTTTGCTGCTGTAGCTACAGAATGCAAACTCCTACTAACACAATTTCTGCTTTTGTTTCCATCATTCCTGTAATTATTATTTTTTAGAAAATAAATAACCTTTATTTTATTTTCGTAAATGCTGTCGACGTTTCTTTAAATAGATCAACCACTTTTTAAACAGTTTGATTTACGTATGGCTGTTTTGAATTTATATAGTGTTCTACAATGTAGGTAGGTAGCTCAAAAATCTCTGAACAAAATATGCAGTTATGATTACCATTCTATTGATAGTATAAGTATATAAGTAGTAAGTATTTATAATAGCTACCAAGCAGGTCGGTCGATTTTTGGAGTGTTCGTACCCGAGTGGGTTTTACCGCCTTGTTTGCTGTAAATGATGATGGTCTATCTTACATATATTATATTAGCAGAGTTATAATAACATAATTAGAATAAATTGTCAAGGCATTTAATTATATTATGTATTCGTGCATATTTATGCATATTCGTGGCGTTATCAACTGTTAACAGTTGCATTGCCGTGTTTGTGTAGGTTAAGTTTCTTCTTAATTTCTTGTTACATAATACCTACTCACATTTTAATAATGGGAGGTAGTTTGATATTCTATATTATTACGGAACAAATATTTTTATTTCTTTCTAAAGATGCGGTAATATTATTATAAATTGTGAAATTCACAACACATATAAACTTTTGACAGTAAAGCAACCACTACGAATTATCAACGAGGTAGATTATACCCACCCAGTAGATTAATTATAATGATAATGGTAAGTATATAGTATGTTACAAATGAAACGGAAATCGAGATAATACCCAATAATCTTCCTGTGTTTTGCGTGCCACACCTGGCATTGGTATACTATAACACAGGGTTATTCTAGTTTGGGTACAAATGTTGTTCGAACAGGAAATATAGCAAATGTTTAACATAAACCCAATTTAATAAAATACTATAATGTTTGTTAACGATTTTAAATAAATAAATTTCATTTCATCTAAAACACTCAAAAGCTAAGTGTTATTAAGTATGTTTGTGATCCAGTTTCTGATGCATATTTAACAAATACGAATTATTCATGGCCTTTAATTTTTATTATATTGTCACATGTGATCACACACAGTGCATTTGATGATTTTTCATTTCTTTTGCCTTTTTGTCATTTCCGATGACCATTTATTAAATGCATGGCTTTGTTTTCCATCTCTGATGAAATATTTCTTGCATGGCTTTTTGGTTATCTTTAATAACATTATACATAGCCTTTATATCATCTCTGATGACATTAATTACATGGCCTTTACATCATTTCTGATGAGATTAATTACATAGCCTTTCCGTCGTCTCTGATGTGATGACACTTATTGCATGGCCTTTATTTACATGACCGGTATTTGGAGCCTGTAACATAACATTTTTCATATTAGATATTGTTTATTCATTTTAGGCTGTGGCTCATGCTCAGCGCAACAATAGTATAGCTACTTTGTTGCATTGCCCTTAAAACTGGTGCTGGTTTTTCAGTCTAGATTTCAGTTGCAATAGGTAGGTATAAAAGATATAAAAACCATTCACCTAATTGCTAATAAAAAATAATAGTAAAATAGCAACAGCCTCAAGACTTTGATTCCCAGGCACGGTAAATATCCTCACACATCCCTTAGTACCAAATACTTTTAACATTTGGCACAAACCCAGTACAGGTACAGTAGTTGGTATTCCATACACTGTAGTACCTGGTGACGTGGGTCAAGACGTACAGATATGGTTGATGATGATGTGATGTGTCGTCCAGGATTTTGGCTACGGCAGCATTGTTAATGCTAATAATTTTCAAAACATTTCTACCTTCATAGTGATCAAAGTAAAAATCTTTTCTTTCACAGAAGGTTTTCGTAGGTTAGGGTAGGCAGGTAAAATTATTATGCAGCGATAAATTTTTCTAGATCTTTTTCTAACAGGTATCTCAATTACGTAAGTAATACTTTGATCTAATATACGGTACCCTCGTACTGTACATGTTAGTTCAACGTAGGTTTCGTACCTTGTTTATTGAATTGGAACTTGAACTTCAACTGCAAAATAATTACTTTGGAATGCCATCTATCCCTTCCTTTTCAGTAAAATGAGTTAAATTACTCACGTTCTCCTCAGTCGCCACTTTGTGGGATTCTTTAGATCCATTAAAACACAAATATATTATTATACGAGGTTATGCCCTCCGCCCGGCCACGCCGTCCAAGCAAGTGTGGCCAGCATGTCGCTAGTGTTGCCAGCGCGACTAGGCTAGACACCACAGGTACTAAGAAATCTGAGGGGATATAAACAGTAAGTCAAAGTCAAAGTCAAAATGTATTTATTCAATAAAATCACAAGGATCACTTTGAAACGTCTTAAATAAATGTATGTAAATTATGGACTAAGTTGTCTGAAATAAATGAATTTATATCTACACTAATAATAATATAATAATATAATAATAATAATAATAATATTATAAAGAGGAAAACTTTGTATTTTTGTATTTTTGTATCTTTGTATGTAACGAATAGGCTCAAAAACTACTGGTCCGATTTCAAAAATTCTTTCACCATTAGAATGCTACATTATCCCTGAGTCAGAAAAATCAGGGATCCTTACTAAAACTTCAATAATGTAACCCAAGGTGGAAAACAAAAAACCTTACATCGCGTGCGCTGCGAAAACTATTGAAGATAGAACAAAATAATGTACTACGATTTTGTAGAACATGTTATCATCTACAAAAAATGTCGCGACAGCATATGTCTAACTATTATAGTTATGTCACAATAAGTGTTCTTTTATTATAAAAAATTAATTGAAATGCCTCCGCTAGAAAAGGGTCTTTATTTGTACCTTGGTATTAATCCTTATCCAAATAAATCATTTCATAATTAAGACGGTTTCAATACCTATAGATTACTTCTTAAATTTTTCAAATCGGACATTCCATTCAAAAGATATGACGAAATTAAAAATGTTAACGGGTCCACGGGTCACGCGCGGGGTGCGATTTCACTCACTCAAGGAGAAGCGCGTGCAAATGTATGAAATAAGTAGACGCGAGGCTCGAGCCCACGGTCTAAGTTTATCCTAAAATGTTCAAAAAATTTATGACCACCCATGCGAAGCTGGGACAGGCCGCTAGTATTATATATTATTAAAGCTAGGTGACTCTAGGTGCCAGTTCCACGCGACCAAAGCCTAGAAGAACATGCAACAAACTTACGGCTTGGTTCCTACCGTTCTTTTGTATGATCCTTTTACAATGTAATAATATAATATATTATTTTATAACATTATATAATAAATATAATATATTATTTAATATAGTAGGTAGATATCCCGGTTGTTTTTTATAACCATAAAGGTTTGATCACCTTAACCATCAATTTCAAAGACAAAATCTCCAATCACAGTATAGAATCTAACAGTAAAACACATTGATCAGTTAGTCAGTGTTTATGTTAAATCGGCGCCGTGAGCGTACTATCACAGTGATAAATCATTGAGCGTTGGACAGAGACCATGTAATTGTACCCTACGGGGCTACCGATGACATATTCCATCAAAAGTGGAGTTTCTGTAACGGTTTAGACTATGTCCTTGTTGGCGGTGTTAGGTAAATTGATGTAAGTCGCGAATTCGTGGTTTCTGGGAGAAATAATTTATTTAACTTTATCAACAGATAGTAGTAATTATACAATAAACAATAACGTATGTTGTAAAACATTTGAATATTATAAAATTACTATCATTGACTACACCTCAACATAGAATAAATAATTTTACTGCAACTTACTAACATTATTACTGGTAGCCACCACAGTGCCTACCTAATAAGTACCTACCTAATTACATATTTTAAGCATAGCCTACTTACTAACATAGGTTTTAAATAACAGTATTACTTACCTAACTTAATTTTTTGTAAGGTAAACAAAATCAAACAAAATAAAAATAAGATCATGCAACCACAGGGAATTATTTATGCTGAAAAAGATGTTGTACTCCGTCGGCAAATACTAACAATTATAAGAAAACTGTCATGTATTTATTAAAATTGTCGAAATGCTACCTATACAGTTTTCTCTCCAACATATCCGATATGTTATTGTGACTTGCAAATCGAGTTCCAGAGAAAATTGCTTGAATAAACGTATGTAAAGGGACCATCAGGGACACATCGATTATAATAATCGATTATTCGATATGCATTCGATTAGACGTGTTTACGTGCGTTTCGATTAAATAAATCTAAGCGATACCGATTAATTTAAGTAGGCATCCTACTAGTTTAAGACTACTTACTGCATACCTACGGTACATAAGAGTAGTAGAGCTCTTTGTGAAGGGCTCGCTCGGGGAAGTACTACCACCACGCTTTTTTCTGCCGCCAAGCAGCGTTGCAGTGCATCGTAGGGCACGTTCCTATCGTACGTGACTTACGAGGCAATGCTTTGTTATCGGTGATGGTTACCACTTCACATCAGGTGAGCCATCTGCTTGTTCCATCAGCTAGTTGTAGGTATAAAAAAAAGAATTTGGTATGTGCATTTGTTACATACCAATATTTTTCAGGAGTTGGTATTCCAAACATAACAGGACCCAAGGTCATCGTCGCTGCTGGAATGCTAACTGATGTTTTCTTTCACATTTTTTTACCTTAGAACATTACCAAAACCGTGTGGACAAAGACCTTATATGATCATAAAGAGTAGTAGAACTCTTTGTGAAGGGCTCGTCCGGGGAAGTACCTACTACCACCAAGATTACTATCATCAAGCACCGTTGCTGTGTATCGGTTTGAAGAGTGTGGGTGCCGGTGGAATTACAAAAACATGAGGCTTATCATCTGTATGCCTCAAGTTGATGGACGCAGTGCAGTGCATCGTAGGGCACGTTCAAATCATGCGTGACTTATCAGCAAGTCGTTTAGAAGATCGATACTGAGACAGAAAATTAAATTCAAGAGATTGAAGTTCAGGCACGGTAGACTTAAAGCTGAGACTCAAACAGTTTCATCCCCAGGCACGGTATATTCCCCCAAATATCTTAGTATAGAGTACTAACTCCAGATTCTTTGAGGACGTCTTAGGCGGGTAGTCAGAGGGGTGCTAGGTCGGGTAACCTCCTCGTGGTGCACCCTGGTAACACCATGAAACACGCCCGCAGAGTACTGCGGACGTGTTTCATGGTGGCTAATAACCCGACACGGTGGGCCTCTCCACGTGTCCCTCTGACTAGCAGAGGGCACAGCGTGATGGGGCAGGGTAGACCTACGGGTCTGCCCAGGCGGTAGAGCGCGCGCGAGAGACGCGGAACTTCTCGCGCCGCTCATGGTGGTGAATAGCGGGAGAAGACCTGGAGGGGCCTTCTCCCGCATTGCACTTATTCACCACCCCGTCAGGCGGGAACGGCCGGGCACTCACGGTCGTTCCCGGGCCCCCCTCTGCAAAGGGGGGGGGCGTGCGGCCCCGCTGTCATGGCGGGCCAATCGCCGGCGGGGGACTGGATGAAAAGGCTCTGCCAGTTTCCGTTTGTCAGTTATCCCCTCCATCCTCCAATGGGGGAGAATGCGTAATGCATTTTTCCCAGAGTAAAAAAAAAAAAAAAAGGCGGGTAGTCAGAGGAACGTCCAAACATTACATTTGGCACATACCCCCATTTTGCAGTAGTTGTTGTGTTTGCGTGACAGGTTGCAAGCCCATCGCCGCTAACGGTAGACCGGATCTCAAATAAATTTTATTGGTCTAATAATATGTATCAGTTTCACATTTATCACACACGTTCTAGCGACTACCGTACAATTTATGAACCGCCACACATTTCACATGAAATTATATCTGAGCAAGCGTTTAATTTACAGAACTACCGGGTAGATGTAAACTATCGATATATCTAATATATATTAGGAACTGTATTAAGACTGTCTGTATGTTTAACTCGGAAACAGAAAAGAAACAGCTTCATGACTTTGATCTCCAGCTATGGTAGATATGCCCCCTCAAATCTTCTATTTACCAACTAATGATTATTTGAAGATATCTAAGTAGTCAGAGGTACCTACTTCTAAATATTAGATTGGGCATATCGAAGGTCGCAGTCGAAGAGCTAAATCTGTGAATTAGTAAATAAATAGTAAATAGTGAAGTTTACAACGTGTAACAAAATACCCATATAAGGCCAAATACCAAGAGATCAGACCAAGCACTGGAATACTTTGACGTGTGCAAAGTTTGAATATTTCGTTTACGAATTCCGATACAAAAAATAATAATAATATTGTCTGAGAAAATTGCAACTACCCTGATAGTGTGTATGTGACTTTGGTACATACGCTATTTGCGTTTACTAATAATTGGAGGCAGTTTTGTTACCTATTTTATATACAGTTCGCAAGTAAAGGTCAAAAAACAGCTGTAAATAGGGCGTCATGTTGTGTTAGTTTTATTTTGGAGGAAAGTTTAAGAGGCGTTTCATGAATGAATAACTTCAAAATTTCTGAATTTTTAGATCATTTTGTCGTTTGCCATGACCTGTGCTATACCCTGTTTCAGTGGTTGTATGGGTATTATGTCACACGTTGTATAAGAATATTTTATTGTTAAGTTGTGTACATAAAGGTGTTATAAAATGCGCTCCACTATCAATGTTGATGCTAAATCTTTGCACATCTGATCACCAATTATGACAATTTTGGGTTTAGCATGACCACTGTTTTTTAGCATTCTATTATTTCTAACAATGCTTTGAATAATCCTGTTTTCTCACAGAGATCTCGGTCAGCATGTTCGTGTTATCAATGCTGGTGATTTTAGATAGGTTATTAGTTTCTGGCAAACTGTATATTTTAGTTCAGTGTTTTCAGTTTGAAAGCATAGTATTTCCTTTCTTGCTTGGGTAAGTTGTTTTGTAAGTTCCTCAATTTCCTGCCTTAGATCTATTATTTGAGGACTTTGGGGGGCTTCCGGTAAGTTTTTGGAGCTGCTGTGTGGGCTACAGAAACTTGTAATATCTGAGAAAGCTAAGGTTTCAATAAAGAAATTTTCTAGGGAAAGTTTTCTTTTGAGTTACATATTCATCTGCATGTCTTCCCATAAGTGTAGGTATTTGTGTTGTCACCCATTGGTTTTAGGTATATCAGGGTACATTTTCAGTTTGCCCTATGCTCTTCAACTCTCTATGACATCTGGTATGTTTTTTATTTATTTAAATAGTTTATCACTAGGCGTTTTAAATACTAAAGTTGACCGAACACTGAAAATTATAAACCACCATCTATAATGAGCATTGTTCTCCACAAAGTTTTAAGTTTGACCTAAATGGCAGGATCTAACTCAGTGCTCTTTTTCTCAAACCTTTTTCTGTTTTTACATACGACGACACACACGACGAATTTTGGGTACCCAACAAAATTCGTCGTAAATAAATATCATCAAGCGAACGAAGCCGCGGGCATTCTGCTACTGATGCTGGCTGTTGTTTTAGCCACACGAGGTAGTATAGGCAGAGTTCATAATATAAATGAAATAATTCAATTCGAAACATTTGGCAACGTGGCCTTTCATAACAAAAACGTGCCCAACGAGGCGTTTCATTGCGATGTTCTATAAAGTCACTTCACAAACGTGTATTTCAAACAAAAAATCGTGTAGGTAATACAAAGCAGAGGTAAGTAAACAAGTAAGCTTGCGAAATAAAAGTTTCTCTATAATTATTAGGGGGAGAAGTCCTACAACAAGGCAAAGGGAAAAGGTATTTATGCTTGATTACTAAAAGAACGGTAGCAATCAATATACAAGGTGTTCCAATACTTGTGTTTAAAAACTTCAGGGGGCTAAAGTACCCATCAATATGAATAACTTTTTTTAAAGAACCAACACTGTGAACGCGAAAAAAAACAGCTGCTCCAAAGGTTTAGTTTGGTAAATGTGTTTAACAAAATACAATTAAATCAGATCGTTGAGCAATCGTACCCAATAAATAAATCTTTGTAACTGCAATCTTATTTTCAATGAATAGAATTTTATCTGTTTTGGTAATATAAACAATAAAAAACTAAAGTTAAAGCCATTTTTAAGTTTTTTTTTTCTGTTTTGTGAATATAAATAAAACAAAATCCAGGTTACAATCAAAGCCGGGTGCAGACCCAAGTGCACCGATACATCGCTCCGATGTACCTGCAATTACCGGTTGAGTCTCCATTGATTTACGCGATAATCACGGGACGGCTAGTCCATTCACATTTCGTTATTCATGCGCGGAACACAGGAGTCATGTGTGGGTAATTACGAGCCTCTCAGATCTGCCGGTGTCTATGACGGGTTATTCCGCCAAGGGTTTGTAACTGTGCTTATTTCTTAGGATTTTCTTATATATTGGTTTTAACATTATCTTAATTCGGGAGCCAATAATGTACGGTCAAATAATGTGCAGCATGTTATTTCACAGCATGATAATGTACACCCAGTTAATCCGTGTCCACTGGTTTGAATTATCGGGGTGTACATTATCATCCCGTACAATAACATGCCGTGCAATATTGTCACGTGTTGTTAATGTAACCTTGAAATACCCTGGTCACCCTAGCCATAGGCCAGGTCATGGGCGGAGTATCTAACTCTCGCAGAATGACCAGCGCACCTACTTTTACATTTGGTGTACTGTCTGCAACTAACAACCCAATTCCCTACCCAATCCATGGTCCTTCGAGCCGGCTCGAAAGACCATGGACAAAAAAAGGGAATATTGGTCATAACGGACAGGAGTTCTGGGTGTTTTAGTGAGAGAGACGTGTTCACTACTTGAGTAGGGAAGAAATTTACACGAACAAGCACAGATTAACTCTAAAATTAGCTTAATGATTTCAACATTGGTACCGTAAAAAATAATTTCTGGCACTTCGGCAGCCGCTGCCGAAGTGCCAGAAGCCGGCACGCTCTCTTTGCTCGCTCGCCTCGTGCGTAATTTATATGTTTCAACATAACCTAACCAATCCGATTCGACGGTACTAAAGTGGCTTCCAATTATCATGCTGTACATTAACGTGCTGTACATTATCATGCTGTGTATTAACTGGCTGCACATTAACTACACGTGACAATATTGCACATCCAGTTATTGCACACCTCGCTAATGTACACCCAGTTAAAACGAATCCAAAAAGGTACCAAAGTGGATTCCAAATATCATGCTGTACATTATCATATCGTACAATAACCGGACGCCTTAATACTAGCAGGCACTTGCGTATTATTTAACATTTTACATTACATTAAAATTAAAGGCATTTTTCCTTCATTGTTCCTGTATCATGTATTTACCCCGTTCCCGGTAATACGGGATAAAAAGCATCCAGGTTACGAACTGTATTTGTTCAAAGTCTCACCCCAATCGGTTTAGTGGTTACGCATTTACTATATTCGTAGGATGAAAGCAGTGGTGATCTAGTAGTAGCGTAGATTAGCCGAAGGGTGTGGATTCGAAAACCGGTCATGCACCAATGATTTATGTGCACAGTGCTAATAATTAGTTAAATAATACCATTAATAATATTGGATCAGTTATCGGACATTTTAGAAAAAGGCCAGGTCAAGAGTACCCTAAACCGACGAGCATGTATGAAGAATGTTATGGGAGTGAATGAAACGAAAGAAGATGTCAGGATCGTAGCAAGTGTATATCCGTGGTCTCTGCCTGTATGTATATTGGTGAATATTCCACAATTAATATAGGTTCGGAGACATGCTGGTTCCCTCACGATGTTTTCCTTCACCGTTTGAGAGAACTGGCACTGCACATAATTTTTTGAACATACATATATAATTTTCTTACAAAACGTACCTACATAACTGCTGTATGTTCTAAGTTACAGAATAACCCACACTCAGTATTCATAATTTGCGGTGTCTCGTAAGAACATAATGAGATGTAACACGCGTGGCTTATGTCGTCCTATGCACGATACATACTTAATCCAGCTTCCGCCCGCGGTGCCGCCTTGTGGTAAGTACGTTGCTGTGTTTCGGTTTGAAGAGTGTGGTTGCCGGTGTAATTACAGGCACATACGGCTTAACATCTGTATGCCTCAAGTTGATGGACGCAGGGCAGTGCATCGTAGGGCACGTTCCTATCGTGCGTGGCTTACGGGGCAATGCTTTGTTAAGGATGGTTACCACTTATAACCAGGTGGGCCATCTGCTTGTTCCATAAGCTAGTGGTAGAAAAAACAACTTGGATCAGTGCCGGTATAGGGGCTGACACTCGTCAAAATACCTCTCCCTCGAACATTTCAACATTTTGAAAGATATAACATCGAGCTTATTTATGTAAAATCGCAAATAACATAGTACAGCATAGGTACAGCATAAAAATCATTTGGATCCTAACAAGTTTTCCAACCTTGTTTTAACCTTGTTATATTTATGTGCACAATGCTGTACTCTCAAACGGCGAAGGAAAGCATCGTGAGGAAACCGGCATGTCGTAGAACCTAAAAAGTTCTATAACATGTGTCAAGTGCTCGGGCCTCTTGAGGCGCACTTAGACTCCTTTCAACACACTGTTTCGAAAGAAACTAGTGACACGACAAGAGAGAGAGACAATATAGTCGGTCCACACAATATCAGGTATCAGGCAGGTATCAGGCTTGTGTATATTATGCCCAGTTGGTCGTAAAAGCGAGAGGTTAATTATTTTTAGCTCATTCTAGTCTTCAAATAGAACGCGCACTTAAAGACACTAGAAGTGATTTAAGGGCTAACACGCAGCTCCACTTTCTAGTACACTTTGCGTTGGTTCCTTAGAAAATGCAACCTGCATATTGAGGAACGTATTTTAGCTAAAACAGCTCAAAATAGTAATTTATGGCTCTTAAGGCGAAGATAAGAGCTAATGTGACTTTCGCTTGCACGTTTCGGAAAATCGCAATCAACCATTTCGTGAACAATCACAATTTTTCGAAAATGAGTTTAGTGATTTTATATCTTTCAACATGTAGAAACGTGCGAGCGAGAGTCACATTAGCTCTTGTCTTCGCGTTAACAACATCATTCAAACAACAAGTCCATTCCATTCAAAAGTTGTCTCGTGGGGGTCGCTATTTAGCGATAAGATCGCCCATTGCATTTAACGCGAAGTTTGATGATTTTAATGTAGGTACTTTTTTCTATAAGTTGTTGTGTGCAATAAGGTGGTTTTTAACTCCGATATTTTTATCTATGGCGTAACTTCAAAATACATTGTAATAAGCATCATACAAAAAAGCGGTAGGAACCAAGCCGTAAGTTTGTTGCCTGTTCTTCTAGGCTTTGGTCGCGTGGAACTGGCACCTAGAGTCACCTAGCTTTAAGACGTTTCAAAGCGATCCTTGTGATTTTATTGAATAAATACCTTTTGACTTTAACTTTGACTTTGAGACTTTGAGTCTTCAGCTTTTAATTATTTAATAAGCCTTTTATTTCTTGCGTAACAAAGGAAGTAACAAAGTAATTATTTATGTTTGGGGTTAGTAATAAAATCTTATTTCTTAATTGTAAGTGTAAGTAACTTAGCAAGTAGGTACTTATTAAATAGTAAGGAGATAAGTTAAGGAATATAGTTAGTGGAATATTATCCACTAACTATATTCCTTAACTTATCTCCTTACTCCTCAATCGCTAGATAATCATAAATCGAAATCGCGTTCACCGCTACAGCATCCGTTGTGACGGCTCCGGGTTTTTAGAAGGACGACTTTGCGAAACGGTACTTTCCAAGTAATCTGTAGCTAACTGGATTATTGGAAAACATATTGAACAATAACAGAAAACGGTAGTCGGACCACGATTCTGTCTATCGATCTGTATGATACTGACACGGATCATGTTGGCGTGGAAGTATCAGTTCAAAGTGATCCTTGTGGTTGAACGGATTAAAGACTGATTTTTATTTGTTTTTATAGTGTTTACCTACACTTAAGGAAAATCACAAAGATTTAATGTAGTCCCAAAAGTTATTAAAGTTAAAGTTAAGCCCGGTGACATCTCTCGTCGATTCAACTGAATGCAACTTCGGTTATCGAGCAGGACTCTTGATAGTTAATTATGTCAGACGTGTAGATGGAACCACGGTCGCATAAGTACCGTAGTAGCATGTCCCTGAGTTATTCGTCGAGTGCGATCAGAATCCGATAGCGCAGTTGGTTAGCGCGGCCCCGTATCAAGGGGAAGGTCGTGGGTTCAAATCCCACTCGGGTAATCCCTGATTCACTCACTTACTTACAAAACTAATCGGATGTCAAGTCACTCGCCATTTCAGCTATTACATCGAATTAGATAGAGATAGCAAGTGACTTGACAGCCAATTAGTTTTGATCGGGCTTTCAGAAACCGGCCGTTAGTGTAAGCCAAGTTGATAGATACAAGCCAGTGCATCGTATAGCATGTTACTAACTTACGTGACCAGGGGGTAATCAGCTCATTCCTCAAATGGTATATAAAATACATATATTTTTTGTGAGAATACATCCAGTAGTGCTGGAGTTCCTTGTAAATATTATTGGCAGTTGATCGTGAGACGTGACGCTCGTGGAAGTGAAATCTCTTTTGTATAATGAGTGATTATTAGAAACAGTCTTTGAGTACCTAGCCTAACACTAAAGTATTTTTTTTTTCATTGTCGATTAAAAGAAAGAAAAAGAAAAAATATTTTTTCAAACTATAGGTACACGTAAAGAAATAAAACGAAGAAAATAGAATAAGAAAAAAGTTCAGTAAGCATTGTGTGTGTCTCACGTCTACGGAATACGCATGTTCTATGATTTAGTTGTTGAAACATCTATTAGCAGTAGATTTTGAAGATATCCATTTGAGAATACCCACCATTTTTATTTATTTATTTATTTATTTATTTCATGTTATGTCATCTTTACAGGATTTCCTAATGCAATAGAGTAATTCTAAATCTTATCTTATCTTATTCTAAACTATTCTAAACTAAACCATAACATATTGTATACAAAGTGGCCTTCGCAATTTCGTACAGAGAAGCATGCAGTATATCAACATCCTCTGTAATCTTATTGAGCGTGTGCATAGCGCGCGTAAGAGGCGCCTTGCCCAACAAATCAGTTCTGCCTCGAGGTACCTCGAACATCCGCGGCCGCCTGCGTCGGTGCACATATATTTTCTTCAAAACTCGGTTCTATTTGACAGCAATCATAAAAAGACTAAAGTGCTCCTGCTTCCTGCTTTTCTCCCACTTCATGTGAGCTCAGTCCAACAGGTTTTTTTTTTCTGCGCTTTCCTTTATCAGCCATCATCTCAGCAACCACTCCTCTCTTACCGATGTCATCTTTCACACAATCCTTAGGTACAACTTTTATTAGGCCTACCTCAAAGTCAAAGTCAAAAAGTATTTATTCAATAAAATCACAAGGATAACTTTGAAACGTCTTAAAGCTAGGTGACTCTAGGTGCCAGTTCCACGCGACCAAAGCCTAGAAGAACAGGCAACAAACTTACGGCTTGGTTCCTACCGTTCTTTTGTATTATCCTTTTACAATGTAATACCTCTACTTTTATATCCGTCCACATTCTTACTTATCACACTTTTCGTTAAATGACATTCTTCCCTTTGCATGACATGCCCATACCACTCTAACGTCATTAAAAACATACGGCCTTACTACGAAAATCTGTCAAACGATAAACTAAGCTTAAACTATTGCCATCTCTTATCAATGCGTAATGGCAAACAGAGACAGCGCTAATTTTAAGCATTATTTAAATTTAAACACCATTTTATAGTATGAGGGTTTAAGTCCATTTGTCACTGAATTCTTAACACTTACATAGAATGTTATTAAATTGTGGGTAAACAGACAACCAACAAGACAAATAAGAGCTCAGTAAATCAGTAACAAGTCGCGATGCGCATCAAAAGATTCATAAATAAGCACCGCGCGCGATGTCCATCGCATTATCTGTCAACCGCTGTCAATTGTTGACAAATTGATTGCCCCTGACAGATGTGACAGATCTGTCTTTTCAATGGCGGTTGGTGAGTTGTAATGTTGCTGTTGTTTTTTATGGAACGAGTTTTGTATTCGAAATTCAAAAATTCTTACTTCTAAAACCCTTTTAATTGGCCATGCTTGTAGGTCGTTGTGTCGTGTTTTAAGGAAAATATTTTGTAATAGCGTTCGAAATTCAAAAATTTCTTTTATCCCTTCTCACTTCTAGAAACTTCTAACAAATTTTCTCATGTTGCAGTATGCTGTATCCATAATAAATGCATTTTCTCTACTTTTCTTAATTAACAACCTACAGCAAAATGTGGGCATGTCCAAAATGCTACTTTTACACGTGCCTCTGACTAACCTCCCATAAACTTCCGCAAATATCTTTGAATACTTATCAAGATAATAGATACAACATAACGGACTAAAAAATGAAATATGAATTGTTATATCGACGGTCACACAAAATAAACATGTAAAATCACTTACCGTATTTTTTTATTGAGGCTTGGATTTATACCAACAAAAACACACGTTCAATTTTTTTTTATTTTTTTTTTATTTATTCTAATTAAATTACCAACCACTTTGAATATTTAATATAAATAAATTGGCACTTCACTTGAGCCAGCCTAGCGTACTTAGTCTTTATTATCTTTTCAATTCTTCCATATCTGTCTCTTCCGTACATTGCAAAGCCTGTAAACTGCGCATTTATCACTTGCTTACTTGATTCATAATCGTATTTAAATGTACCATGTAGAAATCAGCTTTCCATCCGCACTCGTAACGCCATATTATCTCCCTTTCCGTCATGTACCGTAATTGGTAAGCTATCTGCAAACTAGATGCCTATTATACAACTCATATATACAATATATAATCAGGTAATGCGCTTGCGTTTGTAATGATAGGTACAGGTACGCACATGCGGTGGCTTGGGGCGGTGTTTGCTGTAGGGGAAGAGGGGGATAAGTGTACCTTATTAAGGATATTTTTTTTATGAGATTGACTGACTTAGCAAGCCTATAAAATTATGTAAGATATATATTTACATATTTACATTCATAATCAGACTACCTTTTTCTCATTTGTATTTTGAAAATAAACTATTTCATTGAATTATTGTAAAAAATAAAAAGAAAGTTAAAGTTATGATTGATATTGTATTCACATGCACAGAACTATGAACCTATCTAATCTCAATATAATACGTAGTAACAAAAAACCGGAACAAGAAGATTGTTCGAGGTGGCCGAAAGATTTTATCTGCTAAATGTTTGGATCAACAAATAATATTTTTAATAAATCATTTTCTTGATAGTTTAGTGGCGGTATCTTTATGATACTAACGGCCATTCCTTTAATACTTGCCTGTGGATTTTTATTGCAATCAATTGATAAAAAAAATAATACTTATCAAACCTAGTTTAAAAAAAGTTTTTGCAAACTTTTTTGCAAGTTTTCTAAGTCAAACCATCAAGCCATACTACCCCAGCTTCCCCCCACCACTTGACATACTTCTGTGTATAATTGTAGCAATTTGCCAACTCGTACACGTCAAAACATATCGACGTAGTGTTGCGCAACCTTGCGATTGAGCTATTCGTTTGTGTATTTATGCCAGTTTCGCTAAGCGTTACCAAGTGTCCCTGTAGGGTATGCTAATGTGTGGCGTATTATCATAACTGTTAGCTGTAGCAAAGTTACTACGACAGACCCAGACATGTAGCTGATATAACACTTATACACCTTTTTTTTATCCATACTTATACTCGTAATAACTCCCAGACCGAGAACAAACAAACATGGATTGATGACATTGATGTTCATCACACAAATGTTTGTTCTCGCTGGGGATCGAACCACAGCGCAGAAGGCAGAACTACTACCGATTGGGCTGCCTGTAACTAGAAAAGAAAATAAAGAAAAGGCATTGATTTATACAAACTATACACGACAAGGTACAGGACAGCTGTACAGGACATAAAAGGGTAAAAAAAGCTATTCTATTTACGTAGAAATGAGACGTAAGTAGAGAAAAAACAAAAAGGTATAAAAATAATGTGTGTGTCACGTCTACGCAATATGCATGTGGAACGCTGCCATGTACCGTCATGTACGGTCTCTGCTATTAGGTATACAATTCTTGGGCAAGGTAGTTTCTCGGTCACCTATCTTTTTATTATACACACGGATACGCTATTACACTGCTCACTCTTATGCCCTTGTTTCTTGATTGCCGTTGAAATTACAGGCACATGAGGCTCAAAATCTGTATGTCTCAAGTTGATGGACGCAGGGCAACCACACTCTTCAAACCGAAATACAGCAACGCTGCTTGGCGGCAGAAAAAGCGTGGTGGTAGTACTTCCCCGGACGAGCCCTTCACAACGAGCTCTACTACTCTTTAACCAACCATCCATCAGATGTAGCATCTGCTGTTCAAAAGTCGTGTAAAAAAGGGCGGTAGTTGATAAAACTAGTCATCGACTTACATCTGAGTGTAGCAAGAACAAGCAGCAATTACGACAAGCCGACAAAAAGCGGATTGCTTTCACAAGCCGCCACAATGGGCATGAAATGAGCTCGGTACCCGCGTTACGCATCACGGAGGCTCTTGTAGACGTGTGACGGAGATTAGACCACTTCCACCAGCACCTTAAGAGGCTGACACCCGTGAATTGTTTGTTGATGAGACGAGATGTCTCGCTTGCGCATTTACATATTTTTATACAATTTACCTACTGAAGGCAACCAAATTCGAAAAATAAGCATTACAAAAGTTTTGACAAAATAAAATTTTGTTTCATACAAAATTTCCTAAAAGTTTAATTAAGTACGACAACTAGTTAACCATGTTTTTTGGTAGGAAAACTTGCAGTGATTTCATATCGTTAAAATGTGCGAGCTAGAAGTTTTTTGACGGTTGTCAGCATCTTAAAGAAAATAGAAACTTCCTCATGAGTATCCCAATGTACTGAAAAAATACCAGTATAGCTCACCGTATCCTTCTTCTACGGAAACTAGATTTACCTATTGAGCTGGAAATTACAAAAGTAATTACACGCTTTAATTAAGTCGTGGTCTAATAAATAATTACAAATGTTTAAAAAAAGACTATTTAATTACATAAAGTTGATGTCAAAGATAATTTGGCTTCAAATTTTCTTAAACAGCCGGTTCTTTATTATAAAATTTGTTAGCAACAAGAGTAGTAGAGCTCTTTGTGAAGGGCTCGTCCGGGGAAGTACTACCACCACGCCTTTTTCTGCCGCCAAGCAGCGTTGCTGTGTTTCGGTTTGAAGAGTGTGGTTGTCGGTGTAATTACAGGCACACGAGGCTTAATATCTGTATGCCTCAAGTTGATGGCAGCTGGGCATAATGCTTTGTTATAGGTGATGGTTACCACTTAACATCAGGTGGGCCATCGGCTTGTTCCATGAGCTAGTTGTATAAAAAAGTGCTGGTAGTAACTCAAAAGTGACGTCACAGGATATCTCTAAATTGGGGTATTATTTATATTTGCCAAAATGTTTTATCGTATTGCCTATCTTGCTATACCTAAACGTGTTAATAAAATTTAAAAAAATCCAGCCATTGGATAACTGATCTCAACTTCCAAACCTTTCCACACGACTGAAAACAACCTATTTTAGATTGACGATTTTATTACAGATTACATAATTGAAACGTATCGATGTAATCGAACGATTGAAGTCACGGATTTGTGTTACACGTAATATTTTGCAAGCAAAAAAACTTAAAAAGACGTAATTTTGATCGGATTTTAATTAACAAGCGAGTGAAGCGAGAGAGGCAAGTAAGAAAGGAGACCAGTACCCCAAGTATGAGTTGTGTTTACCATATTTGGTTTTTCGTTTTGTTACGTGTTCATTGCGGGTTTTGTATAAAGACGCGATAGAGATGCCGATACGGAACTTTATGTTCTACTACTAATTTTCAGCATACTTGCAACATAAAGTTCCGTATCGGTATCTCTATCGCGTCATCATACAAAACCCGCAATGAACACGGAACAAGAACGAAAAACGAGAAACCAAATATGGTAAACACAACACATACTTGGGGTACTGTACTGACGAATGATAGAAGAGAGTGGACGAAATAAACCTGTTGAAGAAGAAAATTAAAATTAAACGAGCTGATTCAAAGTACCTACACTGAGAAAATAAACAGCTAACAAAATCACAATAAATGCTTTACTATTTCATCTATATTCTTTACAGCTAGATGTAAATGTATCAAAGGATTTTAAATTGTATTTTAAGGAATAAGGATTAAAAATATTTCTGTTTCACATAAAACCTCGTTAAAATCTACATCTGTGTGCGAAGTTCTATCAAATCAAGAAACTACAGTTCTAAGAATCATAAATTCCACATAGTACAATACCTGCTATGTAAAAATAACTTCAAAAGTGAGGAGCGTAGAGTTGACTTTTCCGTGTAAGGCTAAAGTGCGATAGTCTTGTTTGGAAATGAAAAAATAAATCGAAAATGAATGCACGTCGTACTAGATTTTTTAAAAGAAAGCACGTATTGGACTCGGTTGGAAAAAGTGTTATTTCATTCATAAATCGAGTTGCATTCAAGTAGTTTTTACGGTGGCTTGATCGACGTGAAATGATGGCAGAACTTGTTACTTTATGGTTGTGGGGTGAGAAAGTGTGTTTGTTTTTTTATTGATTGAAAATTAAATTATACATAAGTGTTCCTATAATTTCGGGTTCGATCTCCATCGAGCACAAACATTTTGTGTGATGAACATAGATGTTTGTTCTCTGTCTGGCTGTTATATAATATTATAAGTATGTATTTACAAAAAAAAGCATTTAAGTAGTAAATCAGCTATCTGGTTGCCATATCACAAGCTTTGGCTTAGTTTGGGGTGAGATGGTGCTACATGGAATGTCCACCAATATTTATTATTTATTTAATTGGGTTTAAAACTTCAGGGGGCTAAAGTACCCATCAATATGAATAACTTTTTCTAAGGTACCAACACTGTGAACGCGAAAAAAAAACAGCTGTTTCATACATTTTAGCCAGGTAGGTATTGAAATTTTGGATATGCTTACGACTACAGGCTCTTTAGGCACAGAGATATCTCCTTAGATCTGAGTAGATGATGGTTTTATGATGTTTGATCAAACTTACAATTAAATGCCGAATTATGACGATCATCTGTTAAAAGATCAAAACTAACAAAAATTCGGGACACAATTTGCATTTTATTTTATTTTATTCGAAATATACCTACTTGTGAATAATGTGAAACTCGTGAAACAATAGAAAAAACGGTTCTTGAAAGAGGACTTAGTTTTATGGATGTGATCGTCAAAGTCAAAAAGAGAAGGCAGGCATCTGGGACCACAAGAAACTGGGACCGCGGTCCCAGTCGCCTGATTGCATTTTTTGTTCTGCCATTTGGGACCACAACCTGTATAGAAGTAAATAAATAAATAAATAAATAATTTAAATATTATAAATTATCGTACATAGGTATGTTTATAAATCATTTATAGTATACCGATGTAAGACTGATTTTAAAACACGTTATTTTATTTTTAATTAATGTACATATTTATAATTGTTAGAATATTGTTTTATTGACAAATAAATATTTCACGACAGATTCGTTTTTTTATTTCATATACTTTTCGTTCTAACTGTACTTAAATTCGGATTAAACAATAGATTTAGTGGTAATATTGCGAGTGGTCCCAGTTGCCTGAGGAAAAGTAATTAAATTAATGAATCAGGCGACTGGGACCGCGGTCCTAGTTTCTTGTGGTCCCAGATGCCTGCCTTCTCGTCAAAAGTACGTGACGCAGGACTTTATATAACCCACAAATAAAAAAAGAAGAAGACTTTATATAACTATGTCGCGATAAAAAGTGCATACAGTAGAAAAAAAGGTTTATTTTTATTTTTGAAAACATAATGCCGAATTAAAGATAATTATAACAAGTCAGAAATAATACACTAACAGTAATCTAAAAAAACTCAAAGTTAAAAGTAAGTCCAACACTGCTGTGCAACTTCTTTTTAATGGTTTACATTTAACACACTGTTTACACTTGAGTGGTTCCGTCACGGAAGGTCTAACGTTCCCAAGCGGGGTTTTCTTATTTTATAAACGCTTGTGGTACTCTATTTTTGTTTAGGACATTGTGGAACCATGCGTGATCTAGTTGACTTTTAACAACGTTTTAGAATGAAACTAGTGAGATTACTTTTTGAGCGCCGTTAAAAAAATGTCAGGTTTTTGTCACGAGTTGAGAAAAAAGACGTAATAAATACGTTTTCTAACTAATACTAGCAGGGTAGAAAAAATAAACTAGGTATGGGTTTTTATAGAGGAACCGCTTATATAATAATGTAAGCAGTCCCTACTAATTCGCAAGTGAATTCGCGGGGAATAACTAGCAACAGCTTTTTATAGATTCAAAGGTAAATAGGTATTACAAATGTGAAAGAATTTTTAATAGTTCTATTGTACAATCGGCTGCACTAGAATACAATTTTAAGAGCTGATTTCACCATGCTCTGTTAGACTAACAAAGGATTAAAGGGCCGTTAAATATGTCAAAATACGCGTTTGACATCTAAGGTTAGATTTAACGGCCTGTTAATCCTTGATTAGTAACTAGCAGAGCATGGTGAAATCAGCTCTTAGTGTACTATGTGAAATTTAGTGTCACAACCACAAGAGTTGAATGCATTCTAGCTGACTGTATCACTACATACATACATACATAAAATCACGTCTGTTTCCCATAGGGGTAGGCAGAGATCACGGATTTCCACTTGCTACGGTCCTTACATACCTCTTTCGCTTCATTCACTCTCACTGTTCAACAATGTTAAACACTCAGTGTTTAACATTCTTCATACATTCTCGTTGGTTTAGGGTACTCTTGACCTGGCCCTTCTCTAGAACGTCTGCTATCTGATCAAAATACGTTCGCCTAGGTCTTCCCCTCCCCACAGTTCCATTTACTGTATCACTACTACCAAACAAACATAAAGATCTTTTTTATTTGTCGAGAACGACCAAGCCAGACACACCACAAGCTTAGTTTATTTTCTAAAAGGCATATTACAGTAAGCATTCGAGCAATTCTCATAAAATTCCATTCAAAATAAATTCAGCTACATACTAAACTCGGTCCGCGATCACGACTCGATGCTTTGAGCGAATCGATGCGATCCATCGATCTGTCGTGCGTGCGCGCATGTATTATGCAGCTTTAGACCCGGTTACACCAATACTAAACATAGGTTTGCGAAAGATTTTTAGCTTTTTTGCTCCATAATTTTTTTTCCATACTTTTTTTGATACAGCGTCTTGTGAATGGCCCTGATGCTGTATAAATCATCTTGTAATGACAATAATATTATGTGTGGAGAATAAGTTGCCCATACAAACGTACTACCACAATAATTTCGAATTAGAGCATAATTTTTACCATGTTATGCAATTATCGGGCTTTTATATTATTCCACTTTTTAAAATGTATCAACTAGGCATTTAATACTCATAAAAAAATGTTTAACCCGTAAATTATTCCGTTAAAAAAGAAAATTATTCCTTCACTTATTGAGAATATAATTTTTCTGGTAGTAAACTTGATTTTAATTTTATTTATATAACGAGAACGGTTCAATAAACCAATTACACTAATTATTATACAGGTACATACCATTTAAAATTTGAATCACAAAATTACATTAAAAAAAAAAGTTATGTCAGTATTTAAGTACACAATAACAAAATATTAAATAATAATTATATTATATGATTAAATTTAAAGGTTTCTCTCAATCGCCATCAAAATAAACAACAATACTAGTACGATACCGTTCTGATTGCGTTTCAATTAAATATGTGGTCCAGTTGTTAATCTGTAGATAATCGATAGATTAAACTAACCTAGGCTTATCGGTACAACTGGTCGCGGTATGCGTAGAAACCTGATAGGCATCTAGCAACGGATTGTTAGTTAGAGCGGCGAGCGAGCGATCGCGCGCATTTTGCGAAATTAACAATCACAGCTGCATTATTTGTTTAAATAACACGGAAGGGTGAGATTCCTGTGACGTGCTCTGTGAGGTAACATAACATAAACAGCCTTCATAGTTTAGTTGGTAAGCTGTAGGCTGTTGGTTCGATGCCCACCAAGAATAAACATTTGTGTGATGAACATTGATGTTTGTTCTCTGTCTGGGTGTTATTATACATTATAAGTATGTAAACATGAAAAAAAGTATATCAGTTAATATCACCTATCAAGTTCCCATATTAATAGCTTAGTTTTGCTTAGTTTGGGGCTAGATAGTTCTGTATGGAATGGAATGGAATGGATGAATGAAGTCTGAAGTCTAATGGAATGAAGTCCCACCAATATTTATTTACATAATATATTATTCCAATTGAAATCGTTCACATTCTTGTAACTTAAGTGTATAACTTTTCTTTTATACAACTAGCTGATGGAACAAGCAGATGGCCCACCTGATGTTAAGTGGTAACCATCACCTATAACAAAGCATTGCCTCGTAAGTCACGCACAATAGGAACGTGCCCTCCGATGCACTGCCCTGCGTCCATCAACTTGAGGCATACAGATGTTAAGCCTCATGTGTCTTTAATTACACCGGCAACCACACTCTTCAAACCGAAACACAGCGCTGCTGCTTGGCGGCAGAAAAAGGCGTGGTGGTAGTACTTCCCCGGACGAGCCCTTCACAAAGAGCTCTACTAATCTTATGCTAGACATGAAGCTATATATAGCTTCCTGTCCTTATATTATTCCTGTATATTATTTTGAACTTATATATGTTTTTGTTTTATATATAAAACAAAACAAAGTATTATTTTTGTTTAAGAAAATATTAAGGGTCACTTTGGAGAATGCTTTTTCAAATAAATTAGACAGCCATAACCTGTTCCTTCATTAACTCGTCAAAATAAAGTTATATTTTCATACAAAAAGATAAGATAAAACTAACTGAGCAACTGTTTATGGTTATTTACCAACAGACTTGCATTTTATGCCTCTTTACACGTCTGCAAACGCAAAAACTCTCCTTTCACTCAATTTTAAGCTTTATGCCTCTGAATATAAGGGTGTTGTGAGTTTTCTGGTGTGAAAAAAGTAACCAGCCATACTATTGAACGTAAAACTTATGTGAAGCACGCTTAAAAAGTTTTATAGGGCTTAAAGTTTCCACTTAAGGAGAAAAGAGAATTTTTGATATAAAATTGATGGTTTATAGAGATGGGACTACATTTTAAAAGACTTGAAGTTTTGATCTATTTTAAAGGGTTTATCATTCTCTGTAACTTTCAATCGCATTTTTGCAACATCTTGTAAACTATATTGTGACTAGAGGCTTCCCGCGGCTTCGCACGCGTTGAAGTGGTGAGCCGTGATTGATCCACAAACATCCAAACATCGTAACTTTCGCATTGATTTGTATATTATTAGGGTATGATTTTAAATACCTACGTAGGTATCAGAGATTCCTATAGGCGTCCATTACCTATATTAGGTAGGTAGGTATAGGTACTGAGTATAGCACAAACATGACAAATACAACAAAAATAACCTTACACGGAAAATATGTACTTATTTGTTTACTTAGTTTCTACCCCAAAAACAAACGAAACGAAACAGCTTCACGACTTTGATCCCCAGGCACGTTAGATATCTCTTCGTACCAACTCAAGATTCCCGTTTTTAGAATGTCCCTTACAAACATTGACGCCTCGTTGTATCCTTTTTATTACACAGAACACATTTTATTTTAGTTTGAAGTTACACTACGCGTTAAAAAACTCCCATACAAACATTGACATCCCTTTGCACACTTTGCAGGGGTGGTTGTAAAATATTGAAAACTTGATTTTAAATCATTTATTGTTGAGTATATTTACTTCAAGTATGAAATCAATCGCACTATGCGTTAAAAACTCTCCCATACTAACTTTTACAGTCATTTGCACCCTTTGCAGAGGTAATTATCAAAAGTTAAAAGCGTCATTCTTAATTATTTATTTCGTCTTTTATTTACCTCAAGTTTTAAGTCAATCGCACCACGCGTCAAAAAACTCCCATACAAACTTTGACATCCCTTTGCACACTTATTAAGGGTAGTTTTAAAAAACTAAAAATGCTTTTTCTATTTTTTGGCTTTGGAGTAGGTACATGTACTTCAAGTTGTTTCAAGTTTGTAGGTTCAAGGAATACAATTTTTCATACCAACGTTTTCATCCCTTTTCACACCCTTAGGGGTTAAATTTTCAAAAATCCCTTCTTAGTGCACCTCTACGCCATAAGACCTATGTACTCCTCAAATTTCAAGTCTCTAGGACCAGCGGTTTAGGCTGTGCGTTGTCTATATGTCAGTCAGTCAGTCAGTCAGTCAGGACTTTGATTCTTATAGTATTAGAGATAGAGATAAAAATTTATCTTTTTAACCGTAAAAAATGATGGTATTTTTTTTTAATAAACTTACATGATTAGGTGGGAACTTACAAAATACATTTTGCTATAGGAATAAGTACTGTTAATGTATGTGGGTATGTACCAAATACCATTTTTGGACGTAACTCTGACCACCCCTCTTTGACGTCCTAAGGAAACCTGGAGTTCTTACTTGGTACAAGAGATCGGAGGGGATATCTACCGTGCTTGAGATCAAGTCTTGAAGCTAGTTATTTCTTTTTAATACTGTTAATAAATATGTATTTTTATTACAGCAGTTGGTTGATATTTATAATATTTTAATAAAAACACTTATACTTACACTCTCGCTAAATAAGTCTAGCACAGTTGATTGTCTCAGTCTTCTGTTCACTAGGTAGTAGGTTCGATTATCACCAAGGAAAAATATTTGTGTGATGAACTGAGATAAGGGCAAGAAAGTGATGATTTATTTATTTAAGATTTCAAAGTTAACGCTCTCATAATGATGGCCACCGTCTCAGAAAAAGCTCTAAGCTTTGTTCAAAGCGTTGTTCTATCAATTTGTAGCTAAGAGGTGCTCAAGTTACGTTCTGGAGTACAACAAGCAGCCATTAACATAGCCCTGTCCGATACCGGAAGGGATTCGCACACGGCCGGCAACAACCTTCGACATCACACGACGAGGCTAGTGGTGGGACGGCTCTGTTATCGATATCGATGAAACGACTGTCGAAACGATGTATTTACTAAACCGTAGCACATCCCTTTTCCGGGATTAAACAACACGATATATGAATTAGTCAGAGTTGGATCCATAATCATAACAAAGACGAAATCTCCCCGCAATGATAAAATTACTTAAAAAAAAATAATTAAATCTAGCTATAATATACTAGTTAAAAGAATAGTAGAGCTCTTTGTGAAGGGTTCGTTCGGGGAAGTACTACCACCACGCCTTTTTCTGCCGCCAAGCAGCGTTGCTGTGTTTCGGTTTGAAGAGTGTGGTTGCCGGTGTAATTACAGGCACATGAGGCTTAACATCTGTATGCCTCAAGTTGATGGACGCAGGGCAGTGCATTGTAGGGCACGTTTATATCGTGCGTGACTTACGAGGCAACGCTTTGTTATAGGTGATGGTTACCACTTAACATCAGGTGGGCCATCTGCTTGTTCCAACAGCTTATTGTATAAAATAAAACTTTTACCAATGCATGATGACAATGACAAAAGCATCGCAACTCATTTTAGGCAATGTTTAAATAATAACGTGGATAGATATTTTCTAGATAAACGTGCCACACCGTCGACCGTATCATCACTTAACATCAGGTGTGATTGCGGTCAAACGTTTTACATATAAGTTGTAAAAAAAATAACTTTTATTACCCTAGTGCGATGACCATCAGTAACACTTGTATTTAATTTTTTTGTTTGGTAAAAGATGATCTTTTTTTATGTAATTCAATCAACTACTTAAGCCTGTTCTAAAGGCCAAACTAGTAAAGGTATAACTCTTTTAGACCCGATTAGACTTTTTTTTTTATACAAATACCTGACGGAACAAGCAGATGGCCCACCTGATACTAAGTGGTAACCATCACTTATAACAAAGCATCGCCTCGTAAGTCACGCACGATAGGAACGTGCCCTACGATGCACTGCCCTGCGTCCATCAACTTGAGGCATACAGATGTTAAGCCTCATGTGCCTGTTATTACACCGGCAACCACACTCTTCAAACCTGATTAAAATAAAACACTAATAAAGATGGTTTCTAATGTACATCTCTGCAAGAAGCGCCCTCTATAAACTTTGACTAGCTATGCATTTTTGATCCACCAAGTTTCGTAGCCAATCTTCAAACAATGAAAAATCAAAACTCCATTTAGCCGTAGCACGTTAAATCTCATCTTAGGAGGTGGGTAATTATCCTGGCGACACTCCAAAGTGTCGCGCTCATTTCAATTAGCTCTCCTAAATATTCAATGTCTTTAAAATAGGCTGCGCGATTCCACGGCGTACGATGCGACGGGCTAGGATTGAGAGGGGACAAATGGAGGAGCTGGTAAAGTCGGAGAAATTAGCCGGAGTTCAAAGTTACAAGTGGATGCAGGGCAGTGCATCGTAGGGTACGTTCTTTGCATGCGTGACTTGTCAGGCATTTTTTTGTGATTGTTATCGCTCAGCATCAAGTAAGCTTTGCTAGTTCCAGAAAAGCCGGAAGAGTTTGCGAAATTAGTCGAATTTCTAGGTTAGAAGTTGATGTACGTATATTTGTAAGTTTTAAAAACTGCAAAACATTTCTGTGTTTTTGGAAATTTTTATCGTTGTTGCGGTATAATTGTCGATATGAGTATTAACTATAGAATATTTAAATTGTTGTAATAATATTAATTTCATTACCTATCATAGATATGAAATGAAATTAGGTATTTGATAGTTTTACCGTTATTATCAGCCTGAGAAGAAGAGAAGTTCACCGCTAAACATGAGCCTTCTCTACGCATTTCCGATTAAGACTTTAAAAAACTGACAGTGAAAGAAAACAAAGTTAAAAATATTCAGAATTTGACAGTAACAAGAAAATAAATAAAAAATATTCCGATAACCAATAACCGATTTCCTGTTCGGCCTTTATTTGAAGCAGACGATTGCGAAGGACACCCTTGGCCGGGGCTAGTTCGGAAGTTTCATTACAGCGAGGTTAATTGTTGACTGGAGTTAGAATAACGTGGATTTTATTTTTACGACGTCACCCCCCACTTTACGAGTTATGAAGTTGAACTGTCCAACGCAATCAAACTGAGATTAGCTAGGTACATTAATAATTAATTTCAATTTACTTGAGTAATTTATGTTTCCTATGTAAGAGCCGATAATATCTGTCACGAAACCTTGTTAGACTGAATTTATGTGTGCTAGTAATAACAACTTTTACATTTTGCAATATAATCAATAATTGACAGGGTTCAGAAAAAAGGTTATATTCGCATACGTAGCATGAGTGGACGGATTCCCCACAAACGAGTACAGTGCCACATACTTATCTGGGATTGTACTCCCCAATGATAAACGAATGTTCGTATTGACATTTAAGCTGCACTACGCGGCAACGCGACATAAGTATTGTCGTTGCCGCGCATAGGTACCAAACATTTGCATACCTGCGTGTATGTGCGCACACAGGCAAGCAAGCAAGCCAGACAGCATGCAAGACAGGCAAGCAGGTTAGCTTTTCTGAGTGCTACATGTGGCACTGAGTGCCACAGATTATAAAAAAAAACTGTTTATGTTTTTTATGTGTTGAATATAAAAAAAAAATATTATTCTACTTTGCGAAGTTGTGTTAATCAATTTGCAGGGTTTGACGACGGCGATGATGTCACTAGGATTGAATCGTTTGACAATTGCTTCTTTCAAAGACGAAGCCGCCTTCTGAAAATTGAAATTGGCAAAAGGATTTAAGAAGCTAAGACCTACCGGATAAAGGAGGGGGAGAGGTAAAAAAGATTCGAATGACTTCTAAATAGTATAAAAATTGTGTTTTTAGTGATACGCTTGACCACTGGTCCATTTAAGTATGTGGCACTATACGCCGACGATCGATAACGTCTTATCAACTTATCGATAGGTATGCCCATCACTAGCGCGCGGACTGATGATCATTGCCGGCGCATGCGCACTATAAATAATATGTTGTAAAACGATTTTCGATAGATTAATCTGAATCGTGCGCGCAGTCGTGCGCCGCCGGGGTGGAAGAGGATCTATTGTCGATCGGCAGTGATTTACGAAGGGATAGATACGGCGGCTGTGAGTGACTGCTAGAGAACTTGTTTGTAAAACTGTATGAAATCGTCACGTGACTAACAGACTATCCAAGAGAAACTTACAATAAAGGTATTATAGAAGCGGGAGATAGACACATAATTTGTTTTGGTATTTTTATATCCCTTCATCTACTATTATATCATTGTATCAACTCAAGATTATTTAAATATTTTTATGGAAGTACCTCTGACACCAGAGGTACTTCTAATTATTACATGTAGCACATGGGTATGAGCTAACTTTGATAATTAGAAGTATATTTAGGAGTAGGTATTGTAGTTTTATTTTTTTAATAAGTTGTTTTAAAAAAAGGGTTTTTTGTCCACCTGGTGTTTAGCCTCATGTGCCTGTATTTTCACTGGCAACCACAACTTTTAAACGCAGCAATGCTGCTTGGCGTGTTTTATTCGTGTTTTTGTGATTGATTGTTGATTCAGCTCTATCAGTTCAGATCTCTACAAAACAAAAGCACGCGTGTGTCAGTACGTAATGTGAGCGTAGTCCTGTGGGAATATCCGAGTGAACTATTTATTCTACGAGAGGTACGTGCTTTGGACTTTAAGATCCGTCTTTTTTGATCCAATACTCAATACTTATTGAGTCACAATACATCTTCATCATCAAGACAGCCCTCATAGTTCATTTGTTAGCGGGTTCAATCCTTGCCGAGGCCAAATTGTTTCACAAAAATAGTTTATTTTCTCTATCTGGGTGTATATTCAGATTTCAAATATGTTTGTTTTAAGTATATAATTATAATATCAGCTGATTTCCAAACAAACTAACCTAGATGTTGCTGTGTGCAAGTCCTGTCACTAGTTTCTTTCGAAACAGTGTGGTGAAAGGATTTTAAGTGCGCTTCAAGAGGCTCCTTTCGAGCTCTTGACACATGCAATAGAACTTTTTAGGTTCCACGACATGCCAGTTTCCTCACGAAGATTTCCTTCACCGTTTGAGAGTACCTACTGGCATTGTGCACATACATTGAGCGAAAAACTCATTGCTGCACGACCCGTCGAACGGATCGAACCCACGACCTTAGGATCGGAAGGCGGGGCCGCTACCGCTAGACCACCAGTGCTCTCCTATCGGGCGTGCTGAAAACGTGCCATACGGAAAACTAAAAATAAAACTCAGACTTGGGGTAGGTACAGTTCAAGGTAGGTTCAGCTCAAATCAGACTCTCATTGTTTTCGCATCAGATACATACAATTAATGACTCAGCTTTACCCTATTATGATCAAATACTGATTCAGGAAACATGTTATTAACGCGACGTCAGACTATAACGGACGTAATAAAACGCTGTGTCCACCTTGGCCTTCTTTACTCCTTCCTTTGACTAGAGCAGAACGGTCTAGAAGACACCTATTCACTCTTGCCTTGAAGAGACCCAAGTTGTAGTGATCAGGAAAGACAGACGACGGCAATGAGTTCCACTCCTTGGCAGTTCGCATAATAAATGTAGAAGCAAAGCGCTTAGTGCGAATGGGTGGTATATTTACCAGATATGGGTGGTACTGAGCCGTACGTCTACTTGTCCTGTGATGGAAAGGAGATGGTGTTATTAAGTCGTGAAGTTCCTGAGCACATTCTCCAAAATGCAACCTATAAAATAGATCAATGCTAATAGAGGACATATAAGCGGTCAGATGACAACGCATCCATCGAAAAAGTGACCACGCTGAACTTTTTGGTAGTCCAAAATGTCATGACAACGTAGGGACACCCTTAAAATATTTTTTTTGTTACCAGCGTATTTTTTACTACCTATTTGCAGTTGAATGAAACAAACCACCTTATTTAAAGAGTACCTAACCATCATCTATACCAATGCATTGCCTGGCAATTCACATACGATAGGAACTACGGACATAGAGTACGGAGTAAGGACAGGCATACAGATGTTAAGCCTCATGTGGCTGCAATTTTATCGACAACCTTCCTTCAAACCGAAACTCAGCAAGACTGCTTGCTGGCACAAATAGTCATGGTGGTAGTAGGTACTTCCCGGACTAACTTTTAATCTTTTTTATCCCTTCATTAGGTACCTATTCTTCTAGGCTTGGCCGCGTAAAACTGGTAGGATTCACCTAGTTTCAAGACGATTCAAAGTAATCTTTATAATTCAAAAGATTACATACTTTATGACTTTGACAATGACGGTCACCCGTATTCTTAAAAGCCGTAGCTTAAGTCCCAAGTCTCGATATGTAAAAGCAACGCGTTCAGGTCGAGTTGCATTGCAATCGCCCGATCGGCCACAATGAGATCTTGTCACACACGTGTGTTGAGAGGGCGACTATTCTAAAAGCAGTCGTAATTGTTAATTTTCAAAATTTTGTTAGGCCAGTCCGAATAATTAGCATTATTTCAAGGTCCCATTGTCCAGTCTCTTTTTTTTATACAACTAGCTGATGGAACAAGCAGATGGCCCACCTGATGTTAAGTGGTAACCGTACACCTATAAACAAAGCATTGCCTCGTAAGTCACGTACGATAGGAACGTGCCCTACGATGCACTGACATCCGTCCATCAACTTGAGGCATACAGATATTAAGCCTCATGTGCCTGTAATTACACCGGCAACCACACTCCCTTCAAACCGAAACACAGCGTTGCTGCTTGGCGGCAGAAAAAGGCGTGATGGTAGTTCTTCCCGGGACGATCCCTTCACAAAGAGCTCTACTACTCTTCTCTCTCTTGTTGGTTTTATTGATTACCGGAACCAAGCTGTAAGTTGCCTGTCATCCTAGGCTTGATGGAACTTATAGACTAGATTTACCTACCTTTATGTCGTTAAATTGATCTTTATTATTGAATTGAATATCATAGAATATAATAATAATAATGTTTTATTCGACTCACAAACACAGGTAAAGCATAACAAACAAAAACAACATTAAAAAATAAAGTTTCTTCTTATTTAACACTTTATTGCACGAAAATAAAAATATAAGTGTACAAAATTAGTGCTATGAGTATTTTCTACCTGCCAACCTTAGGGCCGGTTTCACCATGCTCTGTTAGTTACTAATCAAGGATTAAAAGACCGTTAAATCTAACCTTAGCTGTCAAACGCGTAACGCGTACATTTTGATATGTTTAACGGCCCTTTAATCCTTTGTTAATCTAACAGAGCATGGTGAAACCGGCCCTTAAAGGTAGATAATGATGTTGGTGTGCTATTATAAAAATAAACAGTTACCTTAAAAATAAATGCAAAGTTACAAAAAACTAAACTTCTTATCGTGTCACTACTATTTACGAAACAGTGTGGTAAAAGGATTTTATAACTTTTTATTTTGACTTTGATCTTGCTGGGGATTGAACTGACGGCCTACAGAAGGCAGAGCTACTACCAACTGTGCTGTAACAGCTGACATATCCTATGCTTTTAGAATAGGCCCTGCATAGTCTACAATGTCCTTTCCGCGTCCAGCACAACTCTGCGTATCGCTAATTGCGATCTGCTGTCATTTTACGGTTACGCATTAGCATTATTGCAATGCGCATATCGATTTGAGCTGATCTTTGCTTGTGAAAGGAATTCTATTGGCATATGTGTTGAAAATTCGATTGGCACCACACTGGAGCTTAAAATATTGTATTATATTCCAACAAAAATCAAAATCAAAAAATGTTTATTTTGCGACACAAAACACATAGGCGAATATTAAATACAAAGAACAATACTGTGACAACAAAATCGGTAGTCACTCAGCTTTATGCTGTAATAGTGTTTATTGCACTACTACTACTACTACTACTACTAACAAGGATCATTTGACAGCTTTCACAGCTCAGTTGGTAGTAGCTCTGCCTTCTGCGCCGTAGGCCGTGGTTCGATCCCCACAGAGAACAAACATTTGTGTGATGAACATAGATGTCAAAAAAAAGTATATAAGTATCATATCAGCTAACTGGTTCCCATATCACAAGCTTTAAAAAAACAGCTGTTTCATTTTAGCCAGGTAGGTATTGAGCTTTTGCATGAAGCAGCTGTTTTTTTTTCGCGTTCACAGTGTTGGTTCCTTAGAAAAAGTTATTTATATACTTTACTTTAGCCTCCTGAAGTTTTCGGGAGTGGTATTTTAACAGCTTGTATAGGCCTCCCCTGTTCATTTCCAGGAAAACGATTCCGAGCCCACTCCTTCCACTGACTTCCCGCGATACTCACGATATAATAAATAAATAAATAAATATTGGTGGACATTCCACACAGCACTATCTCGCCCCAAACTAAGCCAAAGCTTGTGATATGGGAACCAAATAGCTGATATACTACTTAAATACTTTTTTTTTTTTTGTAAATACATACTTATAATATTATATAACACCCAGACAGAGAACAAACATCTATGTTCATCACACAAATGTTTGTTCTCGGTGGGGATCGAACCCACGGCCTACGGCACAGAAGGCAGAGCTACTACCAACTGAGCTGTGAAGGCTGGCTCTCAATAAATTCATCATCATCATCATTTCAGCCCGTTTGCGCCCACTGCTGAGTATAGGCCTCCTCTTTAATACGTCACTCTTTCCGGTCCCTTGCGAGTCTCATCCATCCCTTTCCAGCACTTACTACGATGTCGTTTGACCAACGGGCAATAATAAATTAGATTTTAATAATTCTTACATTTTGAGATCGAACAAACACGAACAGATCTAACAGTGGGAGCAAGCAACTAGTCCGTTGCAACACTAACATCTGAGTGTTATTTAATTGCATTGCATTCAATTAATATTGCAATTCTATTGTTTACAACTGCTAAGATTTGTATTCCTGAAAGGCGGCCGCCGTATTTTATGGCGATCGACCGTTCTGATTTAGATAAAACCTCTTCTCTTTTTTTTTTGTTTAATAAATAATTCATATTAATGATTATGATAGAACACTGGTGGTGTAGTGGTAGCGGCCCCGCCTTCCGATCCTAAGGTCGTCAGTTTGAAACCTGTCGAGCACCAATGAGTTTTTTAGTTCAAAAATGTATGTGCACAATGCCAGTACTCTCGAACCGTGAAGGAAAACATCGTGAGGAAATGAAATCCTTTCACCACACTCTTTCAAAAGAAACTAGTGACACGACAATGGAGAGAATGATTATGATGACAAATGAAATATGTGGCATCTGACTACCCTCTTTGGCCTTTACATTAAAGAATCTTGAGGACCAAGATATCTGAGGGGAACTCTAACGTACAGTCACGCGCCTATTTAGATTTCAAATATTGTGTAACGGCCGCTAAAATACGGCTGTAGCTTCTTGAGCAGCCACCACTAGCTGCAGGCTTGTAGGTGGGATACTGTTAGAAACCTGAATGTAGTACGATTTCTAACTACTGGGTTATAGAAAACGTAAGTTAGCCACAGGGGTAGATGGTTCGATTGATTAAAGTACCTTGGATTGCACATTGGATTATTATGTCTGGACGTACCTCTGACTACCTCCTTGAACATTAATTATCTTCAGTGGGTACTTGGAAATCTGATGGTATCTCTACCGTGCCTGGGAATGCCTAGATATCACAATTGTGAACATGTGACATGTTGAAAGCCTTCACAGCTCAGTACAGGTAGCTCTGCCTTCTGTATATGTATTATATAAACTTTTTTATAATTTTTGCTAATGAAACCAGTAGATGGCCCACCAGATGTGAAGTAGTAAGTGTTGCCTCGCAAGTCACTCACGATATGAACGTGCCCTACAATGCACTGCCCTGCGTCCATCAACAGGCATACATGTATGCCTCATGTGCCTGTAACTTTACCAGCGACCCTTCAAACTGAACACGACATGACCGTATTTATCAATATCCATCATGTTATTTGTAACTTTATCGGCGGCCCTTCCAACTGAAACTGAACATGACCCTACTTAACAATATCCATCATGTTACCTATTTGCTATTACTAACCTCATATCCCCATAAAGCCCCATTACATGGAGTTTACTTGATTCACGCCTACAAGGGCTCCTTATCAAACTCGTCGCTTAGTACCATTCAATCACCCAATAATGTGCAATACAGTGTGTAACAATGTCACCTTACCTCCCCTTTCAAAACCAAACGGTTACATGCAACGGTTTACGCTGCAAACGATAATGGACTTTATTTCGTACGCAATAAGAGAGATGGTAATAGAAATAGAAAAGTCAGGAAATTTCGAAAAAAGAACGCGAATTTTTATTTTCAAATCAAACAAGACCCAATTTTATCTTAATAGCGTTGGTATAAGGTTGGAATTCGACTGACGGGTGTTGCTGGCAAAAGGGGAGACAAGGCAAACAGCGTCATATTAAGTGAGCACATGAGAGGGAAACGCGAAAATGTGGGAAAATAGACGTTTATCGTCGGATTTTTCGCGTGATTTAGCCGCGACAAATCCGAGGCAGTAACTTGACTGCCGTAGCTTGAACCGTTGGTAAGATTAGGGTCAATTTGCGTAATATGTGACTGATCTGATCATCGGCTTGCTTGCTTTTGCCTTCGTTCCTTTTGCCTAGTCTTCTTCTTCTTGTCGTGTCACTAATTTATTTCGAAACAGTGTGGTGAAAGATTTTAATTTGCCTTGTATCAAAATAGTAGACGGAACTGTTTTACCTTTATCGCTATTATTATTCATGCTTTAGGCTGTGGGAACTATTGATAACACGATAAAAATGAGAAGGCTGTGGGTTTGATTCCCATTCAGGAAAAACATTTGTGTGATCTATGAATCATCAGGTTTTATTTATGAAATAACAATGCTTCCTAAATTATTTTTTATGCCGTCGCTGGCAGATAAGCATACAGGCCACCTGATGGGAAGTGGTCGCCGTACAAAATGTATCAAATACTTGTCTGGTTCTGCACCGATTGCAAATTATGTTTCTTTTTTGCAGGGATTAAGAATAAGTCCCACTGAAGACCGTCCGAGGAGTAGCTTGTCTTATAAATCCATATCATTTCACAAGTAGGTACAAACAATTTTATATCAGTTTGCTACAGTAAACTTGCATTCTGGAGACATCCACTGACTTCTTTTTATTTATATTCAATTATGATTTTTATAAGCCCACTCCAAACACATCACAATATTTTGGCAAACAATTTTTTTAATGATTTTAGTTTAATTTTATCAGTGATAGCTTTTAATCCACATAAAAACAAGCAAATCTACGATTCAAAAACTAACAATTTCGCTACAAGGAAAAGAAAAATTTGCGTAAATGTTGCGCAAATGCAGAGGTCACCATAATGTGGTTGCCTAAATTCACTTAATACGTTGACATAAGGGCATGTCGATTTATAGGCGTACAATCGAAAGGGGAAGTTGTGTTTATCTTTTTCTATTGCCGGCAATTTGGCGTGACGTATGTTCCGGGTGGGTAAAGTGGTTTAGATCACTTTAACTCGATTGTCGCTTATCTCTTCGTATTTGACTATCTTTAAATGGTGTCATTATTTTATGGGAAAAACTGACAAGATACAGACCTAGCTGATGTTAAGCGGTCACCTCTGCTTTTAATGTACTTACACCGAAGACGTGCCTTGGGTGACATTACGCTACGTCCATCTCAACTTGGCACATTCGACCAGCTATCATATCCCTAAACCTTCAAATTAAAAAACTACGATTGTGAACTTCAAGCACGATGTTCAGTTCAAGTTTTTAAATAAAAAATAAAATGAATAAAATAATACCTAATTATTCTATTTTATATTCGAAATAAAATAAGCAGGTATATATGCATAATTAAAAAAATACATATTGTCAAGAGATACACAATCAAATCAAAAAAAAACTTGCCGTCTCTTCTCAAACAGCAACAGCCAATATAAAACTATGTTTTAATTTAAAAATAAGTTAATGTACAGTATCATTAACGACCATTAACTGAGAGTCCTATCAGATGGTAAAATTCACCTGAAGAACATTCCACGAAATCTACGAAGTATTTTGGTTTCTTAGAAAAACAATGTTTATAACAAAAGTTTTCACAAAATCGCTCGGGAAACACCTTTAATAAATAATTAAAAACGTGAAAAGTTAGCGAAAGTGTGTTATTTTTATACAAACTAAAGGACTTCTTTCGTGGAAGGTACGCTACAAATCTCAAAATAATGTTCACACGTTAAATTCGATTTATTACCTACACAGTCACTTAACGATAATTACTCCAAATAGTTATGATCGGCCACCTTATGGAAATCAATAAAATCAATCATATGACCCCGCGAGCTATGGTCGAAGGGTCTATTCGAAGAAAAAGGCATTGGTAAAACTATTTAAGAAAAAAACCACGAATTTAAGTTTATAAATTTTTAAGCTGTACAACAAAAATATAAAATTATGTGCCTAAAGTTAATTTTTTATTTATATATCCGAATATATTTAGGTTCCAAAAAGGAATAACATTTTGAGAAACATAAACTAGTCTCACTATATTGATTCCCAGGCACGGTGGATATACCTCTCAGAGACGTCATTGTACTGAGTATCAATTCAAGTTTCTTTAAGGATATCTAAGGGGGTAGTCAGAGGTAAGGAAAGGTACATAGTTTTTTTTTATCAATCAAAAATTTTATTATAACGTGCCATTCAATTTTCTATAAATTCATAATTTAGTGTGATAATTCTAGGGTTCCGAAGAATTTTAAAATATTAATTGCTTGGTCCGATACATAATCATTATTTTACTTGCAAAACAACATTCACGCCTTTGTGATGAATGTTGTGTTTCAAGCGTCTTTAATCAACTAAAATTCAACGGTAAACGAATTCCAATTATTTCTTAATAAAAAAAATATTAAATCTTAGTCCTGTCTCAGGAACTACAGCGTTCGTAAAGCCATGAACGTCAAAAAACGTCACTATGGCATCTTCTTAATGCGGTTTACACCAGAGTTTGTAAAACCTTTCTCCGAAAGGGCTCCTTCACCCGTGGGCAACCATGGTCGGCGAAATTCAGTAACTACACAGAATAAATATGGGCTTGCAACTGTAATTACCCCATTGATGTACGGCTTAGGGACCAGCCTGGAGGCCAGGTGCTTTGTCTTCAGGGAATAAGCAGTTCGGTAGGCTTTGCGTGTCAAACAGATGATGTATTTCGTGCTAGAAGTAAAAGTACTGGTGGTCTAGTGGTGGACACCCCGCCTTTCGTTCTAGAGGTCGCGAGTTCAAATCAAGTCGTTCACGAAGAGTTTTTTGTTTGAAATAAAGTGTGTGTGGTTCTGGTTCTCTTAAATGGTGAAGGAAAACATCGTGACGAAACCAGCAAGTATTCTAGTAGATGGGCTTGCAACCTGTCACGTATGGAATATAAACTAATCCATAACGAGGGTATCAGCCAACTGTAATATTTGGACGTATCTCTGACTACCCTTTTTGACGTCCTCAAACAATCTTAAGCCATCTTGGTAAGAAGAGATCTAAAAGGACATCTACCATGCCTGTCTACAAAGTCGTGAATATTTTTCAATTTTAAATTTTTTTACATACCTATATAATAATAATATGTAATAATGTAATATGCATAATATAATATTGTTATGAGAGTGAATGAAGCGAAAGAGGTATGTAAGGACCGTAGCAAGTGGAAATCCGTGATCTCTGCCTACCCCTATGGGAAACAGGCGTGATTTTATGTATGTATGTATATAATATTATAATGTCAGAGAATAAACATCTATGGACAAATTATTTTTAAATTCTAGCTTTAAAAACTATAACATTCCGTTGATAAACTTCATAGACCACCCAAATAACGAGCACATAAAAAGTAATGGTAGTTACATAGTCTGGTCCAGGACGAATATAGCAATGTGGAAAGTGAAAGCTAATGCAAACAAACAGATAATAGGCACAGCTCCCGGCCGTTTGTATGGCACATCGAAGGCAGTCCTTTATTAAAATCTCTGGTGCTAACATCCAAAGCCACATCTACTAAACAAATTTGACCCTATGTATGTATTTGTAAAAGAACCGTTGAAATGAAAGAAGAAGATTAACCTCTCTCAAGATCCAGTCCCTTGCAAAGTAGGTACCTGCATATAAATGTGTACTTTGTAAAGGAAAATAAATGCATTATATTTTATTCTTTATAGTCCTTAATTTGAGCTTCTACTGTCAAAAAATCAGCACACAATACATATGATAGTTGCGAAACGTGTTAAGCTCCGTACTCACATTCGGTATTACTCGATAGTTTTACTCCAAAACTAGTAAATATTAACGTGTGGACCGCAAAACCCACAGCTCGATGCGTGAGTTTTGCGGTCCACACGTTAATATTAACTCGTATTGGAGTATAACTATCGAGTAATACCGAATGTGAGTACGGAGCTTTAGACATTTCATATTCACGAGAGCAAATCTTAAGATCTGGCATTTGAGAATGTACCTATACTGTTTTTGAGTGCATACGAACAAAATTGTGCGACTTGTTTCATTGACATATTATTATTGTAAAACACATACCTACACGAAGGTATTTCGTACACGGATACGTCCCAGATATTTTACTGACAGATATCCACAATGTGCCACGATAAGATCCGCAAACTGTAAGTACTTATCCGTTCACTAGAACATCATAATTCACATGGAACTTTCTAATCGTATCATCGTTCGATTATTTTGCGTGTAACAGTTAATTGGTACAAGATTCGTACAATTTAATTTCGGTAACACTGCTTGCTTCACTGCGGACGATCGGACATAATGGATTTTCATGTTCTTTGTATGTATGTCGAATTCAAAGTCAAAAGATGTATTCAATTGAATAGCAAGGATCCCTTTGAAACGTCGTAGAGCTCTTTGTGAAGGGCTCGCCCGGGGAAATACTACCACCACGCTCTTTTCTGCCGCCAAGCAGCGTTGCTGTGTTTCGGTTTGAAGAGTGTGGTTGACGGTGTAATTACAGGCACATGAGGCTTAACATCTGTATGCCTCAAGTTGATGGACGCTTGACAGGGAATCGTAGGGCACGTGAGGCGCGTGAGGCACGATAGGAACGTGCCCTACGATTCCCTGCCTCATAACACGATTACCATCACCTATAACAAAGCAACACCTCATAACACGCACGTGTTATGAGGTGTTGCTTTGTTATAGGTGATGGTTACCACTTAACATCTGCTTGTTCCATCAGATAGTTGTATAAAAAAACGTCTTTAAGCTAGGTGAATCTAGGTGTTCCACGTGACCAAGCCTAGAAGAACAGGCGCGCTCCACACTTATGAATTAAAAAAAAAACTGGGTTGACAAAATTCCCACTTTTGGGGTTTTCACTAATATCTCAAAAAACTGCGTAGTGAAAAATGTTCTAGAACCAAACAAAAGCTCATAAAATTCTGTACAACTTTTATCCACTTAACTTAACTTTTATACACTTTTGACAGGATTAGATGTATACAGCAAATTTTCATTCCAACATTCATGAGTGTAGCTCATATCGACTTTCGGTGTTGGGAATTGTGTAATGGATAGATTTCTTGACCTATAAGCTATCTATAGGACATGTCGTGCTTTCCACGCGTCTATTGTTCGTAGATCACGATATTGACACAGTGGACGATCTACAGTTAAATACTTTCAATAAATATATACATATAAAATTCATTGGTAAAGAAATTGGCCCGAGGACTGTCATTTCCAGTCGTGGTAGCAATCGCTTACTATTTATTCAAGATTTTGAGAATAGCCTAGAGAGCCATTCGTCATACGCCATTATTTTTGGGGTTCCTTACCCAAAGGGTGACAGGGGACCCTATTACTAAGACTCCGCTGCCCGTCTGTCTGTCCGTCTGTCACCGGGCTGTATCTCATGGACCGTGATAGTAGACAGTTGAAATTTTCACAGATGATGTATTTCTGATGCCGCTATAACAACAAATAAAATAAATAATAAGGGGGCTCCCATACAACAAACGTGATTTTTTACCTTTTTTATAGATAGTACGGAGCCCTTCGTGCGCGAGTCCGACTCGCACTTGGCCGGTTTTTTAAATCTAATTGCAAATGTATCTACCTACTCTCTGTAAGAGGTTTTTTTTTTCATTTTTGGAGTTTAGTTTTGTTTATTGCGAGCTCGGGTTTTGTATGGAATAAATGATTAAAATTATTATGATTAAATATGATTGATGTTTTTTTACGACATTTATGACCGTATGAAGGTACCCGTTTTTAAGAATAGAGCTCTTTGTGAAGGGCTCGTCTGGGGAAGTACTACCACCACGCCTTTATCTGCCGCCAAGCAGCGTTGCTGTGTTTCGGTTTGAAGAGTGTGGTTGCCGGTGTAATTACAGGCACATGAGGCTTAACATCTGTATGCATCAAGTTGATGGACGCAGGGCAGTGCATCGTAGGGCACGTTCCTATCGTGCGTGACTGACGACGCAATGCTTTGTTTGTTTGCCATCTGCTTGTTCCATCAGTTAGTTGTATAAAAAAAAACTCAGTTTTTGTGAAAGCTTTGAAAGCTCCAAAATATTTTCATTGTACTGTTTATATCCGACTGTGTTCTCATTTTAATTAGTACTCGGAGTGCCAACACCGTGTATCTAGTTGACATTTCGCATGTCCCGCGTGTACCGTGTGTTGAAACAATGCAAGCAAATTGTTATCTGTACTAATTAGTGTTCTATTCTAATGCTGGGTCTAAACCATAGTCCGACACACAAATGATCGCATTTCTTTGTATATTCATATGGGAATGAGACAAGCAGATCCTATCTGCTATTAAGGCGAAGACAAGAGCTCATATGACTCTCACTCGCACGTTAAAAAAGATATAAAACCACTAAACCCATTCTCAAAATATCGCAATCAACCATTTTGTGTGCAATCACATTGCACACAGTTATGTAAAAAATTCATTTTAATCGATACAAGTTTTCCTGCTTTAAAGTTTACCAAAGCAAGCTTTTGAGTAGGAAAACACGTGACATTAGCTCTTGTATTCGCCTTAAGTAGTTACTCAGGAGAATTTATTGCTACCCTAGTCGCCTCTTACATCATTCACTGGGGGTAAAAGAAGGATCCTCTTTTATGGCAAGACCACCGCAGCTATCTTCTTTGTTAATAAACATGTATCTGTAAAATACTATTAAACTTTCAACCGCATAAAACGAAGAGACCCAATTTTAACCATAAAATAACAATAGCACTATAACAATTCAAATTGAGATCATGCGCTCACGCATGCTTTTATTACGACGAGAGAATAGAAATTTCGAATTACGAATCGAGATGCAACGAGCAGTCGGCTATTCTGCCGGTCACGCGTCCACAGATTATAATAGTGACCTTTAAGGTACCTACCACACGAGGTTAATACATTTTTTATTGGAATTGGTGGCTCGATTTGACCGTTAAGGTGCGTTTCAATTGTATTATTTTTTTATTTTATTATATAATCATTGTTCTTAGATTTGTACCTCTGTCTTTGCTCTGAAGTATTTTTTACTTTTCCTTCAAAATTCTTACGTACCAATTATCGGAGTATAAACTATTTGCTTTTCCGATAAAAAAAATAGGAACCATGGAGGCTGCAGTATTAGAACCGTTATATGCAGTTTGGCATGCCATTACAATATAGCTAGAAAAGATGCGCGTTTGAATTTCGCAGCAAGACAAGTATGTTACAATAGCATTCATGCAAACATGTCATTGTGTCAAGTGCTCGAAATAAGCATCTTTGAGACGCTCTTAAACACACACCACCACCACACTGTTACTTTGACAAGAAGAAGCATCCATGATGAGTGGCCTAATTTAATGTCCATTTTTATTTATATTTCATCATAAATAAATGATTGTGAATGGTATTGTATTATCATTGCAAATGTTTCTTCAAGGACTCATCTCCATAACGAATGAACGGATTTGGATGAGACCTATAATAACATATCTAAATGCGAGTGGATGCTAGTAATTATATTATAAATTATTTGACAGCCGAAGGCAGAGCTACTACCAACTGAGCTGTGAAAGCTCAGTTGGTAGTAGCTCTGCCTTCTGCGCCGTAGGCCGTGGGTTCGAGCCCCACCGAGAACAAGCATTTGTGTGATGAATATAGATGATTGTTCTCTGTCTGGGTGTAATTTTTAATTATAAGTATGTATTCACAAAACAAAAAATATCAGCTATCTGGTTTCCATATTACAAGCTTTGCTTAGTTTGGGGCTAGATAGTGATGTGTTTACAGTCCATGAATATTTATTTATTTATTTTGTATTTGTATAAAAATATTTTAGATTTAGATAACATTACACTAAAAGCTTGAAAGTTGTATCAAAATAAAGGCCTAATAAAAGAATTTAAATAAGATCAGTTATCTGTTTAATTTAGTTTGTGGTCAGCCATTTCGTCACTGCACATTTGACCACCGCCTTAGATCCAAGCGATATGCTAAGCTAAGCGGACTGATATGACACAGAAAGCGGGATTTAATGAGAAAAATCGGCGCTTGTTTGCATTTAAAAGTGGAGACCGATACCTACTCGAGATGAACGATGTGGAAATTATTATAATAAGCTTATTACTAAATTTAAATAAACTTGGCTACGCTTGTATTCAGAAAAAAGAAGGATACATCAGAGAATGTAGATGAACAGTTTCAACAAAATTAACGGCCGCTTTCTGAAAGCTCGATAAAAACTAACTGGATGTCAAGTCACTCGCCATTTCAGCTATTACATCAAATTAGATAGAGATAGCAAGTGACTTGACATGCGATTAGTTTTGATCGGGCTTTCAGAAACCGGCCGTAAGACTCATACCTACCAACCCCACACATCGTTTGATAAAAGTTATCTCTACATGTTATTCTTGAAAATAATTGAGAGTATTGATATCCAAAAGTGTTTATTATGACTGTGTTATTCTAATATGTGTTATTATAATATGTTAATATAATATATTATGAAAAAAGAAATCATATGAAAATGTAGCAGCACCATCTTTACAAAAAAAGATAATTAACAAGTAGACTTAACTGTGTGTATACATCAAAATTTAAGAACTTATAGATCTTATCTTAAGATATTGTTTATTATCTTAGGGATTTCTTATTTTAGAGATTGTATCTTATCTTAGAGATATCTTGAAAGTTTAGGGATATTGTATATTTTTAGTGTTAGTTTTCATTGTAAATACAGTCGAGCGGTTTGGCATTTACCGATCGTGTTGTTACTCATAATGGAATCTGTTACAGTTATAATAGGTTATGTTATTTATGTTATCATTATTAAATTACATGCATTGTTGCTGAAATGGTCAAGCAAAATACTTATATTACATTATTTTAAAGAGCGATTTTATTTATTCCTCGTCACACGACACACAATTTTGTTGGAAGGTTTTGACAGGATAGCATTCAATAGTGGGTTATAAATTAATTTAAAAAATGTAAAAAAAACATCATCATCATCATGAAAATATTATAATGTTAGTCTAATGTTGGACGTTGGTCTTACCCAAGACGTGTCACTGAGTGGATTATCGGTTGTATTTGCAAAGATAATTTTGTAACCAAGAAATTATCTTTGATAAAATAAATAATAGGGTTATTCCCTATAATTCCTCAAAGGGATATGTTGATACAGTACCTATATTGGTACAGGTCTGACATAATATTTTTATCCAGAGTCCTAAAAAACGTCTGTGATTTCCTTAAGTGTAGGTAAATACTATAAAAAAAATAAAAAATAAAATAAGTAATTAAGATGGTGAGAAATCTCGTTTATCAAGAAATCTCAATGGGTGATGATGATAAAAATCTATTGAAATCTCATCAATTTATTTTTTACTAGCTGGTGCCCGCGACTTCGTCTGCTCAGGATTCGTATTTCGAGTAGCTTATATTACATTTTGGACAATTCACGCAATATCTGTTATTCTGATGTATAATCTGTATTATTGTAAAGTGTAAAATCCATTCAGTAGTTTTTACGTGAAAGAGTAACAAACATCCATACTTACAAACTTTCGCGTTTATAATATTAGTAGGAAGTAGGATTAAAATTAAATTATTTATTTGCATGAAGTATCTCAAAGAATCTCACACTTCGCTAGAAAAATCTAGCATGCAAAATAAATGAAGTTCACAATAGTGTAGGTACGAGTATATCCTTTATCAAAGGGCATTAAAAGACAAAACTAGAGATTACAGCAATAATATGTTATTATATTGCGACACAAGCTATCTGGTCGGTATTATTTATCTGAGCCAGGCATGTGCATGACAATTTTATAGATTATTTCAATGATCATGCATAGGAGAGCTAGTATAATGCAAGAACGCAGACAAAGCGGAATGTTTTATGATTTTATCGCCAAAAAAGCATGATTTCCATGATTTTTTTTTATAGAGCTGATATAAAATGGAACCTATGCTATAAAATTCAATGTGCTTACCTAATTAGCTTATGGTTCACAAACCGAATTTTAATGTCGTTTAACAAGACGTTAGTCAAGCTAAGCTAAACAGTAAACAAGCAAAATGAACTAAGTTTTATTTCTAAAATTAAATATACGTACATTATTATACTAAATCTATACAAATCTTAGATTTATTATTTTAAAAGGTTGAAAAACAACACAGTAGGCTTTTGTATATCCAAAAGAGTACCTACACACGGGCCAAAGAAATATGACGCTTACTAAAAGGATATAAAAGCCAGTAGTGTATAGCCTGATGCATATCCGTGTGTACGTGTATTTTGGATAGCAGGGGTCTCCTTTATTTATTTTTTCATATCTATTTTCGCAGCAGCGTTGCTGTGTTTCGATTTGAACTTGAAGTGTTAAATTATACGGTAAAATTATAGGCACATGAAAAAAAATCAGGTGGGCCATATGCTTGCCATATGCTCCAACAAAGGGTAGAATTTTCCAAAAAAAAATGTTTTATCTAAAAACCTAGCATATACTACGCGATACTCGGCCGATCTCTACCTTTTGTACGGAACACGCGACTCACCGTGCGCCTGCTAGATATCTTCCTGCATTTTATTGTTTCCATATGAATCGTAATATATCGAGTAATAATAAACAAAGCGGCATCGATATTATCGGACCACCCGTGATTTGCAGATACAATGCGCGGCTTGTGTACCTACCTACTTATTTTCGATCATAAAGCTTTCGAAACATAACCTATAGGTAGGTAATAGAAAAAACTAAGTTCATACTTAAGGGGCTGACAACTATCAAACAACTTCTCGCTCGCACGTTTCAACATGTTGAAAGATATATAAAATCACTAAACTCATTTTCGAAAAATCGCAATCAACCATTTTGTGTGCGATTGCACACAAAACTGTGTTTAGTAAAAATTTCATTTTGATCGATACAAGTTTTCCTACTTAAAAGTTTGCTAATGTACGAAAACTAGCATAGCAAACTTTTGAGTAGGAAAACATGTATCGATCAAAATGAAATTTTTACTAAACTGTGTAATGGTTGATTGCGATTTTTCGAAAACTAGTTAAGTGATTATATATCTTTCAACATGTCGAAACGTGCGAGCGAGAGTCACATTAGCTCTTGTCTTCGCCTTAAGTGTGGATAGTAGTAGAGCGCTTTGTGAAGGGCTCGTCCGGGGAAGTACTACCACGATGCTTATTTCTGTCGGTAAGCAGCGTCGCCGGTGTGCCGTGTGGGTGCCGGTGAAATTAGTTTTTTTTTTCTTTTTTTATACAACTAGCTGATGCAACAAGCAGATGGCCCACCTGATGGTAAGTGGTAACCATCACCTATAACAAATCATTGCCTCGTTAGTGACGCACGATAGGAACGTGCTCTACGATGCACTGCCCTGCGTCCATCAACTTTATGCATACAGATGTTAAGCCTCATGTGCCTGTAATTTCACCGGCAACCACACTCTTCAAACCGAAACATAGCGTTGCTGCTTGGTGGCAGAAAAAGGCGTGGTGGTAGTACTTCCCCGGACGAGCCCTTCACAAAGAGCTCTACTACTCTTACTACGTATACATAAACAAAGACCAATAAAAGAGAAAGCATTACCTATAGTTTTTTTAACAAGTGTTCGTGTCTTTTAGAAAACAATATAATAATGAAGCTCCAGTGAGGTGCCAATCCAACTAAGTACCTATATAAAACTCATAAGTACCTAAACAAAGCTAATCAAACAATAGTTAAGGCTCACAAATACCTTGGCAATGGCAATAAACTTCATTAATTACGTAACACACAAAAGCAAACAACATAAAGGTAACCATCAATTTCGATTCCCGAAATGTTCAAACACGCCCTTATTTGAAGAGCAAACGTAAAGCACGTTTACACTATACAAGTTTAATCGCAGACCATAAATTTCTGCTCACTTCATTACAGTAAACTCAATCAAGCTTATGAATAGAATATTATTAAGTTTTTTTCTGAAGTTGTTTTTCTGAATTACAGTACTATGGTCTAGTGCAGAGATGGCGAACCAATGGCACGCGTGCCACTGATAGCACGTGATACCATATTTTGGGCACGCCAGGGGTTCAAAACAGTATGCTTTTTTACTACAAACTAGGTATCTCCTGCTTCGCCCGTCTGCCCAATCCGTGGGGCAATTTCGTTGAAATTTCTTGAATAATTATTAAAATTATTATATTTTGTTGAAATTATTTGAGGGCGAGCTCATATTTTTTATTTTTTAAATAATGGCACGTTGATTTAAAATGGTTCGCCACTCTGGTCTAGTGGGACCTCCTGATCGCAGGTTCGTGGATTTAAATACGAGATGAGTACAAATAGATATGCCAGTCTGATGCCAGTGCTCTAACTTGGCAAAGGAATCATCGTGAGGAAGCCAGTTACTATAATAGCAGCGGCGATGGGCTTGCAACCTGTCACGTAAGAAATACCAACGACAGTAACAACCAATACCAACGACAGCAAAATTTTGTGTATGCCAATATGTAATATTCGGACGTTTGACTACCTATAGTAGGTAGTCAAACGGACATATCAAAAATTGCTGCATGGCCACTTTCGAAACCACGAATTTTCGATCAGAATGAGGGGTCATTCTCACTAGATCACCAGCGCACCTGTATTGTGCAATTAATAAAGGTTCAACATCACGCGATCCTTACTCTATCACTTTTTCTAATAAAAAATGAATCTTTCCGTTCGTCTGCCTACAGATCTAGCCGTAAATTTATAGTGAAATTGTCGCAGTCTAAAGGTTAACACCATTGGGAGCCATATGATATCAATTCCAGCAACACCGCGCCCTCATCTTACAATCGCGAGTCCCATAACTCAGGAGTGTCGCATGCGCACGCGCCGGCGACACGCCGAAGCGACTATTTGTCGCGCGATACACACGGTATTATTTATTCGCGTCGTGCGGAATAGAGGTTGAGATGCGATAAGGGCGCGCAAGTTGCTGTGTATTGTTGCTAGATTGTGATACTAGTATTGTTGTATCCGTATCCATACCTACCTAATACAAGGTGTTCCAATACTTGTACTTATAACTCCAGGGGGCTAAAGTACCCATCAATATGAACAACTATTTCTAAGGAACCAACACTGTGAACGCGAAAAAAAAACAGCTGTTACATATATTTTAGCCAGGTAGGTATTGAACTTTTGTATGAAACAGCTGTTTTTTTTCGCGTTCGCAGAGTTGGTTCCTTAGAAAAAGTTATTAATATTGATGGGTACTTTAGTCCCCTGAAGTTTTAAGTACAAGTATTTGAATACATGGTGTAAAAAGACCATAGAGCTAAACCATAGAGAGACCATGTAGATTTAACGGCCTGGTAATCCTTGATTAGTAACTAACAGAGCATGGTGAAATCAGCTCTGAAGCTACTAAGCAAGATGATGCTGTCTGAAATCAGAAGTGATTCCTTCTTTGGCAACTTATTACGCTTATTTTGCAATTATAAATTACTAGCTGGTGCCCGCGACTTCGTCTGCGCAGTATTAGTATTTCGAGTAGCTGATATTAGCGTGGCGTAGTATATATGTGTAACTCTAGCGGTTTTGGCAGCGCACGCCAGAATAGCTCGCAGGTGGTAGATTTTTTCCTACTTACTTAACACTTATAGTCATATTTTGGACAATTCACACAATATCTTTATAAATTGTAGCCTATGTGTTATTCTGATGTATAAGCTATATTGATAAGATAATATTATTGTAAAGTTTTATTAAAATCCATTCAGTCGTTTTTACGTGAAAGAGTAACAAACATCCATCCATCCATACTTACAAACTTTCGCGTTTATAATATTAGTAGGATTTATTTGAATACCCAACAAAATGCACAGCCAAATAGAGTGCTTGCAAACTAATAATTTGATACAACCAGAGATTTTATCTCGTCAATAGTTCAACTTCTTGCAATCCTATGATTAATCGCAGTCTAACGCCTTATAAAATCTAGGTTTTGTTTTGATTTATGGCGCTTAAAGCTAGACTTTGTTTTCGGTGTGATTGGCCAACTTTACTATAAAACATAAACAGGTTCACGACTTTGATCCCCAGACGCTGTAGATATCAAATGGGATGAAATGGGATGACATGGGATGACATGGGATGAAATGGGTTGAAATGGGATGAAATGGGATGAAATGAGAAGATGAATGAAATGAAAAAGCTTTATTGTACACCAAACAAAACAACAGTGCACTAAAAAATAAAAATAAATAAATAAATGTACAATGGGCGGCTTATAGCTGAAAGCGATCACTTCCAGACAACCTTTGGACGGAGAGGATTGTAAGAGTAAGGAAAATATCCCCTTAGATCTCTTAGTAGCAAGTAACAACTCAAGATTCTTTGAAGGTAGTCGGAGGAACGTCCAATTATAACATTTGCTACATACCCACAACTGCAGTAGCTGGTACTCCATACGTGATAGGTTGCAAGCACATCACCGCTGCTGGAATTCAAACTGGTTTCCTCACGATGTTTTCATTAACCGATTGAGAGCCGTACCCCAAGTATGAGTTTTGTTTACCATGTTTAGTTTTTCACGTCAGGCCTTTTTCGTATGAGTTTTATTGTATGGAGTATTGTGAGTTCTCAGCACGTCCATTAGAGGCGCTTATCGAACGACGGTACACGTACTTGCATTGCACTCATTTTTTTATTAAATAAAAACCTTTGCTCGACCGGATTCGAACCCTCGACCATGCAATCAGAAGGTGGGGTTACTCCCACCTTCTGGTTGTAAAGCCTCCTTTAAGAGTAGTAGAGCTCTTTGTGAAGGGCTCGTCTGGGGAAGTACTACCACCACGCTTTTTTCTGCTGCCAACAGCGTTGCTGTGTTTCGGTTTGAAGAGTGTGGTTGCCGGTGTAATTACAGGCACATGAGGCTTGACATCTGTATGCCTCAAGTTGACAGACGCAGGGCAGCGCATCGTAGGGCACGTTCCTATCGAGCGTGACTTGCGAGACAATACTTAATTTAATGAGTATCGGACCATACGGCTGCCATCATGTAAGCCATCCCTATAATAGAACTATGCAGAAACCAGTTTTTTGTTTACGCTAGCTACACTTCGCCTACACGCTTAGAGTGTTGCAGAGTTTTATTAGGTGTTTTGTCTATCACATTCACACTCACACCGATCTTTATTATAACAACCTATCTAACTAACTACCTACACACAATGACACACTACACTACACTACACACTCATTACTTATCACGTTTTGCACACTAACACTTGTTTTTTATGCGATTAACTTAAACTTAAACTTTGATTTTTTGTTTTATTTGTTAACTTTCACGTTATTATTTTGGTTTGTCTTCTCAGTATCATCTACCTACCTACTTACTTTGCCTATAAAATGTAGATTCGATTTGGTTAGTGCACAGTGTACATTTAATAGATTAAAATAGACAATAAGAAAAACTGTGAATCTAAGAATAAATAAATAAATAAATAAATAAATAAATAAATGCTTTGTTATAGGTGATGGTTACCACTTAACATCAGGTGGTCCATCTGCTTATTCCATCTGCTAGTTCTAAATAAAAAATACTCGATATAAATAATACAGCAAGTGCTGAGTGGTGGCCTTTTTTGTCATCAAACAAATTGTAAATTTAGCTCTTAGCTCTTTTGTAAATTTAGATATTTAAGAGAAATAAATAAATATTGGTGGACATTCCACACAGCACTATCTAGCCCCAAACGAAGAAAAGCTTCTACTATGGGAACCAGAAAGCTGATAGGTACTTTTATAAGTACCATACCTGGTTTTTAATACATGGGACATTCATAAATCAAAAGACGGTGATACACTAAATTAAAAAAGAAGAAGAGTTGCTCATCAGATGAAGCCCATTAATTTTATTTGTCCAGTATCTTAGACAATGGGGCGAATAGCCGACCATCCTAGCCAATAAGTGGTGTGTAACGGTTAACTACACAGGGTGTCTTATTTTGAAAATAAAAACAGAAAAATATTTTATTTCAAGAGTAGAATAGAAAAATCATGATTTTGTCGCTTTGACAGCCTTCACAGTTCAGTTGGTAGTAGCTCTGCTTTTTGTGCTGTAAGCCGTGGGTTCGATCACCGAGAACAAACATTTGTGGGATGAACATTGATGTTTGTTCTCTGTCTGGGTGTTATGTAATATTATAAGTATGTATTTACAAAAAAAAACCTATTTATGTATTATATCAGCTATCTGGTTCCCATATTACAGGCTTTGGCTTAGTTTGAGGCTAGATAGTGCTGTGTTGAAAGTCCACCAATATATATTTTTGGTTATCAAAGTCGTGAAGCTGTATGCTTACTCTACTAGTGAACAATTTCAATGTATTTATTCACAAACATTTTTTTTAATATCGTATTTGAATGTCAACTTATAAATAAATAATTAATTATTAAATAATAAAATACTAATATAATAATAATATTCACAGACAGCCTTCATAGCTCAGTTGGTAGTAGCTCTGTCTTCTGCGCCGTAGGCCGTGGGTTCGATCCCCACCGAGAACAAACATTTGTGTGATGAACATATATGTTTGTTCTCTGTCTGGGTGTTATATAATATTATAAGTAAGTATTTACAAAGAATGTGTATATGTAATCAAATCAGCTATCTGGTTTCCATATTACAAGCTTTGGCTTAGTTTAGGGCTAGATAGTGCTGTGTTGAAAGTCCACCAATATTTATTAATAATTTATTTATTGTAAATAATTAATTAATAAACAGCCTGTATTTGTCTCATCTCGCGATATGATCTAAAGCCGTCCTGTCACTCGTCAGCCCGTCGCTCCTCCGGTAGCTATAATTGATGCCAGTGCGCGGTGCGTTCGGATGACAGTGAACGGAGCCATTATAGTTTGCGTACGTACTTCTTCTTCTTGTGTCACTGATTCTTTCGAAACAGTGTTTGCGTACGTACTTAATGTACTTACTTGTTGTAATTGTTTGAGTGGTTAGCACCAATTAAAACTATTATTATGAAAACTTTTTTCATTGTTATTTTAATAATAGCATGTGTAAATATTCTCTCTTATATAAAAATAATTTGCTGTACGTTTGTCTCGCTTAAACTCGAGAACTTTAGAGAGATTTAGCTGACTTAGTTTTTAAATGTTTGTCGTAGTCCAGGGAAGGTGTAAACGGTGAGAAAATATGGAAAAATTTCGAGGAAGATAGTAAAAACAACAATTTCATTTTCCGATATAAACGGTTCTACCTAAAGCGAAGGGAGAGTTTTAATGTCGCTAGGATAGGTGATACGAAGTACACCGGGTGATCTAGTAAAATATAATTATGATGACGTTATGAAGATCACGAGAAGTTGGTGGATGAAGACTTCTCCAGACTGAGAACGCCATCCATCTTTGAAATGTAGCTGGTAAGCACTGGATTAGAACAGACCAAAAACGGGCTCAGTGGCACGTTTTGGGATAGACCGATGTCCTAACAAACATAGGTTGATGATGATGATGATAATAATTTAATATAATAAAACCAATACAGCCCAAATGACAAAGATAAAGAAACATATTTTGTATTGTTCATCAAAATTACTCGTTGTACACATTTTAAAACCACAATTTCGCCACACACCTAGAACAAAAGGCTGTTTAAAAGTTTTAATAGTGATTCGTATATCGTTCATAGATAGAACCTTTTAAGTTGGAGATAAGCGCGCGATGATCGATTGTGGGAACAGCTGAGCCGGCGACAGTAAGTTACATTTAAGTTCTCAAGTTGATCTTTGAGCGTATGGGCTTGATGTGATAACATCTGTAGTGCAATAAATACGACTTGATACTTGCTTTATAAAGTTTATTTGTAACTTAGTGACTATAGGAACTAGTAAACTGATAAAATAAAAAAATTTCATTTAAACCGGGATAATAACAATGATTTAATTTTGTTAGTTTGATTGAAATTTAAATGTAAATTTTAATGAAAATAAATTATGTTCTTAACCATGAAAGTTACAAAAGTGATCGAATACCCGCATAGGTACTTGTACTATGTCGTGGCACAAGGTTTGTGCTGTTTTTGGAACTTCGTTGGGAATTTTCTTAGCATGATTGCCAATGTTTCTGTGTTACCTGTCCATCACTTAGTTAGATTGGCACCATACTTGGACATCATTACTTATATGTATAATTTTTTTCAAGGATCAAGCTAAACAAACGTAACGATCTAAGTCTTAGTTACTTTTCTTGTTCTTCTAGGCATGTGGCATGGCAATCTAAGCAAGCAAATACCTTTTGATATTGATAGCAAATTAGTTATGTCTCGATATGGTATCTTTGGGACTATCATATTTAAGCTGTAGCTAAAAAAAACTCTTAGTACTATTTAGCATTGCAGCTTTTGCTGCCAACTTATGAGTGAGTTTGTTTTGTTGTATTTCAGCAAAATTCCTAAAAAGTTAATTAAAAAATTTATTGAGTAAAACATAGTAGTAAAACATTCCGAAGTTCGTATTTCTATATTCACGTGCTAGACCAAGTATCAAACACATTCAATCAAAGTACACAATCGAAATGCCCCTCATACATAACGCGACTGACATACATTATTTTAATCCACATAATCACATTTCATATAATAACATCATTAGAATTAGTGCGGTCACAACAGCGTCGTGTGCGGTCGCCTGAAGGCACAGTTGTCGACTGCTGGTTTAAGTAACAAGATCTTTGTTGTTCATAACGTGGTGAGGCTATGCCATTTTTTAAGAGTAGTAGAGCTCTTTGTGAAGGGCTCGTCCGGGGAAGTACTACCACCACGCCTTTTTCTGCCGCCAAGCAGCGTTGCTGTGTTTCGGTTTGAAGAGTGTGGTTGCCGGTAAAATAACAGGCGCATGAGGCTTAACATCTGTATGCCTCAAGTTGATGGACGCAGGGCAATGCATTGTATGGCACGTTCCTATCGTGCGTGACTTGCGATACAATGCTTTGTTATAAGTGATGGTTACCAATTAACATCAGGTGGGCTATATGCTTGTTTCATCAGCTAGTTGGATAAAAAAATCCTTGAAATTAATAGACCTTAGAAAACAGCGGAGTGACAGAAATAAACTTAAAAACGTAGGAGGACCAACTTCTTATTAGAAGCAGTACAGAGGATTTTTCGATCCTAAGGTCGTGGGCTCGAAACCGGTCGAACACCAATAAGTTTTTTTCTGTTCAAAAGTTATGTGCACAATGCCAGTACTCTCAAACAGAGAAGTAAAACATCTTGATAAAACCAGCATGACGTAGAACCTAAAAAGTTCTATAGCATGTGCCAAATTCTCGAAAGAGTCTCTTGAGGCGCCCTTAAATCCTTTCACCATACTGTTTCGAAAACAACTAGTGACACGACAAGAAAAAGAAGAAGGGTCTTCTTCTAGTAATGTTACTAGTTCTTTCGAAACAGTGTGGTGAAAAGAGTTAAGCGTCTTAAACAGGTTCCTTTCGAGCAGATAATACATGATTCTGAACTTTTTAAAATTCATCTTTTAAAGAATTTCGCTTATAACCCACACCATTTTCGCGACTTCACAATGTCACGATAGAGGTACGTGTGTGGGGAGCAAATGCTCTTATAAGTACGTGTGGGCTTGGCCTTAGGGGTCACTGTTTTTTGGGAGCCCGCGGATGGGGTGTGACGCGAATATTATAGTAGTTGGACTGAGATGAATTTGATAACGAGACGGACGAGACACGCAGGTTAATATTAAAACTTAACAAAGAGTAGTGGCAGCCGTTAAAATCAATCGTCAAAGAGTATTAGTAAGAGTAGTAGAGCTCTTTGTGAAGAGCTCGTCCGGGGAAGTACTACCAAGCCTTTTTCTGCCGCCAAGCAGCGTTACTGTGTTTCGGTTTGAAGAGTGTGGTTGCCAATGAAATTACGGGCACATGGGGCTTAACATCTGAATGCCTCAATGCCCTACAATGCAATGCATTGTAGGGCACGTTCCTATCGTGCGTGACTAACGAGGCAAGGTTTTATTATGTGGTTACCACTGTACAAAGTGGTTACCACTTAACATCAGGTGGGCCGTCTGCTTGTTCCATCAGCTAGTTGTATAAAAAAAACCCTTTGTGAAGTGCTTGTCCGGGTAAGTACTATCACCGTGCCTGTCTCTACCGCCAAGCAGCGTTGCTGTTTTCGGTTCGAAGAGTGTGATTGATGAAATTACAAGCTTCTGATGAGGCCAAAAGAGCTGTATCCCTCATTTTGACGGAGACGTAGCGCATTGCATCGTAGGGCACGTTTTAATCATGCGTGACTTTCGAGGCAATGCTGCAATAGATGATCGTTACCACTTAACATCAGGTTGGGCATGTTTGTTGCCTTCTATCATATGAAACCGCAAGTACAGGCTGATGACGTAGCACCGTTTTTAGTAGAAGTTTTGTTAAGGCACATTCGAAATAAGTGCATTTACCCTCCTCTCGCATAAATAAAAAGGTAGCTAACCAACAAGCTATCAAAAACATAACAGCTTAGGGGTTAACCCACGACACGCCAACTCATATCAAATCATAAAACTTCCTCCCATCCAACAACCTAACACCAGCCAACCGAAAATAAACCCTTCAACATAAAATAAATTGAATCTCGCGTCGCGAAAATCTTTCGGTCCCATGTCCCGGGCCGTAACCGAGGCCTAATGTACCCCTATACACATGTGTATAGAATGTGCGATGTCGTGTGAGCAACAGGTGGCCGCCCGTAGGGTTAAACGGTGTTATGTTGGATATGTAGCTCTACCTGACACGGATATGTATTTATTTATCAAACTCAATATTTAAAAAGAAAACAAAAACACATCGGTAATATAAGTATTCCAGCAGCGGCAATGTTCTTGTAAATGTGCTTACATGTAAAAGACCATCGCCGACGTATGGAAGACCAACTATTGCAATAACTTACAACATTAACTTGATCCTGTGTTTGCTTTTAATATATGTGTAAATCACGTTGTTTTTTGTTCTTTAACCTTCCGCGATATGGGCTTATCTTCGTGCGGGGACCATCAGTAAACTTTGTACCTTTTCACTATTTTTTACTTTTGAAGAAATGATTTAGCATCCTGTCTAAGTTAAATGCATAAACGGGATCAGTAAATAATTATATACCTTGTACCTACTCTTTTTAACCGCTCACCCCTAAATAATCTGATTACTGACTAAAAATTCAAATTTAGGTGAGCGGTTTCGGCAGTATCTTGCTTGGCTCGGAATGCAACGTTACTAGCATTATAATATACACAAATAAATAAATATTGGGGGAAAATTTACACAGCCCTATTAATTACCAAATAACATTTAAATTACTGATTCATCTATTTAAACATTTTTAATTTTATTTATTTATTTCAAATATTAATTATTTATTGAGTTAGCCCAGGGCTAGACACACGCCCATGAAGTCTAATTAATTCTTTTCAATTCTTTGAGTGTTTTCAATGCTTTACGATTGGAAAAATCTACCTTACAAACTTACCTTATCCACCTTAGTTTTTTCCAATCGTACAGCATACCTAAGTGTAATGAAATTTGTCAAAGTACATAATTTCAAAGAATTTCAGAAAATCACAATAATACTGAAGAGTTTATTTAAAGGTTTTCACGGCCCATGCCCTAAACAAGAAACCTATCAAACGAAGATAAACCGCAAAATAACCGACAAAAATATTATAGAGTAGAGCATATTCTGCAGCAACCAGTCGGTTCTTCTGCGGCGAAATATTTTCTCATACATGACGGAAAATCCTGAATGCGTGCTGTGGCCCATGGAGGGCGATTTATGTCCCACTTTTGTTTTACGAGCTGAGAGGAAAAATGTACCAGAGAGCAAACGATGTGCATGCATCAGGTGGGCCATATGCTTGTACCATCAGTTAGTTGTATAAAAAAAAATGCATGCATCAAAATCCAATTCAAATCAAAAAGTATTTAAAACAGCTTCACGACTTAGATATCTACTCAGATCTCTTGGTACTAAGTACGCGACTTTAAGATTATTTTTGAAGACATCTAAGGGAGGTAGTCAGAGGTATGTCCAAACATTACATTTGGCACATACCCAAATTTTAAGTGGTACACCCGTAACCATCACCTACAACAAACGACAGGAACGTGCCCTACGATGTACTACCCTACATCCGTCAACTTGAGGCATACAGATGTAAGCCTCATGTGCCTGTAATTACACCGATATATAATTAAATTAATGTATCATTTCAAAAGTGTGTTTGTCAGTTTGCTTGCTTCTTGTTGTTTGTTTGACGGTTCATACCTATGCGTTCACACTGACGCTCTCTACGATATTTCGTTTCTATAGCTCGAACCGACTCCATACTCTATTGTGCACTATCTTGTTTTACGGCTACGATATACTATTATATCTGTGCTTGTGAAACCGGCTTTAAGATTTGATGCTTTCCTTTTGAGCTCACATTGTGCATAATCTTTTTCGACTTAAAATATTTAAGTAGTATAGGTATAACCTTTACAGCTCAGTTGGTAGTAGCTCTGCCTTCTGTGCTTTGGGCCTTGGGTTCGATACCCACCGAGAACAATAATTTGTATAATGAACTATAACAAATCATACATATAGCATAAAGCAAACGTAGAGTGTGCTGTCTTATAAATTTGATTACGTTTACCTTTTTCTGTTTTGCCTACGCCTCACTAAATTCGATTGGCACCACACTGAAGCTTCAATATTGTATTATTTTAACAAGGATCATACAAAAGAACGGTAGGACCAAGCCGTAAGCTTGTTGCCTGTTCTTCTAGGCTTTCGTCACGTGGAACTGGCACCTAGAGTCACCTAGCTTTAAGACGTTTCAAAGTAATACTTGCGATTTGATTGAATAAATACCTACCTTTTGACTTTGACTTCGACTTTGAACTTAGATGTTTGTTCTCTGTCTGGGTGTTATCACATAAAAAAGTATATAATTATTATCTCAGCTATCTGTTTCCCATAGTACAAGCTTTGTTTATCTTGGCAATACTTGTCTCTCTATACCATATATATATCTACTCAATACTACTTAAAAAAACTGCAAATGTCAAATTACTTATTAACCGTTATTAATGCTAAATTGAGTGGCTAAATTAGAGTATCTTTTAAAAGACAAAGTAAGATTTAAACCAAAATTATAAAAAGAAACTTGAACTTGAAAGTATAAGTTTAAGGAGCGACAAAATCCACGTCAAAAGCTTTGCAAATACCGTAACAATAAACTTAATTACCACGTATCAACGTCAAATTAGCGAGTGAACGTAGACGTCACGTAACACCGTGAACGCTTAACGTAATGTGTGAACTGCTGAGGGGTGTTCCCGAGGGATGATGTTACTCGCATTAACTTAATGTGTGAGATTAGGATTGTCGCTTGTTATGTCATTATTTAGTGGTAAGACCGCTTATCTACTTGACGGATACAATGTGTTTATTTCCACGAAGCGGTTGTTTCTGTTGGAGATACAACGTTTAACATAATACCCCAAAGATTTTTAATAATAAGGCCAAAGACTAAGAGATCGGACCAAGCACTGGAATACTTTGACGTTTGCAAAGATTACTTCGTTGGATACTTCGTTTTCGTCAAATACACATCATAATTCATAATCATAATAAAAGGTAGGAATACAATTTAGAATAAGTTTAAATGTTGTTGCAAAATCATAGCAACAGGTTAATCTTAAGTTAGTGGCATTCCGAGATACCAAAATAAAAAACTTCGTTTTCGAAATTCCCAAAAAAATTTAAAACATATATTATCTAAAAAAATTGCAACAACCCTGACAATGTGTGCGTGACCTTGGTACATACGCTATTTGCGTTTACTAAATTGTCTTACTTTACTAAAATTCTTGGAACAAAAGTTGTTCGCCAGTAGAATACCCTGCTTCCGGGATTACACGTTGTAGGTGTAGATAGGAAATACGTTATTGCACATACTCAATACTCAATACATTTATTGCTTACACATGGTTTAGTTTTGGTACAAACATAGTTGTTAGTTGTTAGTAAGTATCACATGGACCCTGCATAGGATATGGCAACATGGAGGCAGACCGAGGTTTTAAATTATAATACGTATAGTTGGTAGACAGGTATAGTTACACTAGTAAAAAACCTCTAGGTAGGTTTTTTAAGAGTAGTAGAGCTCTTTGTGAAGGGCTCGTCCGGGGAAGTACTACCACCACGCCTTTTTCTGCCGCCAAACAGCGTTGCTGTGTTTCGGTTTGAAGAGTGTGGTTGCCGGTGTAATTACAGGCACATGAGGCTTAACATCTGTATGCCTCAAGTTGATGGACGCAGAGCAGTGCATCGTAGGGCACGTTCCTATCGTGCGTGACTTACGAGGCAATGCTCTGTTATAGGTGATGGTTACCACTTATCAGGTGGGCCATCTGCTTGCTCCATTAGCTAATGGTATAAAAAAAAAAGGTAGGTGTTATCTGTTATACCTCGAAAAAAAAAAGAACTAGGTATTCTAAATAAACAAGGTATTGGGAATGTATATCAAAGAAACTGAAACAGTTCGTTTTGTCGTGTCGCTAGATCTTTCAAAACCGTGTGTTGGAAGGATTTTAAGTGCGGCTCAAAGAGGCTCTTTTCTAGCACTTAATACATTCTTTAGAACTAATTAGGTTTTACGACATTTGTATTTGAGCCCCCTTAAATATTTATTTAATTCTGTTTTTCTGTTTGGTTATTTGCGATTAGTTTTGATCTGTCTTTCAGAAACCGGCCGTTAGTTACCTACTACCGTTTACTTATGACCGTGCCTGGCGAAAAAGTCGTGAAAACATTTTGTAAGTATATTCCTTTAAATAAATATGTAGTAGTCAAGCATACCAAGTCTTATCAGCAACTTAAAGACAACAAATCCAAGATAAACTAAACCCATTTAAAATTGAACCGCAAAATACCCTCATTGAACACTTCGAATACACTATATAAGTCTATACAAACAAACACACTGCTTAAACGGTATACAAATGGGATTAACTTACATGAATTGTTCATTAAACTACTTTCGTATGGAGCCTTAATAGGTACGGTATGCATAACAAATTATTGCTGCTTTTAATTTGAATTTAATTATGAATGCTCATGTGATTATGTTGATGCAAATGCTATGCTGATTATGGTAAGCGCTCTAGTTGTAAAGCTAGTTTTAAGGCGAAGACAAGAGCTAATGTGACTCTCGCTCGCACGTTTCGACATGTTGAAAGATTTATAATCACTAAAATCATTTTCGAAAAATCGCAATTAACCATTTTACAGCTTAGTAAAAGTTGATTGAACAAAAATGGTTGATTGCGATTTAGAAAAGAAATTTAGTGATTTTATTTCTTATGCACATACATTTTTTGAACAGAAAAACTCATTGGTACACGACCGTTTTCGAACCCACGACCTTAGGATCGGAAGGCGAGGTCGCTACCACTAGACCACCAGTGCTCTCATGTTAAGTGGTTATCATCATCTATAACAAACAATTGCAAGTCACGCATGATATAAACGAGACATACGATGCACTGCCCTGCGTCCATCAACTTGAGGTATACATAATATGTTAAGCCTCATGTGCCTGTAATTTAAGCGGCAACCACACTCAACAACGCTGCTTGGTGGCAGAAAAAGGCATGATGGTAGTTCTGTAGTGGTTTCTGGACGAGCCCTTCACAAAGAGTTCTACTCGTTTCTAAGTGGTTGTTGTTGCCGACCCTACAGAGACCGCTAGTCGGTGTCTAATCTCAAGCGGCGAGCTATTCGCGTGTTACTATCTCACGCACGCGCCCTGCTCTGCTGACGCTACTACCATACGCGTCTGTTGCTATCTCTACGCAGACTTGGTTTTACTGGAAACGACACATCTTGTTTCACAACAGTTACTTGTTTTTTTTTAACATAAACTTTAACTTCAACTTTCATTTTTTGTTTTATTTGTTAACTTTCACCTTATTATTATGGTTAGTCTTATCAGTATCATCTACCTACCTACTTTCTTTGCTTATAAAATGTAGATTCAATTTGGTTAGTGCACAATAGATTAAAATAATCAATAAAAAAAACTGTGAATATAAGAATAAATAAATAAACAGAGATTTATTGCTTTGAGATAGGTACTTTAGTTATCCAATAAAGCCACTCACATTTTACAATTACAAGACGAACAACGAGAAGAAGAATAGATTCTATAAGAATAAAACAACATAAAAACAAGCGAACTAACTGATTTACATATTGTTGTTATAGAAATCACTGTAAACATGCGAGTGAAGCCACGGACCGCAGTTAATAAATACATTTTCATAATTATTGATTTGCAATGTGTGAATGTTTTGCTATCGCTACAACCATAGGCAATTTATTTCTACCTTTTTTTTTTTTATACCATTAGCTAATGGAACAAGCAGATGGCCCACCTGATGTTAAGTGGTAACCATCACCTAAAAAAAAGCATTGCCTCGTAAGTCACGCACGATAGGAACGTGCCCTACGATGCACTGCCCTGCGTCCATCAACTTGAGGCATACAGATGTTAAGCCTCATGTGCCTGTAATTACACATTATCTCTACTAGGATATAAAAAATCACTAGTTTAAGTATTTATACTAATTATATATTTTTACCTACTTATTACTCACCTATATATACATGTACTTATTTAATTTATAATAATCGTGGAGCCTACTGTAATAATTTCATTTATTTTAAAATTTTGATTTTATACAGGGTGCTAAAATATTACTACCGAAAACTTCAGGGGGCTGAAGTATCCATCAATATGAATAACTTCTTCTAAGGAACCAACACTGTGAACGCGATAGAAAAAACAGCTGTTTCATTAATTTATGCCTGGTTATTTTTTTCGCGTTCACAGTGTTAGTTCCTTTGAAAAAGTTATTCATATTGTTGGGTACTTTAGCCACCTGAAGTTTTCGATAGTAGTATTTTAAGACCTTGTATACCCAAATTCCCTCTAATAATTATATTTTTCAGAAAGAATTCGTTAACATAACAATAACATAACGCTAATAAGTTTTTACATCAAAACAAAGGCTACTGAGGGCATTTTCTAGCAACTAAACAATCCATAACAATAATTTATCAAAGGAGCTTAATAGTTTTCACAAACAGGTAAGGTTTCATAACACAAAGCCGAGGTCAGCCTCTGTACTGTAAAATAAAATACAAGCTTCACGACACCCGACCACAGGTGAGAAGCAAAGCGGCTGGGTAACTAAATAATTTTGATAAAAATAAATTGGTGGACATTCCACACAGCACTATCTTGCCCCAAACTAAGCCAAACCTTGTGATATGGGAACTAGATTGTAAATACATACTTATGATATTATATAACACCCAGACAGAGAACAAACATCTATGTTCATCACACAAATGTTTGTTCTCGGTGGGGATCGAACCCAAATCAAAGTTAGATGTATCTCTCTTCTTTTTGTCTCATTCATAACACTAGCTGTGCGGCAATGTTTTTATAGGTAATGGTTACCACTTAACATCAGGTAGACTATCTGCTTGTTCCATCAGCTAGTTGTTAAAAAAAACCACTCACTCCACTCCATATTACGCTAAGGTTAACTGGAAGAAAATGCTGACTAGCATTCAGTTTGCCTATGTATTTATTTTTGTGTTATAAAGAAATTAAAGAATATGGGATGGGGAGAGGGCCTTTGCCCAAACGTGGGACATATAAGGCTGATAATAATAAAAAAAAAACGAATCTAATCTGACAACAAATTTTCATTCCATTCACATTCAACAATAATTGACATAAAAAATGGCAACCTTATTCATGTTATTCATCACTTAAATAAGCTTCAGAAAGTAAGTTACAACCGATGCCTTGAAGCGGTATTAAAATACCACTTAAAAAAAATTGTGGCTTCATGACAAATGAAATTATGATCAACTAGCGGCTCGCCCCGGCTTCGCACGGGTATTTAATGAAGAGAACCGCTCTACCGATTTTGTGCAAACTTCAAATAAACCATCTACTAAATAATCCGAACAAAGTCTAAACATTTGGTTTGGATAGGTGAGCCCGTTCTTGAGTTATAAAATTACAACAAAAAGTGGCATTGATTTTTATAGATATAAAGATTGATGCTTAGCCTACGTTTTACTTAAATTTTACTAAATTAATCTTAGAATTGCGTTGCAATTCACGTGCATAGCTCATAGAAAAACCAACGGCACTAAATTTAAGCTGTGACAAACCACTGATCAGGCTATCTTGACACTTATTGCTGAAGCGTAGGGTTCATTTTTCAAAGACTTTTTTGATGAATAGCGTTAGGGCACCTATTTATTCTAATAATGAATTGTATGAGTTGTGTAAAGTGAACTAAGGTACGATCAGATGGACTGGACAATGAGAAGACATAAAAAATATGGAGAGGTCCTTTTTTATGTTCTTACTAATGTAGTTAGGTATTTCTGAATAAAATTAAGCTTAGAGTAATAATTATTATTGAACATTTTATATTACATACTAATGTAGGTACTTTTTTTTTAAATTAAGCTTCGAGTGTTAATTGAAAAGAAAACCTTCATTGGAGAAAATTTCATATATTTTTTTTAAACATTAGTAAATTGTTGATCTTAAGCTAAGTCGAAAATCTCCAATGTACCTGTCTCTTATATTTTAATTATTATTTCTGGTTGTTTATTCGACTGGCTTCAAAAAAGTAAGCAATTTTTTTGGCTATTGTTTTATCAATATAGATTAGATACCAATTTGTATACAAAAATGTCTGAAGTCACGTCAAATTTATAATAATACCGGTTCTTTCGTTCTTTTTTCGTTCCAATTTTGACTGCAAAATAAGTTTACTCTATGGAACTTTTAGTCCAATACTGCACCTTAGATAAATCGGCGCAACTCCGCGCACATTACAATTAGACCAAATCTGGGGACACATAAATAACTTGGACGTTTTAAAACGATTATGAGACGTTTTATACTGGTTATAAGTGATGTCTGGATGTTTTATAAGTGATAGGACTTAAGGTATAAGTGATGTGTCGCGTTCTCATTGTTCAAGATCTTTGAACATTTTACCTTGTAGGTTGGCAAGGACTTACAATCAAAGTCTATAGAAATATACAATTACAAGCTTCGCTTAGTTTGAGGCTAGTGCTGTGTGGAAGGCCCACCAATATTTTTTTTATATTTAATAATTCTGACGAAAATAATGGGATGTACTCTCTGTGTAAGTTGGTTTTATTGTTAATAGTTAGAATAGTTTATACATAAGAATACCATGGAATATGTTGGTTTATATATATATTTACTAACAATAATATTTTTTTTAAATAATTTTATAAAATATTCAAAGTCAAAGTCAAAAGGTTTTTATTCAATAAAATCACAAGGATCACTTTGGAACGTCTTAAAGCTAGGTGACTCTAGGTGCCAGTTCCACGCGAACATTCATCGGAAACGCGAAAATTCATGGGAACAAACTCAAAGGTTGATGATTATTAAATTTAAAATTTAAGCTAAAATTTTTGTACTTCCGAATAGGGCACACTGTCTGTACTTTTTATATATTCAACACCATCAGTTTACAAAAAAGATTATTCTGATTCTGATCCTGAAGTAATGACATTAGTTTACATTTATGCTGATAGCAGCACTTGAGAAATAAATCACACTGAGGTCAATTTAATAAACTCAGAGAAATGCTATCCGTTAGATAAAAATATTTCGCACCTCGATTAGACTTGTTAGAAAATATTTTGACGGTAGTTGGTCAAACCAGCCTTTGACCTTTGTATTGGCTGATGATGATTAATCTGAAATAATGTATGAATGATCTGAAATAATGTCATGGTAATAGTATGTCGCTTCCACGAAGGCTCCTAACTTTACATCCAGGTTCTAGTATAAAGATTTCTAGTCGGCCAACGGGCCAAAGATTGACCACGGTGATTACTGCCTGATCGCTTTCCAGGTCATTCATTAGGGCCAATCTAAATGCACCAATTAAACTTTTAGGTTCATTTAAAGCCACATTCGAACTAAGGCGATAGAGGTGCGACAACTTTACTATCTATTTAATAGAAGAGAATTAAAAAGCTTATTTTAGGTCGAGAATTTAAATAAAGACCATTTAAATTTTTACTGATTTGGATCAGTTGAGCTATCTGTAGATCGTTTGCAGGGGTTTGGAGATAGCTCAAGTGTTTCATGTGTATTTTTTAATACTTATACATATTCATTGTATTTTTTTTCGTAAATAAATTATATTTTTATCTACGCCTCAGGAAGGCAAATCAAGATTTACGTCTTGCAGAGGAAAAAATAATCCACATAACATGATTAGCGAACTGTCATGTAAACTAAAAACAATTATATGCTAATTAATCCCAAAAAAACAGTCAATGGGAAAAACTTCATTCCTATAATTTATCGGCAAGCACATCCTTCAAACCTAAACACAGCAACGCACAAAGAGCTTCATTTCTCGAGCTTTACTTTTCTTGAAATAAGTGCCTATTACCTAAACTTAGGACCATTATGTGAAAAAAAATACCCCTGATACTATATAAATCATCTACAATAGATTTAAAATACCTGGTTATTTATAATTATGGTGGGAGCTTATTTTGGGGCTAGATTTGTCATGTAGAATTGGTCGCGTGGAACTGGCACTTACAGTCACCTAGACCTAGACGTTTCAAAGTGATCTTTGGATTTAATTGAATAAATATATAATATAGTGCTCGAAAGGAGCCTCTTGAGGCGCACTTAAAATCCTTTCACCACACTATTTCGAAAGAAATTAGTGAAGCGACAAGAGAGAGAGATTGAATAAATACCTTTTGACTTTGACTTTGAATGTCCACTAATATTTATTGAGTAAACTTTAAACTCTCCTGAGTTCCTACTAAAGATACGAGTAGTCTTCAAGCCCACATATCGCGAAAGGCGCGTTAGCTGACAGACGCCTGACAAATTTATGCGTCAGATAATCTTATCGAATCGGACAACATACGGTTTTATTGCCCACTTCGACCCATAGTCACAGAATAATGGTGCTAAACCACCGACTGGCTTTCTAGTGGTCCGGAGCGATACGACAGCATTCGGGTATCTAAACTGGCTTCATATTTCGCCAGAGACAGAGTTGTTAGATGTAAGGGCTTAATGTTTGGACTCAATGTTTTGGTGGGGTGCTTAAAGCACTTTGTTTTTAGCTGTTATTTTTTGTTTTAACTGTATGTAGTTTTATAAAATAGCCCTGTTTAATTAAGGTGCTAGGTAAAGGTCCTCAAAAAATAATCATCTAGGACGACGGGAATACGCCTCGATTGCCACCACTGGCGGCGATCAAGAACGAAAAACTACGCACTTGCCACCACTGGTGGCGACTGAGATTGTATTTCTCAATTGTCACCAGTGGTGGCGGGGGTGGTGGCGGCAACTGGGAATAGACGGATTAAAATTAGGTTGTCTCATTTTGTTGATTAGAAAAATCCTTCTAATCAACAAATCCAGTCTTCAATCAGTTGGTAGTAGCTCAGCCTACTGTGCTCTAGGCCGTGGGTTAGATCTTCACTAAGAACAAATATGTATTTGTGTAATAAACATAGATGTTTGTTCTCTGCCTAGGTGTTAATATTATAATATTATAAAAATATAATTACAAAAAAGCATATATGTATTATATCAGCAATCTGTGAGTACAAGCTCATTAATATTGATTTGTATTTTTATAGAACCCACTTTCGGAAGGCTCCTAAGACCACTACACCAGTGCTCGCGTGCCTCCAGAACAGATAAAAAGCTAGCACCAGGAAACCAGCGCCAGTACAGTAATTCTGAGCATTGCACCACGGCACTCATGAGTTAGTGGTGCATTAGCGTCTGAGATACGATATCTTAACGCCTCACCCTCACGGTCGTCAGATTGTTGTAACGCAATACTGCTGAATATTTGCTGCTTTCTGACTGTTTATTGGGGTTTGAATCTTCGACAAATCGATTTTGTAGCAGTAAACTAACATACACACACACTTTTTTTTTAACAAATGCCAAATAAAAAAGCCCTAACACAGCATCCATCAAACTTATTCTTCGCATCGTGCACTATAGTTCTTTCAAAACAATGTTGTGATTTTTTTTGTACAACTAGCTGATGGAACAAGCAGATGGCCCACCTGATGTTAAGTGGTAACCATCACCTGTAACAAAACATTGCCTTGCAAGTCACGTACGATAGAAACGTGCCCTACGATACACCGCCCTGCGTCCATCAGCTTTAGGCGTACAGATGTGCCTGTAATTTCACCGGCAACTGCACTCTTGAAACCGAAACACAGCAACGCTGTTTGGCGGCAGAAAAAGGCATGGTGGTAGTACTTCCCCGGACGAGCCCTTCACTCTACTACTCTTAAAATGATTCCAATTGCGCCTCAAAGAGGATTCTTTAGAGCACGACTCAATCCATCAAATTAGGTGTTAAATCTAACGTGCCTGCAATTGCGCCCGCACCTATTAATGGCTTAAAATTTTCTGTTACTGTTTGCTATTACCATTTAGTAAGAGATGACCAATAGTTAAAACATATTTTATAGTGTATGTCATTTGTTTTAAAATATAATCTGTTTGATACTATGGCTTGTGATTTTTATTATATTTGGCATATACGCACATTTTGCAAAAGTTGGCATCTTTCGCACGCTTCCGCATCCTTTCGCATCCTACATGCCTCTATATATTTCCAGGAAGAACTATTCTGAGCCCTCTCTATCCACTGACTTCCCGCGATTCCATCGATCGCGATGTCATCGGTCTATTAAGTAGGAGGGCGTCACATGCTTCGCCTTCCAGTTCGTGGTCAGAACTGTTATTACCCAATGGTTGTTGATGGTTTTTTGAGCTATAGGTGTAAAAATACCACTCCTGAAAACTTCAGGGGGCCAAAGTACCCATCAATATGAATACCTTTTTCTAAGGAACTGACGGCCCTAAGGCCGTATCCGAACAATAAATGCAAAACGTCACCCAATTTCAAATATTTTGACAGCTATCTACCTCTATGCTGTCACTTCATACTTCAATATAACTACTCTCTTACCGCTACGCTAACCGCCAAAATCTGTAACCTGTACATTTTATTCGCCAATATACCTACGAAACTATCAAGAATCCCAAGTCTTCTGATATATCCACGCCACGAGAGGAACCCCACTATATCTGCGCAAACATAAATCAATACTGTAAAATGTATGAAACAGCTGTTTTTTCTTCGCGTTCACAGTGTTGGGTCCTTAGTAAAAGTTATTCATATTGATGGGTACTTTAGCCCCCTGAAATTTTCGGGAGTGGTATTTTAAACCCTGTATTCCATTAAACTTGCTAATTTGTAGTAAAACACATCATCATCTCATCATCATCATCATCTCAGCCCGGTATCACCCACTGCTGGGTATAGGCCTCCTTCATTTTCTGCCAGCCTCCTCTGTCCTGTGCGTCTCTCGTCCAGGTGTTTCCTGCGACCTTTACTATGTCGTCGACCCATCGCGCCTTAGGTCGGCCCAGATTTCGTCGGCCCGATTTCGGCCACCATTCAGTCAAGGCTTTACTCCACCGGCCATCACCGCGTCTGGCAAGGTGTCCTGCCCAACTCCACTTGAGATTTATCGCTCTGTCACCGACGTCGTAGATTTTCGTACGACGCCGGATCTCAGTGTTGCGTACTCGGTCTAGAAGTGTTATGCCGAGCATGGCTCGCTCCATGGCCCTTTGTGCAACTCGTACTCGGTGCACATTGTCTTTAGTGAGCGTCCATGTCTCGGCACCGTAAGTCATCGTTGGCAGGACACACTGGTTATAGAGACGGGTTTTCAGGCACTGTGGGATTTTTCTTGACCGAAAGACATCCTCTAGTTTGCCGAATGCTGCCCATCCAAGCTGGATTCTCCTGGAGATTTCTTTATTTGTATGCTCCTTGCAAAAAGATAAAACATGTCCTAAGTACACGTACTGATCCACTGTCTCTAGCTCCACGTGCCCAACCTTAATTGTTGGAGTCGTGGCGCTAGAGACACTTGTCATCACCTTGGTCTTGGACATGTTCATCCTTAAGCCCACTTCCAAGGACGCATTGTATAGTTCTTTGAGCATTTGTTGCAAGTCTTCCAGGTTATCAGCAAACAAAACCAGGTCATCTGCAAACCTGAGGTGCGACAGATAGACACCATTGATATTGATTCCAGTTCGATCCCACTTAAGTGATTTTACAACGTCTTCAAGAACGGCTGTAAAAAGTTTGGGGGAAATGGTGTCTCCCTGACGCACACCCCTTTTAATGGGAATAGGGTAAAACACATACATAAAAAAAATTGAAAGTGAAGCCAAATGCCTAAACCAGTGCAGCGTAAGTATACTTTTGATAAATACCGGTTATGCTCGCTGATTTTAGATCTACTTCATATTTACGGCGTGTGATAATCATGATTTGTCTACGATTCGGTCACCGTGATCTATCAGACGTTTTGTAATGTTGTACGAGGCATGGTTACACGGATATCGTTCCTAATGCTCCTAATAGATATGGAAATATGATTTAGCTTGAATATTCAGCTGAGCTTCGCAAGAATACTTACTGTTACAATAGCAGATTGTATTAACAATAGATGTTTGCTTGAAATTTATTTGGTGGTAACTAAAAGGGGGTTTAGTCATAACACACCGGACGAATATACTAGAATATAATTTTTAGACGTACCTACAATTTATATTATAGGTACCTAAATCACCTGGTTATTTGAGTTTTATAGTCAAAGTCAAAGCCAAAAGATATTTAATCAATAAAATCACAAGGATCACTTTGAAACGTCTTAAAGCTAGGTGACTCTAGGTGCCAGTTTCACGCGACCAAAGCCTAGAAGAACAGGCAACAAACTTACGGCTTGGTTCCTACCGTTCTTTTGTATGATCCTTGTTACAATGAATATTGAAGTTCCAGTGTGGTGCCAATCGAATTTAGTGAGGCGTAGGCATAACAGAAAAAGGTAAAGGTAATCAAATTTATAAAACAGCACACGCTACGCTTCAAAATAATATTACCTCATGCATAGATACAATTTATTAAAGTGGAGAACATTAAAAATAAAACACACAAATAATGAACGATATGGACAGACATCAGCTTAAAGCAGCATTGATCAGTATATTATGTTATTGTATCATGTTATGTGAGTAGTATACCTATGTTAGTACGTTAAGTTAATCTAAAATAAATACATTTCCAAGTTTTATACACATAAAGAGTAGTAGAGCTCTTTGTGAAGGGGTCGTCCGGGGAAGTACTACCACCACGCCGTTTTCTGCCGCTGTAATTGTGGTTGCCGGTGTAATTACAGGCACATGAAGCTTAACATCTGTATGCATCAAGTTGATGGACGTAGGGCAGTGCATCGTAGGGCACGTTCCTATCGTGCGTGACTTGCGAGGCAATGCTTTGTTATAGGTGATAATTACCACTTAACATCTGCCTGTTCCATCAGCTAGTTGTATTAAAAAAAGCACATATCAATTTACTCAGAAAAGCTAGCTTCTATAAAACAAACATTCATTCATTCATCCGTGCCTTAAAAAGCTTTTGAAGCAAAACTGTACGCAAATGCAAAACATTTAAATCCAGACACGAGTTTTCCCATTTTTCCACACATTATTCTCCCGGTTATTACGCACGACGTCGTCATAATACTCATAATGGGACGTAATAGCCCCTCGGCGCTCTCCAGGTGTGACGTATGAATGCCCACTTGAGCAAGCGCTAGTGTGGTTGAGCTACATTTACGAGTTTCTCACATTTTTGCGTACTAAACGAGCGAGGCAAAGTGCCTTTTCATGGAGCAGTGTAGTTTTTCAAGTTTATGAGAATGCAGTTTGGAAGGATGCTGTGAACAGATTATGGGTGTATGTTTACAATGTGCATGTATTATGTGAATGAATTATGATAAACTTTTAAATTACTTAAACTGAGCATTGAGAATGATTCACATACCGGATGCACCGCATGAGATTCTAGATTTCACTTGACTATTCATATATTTGTCAGCTTTCACAGCTCAGTTGGTAGTAGCTCTGCCTTCTGCGCCGTAGGCCGTGGGTTCGATCTCCACCAAGAACAAACATTTGTGTGATGAACATAGACGTTTGTTCTCTGTCTGGGTGTTATATAATATTATAAGTACTTAGGTATTTGCAAAAAATGTATATAAGTAGTATATCATCTATCTGGTTCTCATAACATAAGCTTTAGCTTAGTTTGGGGCGAGATAGTGCTGTGTGGAATGTCCACCAATATTTAATTATTTATAGGAATATTGTGCATCCATCCAAAGTATTAGTTTTTTCCGTATATTCAGTAGTAGTTCAGAACTTTAAACTCAATAAGATAAATACATTACAGACATAATAAGTTACATTACAGAACATTACAGAAATAATTATAACATAAAATAGTATGTGCACACTATAGGAACTATCAATAAAAATTATAAATATCCCAGTGCCGTACGATGCACTGCCCAGCGTCCATCAACATGAACCATTCATAATAATATCTAAGCCTCATTTGCCTGTAATTTCATCGGCAACCACACCCCTCAAACCGAAACACAGCAACGCTGCTTGGCGGCCGAAATAGGCACGGTGGTACTACATCCCGGACGAGCTCTTCCCAAAGAACTCTACTACTCTTCTCTTTGATATTTTCTCTTAGGAAAAAGTATTCCAAGGCATGACTCAACAAGCTTTACAATACCTGTATCCCAGTATCAACGCTGTAATGGTTCGTCTTGAATCTTTTCAACAGCCTCATAACCGTAGGATTTCATGACGCCAAGAACATTGAGCTCCGTTAGACGTGGTAATGTAACCTTGTGTTGTATGCAGCATCCAAATGATTTCCATTTCTTGTATCTGACTAAAAACTGAGATTATAAGCATTAGAGCTATGTTATTGTGCTATTATTACATTGTAAAAGGATCATACAAAAGAACGGTAGGAACCAAGCCGTAAGTTTGTTGCCTGTTCTTAGGCTTTGGTCGCGTGGAACTGGCACCTAGCTTTAAGAAGTTTCAAAGTGATCCTTGTGATTTTATTGAATAAATACATTTTGACTTTGACTTTGACTTTGATGTAAACTACGTATTAAATTAATACAATGGTAACAGAAGTCACAATTTTTTAAAAGTAGTTATTTATCAATTCATTCATGATCATTTATTCATTGTTTCTTGGTGTTAAAATAATATTAGGTCTTAGAAAGTAACAAAATGTCCACGACATGAGCCCAATTGGGCAGTACAATGAGTTTTGTTACAATTTAAACGAATTAAACCCAAAAAATCTATAACTAATAATAATAATAATATTGTTGGACATTCCACACAGCACTATCTCGCCTGAATCAGATAGCTGATAATATACTACTTATATACTTTTTTTTGTTAATACATACTTATAATATTATATAACACCCAGACAGAGAACAAACATCTATGTTCAGCATCATCACACAACAAACAAACCAATATTGTTAAAAAAAACTGATCTGAAAGAGCACCGAGGGTTGAAGTGGGCTTTCTGATCGCAAGGTCGTGGATTCTAATCCAGTCATGTAGCAGTGGATTTTTCTCTTCGAAAAATTTATTTGCGCAATTATTTTAGAGGTATATCTATAATTTGAGGACCAGGCATTAAAACTGGTAGCCATTATTTTTTATTCTTCATTATTTATTTTTTTCTAAAGATTTTAGAATGTCCCAAAATTATTATCCGAGTGGAACTCTTTTGTAATTCGTCTATTTTTATGCATAATTTGTATTTTGTTAACATTTGAATGTTCATTCATTCAGGCATATAATTAAGCCTGAAAACTTAAGCAGAGAAATGTGGGTAGAAGGAAAAATATGTAATGTTTTAATATTCCTATCCGTCGCGACACAGCTCAATTTGTAGTCAGAAGAGAGTTAATTTTTTTTACAAATATAAATATACTAGCGGCCGGTCCCAGCTTCGCATGGGTGGTCATAAATTTTTTGAACATTTTAGGATAAACTTAGGCCGTGGGTTCGAGCCTCGCGTCTACTTATTTCATACATTTGCACGCCAGAGAGTGAAATCGCACCCCGAGCGTGACCCGTGGACCCGTTAACGTTTTTAATTTCGTCATATCTTTTGAATGAAATGTCCGTTTTGAAAAATTTAAGAAGTAATCTATAGGTATTGAAACCTATAGGTAATCTATAGGTATAGATTTATTTGGATAAGGATTAATACCAAGGTACAAATAAAGACCCTTTTCTAGCGGCGGCATTTCAATTAATTTTTTATAATAAATGAACACTTATTGTGACATAACTATAATAGTTAGACATATGCTGTCGCGACATTTTTTGTAGATGATGACGTGTTCTACAAAATCGTAGTACATTATTTTGTTCTATCATCAATAGTTTTCGCAGCGCACGCGATGTAAGGTTTTTGGTTGGGTTACATAACCTTGGGTTACATTATTGGAGTTTTAGTAAGGATCCCTGATTTTTTTGAAAATATAATATAGCCTATGCTACTCAGGGATAATGTAGCATTCTAATGGTGAAAGAATTTTTGAGATCGGACCAGTAGTTTTTGAGCCTATTCGTTACATACAAAAATACAAAAATACAAAGCTTTCCTCTTTATAATATTAGTGTAGATAAATAAATCTAAAACCTTTAACAATGATTATAAATTCTGATCGTTTTTGTGTATTTAAGTATGCACCTAATGTCACGGTTTATCATCAGAATCTCCGTTTCATGTAGGTACCTATCTTATTCGATTCCCACATTGTCACTTACTTAATATCCAAGTGTCAATAACTTGATTACCACGTTCTGTTTATAAATATTTGCCACAAACTTGATGACCGTTCCACTTGTTTTGTTACCCACTTGTCAACAATTATCGCGCGTCACTTGTCACTTCGGCCAAGTAAGTGTGACGTGCGGACGTGTCATTAGTCGGTTGATGAATGCCGGGCGTTAATGCGCCTCCCATTCAAACTGATGCGTTGGCCGACACGCGCCGAACACTTACTCTGCTATCACTCATAATTTATTACGCCAGTACTGCGAGAATTTAAATACTGTAGGCGTTAAAACGTAGAATACGCTGAATGCCTAGCTGTTTCTTTATTTTAATTAAGCGTTGAAGTGCTCGTATCGTAGCTTGCGTTGCTACTGTACATTCTACGAGCGTCCGTTAGCAGTGTATCGTTGTGCATCAGATAATTCTTCAACGACTAGAACATACACTAGTGTCGATTTTATTGTTGCGTTACTTAGACAGCGCTAAAATTATAGTTGTCCTTCAGTTTATTAGAAAGATACTGGAACCTTTTTAGTGTTGTCAAATTAAGTAAGTTTAGGATAATGCAATATCTAGTTACGCGGATTAAGTAATTACATAACCTGACTCTTAAGATACTTGTGTTTTCAGGAGAACCCTCAACCACCCCCTCCCACATACAAAACTCTTGCCGTGAGAACCCTTTATCTTACACTAGCGACCCGCCCCGGCTCCGCAGGGTTATTGTGGGTTATCCCTAAGAGATTATGCTTATATTATGCATATAAACCTTCCTCTTGAATCACTCTTTCTATAAAAAAAACCGCATCAAAATCCGTTGCGTAGTTTTAAAGATTTAAGCATACATAGGGATATAGGGACAGAGAAAGCGACTTTGTTTTATACTATGTAGTGATTTACTGATAACATCTTTGTTTTTAGGATTATTATTAAGTTTATCACATAACCCATTACTACATTACTACCTAGAGATACCTATAATTGGCTATTCTAATGTTTTTTATATTTTCTGTTTTTTATTATTTGTTTGCAGTTGGTCTTTACAATAAAAAAAATATGCTGCCTTAAAAGCCTTAAAACTAACGTAAGAAATTACTACTAATACGCGGGCGAAGGCACAGGCGGCAACTAGTCGTAGTTCGTATTCCTTTCGAATTCTAGCAGCGACGATGAGCTTGCAACCTTTCACGTATGGAATACCAACTACTGCATAATATTGGTTCGTGCCACATGTAATATTTCGACATACCTCTGACTAACCCCCTTAGACATTCCTCAAAGAATCTTAGTTTGGTGCTGAAAGCTAAGAGGATATCTACCGTGCCTGGTAATCAAAGTCTCCTATTTCTATTTATAAATGATAGCCTTCACAGCTCAGTTGGTAGTAGCTCTGCCTTCTGCGCCGTAGGCCGTGGGTTCAATCCCTACCGAGAACAAACATTTGTGTGATGAACATAGATGTTTGTTCTCTGTCTGGGTGTCATATACTTAATATTATAAGTATGTATTTACAAAAAGTGTACTTAGTTTGGGGCCAGATAGTGCTGTGTGGAAAGTCCACCAATATTTATTTATTTATAAATGCTTATCTATGTAAACACTTACAAAATTAAATGCAGGTACAAAATGTGTGAACAAAGTACCTATAGATATCTAAAACCGGTATTTTAGCATACGTGGCATGACACGAAATCCGGGGGAATAAAGTGTAGCGGACTATCACATACAGCGTTTAGGCTTGTTTCCTACAAGGCTCTCCGATTGTAAGGTAGAGGATGCAGTGAAGAGCGAAGCGACTTCGGAGGTATGTAAGGAGTTTAAAAAAAGTTTTATTGATAAACTGCTTATTCATATCATCATCATCATTAACCTCCTACAGTTATATTTACTACTATAATTAACTTACTAAAGAAATAACAGACTACTAAAAAACTATACAAAACTGTGTTTTATAAAATATAAGCTGGTGCCCGCGACTTCGTCTGCGCAGGATTAGTCACACAATATCTTTATAAATTGTAGCCTATGTGTTATTCTGATGTATAAGCTATATTATTGTAAAGTTTCATTAAAATCCATTCAGTAGTTTTTATGTGAAAGAGTAACAAACATCCATCGATCCATACTTACAAACTTTCGCGTTTATAATTAAAAATGAAATGAACTTACCTAGTGCTGTTTGATTCCAATTATGCGAAGGTCTCGTCCGATTAGTCGGATAATTACGGAAATACTTCTGAGGTTTTCCAACTTACAGTTAAGTATTTATTCTAAACAATTATCATTTTACTATCTCACTATTTTATCAGAACCGATATTAGAAAACCCGCGTCCCTCCACCGTTAAAAACACAATCTTGCGGACACATTGTGGCGACATCTACCTCTAAATCAGTAACCCGATACGGTAGTGTCTGTGTGTCGCGGGCCCGTGTCGGGGCCCGCTGTCCTGTTGCAGGGCCGGACTCAGGGCTAAAGGGGGGCAATGACCTGTGATGTAACGCACGCGTGGGTTCAGATATCAGTTCCCCGTTCCCACATCTTTTGTCAAGATAATCCATATTCGCGATTCACCAACAACAAATCATGCACACAACTCTTTTACGCTGTGCACCAAACTGTCAAACAATTTTAGCACTTGAAACGTTATTATTGCATGCAGCTCTTATGTTTAAAATCATACATTTTTAATATGAGAAACTTTTACCTAGCAGTAACGAAAGCAAACGAAATTGAAACTGGATCAGTTTCCCGACTTTGATCCCCAGGCAAGGGGTAGTCAGAGGGGTAGTAAGTATGTATTTACAATAAAAAAAGGATATAAGTAGTATATCAGCTATATGGTTCCCATATTACAAGTTATGGCTTAGTTTCGGGCTATATAGTGCTGTGTGATAAGTCCACCAATATACCTATACTTTTTTTATATATTACCCCTGACTAGCACCCTGATTACGTCCACTGGTACCACAGTCGTGTCCAGCGAAACTCAGCTGACGTATTTACTTACACGTTGATTATGTAGCCAGTGTTACAGGTATTGAGGGCTTGGGTAACTCGATCGCGATACAAAATGTTGCTGAAGTCTAATGTCGTTAAAGGTTTCATAGGTATTCGTTTCTATACCTTCTTATGTTATAGATATAACTAAACCAAAAATCGGAATAGGCTTTGATTAAGAAAGTGGTGAATGCTTTGAGTTAAGCACTGAATGAGAAGAGCCGAAGACCAAGCTCAGTGGCAGTCAAGCAGTTGAGCAGTGGAGCAGTCGGGCAGTCGAGCAGTAGAGCAAGCAAAAGAGTAGTTTTGGGAGAAACCCACTTTCACCTGCGCAATAAATCGGCTTATACAACAGAAACGAAAAACGTTTTGGATCACCAGGTACTGTGATTCTCTCAGATCTCTTAGTACCCTAGAAGAATCAAGACAAGAATCTGTCGTAAAAATTAGTTTTTACGAATTACGTGGTAAAAAAATAAGTCAATTACAATTCTCTTACAAATCGTTTCTGAATCTTAACTTAACAAAATATAAAAATAAACAATTTAATTTACATAATGTCCCCAGTGAAATTTAAATACATTACCTATACAAGGTGTTCCATAAGTTGTGTATAAAAAAATCAGGGGGCTAAAGTACCCATCAATATGAACAACTTTTTCTAAGGAACCAACACTGTGAACGCGAAAAAAAAAACAGCTGTTTCATACATTTTAGCCGGGTAGGTATTGAACTTTTGTATGAAACAGCTTTTTTTTTCACGTTCATAGTGTTGGTTCCTTAGAAAAAGTTGTTCATATTGATGGGTACTTTAGCCCCCTGAAGTTTATATACACAACTTATGGAACAACTTGTATATCAACATTAATTAAATGTCTCTTCTGAAAATCTATAAACTCTTCAATCGAATGGAAACAACCCTCCAACAAGAGCTTTTTCAGTTCAGAGATAAATTTGATAGGGCTCTTTAAACATTTAAATTCTACCGGTAATGCATTATCTAACGGTAAGTTGGAGAATATTAAGATAGTATTTTTTAAACTCTCGCGTTCATAACACATATTGAAAGTATTACAAGGGTATTTATCGCGTTTACCTTTGTTATTTTCTCGACGTTTCGGCTATGTTGCAATAGCCGTGGTCGCCGGCAGACTCTGAAAATAACAAAGGTAAACAGAATAAATACCTTTAATACTTTCAATAAATATTTAGATACCTAATCTACACTAATATTATAAAGAGGAAAGCTTTGTATTTTTGTATTTTTGTATGTAACGAATAGGCTCAAAAACTACTGGTCCGATTTCAAAAATTCTTTCACCATTAGAATGCTACATTATCCCTGAGTAACATAAGCTATATTATATTTTCAAAAAAATCAGTGATCCTTACTAAAACTCCAATAATGTAACCCAAGGTGGAAACCAAAAACCTTACATCGCGTGCGCTGCGAAAACTATTGATGATAGAACAAAATAATGTACTACGATTTTGTAGATCACGTCATCATCTACAAAAAATGTCGCAACAGCATATGTCTTACTATTATAGTTATGTCACAATAAGTGTTCTTTTATTATAAAAAAATAATTGAAATGCCGCCGCTAGAAAAGGGTCTTTATTTGTACCTTGGTATTAATCCTTATCCAAATAAATCTTTTCATAATTAAGACGGGTTCAATACCTATAGATTACTTCTTAAATTTTTCAAATCGGACATTCTATTCAAAAGATATGACGAAATTAAAAACGTTAACGGGTCCACGGGTCACGCTCGGGGTGCGATTTCACTCTCTGGCGTGCAAATGTATGAAATAAGTAGACGCGAGGCTCGAACCCACGGTCTAAGTTTATCCTAAAATGTTCAAAAAATTTATGACCACCCATGCGAAGCTGGGACAGGCCGCTAGTACTATATAATTTTGATATAAAATTTGCCAATTCTACCCAAATACAACATTTGGGTATATTTGTTTGAGGTTGTTAGGTCAATGAGGTTATATTTGTTTTAATATACATCTACTAACGACTAGGCCACATTCATTTTCCATCATAACTTAAATTAGAAATCTTGCAATATCCCAACTCTCCCTATAAATATTAAATAAATATTAATCTCAGTTAACAGATAGTGGGCGTTGACCATATCGGTCGGAGTTTCTATGAAATAATTTGGAATAATGTACGCGGCCTGCTATTTAGTGAAGGGCGGTATCTCACACGTAATGTGTATGATGACAACAGTAACTGTAAGAACTATGAGTGGCTTTATGAGGTAGAACGCCTACTTAAGGGTGTTACATATTAAGAGTAGAGCTCTTTTTGTTTGGCTCGTCCGGGGAAGTACAACCGTGCCCATTTGTGCAGCCAAGTAGCGTTGCTGTGGTTTGAAGGGAGTGATTGCCGGTGAAATTACAGGCACATAAGGCTTAACCTGTATGCCTCATGTTGATGGACGCTGGATAGTGCATCTTAGGGCACGATCTTATTGTGCGTGCAATGCTACGGTTACGGCTTAACATTAGGTGGGCCATCTGTTTGTTCCATCAGCAATAGTAAAAAAAATACATGTCTGATACTAAATAATGAATCAAACATTACTAACAACTTAAAAAAAAGAACACAAGATACATTTTCCAATAGGAAAACCCATTGGTGCCCGACCGGATTCGAACCTACGACCTTAGGATCGGAAGTTGGGGTCAATGCCACTAAACCATGCTCTTATCTACTAATTATATCAGTGACATATAAATTATTATTTATAAACAAAAAGTTTTTCCATAATAAATGAATCCAGAAATAAATTCACTCAATTTCAAATTATTCTAACCCAATATACCTATTAATATGGGTACTATCTTATGAAAGCTATTTAATCTACCGAATCTAGCCCCGCCTACAAACTAACAATTTAGCATCGACCATCACATATCACCACATCGTGATCTACACTAATTGCAGCCGGCGACCTCACTCGCGGTCACGAGCACATCACTGCACATTAATCATAGGCATATTGATAAACAATTGCCCTACCTTAAATAAGGGGTCAACTTTAACCCGACCATCCAAACCACACAATAATCAACCTTACACAACACAAGATAGGTTACATTTTTGGTAATCTCACATGCGGTAGTTACAGCATTTGAAATTCGAATGCTACAATAATTTTTCCGGCTTGGCTATTGATGAAAATTAAATCCTTCAGAGCAACAATAAGGTTGAAACTCGCATCGAAGTTGTTGCAAGCTAAAGATGGCATGTTGTCGGCGTCTCTTTGTCGCAGGCCGACAAAGGCACGTGGGAACGTGAGTTCTAAGCGAAGTAGTAATGTATGACTCGCTTAGATCGAATGGTTGATAGATTGATTTTTTAGGCGTATGTTGAGGTCAAACGGTAGGTATCTAGTATTACTTTAATTGACCTTGTGACCTTTGGGGTATAGACGTGATTTGTGGTTTTCATATGTTTTTTTATAAAACTAGCTAATGTAACAAGCAGATGGCCCACCGGATGTTAAGTGGTAACCATAACACAGCAATACCTCGTAAGTCACGCACGATAGGGACGTGCCCTACGATGCACTGCCCCGCGTCTATCAATTTGAGGCATAGAGATGTTAAACCTCATGTGCCTGTAATTACACCGGCACCCACACTCTTCAAACCGAAACACAGCGTTGCTGCTTGGCGGCAGAAAAAGGCGTGGTGGTAGTACTTCCCCGGACGAGCCACACACAAAGAGCTCTACTACTCTTATGTAATGGTTATCACTTCAGCAAGTAGTATAAAAAAGGTTGGTATTCAGTCGTCCAGCGATGCCAATAAGTGCTCGTATCGTAATAGAATCGGCTTGTTTGAGCATGACTGTTTATAGCCCTCACAGATTTATACTTTCTATCGGCCGATAGTTTGGTTGGGCTCTTAATCAGTATGAAGATGTATGCAAGTGCGCACACTACAACGATTCACTATTGAATAGAATAGAATATTTTTTATTCGACACACAAACACGGGTACAGCATCACATATTAGGTAACAAGAAAAACAAGAAGAAGAGAAAACTGCATAACATAGCAGGTAGGTATATAGTAGGTAGGAAGAAAAAAGGTACATATAATTATAGAAAGAAACATTTAAAATCACAAAAAACAACAATGCAAGGTTTCCTATACCTCACCTATAATCGGTACCTACTATGGATGCCGACCAAGGTCCTTATGCTCACTTCGAGCGAGATTATCTCACGGTGGAGATAACGTCATATCTCGTTCAATGACTCGTTGACGTTGCGTCTCGCATGAACTTTGAATGACAAAATCGGGGAGAGGGATGGTGAGAATGGGGATAAATAGTTATCGAACGAGATATGACGTCATCTCCACCGTGAGATAATCTCGCTCGAAGTGAGCATAAGGCCCCAGTACTTTATGAGCCAAAATGGTCTTAACTCAGCTAAATGCTACCGCCGCTGCAAAGGCGAGACGACGACGCAGCGACTATAGGCCGCAATATGAAATAGCAGCACAATCTGACCAAACTATCGGCCGATAGAAAGTCTGCAGTCTGTAGGGCTCTTTAGACACGGCATGTGGGGTCTGTAGGTAACCTATCACGTTTACCGAATAACTGATACAAATGTTGAAACTAGGCTGACCTTCATAGAAATAAGTTCAGTTGATATTAACTCGGCCTTCTGTAATGTTAGTTGGGTTCGATTATCACCTAGAATTTGTTTTTTTTGTTTGGATGAAACTTGGAATAGGTAATTTGTCGCCTGGATTACCAAAGGCAGCTTTTTATACCGTAAAATACATGACAGATATTTCAAACAGTGACATGACATCTAGCCCCAAACTAAGCAAACCTGGTACATCCCTCATTTTAAGAATAGTAGAGCTCTTTGTGAAGGGCTCGTCCGGGGAAGTACTACCACCACGTCTTTTTCTGCCGCCAAGCAGCAACGCTGTGTTTCGGTTTGAGGAGTGTGGTTGCCGGTGTAAAAGTTAATGGACGCAGGGCAGTGCATCGTAGGGCACGTTCTTAACGTACGTGACTTGCGAGGTACCTAATGCTTTGTTATAGGTGATGGTTACCACTTAACATCAGGTGGGCCATCTGCTTGTTCCATCAGCTAGTTGTATAAAAAAAACCTGTGTTTAAAATGCCATTGCATTTTACAATATACATGAAATGATCTAATCGTACAGTTTTCGTTCTAAGTTCACTTTCAGCACCGCAGGAAGCGACATAAGTACGTTGGTTCATTATTAGGCTTCAACTCCATATGTAGGCACGCTTATTTTCCATCCTCTCAAATTTCTTAGACAATAATTACCTTAAATTGGTACTTGTTACTAAGAGATCCAGACAGGGATATTAGAATGAAGTCGAAAGAAGACAGTCGTGAAGCTGATTCTATTTTTTCTGTGTAGATTCTGACGTAGTCAACGGATCTTTTTATATTACTTGCTGATAGAACAGGCAGATGGCCCACCTGATGTTAAGTGATAACCATCACCTATAACAAAGCATTCAAGTCACGCACGAGTGCCCTACGAAGCACTGCCCTACGTACTTGCACCTGTATGCCTCAAGTTGATGGCAATTTGAGGCATACACACTCTTCAAACCGAAACACAGCAACGTTGCTTAGCGACAGTAGTACTTCCCAAGATGAGCATCACACACAGAGAGTTTTACTACTATACTCTTGAAGACACCAAGCCGTAATTTTTTAGCGTGTTCTTCGAGGCTTGGTTGCCTGGAACTGGCACCTAGATTCACCTAGCTTTAAGACGTTTCGAAGTGATCCTTATTATTGAATTGAATTGATATTTTTCGACTTTGATTCACTATTGCTTTGAAGTTTGAAGGTATACGTGTATAGGCACCTTGATTCACCTAGCTTAAGGACGTTTCAAAGTGATTAAATTGAATTAAAAACTTTTGACTTTGACTTTTTACTTTGACTTTGATTGTCTTGAAGTAAGGTATACGTGTATATGAGGTGGAAGCCGCCGCAGACTCTCCCTGGCGTCTAAGCGGTGATATTGTTACTGAATCAATTAGCGCTGGAACGATTATAGAGATTGCGGCTCCGGGAGGTAATAATGATAGTTATGTTCTGAAGATGAACTGGTTCATTTTAACTAGAGACTTGTGTTTTGAGACTTAATTTTGCGCTGAGATTAGAGAATGAAGTCGGTTAAAAGGAATGAGTATGTTAGAAGCAAAATGTTACTGAATTAAAAAAAAATGAATTAAAAATGAAAAGTTTGAATTATTGTTACAGGAAATTTGAAATTGTCATGCAGTGGAAGTATGAGTATAGGACAGGACAACAGTACAGATGCGCAAAACCAGTTTGTACTGCAGAAAAAGTGTGTCCGATACACAAAAATACGAAATTTATAAAAAAACTTTTTTCTAATATACAAGGTGTTCCTTAAGTTGTGTATTTAAACTTCAGGGGGCTAAAGTACCCATCAATATGAACAACTTTTTCTAAGGAACCAACACTGAGAACGCGAAAAAAAAACAGCTGTTTCATACATTTTAGCCTGGTAGGTATTGAACTTTTGTATGAAACAGCTGTTTTTTTTTTCGCGTTCATAGTGTTGGTTCCTTAGAAAAAGTTGTTCATATTGATGGGTACTTTAGCCCCCTGAAGTTTATATACACAACTTAAGGAACACCTTGTATATACATAGTAGAAAAAAGTTTTTTTTTAATATCACCATTTTTACAGTAATCTAGACTTACCCTGAAAATACCTACGACCTACATACACACCAGGTAAAACTATGAAATAATAAAAATGTGATGCGAATCGATCCGAAAGCATACGAAAGGATGCAAAAGGATGCGAAAAGATGCGAAAGGATGCGAAAGGGTGCGAAAGGGTGCGAAAGGGTGCGAAAGGATGCAGAAGAATGCGAGAAGGTGCGAAAGGATACGGTAGGATGCGAAAAGTCCGGGGTCCACTCGTTGTACCGACGACATCTTGAAAATCGCGGGAAGTGGGTGGATGGAGAGGGCTCAGAATTGTTCTTCCTGGAAATTTATAGGTGAGGTCTATGTCCAGCAGTGAACTTCTTCAGGCTGATGATTATTATTCTTATTTAACATTCTTGATCCACTTTTCGAATGCGGATACCATCGCGGAGATTAGACATTGCTTCAGACGAACCACATTCACACTAGCATTATCCGGATATTATTGTAAACGTATCATTGTTCGATGTAATATCGATATTAATGTATCATTCGTTTCGTCTCGCGTGCCTCTATTGCATTAGAAGTAGAGATGTCTCGATGTATCGATGATATGTCATGTAATTTTTTTTTAAATATTATTATTAATTTTAATATTTGTTTCAATATGTCTAGATGTTTTAATGTATATTGTATGTACATAGGTATTTTAAAAAATAAAAAAAACAGTCGGTTTCCATAATACAAATTCTGCTTAGCTTGAGGCGAGAAAACACTTTTTTTATGTAAATTTAAACGTACGTTTACTTATTTTTTAGGTATACCTTCTTAAAATACTATTGCAATTCTTTTGATAAAATTTTTGGTATACCTACCTCTACCTATATTTATCATATGCATTACGTCGCCGAGCACGTCCCGCATGCCCTATATTACATGGCATTGCGCTGCGTCCATAACTTTAAGACGTAAAGCTGTAATTGCACCGGCACGCTTTTTAAATCAGAACATTTTTTTAACACAACTTGTTATTGGAACCAGCTGATGGCCCACCTGCCGTTAAGTGGTACCTATAACAATGTATAATGTCACCTATAACAAAGTATTACAAGTCGTACATAGCTCGATAGGATCTTGCCCTAAGATGCACTTCCCTGCGTCAGATGTTAAGATGGCATGTGCCTGTAATTTCACTGGCAACCACACTCCTCAAACCGAAACATAGCAACGCTGCTTGCTGCAACAACATTAATGCGAATACAACTGCTTAGCGGCAGAAATACCTTTGGGTTTGGACTATCGATAGAAAGATCGATAAAACCCGCAGTCCCATCCCTAGATCCTAACACCCAGTATCGACGGACACCACGTGTTCTCGATGCGTATAATTAAGTTAGTAGTCACTTATCAAGTGTAATTTAGGAATAGTGCGCACGAGCCGAACAATACGTTGTAACGTCCATTTGTAAGGTATAATCTGTGGATTATTCGATTATTGGATTGAGGAAATTGAAATAATATCGAATAGCATGTTATTGTACCTCTAAATTACTTTGATTTAATCAGTAATTTTTATGTAAGAAGTTTTCATGTATAATTTTTAATCTAGCTTAAGAAGAGTTTTTTGAAAAGTGATCCAGTTTTCAAGATATTTTCGAAAATTGAAACTGAAAACCTTGCCTATACAAACTCATTACATTTTAACAACTTTCATTTGTAAAATGAGTACTTACAAAAGTAATTTAAGAGCCATTTTAAGCCCAAATTGGCTTCCAATACTTTTAACCCGTACGCGCACTCAAAAATACCCAAGTCTATTATTAATTTGTACACTCGAGAAATTTTCATGACGCAGTGAAGTTGGTTCCGATTGAAAGTTTCGTTCGGAATTTAAATTCGAAAATCGAACAATGAGCTTTTTGTCGAACGGTCGCGAATTTAGTCGCGGGCAATTAAAAAGTTTTCGAATGCGACGAGTTTCGATGTGTTTTTGTTTTAATTGTTTATTTTTTTGTTTTGTAAAATAAGTTTTAATCATTATTTACTTTGATGCATTTTTGTATAATCATGCCACGGGAAGAAGATAAAAGTATAAAGAACCATTAAAATAAAATATGTGCAGCTTTTACTTCATTTTATTACTTAAAATACAATGATAAGGCATTATTTACAAAAAAAAACTTTAGGACCAAAAAACATCTAAATCAAAATTAAGCGTTTTCATATTTTGCAGCTACCTACTCGTGTTCTAACACACACCCAATTAAGGCTTGCAAAACAAACAGACAGAACAAATAAAATTATGTGTTCGGTTTTCGACTGTGTATTGTAAACGAAATGTATGCCTACGTGGTTCATGAAATAGGGATGGGACTCACCATAGGTGATGAAAACTTCGGAAAATTCAATTTTTACGGATTTTTATGAATACTATACAAAAAACTAATTAATGTGTGGATAGTGCCAAATCTAATATTTCGATGTACCTCTAACTACCTTCCGTTAGACATCTTCAAAATAATCTTGAATAGAAAGAAAGAAAGAAAGAAAATACATTTATTTGACACACACAAAACGGACAATGAACAGATACACGGAAATCGGCAAAACTAATAGGTACCTACCAAATTAAAAAACAAAAACACATTTAGGTACAATAAAATAAAAATAAAATAATAAATGAACTAAAAATAAAAAAAATAAAAAATAAAACACAATAAACAAAGCTGGTAGGTAAGTACGGTAATAATAATAATAATAATTGGTTCCTAGCCTGTCCCGTCCCATGTAGTATGCCAAAAAGGTCCAGACTCAGCTTTTTGCTGCCTGACAAAGTAGTTAACCTACCTTGCCAAGCAGCGCTGGTTTTCAGTCTGAACCTTATCTAGGGTGACGTCACTACATCAGATACAAAAAATAAATAAAAAATAATAATAACAATGGAAGTAAAAAATAAATATATATATAAATTAATACAAATACTAATAATAAATAAGTTTAGGTATAGTGTGTATTTAATGTGCATTTAGAAAGAGGGCGACCGGTTATGGTTTAATATAAAAAACAAACAAGTGTGCAGTGAGGATTTGGAGTTCAGGTCAGTCTATCGGTTAGTAAAGAAAAAGTTAATAGTGCGCATTGCATTGAATGTGAGTCCGTCTAAAAGTTGAATGGGTATGTGAAGAGATATTGAGGTATGAGGAAATATACCTACCTATAAACGTAGAGTATGAAAGTATTTTTCATTGTTTTCTAATAACTACTTAGATTGATATTTTTTTTTGGATTTTTATTTATATATTTCATTAAACACGAGTGTATGATATTTGGCAATACATTGTGACAAACGTTAGGTGAAAGTTTTTGCAACTTTATTGTTTTTGTTCATTTTCTAGGTTATTCAACGGTTTTGTGGTGAAATTAAACGTATTATTTTTACCTGCTCTGAGTGCTGAGTTTGAGTCGCACTGTTTTTTTGGGTAAAACGAGCCCGTTTTCCGAGTGGGTATTATTGTGAGTTCTCAATACTCCCGCTAGGGGCGCTTATCGTGAGCACAACTTTATAATAATCCGTACCCAGTTACGGATTATTCTTCGTTCAACAACAAAACGTGCCAATACATCCCTCGCTTCGAATAAAAATGCTGACGTTCTGACGTTTGGGCTCGCCATTTTTGATCCAACATGGCTACCATATTGACTGCAATTCACTTTGTGCACTCAGCGATTCGGCTGACGTATTTGTTTAAGGAAATTGAGCATAGATTTTGGTTGTTTTTGATGATTTTTATACATTTTATATGATGATTCTTAATTTTTAAGAGTAGTAGAGGATTATGTGAAGGGCTCGTCCGGGGAAGTACTACCACCATACCTTTTTCTGCCGCCAAGCAGCGTTGCTGTGTTTCGGTTTGAAGAGTGTGCTTGCCGGTGAAATTATAGGCACAAGCAGATGGCCCACCTGATGTTAAGTGGTAACCTTCATCTATAACAAAGCATTGCATCGTAAGTCACGCTCGATCGGAACATGCCCTACGATGCACTGCTTGCATCCATCAATTTGAGACATACTGATAGGTAACATTGTATTATAACTTAATAACTAGAACACAGACAGTACCAACATTTAACGTACAATAAACTCTATTAAACCACACTTTAAACTTATAAGAAGCTTCACAAACTAGCCAAGTATATTACCTCCATACATCAACGCAACTGAGGCTCCAGGGCCACTTAATTTCAACTATACCGAACTGACATTAAGATTTTAGAGGGACAGTGAAAGTAGAATCACTTGGCAATTACAGTCTGACAAATGGATGGGTATTAGGGACACATGTGCCGCCAAGTTCCTTAGAATCGGGAGGAGGGGGGAATGACCCCTTCGGGAGGAATTTTGAGTTTTGCATTGGGTGGACTGTGGGCGAATATTGTTTAATGATTTGAGGTGTGTCTGGAAAAATAATAGTTTATTGTCAAATTTGGTTTCAGTTGTTAATTTTTTAGGTGTATAGAAGTGTCGGAATGTGCATAAAATCATCAGTAAACAAAGAAAAGTGTAATTATTTTTAAAAATCTGCTTTATAAGTGGAAAAAATCTTAAGAAAGCAGTAAAAAATCTAAAAGCCTTACAAAATAAAAGCAGAGAGATGCTTATAAATAAACCAGACGATTTTGAAATATTTTTGTTTTTATTTTTTTCTTTAGAAAGAAAGAAAGAAGAAAAGGCATTTGTTTATACAAACTGTACACAATAACGTCCAGGATAGTTGTACAGGTACAGGATATAAATAAAAAGGGTGAAAAAAAAATATATTCTACGCGTAGAAATGAGACGAAAGTACAGAAAAAACAAAAAAGCTGTAAAGATAGTGTGTGTGTGTCACGTCTACGCAATATGCATGTGGAACGCTGCCATGTACGGTCTGTATAAAAAACCCTGTGCTTATCAGCTGATAACGAATTCTCAGCGCTGGTTTTCAGTACAAGGCTTTATGGACCTATAAACAAAACCTTCTTATATCATTGAGTTTTTTTCTATTATTATCAGATTTTTATAACTTTCCATGTTTGGTTGCACACAAGCATAATAATATTTCTCAAGTAGTGACGTAACAATGGACCAGCCACACGATTATTTTGAATTACGATAGAGACACACATCCCTATATCATCATTAATACAAACGTTACAGAAACCGTAACTGATTATCAAATGCACAACCAGTAATCAAGACCTCTAGCAGTTCAGCTGTTTAGTTCAGACAAGAAAATCAGGACAGGTCAAGATTCGTTGGTCAGTACCACCAGCGATCAAGACCTTTGCTCCTTACTTGGTGAGTTTCGAAAGTGATGCTTGAAGGGGTCGGGAGGTTTTGGTCAGGAGTAGGTTCGCTTTTGCCACGTAGGTAATAAGTGTGGAGCTTTCTATCGCCCACGCAACACCCACGTTTTGTCCTATCTGCGCTTTGTGGTGAGGGCAAAGTGGTAGAAAAAACGAGGGTAGGTAAATAAATTAAACAAACGTTCTAAGGTTCAACCGGTTTTTTCTAGAATTTTGTGACTCTAATTTTTAAAGGAAAGAAAGAAAATCTAATTAAGAAAAAAAACAATATTGGCAAAGTAATTTAAACATTTTTATAAGACTTACGGCCGGTTTCTGAAAGCTCTATCAAAACTAATCGGATGTTAAGTCACTTGCCATTTCAGCTATTACATCAAATTAGATAGAGATATTAGCAAGACTTGACATGCGATTAATTTTGATCGGGCTTTTGGAAACCGGCCGTTATATTGTTTACTACACGAAATCACAAAGTTTTTTTATAATATCCCAAAAATTATATTAGAATTCCCACTCAGATAAAAAAAATATGTAATTTAGACAATTAGAAAGAAAAAAAATACAGTCCAAAGTAAAATAGTCTCGAGAATTCCTAGGCACAGTGGATATACCTTTAGATCTCTCGTTATTGGAGATTATTCAGGTTTTAAACAAAATGTCTTTCGACAGATGGAAAAAGAAAGTGATGACAAAATGTAAATCATTTTGATACATTTCAAAATGCTGCAAGAAATGTTACGGTTTAATTTTTATTTTCCACTCAAAGCACAGCCTTAGAATCTGTGTCCATATTTACGGCACAAAGGACGCAAACTGATGCCCACAATGTGTGAACATTGAACTTCCGCGTGTGAGAACACTTCACTGGGAGTTCCCTTCCAAGTATCACCTTTTAGTGCATAAAGTATCTTAGGATTTAAGAGTAGTAGAGCTCTTTGTGAAGGGCTCGCCCGGGGAAGTACTACCACCATGCCTTTTTCTGCCGCCAAGCAGCGTTGCTGTGTTTCGGTTTGAAGAGTGTGGTTGCCGGTGAAATTGCAGGCACATGAGACTTAACATCTGTATGACAATGGACACAGGGCAGTACATCGTAGGGTACGTTCCTATCATACGTGACTTAGGAGGTAATGTCTTGTTGTAGGTAATGGTTACGACTTAAAATCAGGTGGGTCTTCTGCTTGGTTTTTCAGCAAGTATTATGAAAAGAAAAAATAAGGTGGGAATGCTGGATACAAGCTTTTGCCCTTAATACAAGCTTTACTTATTTTGGGGCTAGATAGTGCTGTGAGGAAAGTCCACCAATATTACATTTAATATACTTACCAATATACGCTGAACTATTCAAAATTAAAATAATAGCAGAACCTCGCAATAACTCATACCATTAAGTTTTCAATAAGGAAAGCGAGGACGGGCCACATATTGGCGAATGCTCCGACCATTATAACTTTGACACGGGTAAGGGATAGCCAGAAGGAATTAACTTATCACAGCGGCACCGCATCTGCATACCTTAAACATTTATATTGGGGACGGATTCGGAGATATCAGGAACATTTCATGACTTTGATCAGCACGGTAGATATTCCCTCAGATCTCTTTGAGAAATCAGAAACAGCTTCTTGACTTTGATCCCCAGGCACGGTAGATATTGCAGTACCAAGTTAAGATTCTTTGAGGAGGTCTTTAGGGGGTAGTCAGAGGGTCCAAATATCAAACTTGTCACATACTTAGAGTAGCAGAGCTCTTTGTGAAGGGCTTGTCCGGGGAAGTACAAGCACCATGCCGTTTTCTGCCGCCAAGCAGCGCTGCTGTGTTTCGGTTTGAAGAGTGTGGTTGCCGGTGAAATTACAGGCACATGAAGCTTAACATCTGTATGCCTCAAGTTGATGGACGCAGGGCAGTGCATTATAGGGCACTTTCCCATCGAGCGGGACTACGAGGCAATGCTTCGTTATAAGTGATGGTTACCACTTAACATCAGGTAGGCCATCTGCTTGTTCCATTAGCTAGTAGTATAAAAAAAAACTGGGAGTAAATTTAATATAATAAAAACAACGAGTAAAATTCAAGTAAGTAGGTAAGCAATATTAAAAAGATCCTTATTTTTATTGAGTTTACGTCACTTTAAAAAGAAAATAAAATAATGCTAAATAAACCATTCAACAGTTCTAAGCTGTTTGTTTAAAAAAAAGTTGGTTCTGCGGAACGAAACTGCTAAACTAAGTGAGTGGTACAAAAACGTTGTCTATTTGGTCTTATTATTCTAAAACTAATATGAAATTAACAATTACCCTTTAGTTCACCCCTGTGCCACCCCATTCGGACGCGGGTTAAGACACATATCTCAGACGGGGATGCAAGAAATGCCCACACCCCAATATGTAGATTCCTACTTCGCCCACTCACTGTGGTCATTAGTGTAGAAGGACTAACAGGGTTTGATACTTGATATCTAATTAAGGCAATTAGAAATACATTGATAAAACCAGCCAAATGCGACACTTACTCAGTTTTTTTGCAATATACACAATAGTATTGTTTAAAAAATGTAATAAATAAAGAACCTATAAGGTATAGGCATTTTATTTCCGTATTTATATGTATATTTTGTATGTTTTATAATTGATTCTTTTTCTATGCCTTCTTGTGGTCGTTATTTTGATATTTAATTAATGTTATTGGTGTGCAACCGTTTAAATTAAATGTGTGTAAATAAATAAATAAGTATACTATAGTACATTTTTTTACGATTGAACTAGTACGAATTGTAACTCGAATTTATTGCTGTTTTGTGTAGAAAAAATAGGTACTTTTGGATTATTACCACCATAACACATACCCAATTATGGGTGCCACTGAAATAACATTGCACACACAGTCAGCTAAACACAGCTTTTTACAGTGCCCTAAGTACGAACCTACAAAACCTAAGAAGGTTTTAGTATAAAACCTAACGTTTTATAGGTTTCTCAAAAAGATAAGCTCTCGAAAAAGAGATCACCTACTTTCACTGTCAGTCACACAGTCATAGATCACTTTAGATTCTACTTTAGATCTACGATCACTTAGGGTAGAATCTCAAGTGCTGAAAAAAGTGATTTGGCACAAAACTAGTGCAAATAATGCCTACTAATTCATCCCATTTTACAATATGGCTATATTATCGTTACAAACCAATAATTAACCAGTTCTTCAAAGTGTCAAGATCATTAGAGACGTGACGTAACATACCTCTACCCAATCAGCACGTAGTGAATGTTTTGTCTGCCGAGGATCTAGCGAGCCGGCATATGGTTCGAATACCCTTCATTGCAGACGACATGTTTCGATTAAGACAACCCTTTTAGAGTGGGAGCTGGAGGTATTAAGTTCTCCTTGCGTATGTGCCTGGTGCCAAATGATATTTGGACGTGCTTGTACTACCCTCGGACTACCCCCGGGGAAGTACTACCAGCATGCCTTTTTCTGTCGAGTGTGATTGTCGGTGAAAGTACAGGCACATGAGACTTAATACCCCGTTTAACACTCAGCTCATGTCCGTGGATATGTGCAGAGACATCGGCAGGGACTTGGGCGATGCGAGAATGTAAACAGGCCACTTCCATGTCCACTCGCGTTGCCCGTGTTGCGAGAACACACATTGCCGGCGACGCTGCCGCAGACATATGACGGCAACATTTCCGTCCACGCGAATGGCAGCGCGAATGTCTAAGTGTAAACGCAGTTATCATTTGCCTCATTTCACATCCTTCAATCCAATACATAGCAAAGAAGAAATAGACATGGTGTTAGTACTTCCTAGGACGCTCTTCACAAAGTCTTTTGCTCTTTTACATTACTCAATCCATTTGTTTGTTTTATGTACACACATTTAAGTACAAACATAGTTGTTTGGTGTAAGTAAGTATCACATAGTAGTACCCTGTGTAGGGTATAGCAACATGCACCCTGGAAGACAGGTATAGTCTTGCTTAAAACCGTTAAAAATATATATTTAACCGTAGTAGTAGGCACGAGATTTTTTATAAACAGGTATTGGGTAGTAACTTTTGTCTTTGATCAAAATAGACCCGAAGTAGAACGCTGTCTCCTCATCTATCCGAAGTCTCAAGACAGGACTGTCCAACACAGACGCTCGTAATATAATAACATTATAACCTGCGATTGTCGTATGTGTGTCTGAGGGAATTAGTTATGCTATTCTGCACCCGACGGCCAATGTGGGCTTATTTAAATAGATTTTGACATAAAATAGTTAGCGAAGATGGCGTGTACAACTGAAACTTAAATTTAGAAAGATGTCTTTTTTTACATCTTGCTGATGGAACAACTTCAACCGGAACCTGATGTTAACTGGTAACCATCAACAAGCTTGCGCGTTAGCCACTCTCGATAGGAACGTGCCCTACATTGCACTGCCCTACCCCAACTTGATATACTTGGCATACAGATGCTAAGCCTCATGTGCCTTTAATTTCACCGACAACCACACGCTTCAAACTGAAACACAGCAATGCTGCTTTAAATATTTTCGACTTAATTTTTTTATTGATTTATTGTGTTTACTACACTATAGTGTTTAGCCCCGTATCAACGGGAAGGTCATGGGCTCAAATCTCACTCGGATAATAACTATTGGGATTTTTAAAAAAAACTTCGACTTCACTTTTTGCGATCTATCATCGTCGGTCGCCAGTTCGTTGTTTAAAAGTTGCAAAGTTCTTAAGTGCTCGAAAGGAGCCTCTTGAGGCGCACTTAAAATCCTTTCACCACACTGTTTCGAAAGAAACTAGTGACGACAAGAGAGAGAGTGCGTAGTTGATTTAGTTCAAGTAACAAAGTATTGGCAAAGCTAAGAGGAACATTTTATTTAAATCAATAAGTTAAATTATAATAACGTAATGAGTCTGAAATAAAATTGATACCTTAATAATAAAAAAAAAACAAGGTGAACATGGTTAAAAGCTTCAATTGTCTTTATCATCTGTCGATTAATATAAACAAATAAACATTCGTGATTGGTGGATATTTCACAACATCAGCATCTGGCTCCAACTCAAATCTTGTACAATGGAACTAGAGAACTGATATAAAAAATGTATTGTTTTAATGTAATGTAATGTATTGAATACATTGTTACAAAGGCACACGCAAGGAACAAATTATATCCATTACGAAAATGTTTGTCTTCGATATTAAGTATGCAAGGGTTTACCAGCTGACCTCTCAAGAGTTTCGCATCTACGCGCTGATATAACTGTTTAGTTTAAAGTTTCTGCACTGGACTTGCCTTGTCCTTCGGGTATTGATTAAGCTGAGGCGTCGGACTTGAAAATTGACTTTGGATGTCTTGTCTTGTGCTTCATGCATGAATAGATGATTACTTGTTTTGCAGTCCGTGTTCGTCAAATATGTATAGTTATGGTCTAAAGTTATCATGGGTTTGATGCATTATACTACCATACATATAAAATGGTTTTATATTAAGCGAAATAATTTTATTACAATAATTGTTGCGACATAGTTTTTACTTGTGCAGTTTTCACTTATAATCTTGTCATTTGTTTTATGTTCAATAAAAATAAAAATAAATTGAAAATAAAATTATTAGTACATTATTACCTACCTGCATTGTTGTAGGTTCCTCTGATAAAAAAACTATTTATGAATGAAACACAAGGCTTATTCTATAAAAGCAATGTTTATTAAATATCTTTTAAATCTCTGATGTTCGGTAAGTAGGTTCTTATTACCTCCAAATAAGGCTTGTAGGTGACTAATTAGCGCTCTAAAGTAATAATGTAGCTAGAAAAAAGGCGGTAAGTATTAAAAAAAAAACACTTCTTTCTTTCAAAAAGTTCGCGTACGTCTAATCATCATACTGGCAATAGACATCATGCATTCAGCTCAATGACCAAAGAGGTCGCTTTGCTATTCAGCCTTGTCTTCATGTGAGTATAATAGTCATCAATTTTAAATATCGAACGGCGAAGCTCAATTTCGATCTTGAAAAAAAAAAAAAAGTTCTTTATTTGATTCTTTTTAAGGGGCTGACAACTATCAAACAGCTTCTCGCTCGCACGTTTCGATATGTTGAAAAATATAAAATCACTAAACTCATTTTTGAAAAATCGCAATCAACCATTTTGTGTGCATACATTGCACACAGTTTAGTAAAAATTTCATTTTGATCGATACAAGTTTTCCTACTTAAAAGTTTGCCTATGTACGAAAACTAGTAAAGCAAACTTTTGAGTAGGAAAACATGCATCGATCAAAATGAATTTTTTACTAAACTGTGTGCAATGTGATTGCACACAAGATGGTTGATTGCGATTTTTCGAAAATGAGTTTAGTGATTTTATATATTTCAACATGTCGAAACGTGCGAGCGAGAGTCACATTAGCTCTTGTCTTCGCCTTAATGAAAAAAGGCGGGAATACAAAACTTTTACTTTAAATATTGTTTATTCTTGTAATGCCGGTTTTTTTCTACTTCATAATCGAGATGTAAAGCAGAATAGTTAGCTCGGGTGTAAGCACCAATTGCACCCTCGAACTATAGTCGCCCTCTAAATATCTCGGGCTGCAATTGATGCCTTACAGCCCTTGGCTACTAATCTACTATTAAAAGTTCTTGCCTACCTACATAATAATGTTTTTAAGTATATCTTTTGGACGAAAATTATATTTTTGCTGAACTTTCGACTTTTATTTGGAGAGTATCTTTATTATTTTGAGGCTTGGTTGTGTGCGATTTTTTAGAACTTCATTCAGAGAAAAGTTTCTTCAAAAATGTTAAAATGTGGGAGCGAGAAGTACCCTAGCGTTATAATTAGTGTCTTAATATTTTTAAATGATTCTTTTTATTTATTTCAAATTAATCCGACTAACTAATTTTTGAGATGCGAATGTCAGTGAGTGAGTCGGTGAGTGGGATTTTTTTTTATACAACTAGCTAATGAAACAAGCAGATGACCCACCTGATTTTAAGTGGTAACCATCACCTATAACAAAGCATAGCCTCGTAAGTCACGCACGATATGAACGTGCCCTACGATGCACTGCCCTGCGTCTATCAACTTGAAGCATACAGATGTTAAGCCTCATGTGCCTGTAATTACATCGGCAACCACACTCTCCAAACCGAAACACAGCAACGCTGCTTGACAGCAGAAAAAGGCATGGTGGTAGTACTTCCCCGGGCGAGCCCTTCACAAAAAGCTCTACTCTTTTACGTACCGTGCCTGGGGATCAAATGTGGTTTAGTGACCTGTGATTTTCAGTCCCACTCATCTCCAAAACAGCTGAACGGATATGGATTAAAATTAGAATATAAATAGATCGCAGCCTGAAATATTATTACAGGCTACTTTATCTGGTTGGTACCATTTGAGCGGAGCCGCAGCCGGATGCTAGTAAATTAATACCTACTTCTTACCTACTTACATAATACTTACTGCTTACCACGAACCACTTTTCTCAGGATATTGGAGATGTTCCTATTTGTATAGACATTTGGCAACCCTTGCCGCTATCGCTAGGAGCTGGACAATGAAATATTCGCTCATTAGACCGTCTACTGATTAATTGGCCTTCTTAGTGTTGAGGCTTGGCGAGAGTGTAAGCGGTTTTTACCGCATTAGCAAATATACCTTTACCTACAAATTTCAAATTGGCAACACAGCAACGCTGGCATCATTGCTTGACGGCAAAAACAGGAACAGTCAGCTAATATAATATTTACCACTAGAAGGCTTGTCTAGAAGAATAGCTTTTATGGAAAGACCGTCTGAAAAAAAAGCAGAATGCTCAAATTATCTGCAAAACTGTACTTCAGAAAACAAACGACAATATAGTCGTAACGCTATCAGGCCTTATGGCGATCTAGTTCAAAAGCTATGTAGTCCTGACTCAATGTAGTCATATCGAGATTTAGTCAGAAAACGATGTAGTCATAACTGCTATCTAGTCAAATCAAGATGTAGTCTCAAAGCTTCTAACCCTTGTATTCCACCTTAATGTTTTTCTGTTCTGTCTAAATGTCTAAATTATGTAGTGTACAATTAATTATTTTCTATATTTTTATCTATCACCAGCTGCCATCAGCTCTTTTGTTTGCGTAATTAAAGTACTTTCTTTCAAAAAAACAAACTAGCTTTCCGTTGGTTTTTTCCATGCTAAGGGTTCTGTAAGTACTATTGCGAAAAACGCACTTTTATCCCAAAAAATTACCGAGGACTGAGAGAAATTGACGAACTCAATAAAGAGAAAGGCCTTAAATTTTGTTATTAGCAATCACTACTACTTAGAAAGCGAAGCCGCGGATGGCAGCCATTACTGTTTTTTTTATTATAATTTTAATAAAAATCGCTACCCGCTCTTACTCCGTCCGTATCAGCTTGTCAGCTAAGTTGGCCATTCCATTGTTTGTGTAATGTGTTTTGTCGGTAGCCGCTATGATAGGAACTGTTTTATGAGACAGATAAATGGCTGATACGAGAATGTGTAAGTTGTGTATCGCCAAGATATTTAGATAGATTGCTTTGAAGATTGGGGCGCTACCTATTTTGGAGGGACTAATTCGAGCGTTTAAGTATGGTATGAATAGGTATCTAACCTTACCTTCAGGTTATTGCAAAGTGGTGTATTGTATTTTAGAGAAAAAAACATTAAATTAAAATTACAGGCACATAGGGCTTAACATCTGCCTCAAGTAGATGGACGCAGAGCAGTGCATCTTATGGCTCGTTCTAATCTTACGTCTTACGAGGCAATGCTTTGTTATAGGCGCTGGTTACCACTTAACATCAGGTGGGCCATCGGCTTATAATATAAATATCGGTGGACTTATCACACAGCACTATCTAGCCCCAAACTAAGCCAAAGCTTGTAAAATGGAACCAGATAGCTGATACTTTTTTTTTGTAAATACATACTTATAATACAGACAGAGAACAAATTATATCACACAAATCTATATATGTTCATCACACAAATGTTTGTTCTCGGTGGGGATCGAACCCACGGCCTAAGGCAGAGCTACTGCCTTCTGCGCCAACTGAGCTGTGAAGGCTGTCCATTTCCATCAGCTAGTTCTATAAAAAAAACTAGCTTTACTCTGTTGATTGCCAGGCTCGGTAGTTATTCCCTCAGAAACTTAGGATTTTTTAAAGATGTCTAAGGGGGCAGACAGAGGTACGTCCAAATATCACAAACGTGACAGGTTACAAGCCCATCGCCGCTGTTAGAATACTAACTAGTTTTACCCTTAAATATAAATATAAAAAACAAAGGCATTTCAGTTAAGGACTCAAATGAGACTAAGTTCTTAGGTGTTACGATTGATACTCACTTAAACTGGAAAGCTCATATAAGCAAAAGTTAACACTAAATTATCTCAATACACTTACGCCTTATCAATTCTTGCAAGAATATGTTCAAAAAAAATAGCAATAAATGCATATTATGGTTATGTTTTTCCTCAGTTAAGCTACGGGGTAATTTTTTGGGGAAATTCGGTAAATGTTCACTCCACATTTTTACTCCAAAAAAGGTGCTTGAGGCAAAAAAGGTGATTTTTAACTTGAGCAGCACAGATAGCTTACGCAATGTTTTTAAAACTGAAAACATATTAACACTAACTGGAATTTACATTTATGAAATATGTATTTTTGTTAAAAATAATCAGGATTACTTTTTCGAAATATCATCCAAACGAAATTTGCGTGACAAATATAAACATAACATATTTATCCCTCAAGTTAATAACTGTATATTTCAAAAAAGCTCTTACTACTCTGCAATAAAAATATATAACAACTTACCCTTACAATTCAAATTACTTACAGGAAATGCTTTTAGTAACATTTTGAAAAAATGGCTAATATCACAAGAATTTTATAGCTTGCAGGAATATTTAGATAAATAAGTGTCAGTCATAAATAAGTACCTACCAAAGTAAACTATAGTTCCTTTATAATTAAGTTAGATTTATAATTAAGAAGTTTTATTAGATAGATATAAAATATATATTAAAAAGTTTAGGTATGTTAAACCTACATTTAAATTCATAGAATTTAAGCAAAAATGTTTGTAACATTTAATTGTACGTCCGAATAGGGCAGACTGTTTGTACTTTTTATATACTCACCACCTTATACATTCAACAGTTTACAATAAAGATTATTCTGATTCTGATTCTGATTCTGATTCTTTCCTTACGATGTTTTCCTTCATCGATTGAGAGCTCAGGTTAAATTTTATCGAAGAGAAAAATCCACGACTGGCTTACGGCCTTATAATTAGAAGGCGAGATTACACGAGAACCACCAGTGCTATGAACAATTGAACATTCATTAAAAGTAATAGGTAATTGATATGTCTAACTATGCCATTGGATTTTTACAGTAGGTACATTTTAAGAGTAGTAGAGCTCTTTGTGAAGGGCTCGTCCGGGGAAGTACTACCACCACGCCTTTTTCTGCCGCCAAGCAGCAACGCTGTGTTTCGGTTTGAAGAGTGTGGTTGCCGGTGTAATTACAGGCACATGAGGCTTAATATCTGTATGCCTCAAGTTGATGGACGCGGGGTAGTGCATCGTAGGGCACGTTCCTATCGTGCGTGACTTACGAGGCAATGCTTTGTTATAGGTGATGGTTACCACTTAACATCAGGTGGGCCATCTGCTTGTTTCATCAAATAGTTGTATAAAAAAAAAAAAAAAGGTACTTACGTCAGGGTAGTTTAAAAAAAAATGCATATAATAAATAATACAACCGTCAAAACACGCTTATCCAAAACCTTAAAATAACATGAAACATCCAAAACCAAAGCCGCATAAAACGTGCTCCTAAACAAATCGCAATAAGCCTCCCACATAACAAAATACATTATTACTACATCTCTGTCTCTATCGGTTTCATAGGAGTAGAAAGAGATACTCCCACATGAACATAATTGTCGAATACAGATGTCGCCCAGATTAATTCTAACAAGGGACGCACTAATCATTATACGGGTTTCTATTTCTGTGGGGTAAGGTACAGGTGGAAATGTTTTGAAACGATAGACTATCACTAGACCACACACTAGGGAGTGATCGCAAGATCGCTGGTTCGAATCCGCATTACTTTGCATCATTGCACATCATTTTAATCCGAACCGAAGTTATCCTACTTCATGCCGTGTCACTAGTTCTTTCGAAACAGTGTGATGAAAGGATTATATATAATCCTTTCATCAAAAGAGCCTATATATATTATAGGCGCATATATGCGCCTTAAAGTGGCTCCTTTCGAGCACTCGGCACATGTTTTAGAACTTTTTAGGTTCCACGACATGCTGGCTTTCTCACGATGTTTTTCTTCACCATTTGAGAGTACTGGCTTTGTGCACGTATATTTTTAAGCAGATAAAAATATTGGTGCACGACCGGTTTTGAACCCACGACCTTAAGATCGGAAGTTAGGGCCGCTACCACTAGACCGCCAAGAGGTTTCCTACTAAAATGTTTGCATAAGAACGGAAACTAGTAAAACAAACTTTTTTATAAGAAAACCTATAGGAGCTAGGCCATGAGTCTCCACTCTTTCTCTCGCAGACACCATCCCAAGTTAAGATTCATACCTAAGTGATCCCCATGCGTCTGCCGAAAATCCCTTTTTGTACGGCTTGCGCCTTCTCGCCGGTATCCCGGTAATGCTGTCGGCATTTTAGTCAATTAGAAAAAAAAGAGGGTAGAAAATAGATCGCTTGTAAAATAGACCACAACATACAACCTTGTATTAGCGCACGTAGTCCGGGCTCGGATCACGTGATCGAGTTTAATCCTCACAAACAGACACACACGGTTTAATCTGGGGTTTGGTAGCTTAGTTTTGGATCACACGATCAACGCATGTTTGTTCACCGTCTGCGGACTTCAATAGTAGGTATTTGTCAAATATCTAAAAAAGCTTTTTCTCTTCAAAAAATGTATGCGCACACACACAATCGGTGAAGGAAAATGTAAGAAAACCAATAAGTACTTATAACAACGATAGGCTTGCTTGCTTTCGACGTTGTCAAAGTCAAAGTCAAAAGGTATTTATTCAATAAAATCACAGGGATCACTTTGAAACATCTAAAAGCTAGGTGACTCTAGTTGCCAGTTCCACGCGACCAAAGCCTAGAAGAACTGGCAACAAACTTACGGCTTGGTTCCTACAGTTCTTTTGTATGATCCTTGTTACATTGTAACTAAGTAGTGTCTAAGGGTAAGTCAGAGGTACGTCAGAACTGGCACGTACTCCCATTTTGGAAGCCTTCCTCGTAGAGTACTGATTTTAGACCACCGATTTTTGAGCACCGCTCTTGTTCCTTGTAGAGTAGAAATAAATATTTGAGAGCACTGTTGGTCTAGTGGTTACGGCCCCGCCTTCCGATCCTGTCGTGGTTTCAAAACCGGTCGTCCAACAATGAGTTTTTCTGTTCAAAAATTTATGCGCACAATACTCTCAAACGGTGAAGGAAAACATTGTGAGGAAACCGGCATGTCGTGGAACCTAAAAAGTTCTATAACATGTGTTAAGTGCTCGAAAAGAGCCTCTTGAGGCGCACTTAAAATCCTTTCACCACACTGTTTCGAAAAAAACTAGTGACACGACAAGAGAGATTCAATTTTTAGATAGGTGCTCGACGAACAATACCAAAAATGCTTCCTCGTAGAGCACTTGCGGTATAGTAGCTTCTAGAGGTATAGTAGTTGGTATTCCATACGTGACAGGTTACAAGACCATCGCCGCTGTTAGATACTTTTCTCTCGCGTCAGCGATGCTTGGGACGATTAGGGAAGAAATCCGTCTCCTGAAACACAGTTTTTAACTATTAGTTCGGGGGACTGTGGATACCAAATCAGCTCAACTTCGCAGTCAATGATGCAAAACCTCAGTCCTAAGTTTTGATAAAAATAACGGTTGTCTGGAAGAGATCGCTACTTGTGATAAGACCGCCGATTGTAGGACAAACCCAATGTACTTTTACGTTTGTAATCTTTTTCCATTCTGTCCTCAATAAAGTTCTTAGTATTAGTTACTGGTATCCTTTTTCACGGATTAAGCAAGACATACATTTTCAAATATCACATTTCTGTCCCTGAAATGTGTTATTTGAAATTGTACGTCTTTTGTAAGGGTCAAAAAGGGGTCATACCTTCGGATTCAAATCAAACCTAAAACTACTAATGCATCCGCCACCGTGTGATATGCAAATCTATGTTAATACGATCCGTCCCATGACTTTTGGTACAACCAAGTTCTCCCGACTTGCAGATGTGGGCTTAAAATTAATATGTTTGGACTCAATTATCGGAATCTGAATACACGTGTACCTTAAAGTTTGGGTGTGTATAATTTTACTGAGGTACCTATCTACACTCCTGTTTCTCAAGTTAGCTACCTGAAGTAAGTAATACTCTCTAACTTGAACAAAAATTTGCTCTTATTCAAATTGACTTATGAGGCTGGCCACCTTAACTTCTCGCTAGGACATTCAACATTTGGATCAAAATGTAATTTCTGTTAGATTATTTTAAAGGTTTTTTCTGAAACTTTGCTATCTTTCCAAGGCAATGCTTTGTTATAGAGATGGTTACCACTTAACATCTGGTGGGCCATCTGCTTGTTCCATCAGCTAGTTGTAATAAAAACAAAACTTGGTTGTTTACGATTTTTGATAACTACCTTCAATCATTTTATATTTTAAAAAGGCATAGACATAGGCAGACATTTATTTGCTACTTTAACAAACACATTACAAATTATTAAAAAAAAAAAGTGCGAGCGAATTACTTTAGAGGACAGTCCGCATCTTCGATGCTGCTATAATTGTCTAACGATTGCTGACAGTGTAACCAGGCTACTGATGAGGGCAGAGGGTGCTGTGTAATACAAAATATTTTTTGGCAACAAAAACAAAGGAACCACTTAGGTACGGAACCTTGGCTTGGGCTATTGCCAAAAAAACAGAGATAAGATAGACGAAGAACAAAACTTTTTTACGTTTAATGTGAATCAAAGGTAGGGTTGCCATCTCTAAAATTTAGCAACCAGGACAAGAAGCGTGAAATCCTGGATTTAGGACCCAAAATCCCGGACATGTCAACAGGCTTAAACTTAATAAAAAACAGATCAAAATGTCATATAACAACTCTTTATTTATTTACAAAGCGCCCGTGTCTCATCATTTGATGTAGTCATTTGTGTATTTGTGTAGTTTGACGTCATTTAAAATGATGATAAAAGATTAAATTTAATTTTCGTCGGCCGTCGGCGGCACAAGTCTTGAAATTTTTAAACCCGGACTACAAATAAAAACCCCGCCCGGACGCTTCCCGGACGCCCTCTAAACTAGGAAAAATCCGGGGAAACCCGGACGGATAGCAGCCCTAATCAAAGGGATAGTGTAATAGTATCAATAGGGATAGTGTGGGTAAAAGTAGCTATCAACTGGCTTCTGACCCATAGAGAAAGAGATGCAGCAGATAAACAAAATGGAGGTAAGAGCTTGACCTTTTCCTAAACATCTCAGATTTCTATAATCTACTCTCTCTCTCTCTCTCTTGTCGTGTCACTAGTTTCTTTCGGAGCAGTGTGGTGAAAGGATTTTAAGTGCGCCTCAAAAGGATCCTTTTGAGCACTTGACACACAACTTTTTAGTTAGAACCTAAAAAGTTCTATGACATGTCGGCATGTCACCGACATGCTGGTTTCCTCACGATGTTTTCCTTCACCGTTTGAGAGTACTGGCATTGAATTTGAATCTACTTAAAATCCTTGACGATGTCTTAGGGGATAGACAAAAGCACGTCCATTGAAATAACTGACAAAGTGATGCTAAGCTACTAAATTTTCCATTTCATTATTTATCAGCTCCAAAGTTTTCTTTTACTTGGCACATACACGTATCAAAATCATTATTTATACTTTCAAGAGAGAAATAAAAAACATAGGCAAAATAAATTCACACGCAATCGCGTAAAAGCCTACAAAACATTATTCTTACAACAAAAACAATATCAGTAAAACCCCTGTGCAATTCAATCATAAAAAACCTCTAGGCGCGAATCCGATATATTTGTGATGTGAAACTCGATACATCGAGAGATAATAATCGATAAGGCTTTCCCGCCGGCTATCTGTATCCATATCCGAATTAATAATATCGATTCGGTGTGGGAATAACTCGTTACGTGTGCTTCGTTGGCGATGGAGTGCGAAGAATGGATGTGCGTTTTGTATTCAAAAGTTATTTGACTCTTACAGTTAAAACACAAACAACCACCCAATAAATTATATTTGTGTTTTTTTATGAGCGTGCCCTACAATGCACTAACCTGCGTCCATCAACTTGAGGCATACAGCTGTTACGCCTCAACGAAAACAGCAACGCTGCTTAACGGCAGAAATACCTTGGCATGGTGGTAGTACTTTTACAGATGAGCCCAAGCGCGGATCCACTGTTGTGGGCACGATGGGCATGCCCATAACCCAAATAGCCGTGTGATGTCTCACACAGTGTTCGCCCCACGACTTTGTCCACGTGGAACTACAACACTGTACAAAGTTTTGGTGAGACCATAATATTATATAGTGTAAACATGTATAATGATGCAGAATGCACTATATCGATCATGAGCGAGTTTATATCAGACTCGCAGTCGCATTTTCGGGTGGCTGTGACCACAACCTTTTACGAGGGCTGGATCCGCGCCTGGATGGGCCACAAAGAGCTCTAAAACTTTTATAGTAAACTATGTTTAAAAATGATATTTATTATTATGTGGATTATGTAACGCCACATCCATGCTGTGTTATTTTCACAACTCCTAGTCCAATAATATTAGACGGATTCAATTTCCGCGACAAGCGTGTGTTGATGTGTGATATCGGCGGCTAATGTGTTTTAAATGTGACTTGTTCGCGGTGACTTCGCTCGTGTAGAACGAGCCTTATGGCAAATTTAGGATTATCATGTCCGTGACGAATTTTATAGAATTTTAAAAGTTATTATTGAGTCGTCATTTTGGATTTAAGAATTCTAATACTAGTATGTAGTATGTTAATAACTATCGTTTAGGGTATTCGTAAGGAAATTAATTGCACTTGTAAAAAATAATTCAATAAAACAGTGTTGCTAACGAAAGTTAGATTTAAAAAAGTATTGTTTTGTAGTTATATGAAATAAAAACACTCAGCAGTCACGTAGTAGATATGTGGATATCTGTAACGTTTTGTAGGTAAAGAGGTTTAATTATTGACTTAATATTTTTAGAATTTATTCATCCATTTTGAAAGCACTTTCTACACTGGGCAATAAATTCTCGGGGCCGCTTTCCTTTACCCTTTTCTTACTTTTCAATATATTTTTTCTCTATTACAAAAGTCGAGTTGATCTGATCGACTGCTGCTTTGTGCTTTCATTGAAATGACCATGAATAGATTATAGTTACATTTTTTCAACATTACCGGATGTAAATAATGGGGAATGTTACGAATGAAATGTTTTTTATTCTTGGTGCGTGGCCCGCATCGACTTGGCCCCCGTGGTGCGTGGGCCCCTAGTCGGTGCAGGGCCCCTAGGCAGTTGCCTAAACCGCCTAATGGATAATCCAGCCCTGTTTTTACACTTCACTTCACAAGTTCGCCTCTTTCTTCCATCCCATCAAAATCATATAGGCCTGATGATGAATGCTAAATTACTTTCAAAATTACTTTGTGCTCGTCTGTATCTGGCAGATATCTAAGTCTAGGTTTATCAGACATGAATACAAAATAATAACAATATCTACCAAACGCAAATAAAAATATTTGAATAACCATAATGTGTAACAATTAATGCAGCCGACTGTACAAGCCTAAACAGAATACAAATTGAACAGACTAACTTGGACAGTCGACAAAGTTGGGCAACTTCTAATCTGTACATACCTACCCCTATCCCCGACTGATGTCTGTACCTAATTTGCCTCAAATGGGGGTAGCATGCGATACAATTATTGTGATTATTCATGATTGTAATAACTTCATACTTAACACATTAAAAGGTTCAATTTATGAAGCTAAAATTTAAAAATACCGAAAATACTATGAAAACCACGTGCCAGTTCCATGCGACCAAAGCCTAGAAGAACACGCAACAAACTAACGGCTATACTCTATAACATAGGTACTCTAATAATATTACACTCTAGCCATAAATACAGGCAAAGGGCTAGATAGCGATGTATGAATGTCCACTAATATTTATTTATTTATCAAGAGAACATCACCAATCTCACGTATTTGAACCTCGTTACTCGATGTATAAGTATTATTACACACTTCTACATGTCCAATTCTAAAGAGGATTCTAAAGAGCTGATACACCGTTTTATTCGACGCTGAGTGCTTCACTAGCCAGTAAATTGGCTGATAAGCCTGTTGCCATCTTTTATTTATTAACATGAAAGTGACAGAGATAAGAATACAGTTGTGAATGTAATAAGGTCGAATTTGTTGAAAATATAATAAAGTATCAGGAACTATAAATAGGAACCTACACATTCAAACATAACGCATATAATATAGATCACTGATTAGATCACTGCGGACTTACTTCTAATCGTGTCAATAGTTCTATTAAAACAGTGTGTTGAAAGGATTTTATGTGCGCCTCAAAGAAGCTCCATTCGAGGACTAAATCATGTCTTTTTCTGCCGTTAAGCAGAGTTGCTGTTTTTCGGTTTACAGGGTGATGTTGCCGGTAAAATAACAGGCACATGAAGCTTAATATCTTTATATCTCAAGTTGATGGTGTATCGTAGGGCCGTTTCTATCGGGCGTGACTTACGAGGCGATGCTGTGTTATAGGTTATTTGTTGGTTGCTTTGTTAAAGGGTCTTTGTTGTGTTATTGTATTATGCTAAATAAACATTTATTTTATTCTATTCTTCTATAAAAGTGATGGTTACCACTTAACATCAGGTGGGCCATCTGCTTATTCCAACAACAAGTTGCATAAAAAACGTATCTAGAACCTCCATTTTTGTTCTCAAAGGGGGTAAAACATCTCTCCGAAGCTCCCAAGCAAACAGCACGATGCACAAATCAAATAGGCAGTGTCTCAATCAATGGTTTGAAGATGTTTGCTTTGGATATTTGCGTGCGATTTGCGAGCGAGATTGCGTACGGTCCAAGACGGGATGCCGAATGTTTACGTTGTTTGCATTGCATTGCGACGCTGTGGAGGTTGTTATGACTGGGTTTATCGATATTCAATAAACTAGTTCTAACTTAGGTATACACCCGGTTTATACCTAGAAATTAATGTTATAGTAAGCAATGTGTGCTATTTTTAAACAACTAGCTGATGGAACAAGTAGTAACCATTACCTATAACAAAGCATTGCCTCGTAAGTCACGCACGATAGGAACGTGCCCTATGCACTGCATAACGTCCATCAACTTGAGGCATACAGACGTTAAGCCTCATGTGCCTGAAATGAAATTATTTATTGCCACTGGTTAGTTTTACATCTGTTTAGTACTTTTAAAATGGTACTAAAAAGAGCACCACACTTACAGGTGCTCGTCAAACATTCGATAAAGTATAAAAAATTATAAATAGGTTGTAAGCCAATAAGTAGTTTAATTTCACCGGAAACCACACTATTCAAACCGAAACACAGCAACGCTGCTTGGCGGCAGAAAAAGGCGAGTGGTCTATTTTTCTCGGACGAGCCTTTCACATAGAGCTCTTCTTCTCTTCATTATTAATACTTATCTTAATTTGTTTTGGGCTAACTAACTAATTATAATGGTTACTTTGTATGTAATGTGGCAGTAATAGAAAATCTAGCTGTGAAAACCCACGCTTATTAAAAATGTTTATGGCCAACAAATATCTCACAAAAAGGTATTACCGTAAGTATGTGGGTACACGGCGCTAATGCAATTTAATCTGCGCGCACGCATCACGGCGCTGCGCCCACGCATGGTTCCTTCTACATTGCTTTTAAGGATTGTGTACTACAGTGCAGTGAAATAATATCTCAAGAAGTGTAGATTAGAAATTACATCAAAGTGTTATGAATTAGACAACTTAATATTAGTCACCAACACTTCTTATGATGCCAATGGCACTTGGGGAACCACCAACAAGACTTAAAACTTTGTATCTTTTATTGCTAGTAAAGCAGTCGAGGTCAACTGGTTGAAATACACCATTTAAAGTATTTTTCATAACGATGATGAGAACTGTGTAGTATTCAAAAAAATTAAATTGTGATGTGTGTTATAAGTTTCACTTTTCGCCTTGAGTGAAAGTTAAGATCCTATCCCACCAATTGTAAAGATCGCGGGAAGAGTAGTAGAGCTCTTTGCGAAGGGCTCGTCCGGGGAAGTACTACCACCACGCCTTTTAATGCCGCCAAGCAGCAACGCTGTGTTTAGGTTTGAAGAGTGTGGTTGCCGGTGTAACAAGCACATGAGGCTTAACATCTGTATGCCTCAAGTTGATGGACGCAGGGTAGTGCATTGTAGGGCACGTTTCTTGGTAAAACAAACTTGTAATACTAAAACCCAGACACAAAACAAACATCTACGTTCATCACACAAATATTAGTTCTTGGTGGGGGATCAAACCCACGGCCTACGGCGCAGAAGGCAGAGCTAACCTACTAGGCTAACGGAGCTGTAAGCTAGTCTTTTACAACAAAGTATAGTCCATCTATGGACGTTTGACCTTACCAAAGTATGCACATGCAAATGTAATTTAAACAAATGTGCATGCGACAGTGTGTGAGAAACCCCGAGATAATCGCTGTGACGTGCCCTTAGTTTATTGGTCAGATTCGCTGTAGCGTGGATGTGCGGACATAGTACTGCACTTGTATCTTGAGTCACTCACATTTATCCTCAAAATATGTAGTTTAAAAAACATAATAAAATTAGTGGTTCGTCTCGAAATGAGATTTCGTGAGTTCCGCTCCCGGCTTACATTGATACCCAACACAATATTTGGCCTCTGACAACCCCCTAAACTACTTGGAACAACCAATTGTATCTCAAAAATCATTTATACGTTTCAAAAAAATGGTATTGGGATGATTGGGATGTACAAACCAAACCCTTTCATATGACACCTCTTGGTAATTATCTGTTTAACAATTTTTTTTGCTTCCTTCGAAAAACCATATCTCAATAAGCCCTGGTTTTTTTTTGTATAATTTATCTATCTGGCTCAGCGCACCAGATTTGCTATTCAGCGTGGCAATGCAGTCAGTGTCTTGGGGACGCTTACGATTGGTACTTCTTCTTTTGGCGTGTTACTAGCTTCTTTTGAAACAGTGTGGTGAAAGGATTTTAAGTGCGCCTCAAAGAGGCTCCTTCTGAGCACTTGATACATGTTTTAGAACTTTACAGGCAACCACACTCTTCAAACCGAAATATAGCGTTGCTTCTTGGCGGCAGAAAAAGGCGCGGTTGTAGTAGTTCTTCCCCGGACGAGCACCTCACAAAGAGCCCTACTACTCTTAAAATTTTAATATTGGTGTTAAAAATGAGTGAATATTTTCTAGTCTTAAGATACGGGGGTTAGATTTGCGGTTATGTTGCAAGTGGTTAGTGTTAGTTTGGGTAAATGGTATTTTAAGTACCTACTTATTTAGCCAGCTCGCTCGTCGTAAGGTAATAACCTTGCGAACCTACTTACCTACTTGCTAAAAATGTAAGCGTCGTCGTAGGATCGTCCGGTCCAGTGGACACACTTAAGTTCATCATCATCAACAGTTCTCTCTCTCTCTTGTCGTGTCATTAGTTTCTTTCGAAACAGTGTGGTGAAAGGATTTTAAGTGCGCCTCGAGAGGCTCCTTTCAAGCACTCGACACATGTTAGAACTTTTTTAGGTGCTACGACATGCCGGTTTCCTCACGATGTTTTCCTTTAGCGTTTGAGAGTACTGGCATTGGGCACATACATTTTTAACAGAAAAACTCATTGGTACACGACCAGTTTCGAACCCATAGGATCGGAAGGCGGCCGCTACCACTAGACCACCAGTGCTCTACCACCAGTTTGAAAAATTCCCCTATACATTTAACGAAAACAATTCTGAGCCCTCTCTATCCACCGATTTGCAACGATTTTAGTCTTCCAGTGAATGATGCATCGCAACTGTTACGAGTCGACCCACCTCCCCCTTTTATCTTTATAGTATTCTACTAACTGACTTGTTCATTTTTTCACCATCCATGCACCTTCAGTTTTAGGGAGTTATCAGTACCCCAAGTATGAGTTGTGTTTACCATATTTGGTTTTTCGTTTTTCGTTCTTATTCCAACAAACACAACTCATACTTGGGGTACTGATAACACCCTGTAGATAAGCTAGGTAGGCTACTTGTTTGATATTTGGTTATGTATTTTATTAATTTAGACTGATTTCCTATACACCTTTTGATAGTTGGCTAAATAGTGCTGAGAGGAATGTCCGTCCACCTAATATTTACTTTATTATTATTTAGCTCTGTCCTCACAACTCGACTATACACTAACATAGTCCGAACCATAATTTAGCAGTTAGAAGTACTTCCTTTCCCAGCATCATCCGATCAGCAAATAATTATCAGTTATCGAGTACATGCTAAAGGTAGTTGCACACAGGAGGCGATTCGGCACGCTCTCAGCCAGATTAGGGTGCGTGCACACCGTAATTAAGAGTACTGAGAGCGAACATGTTTATGTCATGTTTGTACTGGTGTGTTGAAAAGTTGTTAGGAACTTTTTATTTTTTCCAGAACAAAGTAAGCGAAAATGTTCGTGCAAGTTGGACAAATAGGCGTTGTAATTTCGAGGTATTCCTCGAGGCGCACCCAGATAAAGCGCACCTAGACAAAGCGTGTCTGTCCAAGCTTATGTAACATAAGAATTATTAATTCGATTTGATTGACAGTAAATTTTGCAAGTCATTATTAAAAAAAAAATACGCTTGTACTACAACGAAGTATCCAATGAATAGATCTATAATGTACACTACAGTATAGTGTAGGTACCTAATAATGTATTTCTGACGTAGTTCAATTTTTGGACATCGAGGGTATCTCAGGGTATCATCTAGGGTCTCTATCTCTGCCGCAACCTACCATAGTTAATATGGTAGTTGTAGAAAAAGGTAGGATTTGATAAAAGGTATTTATCTTTTATCAAATCCTCTCCCTCTATCTCTGCCTATAAATTATCTCTCTCTATTCTTGATTTTATAAATTCAGCTGAAATTCAACTCGCGCCTCTTAAAGTTAAGCTTTTTTCTTGAATTGAATGAATGAAAACTATTGATTGTATACCTTACGAACTAACAAAATAGAAAACAGATTACAGCAATTAAAAAGACACAAATGTCAAATGGGTGGTCTCTTCTTCCAGACATCTTTTAGGTGTAGAGGAGCCTAAAAAAATCAAAAACTAAATAAATATAATTTTTGTGTCAAACCTTGTGTACTCACATGTACCTAATCCCGATCGGCGCACACGCACTGGTGCGTAGCAGATCGCCTTATTAATGCTTTGTACAGTTACGCCCACCGAGCCATCGGCGTAATTGACTTCGGGTTAATTAGGTCGACGATTACATGAAAAGCTCAGATTGTACCTTCTGTAAGTCGTTGAACTTTTTGCTTATAAATTCGTCACTACTGTAAGCCTGTACTGTGGCCTACTGGTTCGTCTTTATATCAAAACTGCGGATATTATTTTCAAAGTCATCATCTTCCACCTAAGTCATAACGGTAGCGGCCGGCTTTCCAATATTAAGGTCGCGGGTTCAAAACCTGTCATTAGTTTTTTTCGAAACAGTGTGATGAAAGGATTTTAAGTGCGACTCGAATAGGTTCCATTTAAGTACTTGACACATACTCACAGAACTTTTTAGGTTCTTCGACATGCCGTTTTCCTCACGATGTTTTCCTTCACCGTTTGAGAGTAATGGCACAGTGCACATAATTTTTTTTACAGAAAAACTCATTGGCGCACTACGGGTATTGAACCCTCGTGGGTTTAGTTTAGGATCGGAAGGCTGGGCCGTTACCACTAAACCACCAGTGCTCTCAGTTCTTAAGGCTGATAATGATATTTTTTTATACAACTCGCTGATGGAACAAGCAGATGGCCCACCTGATTTTAAGCGGTAACCATCACCTATAACAAAGCATTACCTCGTAAGTCACGCACGATAGGAACGTGCCCTACGATGCACAGCTCTGCGTTCATCAACTTGAGGCTTACAGATGTTAAGCCTCATGTGCCTGTAATGACAACGGCGACCACACTCTTCAAACCGAAACACAGCAACGCTGCTTGGGGGCAGAAAAAGGCGTGGTGGTAGTACTTCCCCAGACGAGCCCTTCACAAAGAGCTTTACTACTCTTAAAATTATACATTCTAGTGCAACTGAGTCCACATAAACGTTTAGAAAAACAATTCAGAATTAGTACGAATTCGGCCGGTTTTATACCTGGATTATGCACTACAGACATAAATCTTAATTAAACAGATCCGAACGTCCTCAACACATGGACGTGGGTTATTCGCTAATTTATAAACGAGTAATCTCCTACAATGAGGGTAGGGTCACGCGCCCTCCTAGCTACCTCTATCTATGTCTTTACCACGTCTACCTATTGTTGGTCTGTTTTGCGTGATAAGGGCCGGTTTCACCATGCTCTGTTAGTTACTAATCAAGGATTAAAAGACCGTTAAATCTAACCTTAAGCTGTCAAACGCGTACATTTTGACATATTTAACGGCCCTTTAATCCTTTGTTAATCTAACAGAGCATGGTGAAACCGGCCCTAAGACTTCCATTAGCTTGTTCCATCAGCAAGTCGATTTAAAAAAGTGATTCAAACCTGGTATTATGGTATCCCGTAAATAGGGGCATGAGTCAAAAGTTATCTTTGATTCTGCATAAATTTTACAAAAAGCTTTGCAAATATTGATAATGATAACTTGATTGATATGACTGGTGACTGAGAGCACTGGTGGCCTAGTGGTAGCGGCCCCGCCTTCCGATCGTAAGGTCGTGGGTTCGAAACCGGTCGTGCACTAATGAGTTTTGCTGTTCAAAAATGTTATGTGCACAATGCCAGTAGGAAAACATCGTGAGGAAACCGGCATGCCGTAGAACCTAAAAAGTTCTATAACATGTGTCAAGTGCTAGAAAGGAGCCTCTTGAGGCGCACTTAAAATCCTTTCACCATACTCATCGAAAGAAACTAGTGACTCGACAAGAGAATCTCTTTCACTGGTCATAGACTAACTATAAGAACTTCTAGACCACTCAGACGCTTCAAGCTTCTATCATGTCTTAGAGACCGGTGCCGAATCACGACATAACTCTGATGAAATGACGAGCAGCCTTCGCCAATATGGCGGCCTCACTAAACGTAACTTTAAAAGATAAAAGATAAAAAAGATAAAATATGTTTATTGTTTATGAAACTAGGTACATATTTTGGTGTTAAGGTTTGCTTGAGTCACACTAGTCCAGCTTATAAGCATATAAACAGGTACAGATAAAAAATAAAAACAATTTAAACTAGTAGTTCGCCCCGAACTGAGATCTCGTGATGCGACCCAACGAACGCATCAAAACTTTGAGTAGGTGGTAGTCAGAGGCAAGTCCAAACATTATGTTTGGACTTTTTTCTGACTACCGCCTACTAACTTGGTACGGTAACCAAGTTTCAACTCTATTGGCCTATTTATTGAAGAGTTCCGTTGAACAGACCTTGGCTCCATCATCAGACCTGGTCGTTGTCACCATTTTATGAGAACTGAGTACCTTCTTAATATATTTCAAGAAACAAAAATAAGAAAAAGCAAAGGAACTAGCCGACCAGTAGAAAAACCTTGATGCCAACGAAACTCTTAGAGATGGGAGCTCTTGGATCGCTGGTTTTCTTAATTTAACTTTTTTGTTGTATCTCTAAAACCGAGCGTCCCAAAAAAAAAGTAAAAATGGTTTTGGAATGTCCAAACAAAGCTCTTTCATATGACATGTAACTTGATTTTTTTGTGTCGCTTTTTTTATTTTTGCCCTCTTAAAAAACCCCATATCTCAAAAACCTTTGATCCGATTTTACTTATATACTTACCAGTAAATTTCTCAAGTACAAGCTATCGATATATCAAATTTCATGCAGATCGGATCAACGGTTCTAAAGTTATCGCCAGACAAACATACATACATACATACATACATACATACATACATAAAATGCCAAATCGCCCAAGTTGAAACTAAGATCTTCGTTCGCTTGGCTCACTCGATCAATTAAAATCATGCAAAATTAAATTAAATTAAGATAAAACAAATTAAAATAAAACACGATGACATTAAAGAAATAAAAAATAAGTGAATTTATAATGGAAATGTCAAGTTAGGTATGTACTATTTAGATTTAGGGATAAAATATAAAATTAATGTCATGTTGTAAATTTGTCATTTAGAAAGTCATCAACCTTATAGTATACTTTGTCGACTAATAACTTAGTAAGGGTGTTTGCTTTAGCTAGTTGCTTCAGACTACTGCTAAGGGCACACTCGCCGGCGACGGGAAGCGACCGAAACTAAAATAATAACAGAAAAGAGAAAAAGAGAATAGAAAAGGGAAATAAAAATTTGGTTAAGCGGCACACAACCCGAAACTGAAACGTTGGATTGCCCTCGAGATGGTACGGGCTGGAGTGGTGGCCATGAAACAAGCGACTGATTTTAGATATGTATCTCGCTTTTCCCAGCGGTCAGAGCGTTAAGCGGTCTAGCCCCCATCGGGCCCCCATCGGGCCCCTATCCGGCGTGAAAAAAACATAGTAGCGTCTATATAAAAAACTTGCTGGAAAAACGAAATATGAAAAACAAGCCGGTATAGACACTCAGATGATTAAACGAAATCATAATTAGCAACTCGATAAGACTGGTACAAGGTGTTTACTTATTTAAATACTAGCTGCCAACAGAATATAAGTAGCGATTGTCATAAAAAAATATTACTTTGATCCCCAAGCACAGTAAGATATCCCATAAAGTTATCTCTTAGACAATCTTTGGAGATGTCTAAGTAGGAAGGGGGGCTAATACTCACATAATTATCTCAGTAGTTGGTATTCGATAGGTGATAGGACTTCATTGAGCCACAAACATTTCGCATTTATTTATTGATTATTTATTTATTTATTTATTTATTTATTTATTTATTTATTTATTTATTTATTTATTTATTTATTTATTTATTTATTTATTTATTTATTTATTTATTTATTTATTTATTATTTATTTATTATTTATTTATTATTTATTTATTTATCCTATCCTAACCTCAATAAATAAATGCGAATGTTACCATCCGAATATGGTAACATTCGCATTTATTTATTGAGGTTAGGATAGGATATCGATAGGATTTTTTACACATAGCTATCCCCCGTTTTGAGAAGGACTGGAAACTGGTGGCACAACATCGTAAAGAGTGACCGAATTGGGAGGTATTTGGGGATCCCCCCAACTCCCCCCGCTTTTTCCAACGATGGCATGATGAGTGCTAATAATAATAACTTTATAATACTTTATTCAGGACAGAATGGAAAAAGTTATAAACGTAAATGTACATCGAGTTTGTCCTACAATCGGCGGTCTTATCGCAAGTAGCGATCTCTTCCAGACAACCGTTATTTTAATCAAAACTTAGTAGTTATGTTTTGCATCATTGACTGCGAAGTTGAGCTGATTTGGTATCCACAGCCCCCCGAACTAGTTAAAAACTGTGTTTCAGGAGACTATTTCTCTGTAGTGCTGGTAGTAAGAGTCTCGTACTAATTCCCGCGCATTTCATGGCCCTTGCCTAACAAACGCTATGACTGAAGCAATCCTTTTTTTGCGCCCTCTCCTTTACCGGGAAATGACTTTCTGACTCTAAATCTCTCGCTATCTCATTAAAAATTCATAACTCGAAACTGAGAAATAAAAAATATGAAAGCAGCCGAAAGCTTCATCAAGCAGTATCAACATAATGATGTACTCGTATTAAATATTCAATTTTGGTATTAAACATTCAATTTTTGTATTAAAAATTGGGTAAAGTCGCCTCCACTTCCTGTCGTTTCACTAGTTTTTTTCTAAACAGTGTGTTGAAAGGATTTCAGGTGCGCTTTAAAGTGAACCTCCTGTTGTAGAACTTTTGCGCAGTACTTTCAAGCGGTGAAGAAAAACATCGAGAGGAAGGCATCTTGTAGAGCATGTGTCAAGTGCAGCACTTATAATCATAGGTAAGGCGCACTTTAAATCCTTTCACCACACTGTTTCGAAAGAAACTAGCAACACGACCAGAAGAAGAAGACATTTTCAACTTAAGAACTGATTTCACTATGCTCTGTTAGATTAACAAAGGATTAAAGGGCCGTTAAATATATCAAAATGTACGCGTTTGACATCTAAGGTTAGATTTAACGGCCTGTTAATCCTTGATTAGTAACTAACAGAGCATGGTATATCAGCTCTAAAGGTCTTTCAATTCCTTAATTTTTTTATCTAGATGTCTGCCAGTTTCAATTAATCTGCAAACTCAGTATATTCGCCCGATATTCGTAATCACATGATGAGGTCCACAGACCCTAATGAGGTGTCATACGGGACTGAATGACGTCCTACTGCGGTCGTGTCAGTGTTGCTCGCGTTAAGGTTGTTGATTTTGATGGTTCACTGTGGTTTTCTTTTATCGAAACGTAAAGGATATTCTAGTAACTACGAAATATGTACCTGCTAAAAGAAACATTGCGATGAATAATGTGCAACTTCTTGTATATTTTTAGGTAACCGATAAGACCGGCAGATTTTTGATATTTTTTTTTACATCATTTATTTTCTATTTATTCCTACTTTTTTAAAGTAGGTGTTTGATCTAGAAGACCAATACATACCGCACCTGGCTCCAAAGCTTTCTGTGATTCGATCGCCGGTCCCCGTGCTGGGGTTTACCACAGTAAATAGGTAAAATACACAAAAATAACTTATATCCTAAACTCACCCCAACTGCCACAACTCCTAGCTTTTATTTGCACTGCACAAGAGTTCTCAATGCTTCCGCGTTAAGTACTAGTTTTTCACCGAAGAATTTTTTAGTCCGCCATTGATTCTGTCCGTGATTTTCCGAAGTGCCGCCAAAACGGTTACCGACCTCACCACATCGGTAAGTAGCGCTAGTATCGCCAAAATCGCTGGCGCAGAATTCCCGCCAGCCGTGGATACAAGGCTTTTGAGTTGACATTGACATACCCATCCCAAAACGCCAAAAGAAGGAAAATAAACTAATAGATAATACAGAATATAGTATTGTGTAAGTATGTGTATGCCGCGAATTCTATATTTCCTTCATATATATTAAACAGTAGGTATCTGATGTTAGATAACATATTTTGCCTGCCTATTAAGTCAAGAAAAATAAGATACTAACGTAACAAAGCAAATTAGCATAGTCATAACAGTAACGCTTTGTTACAATGCACCTAAAATTTCATACTCATAACGCCACGAATAAAACTCAATTAATTAGATTAGAGCAAAAGTTAAAACCTTTCCAGGAATTCACGAATGTGTTAATTGGAGCACCGCGATTAATGAAGGTGTTGGCGTGATGATGTGTGTGAAGTGCCGTTTGAATTTCGAACGTGCGTTCCAATTTAGAACAAACTAGCAGCGAAACCCGGCGTTGCTCGGGTTAAAATTTTTTAGAACTTTCTAGATCATTTCAGAAATTTTTAGAATTTTCTAGACCATTTCGGATCAATTTTATCGATTGCACACATTTTGGAACTTTCTAGATCATTCCAGGAGCTTACTGAAATATTCTAGATCGATTACAATAATTGCACGGCTTTTTGAAACTTTCTAGATAATTCCAGAAAGTTTTAGAACTTTCTAGATTGATTTCATCAGTTACACACATTCTGGAACTTTCTAGATCATTCCCGAGATTCCCGAGTTTTTAAGAATTTGACAGAAGCTTTCTGTCCTTCTCTAACATGTATAGTTAGAGAAGGACTGATATATATTATTCCACATTTTCGCCACCCACAACCACCCTCTTCCACCCACCCCGACCAAACTCCCTTATGCACACCAGGAGACCAAGGGGTATTTGCCATCCCAACGGGAAGTTGATCGAAGTTGCGGATCATAGAGAAAACCGTGGACACACGTACGAACATTAGCATTTTATATAATATATTAAGATTACATTTTCTTTTTCTTTTTTTTCTGGTGCGTTTCGAACGTGCGGCCAGGAAAGTAAACAATCAAAATAAAAGAGGTTTTATTTGAAAATACATCGAGTATGGAACAATGATTTTAGATCTCAGTGTTTTCAGCGTCAGCGAAACTTTGAGTAGGTATTTATGTGTATTAGAGTCATAGATGCAGTAAAATACACAGGTAGCCGCTTAACATCTGGTGAGCCATTAGTGATAGATGCAGTAAGTAATTGGCACAAGTAACCATTTAGCATTAGGTGTTCCACCTGCTTGTTCCATAATTTATCGTTATCAAATATTTATCTTTTATCTTTGTTAACCTTTTTTTGTTAAACCTAGGTAAGTATCATTAAATTTCATCACAATTTCATAAAACCAATTTAGTAAATACTTACAACAAACTTTATTACCTACAACAAAATGAAAGGGTCAGTACAACCAATGTATTGTTCCGTACATCAAAACACAAAATGTCATTACAACCCACACATATAATTTAGTTCCAAATCTAGGCCAATAGATGGCATTAAGATGCGTTGTGGCCTGCTGTTTCAATTTTCTAACACGTTTTGAATTACGAACGCAATCTCAATCTCTTAATCGAATGAATGTCTGCCACGCCCGCGACCTATTGGTAGCCGGTGAGGTCAGTATTGAAATGAATTTGCAGATTAGTTGAGTCTTGTATAGAAATAAAATACTGAGGAGCATGGTTGAATGGTTTTGAAAACATTTGCCTTTAGAAGCGTGATCACGAAGCTATTTTTAATATCCAAAGATCTTTTCCAACTGTATTTTCTTAGTTTACATTTTTTTATAAATACCTACTACTTGCTGATGTAACAAGCAGATAGCCCACCTAATGTTAAGTGGTAACCATCAATAACGAAGCATTGCCTCGCAAATCACGCGCGATTGGAACGTGCCCTACGACGTAAGTTTACCTACGTTGTTAAAATCATAATTCCGAAATTTACGGTAAACATTCCATAAAGGTAACAACCTTATAGGTATCATGGCCGCGATTTTATAGCCAATGTAAATACTAATCTGCTTCATATTTTTAAGTTTTATAACGTTGCGTTGTTTCAAAAACGAAATACTTAGTCAATTTAATTGACTTATTTTACCAAACTAATGTCAGCCCCACTTCAATGCTCGGAAACACACATTAGACTATCACGAAGTCACGTGATCCGAGGGGTCGTTACCGCAGACGGATTCGAAATCCGAACGTCTCGATTTGAAATGCAAGGGTGGTGACCGCGGGAGAATACAATCTTGAGCTGGCAATACATCGGAAGGGCTGTCTGAATGCACAATGCTTTGTAATAATGCTGGCAAGGAATGCTTACTATTGCAAATTAAGGCCAATTTACCACAACATGTGTAGTATCACATCATCCATCTTACATTAAAAACTCTTTACCGAAACAATATCATTATGTTGAACATCTTTCTTTCAAATCACTTTGAAAAGGTGATTTGAAAGAAAGCTTTAGAAGCCTATTAGAAGCACCAGTTAGCTAGCTAAGCAAAGCTGTGGGAATAACGACTTCATTTCATCTATGTTCACTCCGTAGACATCGAAGCCACGGCTTACAGCGCAGAAGATAGATCTACTACCAACTGAGATGTGAGGGCTAATTAAGGGGCTGACAACTATCAAACAACTTCTCGCTCGCACGTTTCGACATGTTGAAAGATAATAAATCACTAAACTCATTTTTGAAAAATCGCAATCAATCATTTTGTGTGTAATCACATTGCACACAGTTCAATAAAAATTTATTTTTTATTCGATACAAGTTTTTAGATAAAGATATAAAATCACTAAACTCATTTTCGAAAAATCGCAATCAACCATCTTGTGTGCAATCACATCGCACACAGTTTAGAAAAAAATTCATTTTGATCGATACAATGTTTTCCTACTCAAAAGTTTGCTTTACTAGTTTTCGTACATAAGCAAACTTTTGAGTAGGAAAACATTGTATCGATCAAAATGAATTTTTTTCTAAACTGTGTGCGATGTGATTGCACACAAGATGGTTGATTGCGATTTTTCGAAAATGAGTTTAGTGATTTTATATCTTTCAACATGCCAAAACGTGCGAGCGAAAGTCACATTAGCTCTTGTTGAATTCACATTAGCCTTAATGAAGTCAGCATTCTGTCGGTATGCATAAAAACCCGTAGTTTTATTGCTAAGGTAATAATTTACCACATACTTACAAACTAACGTATATAAGCTAAACGATAACCGCGATACACCGCGCATTTCTGCATGAAAATTATCGGTTGAATATTTTATTTGTTAAATGAGCTTCAGTGATATTTGCTGAACAAAAAATGCCGTTGTTGCTGTAATTGATAGGTTGCATCAGCAATAACAATGCTTGTTTAATTGATTGCATGGATAACGTTTTACTGAAAAAAGTATTTACAGGTTTTTACTTTTTTGTTCAGCGAGAACAAACATTTGTAGACAGACATTTATTTGCGAAATAGCATACAGATTATAAATTAACAAAAAACTACAGTAAAACCTCAGTAAAGAAAAACTGACAATTTCTTCAGATGTCAAAATTGGTAAAGAATTGTAGTAGGTATCTAAAGTATAAGTACTTTTTTATAAACTCTCTTTCATAAATATATTATGAAAAAGAGGGCTCGGAAACCTTCATCCTAGGATCTTATAGGAGAGGCCTAAGTCCAGCAGGGGACTTAGGCCTCGCTAAGTATACTTAGTACAAATTGTAGTATAATTTAAATAGTTCATAGTATATCATATAAATAGTAGTAGAGCTCTTTGTGAAGGGCTCGTCCGGGGAAGTACTACCACCACGCCTTTTTCTGCCGCCAAGCAGCAACGCTGTGTCGGTCGGTTTGAAGAGTGTGGTTTCCGAGAGTGGTTTCCGACAGGCACATGAGGCTTAACATCTGTATGCCTCAAGTTGTTGGATGCAGGGCAGATCATAGTAGGGCACGTTCCTATCGTGCGCGACTTACGAGGCTATGCTTTGTTATAGGTGATGGTTACCACTTAACATCAGGCGGGCCATCTGCTTGTTCCATGAGTTAGTTGTATAAAAAAAACATCATCAGCCTGAGAAGTCCACTGCTGCCCTCCCCAACACATGACAGCCTTCACAGCTCAGTTGGTAGTAGCTCTGCCTTCTGTGCCGTAGGCCGTGGGTTCGATCCCCACCGAGAACAAACATTTGAGTGATGAACATAGATGTTTGTTCTCTGTCTGGGTGTTATATAATATTATAAGTATGTATTTACAAAAAAAAAAAAAAGTATATAAGTAGTATATCAGCTATCTGGTTCCCATATCACAAGCTTTGGCTTAGTTTGGGGCGAGATAGTGCTGTGTGGAATGTCCACCAATATTTTTATTTTTTATTTATTTCCAGGAAGAACGATTCTGAGTCCTCTCCACCCAACGACTTCCCGCATCATAGTATTCCGCTTCATATCATGTATAAATATAAATTGTACCGCGTTGGGCGCCAAAAAAATCACGTTTGGTGTATGGGAGCCTTAAATATTTATTTTATTCTGTTTTTTAGTATTTGTTGTTATAGTGGCAACAGAAATACATCATCTGTGAACATTTCAACTGTCTAACTATCACGGTTCATTTTTTATTCTTGGTAATATAGGGTCCCGTTTTACCCTTTGGGTACCTACCAAACCCTAAAAAACCTTTGTTTGAACCTTTGAAAATGGAATAAAATACATTACAATGTCGCCACAGCGATCTATTACAGGTTATCGCTAATTGTATGCAATTTTATGGTCATTCATTAGTCTACACATGAGGGTCTTTCAGCGATACATTATGAAAAGGTTCGCGTGCAAACCGCGGGAAATACAATGTGTTCGTGTAAGGTAAGTGTGGATAAGTCAATAAATTTTGTATCCTTAAGGCTAGTTTGCAGGTCAGTTTGTATGAGTTGGGCGTAGGAGCTTGCTATAATTATAAACTATGCCTATCAAGTATATTACCTCACTTTATCCCAAAATGGATTGTCTTCTGCAGACCCTCAAATCCGTATTGTTTTTTTAATATTATTCATGAAATACAAAATTCCCATCCCAATACGAGTATTAAATTTTTTTAATATTATAGTGGTTTCAGTGGTGTTTCAATATAAGTTTTATTGAAATAGATTCAAAGTTATGGAAAAAAATTTTATTAAATTAAAAATATTATAATTATAATTACACAAATGACATTTTGGTGATTCAACATAAGTTTTGTATTATGTTTTTCAGTGTGTTTGAAGTTGTTTTATTAAAAAAAAAAGTTAAAATTATGTCTTATCCACAATATTTATTCGTTGCATGACGGATGGCATAGCCGTGGCCATTCGTTTCAGTTTCATTAAATAACAGTCTAATTAATTCAAGCTTTCATTCAGTGCTCACATAACCGTTTAAATATTGCCTTTTATTTCATAATATATCATATTTGAATGTGCTTCTAGCTTGTGACATCCGTAAGGAGCTTTTGAAAGATGTCTTCCATTACAATAAAATAAATAAAAATTAAAAAAACCTTTTTATTTTTAACTAAACACAATTACAACAACAAAACGTTATTCATATTGATGGGTATTTCACCACCCCGAAGTTTTCAGGAGTGGTATTTTTACACCTTGTAAATATACAAGGTGTTCCATAAGTTGTGTATATAAACTTCAGGGGGCTAAAGTACCCATCAATATGAACAACTTTTTCTAAGGAACCAACACTGTGAACGCGAAAAAAAAAACAGCTGTTTCATACATTTTAGCCTGGTAGGTATTGAACTTTTGTACATGTTGTTTCATAGTGATCCTTATGATTTTTTTGCATTTGACTTACCGAGCCCAATTTTTTTAGCAATATCTATTTACTTATAACTTTCAACAAAATACCTATACGATTTTTTTTCATGAATCTCCTATTTTTTATTCATAAATCCAATTTGGGTTCTAATTTTAAAAGCCTATGCATAAGTATGCATACCCTCCTTTGATTTCATTCCATAGACACGCAAAATACAAACGAAAACAAAAGATAGGAAAGAAAGCGGAAATGGCGGGAAGTCGGGTGTGAGCCATCAATATTTGCCTCCGTCGATAATGTAGGGCGAGGCCTTTACGTCCACGTCAATCGATGGGGCGTCTCACTAACCTACTCCCCATGCCATCCGCCGAGTCTTTAGCTATCCTATCTTACTAAATAAATCACAAGCTTTCACAACTAAATATCTTTATATAATAAATGATCTCTGGTTACCAGGTGCTAGTATTACACATAGAAAACAGAATAAAGATCACCGTCCGCAGGCAAAGTGCCTAAAAGGCTGGCAACATTACCTCTTTGAATAACTGTATAATACAAACCATTTGTGTGTCGTAAATGTGTGTGTGCTCTAAAAAAGTTCTCTTTTCAAAAGTTTAAAAAAGAACAATGGCCGCACGCAGACAAATTGGCGGGAGTGACTTTGTGTATTGTACTATTTCGTAATGCTATTATTTGAAATAGGAATTCTCAGATTTGTTATTGTGATTAACTAATGAGTAATTGATAGACTGTGGTTTATTCAATTTAGGTACTCCTTTGACATAATCAAAATTTGTGCAATTTTGGCTTTGGCAATATTCTGAAAATAAAATACTTACGCGTAAATGTAGTCTACTTTGTGTAGGTACCAATCGTCTGTATTTTGGATTATGCTTTGCATACAAATTTGTAACTTTCAAAATGGCGTCACAGCATATACATATTTAAATAAACATATAAATACAAACATAGACAAGTACAATCTTTTAAAAATAAGAACTGATTTTCATGGATGAGCTTTTGCTTTTTACTGTCATGCTTACATAATACTAACAGTAATATTATCTGAAAACATCATATTATTTTATAACATTGAATCCGACAACTTTATATGAGTTTCGAAGAGATTAGGGTAAAGTTTGATTCGCACACACGTACCCACAAGGGAGTGGTTACATAAAATGTTATGAAATTGTTATAGGTAAACTTGGAACTCGTCATTTTGTAATGTGCCATAAACCACTTTTATCTCGTCAATGCAATAAACGGATGAGCCTTTTGCAAACTGAAGAAAGAAACAAATTATGCATAAATTATTGATAGCCTGTTTTTGCCTTCAAGCAGCGTGGATGTGTTTCGGTTTGAAAGGTGCTGGTGAATAAAATGATGAACTGTGAAATTAATTATCTAATAATGTCTTCTCTTCTCTTCTCTTCTTTTCTCTTTTATGACAGTTGCCTGCTGCTATATATATATATATTTTTATACAACTAGCTGATGGAACAAGCAGATGGCCAACCTGATGTTAAGTGGTAACCATTACCTTGAACAAAGCATTGCCTCGTAAGTCATGCACGATAGGTACGTGCCCTACGATGCACTGCCCTGCGTCCATCAACTTGAGACATAGAGATGTTAAGCCCCATGCGCCTGTAATTACACCGGCAACCACACTCTTCAAACCGAAACACAGCAACGCTGCTTGGACGCCTCGGACGAGCCCTTCACAAAGAGCTCTACTACCCTTAGAGTAGTATCTATATCTAGTCAAACTGCGGAATGCGTTTGATTTATTAGATCTACTGCATTTGAGCTCTTTACAAAGCTTTGCTCGAACATAAACCAATCAAAAAGCAGAATGATAAAACCTGTGAAATAATAACACAAAATTTTCCAACATCCATTTGGAACTTCAGTCATCCAGTATTGTATGCAAAAAACCTAAACGGTTAACTTAAAAACGTATACCCATTCAACATGCGATTGAAAGGAACGTCTCAAGATACTGAAATTATGCTAAGCATGAAATGTGTAGCGGGACGAAGGTAGGGTTGCCAAGCGTTACTTACCAGTCAAAAAACCTATCATATTATGGAATATGCCTTTTTCAGTCGCCAAAGAGCAACGCTGTGTTTCGGTTTGAAGAGTGTGGTTGCCGGTGTAATCACAGGCGCATGAGGCTTAACATCTGTATGCCTCAAGTTGATGGACGCAGGGCAGTGCATCGTAAGGCACGTTCCTATTGTGCGTGACTTACGAGGCAATGTTTTGTTATAGGTGATGGCTACCACTTAACATCCGGTGGGCCACCTGCTTGTTCCATCAGCTGGTGGTATAAATAAAAACAGTTACTGCAAAATGTGTGTATGTGCCAAAATATTATTATTGGACATAACTCTAATTACGGGAGGTATTAAAGATAAATTAAAGAATTTAGAGTTGGTAATTCGTACTATGATTACTATGGGATCTGACGTGCCAGGAAATAAAAGTCGTGAGTTTTTTTTTTGTTTTTCAGTCAAAGTCTAAATATTTATTCAATTGAATCACGAGAATCACTTTGAAACGTCATAAAGCTTGGTTAATCTAGGTTTAATATGATTTTCTTGATACTTGTCCATCAATAATTAATGTTGCTTGTTTTTCTTATACTGCATTTTACGATGATGGACCAGATAGGTAACTAGCATAGATGTTGGACAACCCTATTTAAAAAAAAACGATGGTTGTGGCACTACTTTCTGACTTAAAGAATTTCTACCAAATCTGTCACAAGCATATGAGTAGTAGAGTTCTTAGTGAAGGGCTCGTCCGGGGAAGTACTACCACCACGCCTTTTCTGCCGCCAAGCAGCGTTGCTGTGTTTCAGTTTGAAGAGTGTGGTTGCCGATGTCATTACAGGCGCTTAACATCTCTATGCCTCAAGTTGATGGACGCAGGGCAGTGCATCGTAGGGCACGTTCATATCGTGTGTGACTTACAAGGCAATGCTTTGTTAAAGGTAATGGTTACCACTTAACATCAGGTGGGCCATCTGTTTGTTCCATCAGCTAGTTGTATAAAAAAAAGCTTAAAATAGTACTTATCCAAGCTCCAATAACAATAGCCGTCTTAAAGGTAGGTTTTCAGCGACTCGAAGCTGGAATCTCGTGCTGAGGGTACTGGCGTGGTAGAGAAACAATTCGGTAAGTGCACCCATACGGCATTGTGACACACGTCTGATGGGGTCATAATATTCAGTGGTGGTACTGCGAAAGAGCTGAAAAGCGATCCGTAAAATGCGTATATGAAAAGTTGCCGCTGCATCATGAATATCTAGCTAAGATCATGATCTCTTGTCTATAGGATGATCAACAAAAATGTTTTATGAAAAAAATAAAATTGATAGCCTTCACAGCTCAGTTGGTAGTAGCTCTGCCTTCTACGCCGTAGGCCATGGGTTCGATCCCCACCGAGAACAAATATTTTTGTGTAATGAACATGGATGTTTGTTTTCTATCTGGGTGTTATATAATATTATAAGTAAGTACTTACGTATGTAAAAAAAAGTATATATGTAAGTATATACTATGTATCAGCTATCTGGTTCCCATATTATAAGCTTTGGCTTAGTTTGGGGCTAGATAGTGCTGTGTGGAACGTCTACCAATATTTATTTATTTATTTAAAAGTTGGAACAAGGAAATACCTACATGAGTAAAGCTCACTTAGCATACTTACCTCTTTCGCTTCATTCACTCTCATTCATCATACATGCTCATCGGGTCAGGGTACTTTTAACCTGGCCTTTCTCCAAAATCGACTAAAGATATATATAATCTACTATTGATATAGAAAAATAAAAATATTCTACACTGAAATCATAACTTTGTCCAGTAGCACCCCGCAGGCCACAAAGCCTCCATTGTGCCCTGAATGGGGCGCAACACATTGTGCGCGGAAACAAATTTTTTTAAGAACGCATTCTTTTTATTTGTAAAAATCTTGCGAATTTTCAACGGGTATTGTTTCAGCGTTAAGGTCCCGTACACTCCGTGAATGGTTAATTTCAGATGAATGTAGAGGATTTTAAACAAACAATTATTTGAAAAATGAAATAATGTATCTTTATCTGCTTTTACGATGAAAAAGTATTATTGAATTCGCTCATACATTGATACGCGGCTTCGGTTTAGTAGTAGTGATTGCTAACAAGGATATTTAAGGCGTTATTCCATTATTAGGTTCGTTCATGTTTCTACCCCATTTCTACCCATACTACCCACTATATTGCTACCCATTCTACCCATTACTACCCATACTACCCATAATTACCTATACCTATAATACCTATAATATAAAGGCATTACTACCCATTACTACCCACTATATTGAGTAGTAATGGTTATTATGGGTAATTATGGGTAGTATGACATTTCAACCCATTTCTACCCCATTTATACCACATTTCTACCCCATGTATAAACCCCATTCGTAATATTCCAGATTCAAAAGTAGACTATATCCTACGAACTACGAATAACGAACTACGAATATCCTACGAATATTTGTTCTAAGTTTCATCCCGATCGGTTCAGTGGTTATAGCCACATACATCCAAATATCGTAACTTTCGTAAAGTATTGGTAGGATAGGATAGGAAAATGAAGTAGGATAATTTGTTCCTAAAACCTACTAAGTTCTAAGGTATTTCTATTTTTATTTAAATTCACGTAGTTTTTGTCGCTTGAGCTATTTATAATACCATTATAATTAGATAAATTGTGTGAAAAGTCCACCAATATTTTATATTATATCAATATTAATTACTAACATAAAAAAAAAACAAATTACAATATCGTTTTATAACATTTTAAACGCTTATAAACAATGTTGAGCCAAAAAAAGTATTGTATTGAATGAAAACTTTTACTCCAAACTCTATGGAACTCTAAACCCATATACTAAGTCCTCGGCAACATCGTATGAATATACTGTAGCTCTAAGTGTATTGGAAGCGTGTGGTTTTCTTCATACATTTTCATTTCTATAAATTAATGCTTACATATTGTTTGCACGTTCCCTGTACTTTTTTTTCCGCTCAATATCTGCAATTGGCTTCTTAGCCATAATCAGATTCTTTTCTGGGTTTGATAGGGTTGGGATGTGTTTCCAGCAAAGCGACACCGTTCAGTTTTAAGAGCTGGTCAGGCTCTCTGGTCTAGGTTGTACCTTTCATAAAGAGCAAAATAAATGATAATAACCATGGTAGATATCTCTTAGACCAAGTAAAGGTTCTTAGAGGATCTCTAAGTCGGGTAGCCAGAGGTACGTCCAAATAATACATTTGGCATTACAATGTACCTATCTCTTTTTTTTGTTTGAAATAAAAATGATTTTTGGCGTTCGTCCGATGCTTAAAATTTGATACAATGTAACACAAAATCAATCATAACACAAAAACTGAAAAACTGGACATGAAAAGTAAGTAATATAAAATTGGCCGGCAGCATGAATGCTTTAGCAGTAGATAAAATACAAGCTGGTGCCCGCGACTTCGTCTGCGCAGGATTAGACACATAATATCTATATAAATTGTAGCCTATGTATTTTGATGTTTAAGCTATATTATTGTAAAGTTTCATTAAAATACATTCCGTAGTTTTTTAAGTTTTTACGTGAAATAGTAACAAACATCCATCCATCCATACTTACAAACTTTCGCGTTTATAATATTAGTAGGATAGGATATTCTAATAAAAATGTTGTCGCATTACTCTTATACTGTGGAATGAGCCACCATCGGAGGTTGTAGGATCAGCTTCAAAAAAAAAGTTAACTAAGTCCTTCTGCAAGGTTTTTTAAATATCCGAATATGTATCAGATCAGGGGCCTTATGCTCACTTCGAGCGAGATTATCTCACGGTAGAGATGACGTCATATCTCGTTCGATAACTATTTATCCCCATCTAACTCCCCAAGTTTCTCATACAAAGCTCGCTCGAAGTGAGCATAAGGCCCCAGGGGCCTTATGCTCACTTCGAGCGAGATTATCTCACGGTAGAGATGACGTCATATCTCGTTCAATAATTCGTTGACCTTGCGTCTCGCATGAACTTTGTATGTGAAAATTGGGGAGTAGGATGGTGAGAATGGGGATAAATAGTTATCGAACGAGATATGACGTCATCTCTACCGTGACATAATCTCGCTCGAAGTGAGCATAAGGCCCCAGAAACATTACAATTTGTCTGTCATGTCATGATCTTGTTTTTTTGCATATATACAAATAAGTCTGTCATGTCTTGTTTTTTGGATATAAACAAATGATACAAAAAACTGGCCAAGTGCGAGTCGGACTCGCGCACGAAAGGTTCCGTATCTATAAAAACGGCAAAAAATCACGTTTGTTGTATGGGAGCCCCCTTAAATATTTATTTTATTGTTTACTAGCTCTTACCTGCGGCTTCGCTCGCGCACGTTTACTAGTTCACTAGAATACTTACAAATAGATATGATTGGCAACATCTATAATAAATAAATTGTATTTTCTTCCCCATGGAACAATCTTGAGCCACGTAATTTTGTCATAAGAAACAGGTACTAACTGACAACTTGAAGTTCCTGCCTCTTCGATTGTTTGTATAAAATATACAAAAAAAGAAAAAAAACAAAAAAAGTCGGGATAAAAATTACCCTATGCCCGTCTCCTGGTTCTAAGCTACCTTCCCACCAAGCGTGAGCGAGCATGTGAGCGTGTGAGCATGTGAGCATGTGAGCATGTGAGCGTGTGAGCATGTGAGTATGTGAGCATGTGAGCGTGTGAGCATGTGAGCATGTGAGCATGTGAGCATGTGAGCATGTGAGGATGTAAGCATGTTAGCATGTTAGCATGTGAGGATGTGAGCTTGTGAGCATGTGAGCATGTGAGCATGTGAGCATGTGAGGATGTGAGGATGTGAGCATGTGAGGATGTGAGCATGTGAGCATGTGAGCATGTGAGCATGTTAGCATGTGAGCATGTGAGCATGTGAGCATGTGAGGATGTGAGCATGTGAGGATGTGAAGATGTCTCGAAGGTACGTCCATTTACCCACATTTTTCAGTATCATAACACACTAAAGAGGATTTAATTTACAAACTTCATTGATTAATTTAAATTAAAGTGGATTTATTCATGACAACTGCAAATGGTACAGCTATTAATTGTATCCTTTTTTTTACGAATTAATGATCCCGCTTTAAAAATAATTCCCTTATACTATACCACTTAAATTAAAAGATCAACGGATTGTTACCCTGGCTTACATTTAAAGGATGTCTTTCATGCATAAAATATGTATATGTATTACTTGTGGCTTCCCGCGGCTTCGCACGCGTTGAAGTGGTGCCGTGATTGAGCCACAAACATCCAAACATCGTAACTTTCACATTGATTTGTATATTATTAGGGTAGGATTTTAAATACCTACGTAGGTATAAGAGATACCTATAAACGGCCATTACCTATATTAGGTAGGTAGGTATAGGTACTCAGACTCAAAAACTTGCCAAATACAACAAAGACAACCTTACACGGAAAATATGTACTTATTTGTTCAGGAGGTAGTTTTACTTTGCAGGGGTAGTTTTAAAATATTGAAAACGTGATTTTAAATAATTTATTGTGGTGTATATTTACTTCAAGTTTGAAATCTTTCGCACTATACTAAAAATCTCCCATACTAACTTTTACAGTCATTTGCACCCTTTGCAGGGGTAATTATCAAAAGTTGAAAGCGTCATTTTTAATTAATTATTTTTTAGTATATTTACTTCAAGTTTTAAGTCAATCGCACCACGCCTTAAAAAACTCCCATGCAAACTTTGACATCCCTATGCACTTTTATTAAGGGTAGTTTTAAAAAACTAAAAATGTTTTTACTATTTTTTAGCTTTGGAGTACATCTACTTCAAGTTTCAAGTTTGTAGGTTCAAGGAATACAATTTTTCATACCAACGTTTTCAACCCTTTTTACACCCTTAGGGGTTCAATTTCCGAAAATCCCTTCTTAGTAAACCTCTACGCCATAAGACCTATGTACTCTTTAAATTTCAAGACTATAGGACCAGCGGTCAAAAATCTCCCATACAAACTTTTTAACCCTTTGCACACTTATTAAGGGTAGTTTTGAAAAACTAAAAATGCCTTTTCTATTTTTTTGCTTTGAAGTATATCTACTCCAAGTTTCAAGTTTGTAGGTTCAAGGGATACAATTTTTCGTACAATCGTTTTCATCCCTTTTTACACCATTAGGGGTTGAATTTACATTAATCCCTTCTTAGTACACCTCTACGCCATAAGACCTACGTACTCCTCAAATTTCAAATTTCTAGGACCAGTGGTTTAGGCTGTGCGTTGTCTATATGTCAGTCAGTCGGTCAGTCAGTCAGTCAGTCAGTCAGGACTTTGATTCTTATAGTATTAGAGATTAGTATTTGTTGTTATAGCGGCAACAGAAATACATCTGTGAAAATTTTAACTGCCTTACTAGCACGGTTCATGTGATACAGCTTGGTGACAGACCGACAGACAGGCAGACGGACGGACAGCGGAGTCTTAGTAATAGGGTGCCGTTTTACCCTTTGGGTACGGAACCCTATAATCTGACGTTTCTGAATGTTTTCAAATAGGCAACGCAACGACAACGCTCCTAAACCCCAAGTATGAGTTTTGCTTACCATATTTGGTTTTTCGTTTTACGTTTTTGTTCCGTGTTCATTGCGGGCTTTGTATGAAGATGCGATAGAGATACCTACCGATACGGAACTTTATGTTGCAAGTATGATGAAAATTAGTAGTAGAACATAAAGTTCCATATCGGTATCCCTATCGCGTCTTCACACAAAACCCGCAATGAACACGGAACAAAAACGTAAAACAAAAAACCAAATATGGTAAGTAAAACTCATACTTGGGGTACTGGTGTTGTTGGTGCCTATGGGCGAGGTGACCATTTACCATCAAGTGGGCCGTGAGCCAGTTTTTCTGTCTCTTACACAAAAAAAAAACAAAATACTATGACGACTTGAAGAAAACAAAATATAAATTGGTTCGAGCTTATAAAAAAGTATCGTAAGTCCACTTCGCCGTAAGACAAGAGATTCTACGTCTCAAGAACCAGACCTCCTTGAAACTTATGTTTCCACTGACTTACGAGACTGAAAAAAGTGAACAAACTTACAGGAATTTTCAGTGTTCACAGTTGTTGCACTGCTGGTCTAGTGGTAGCGGCCCCGCCTTCCGATCCAAAAGGTCGTGGGTTCGAAACCGGTCGTGCACCAATGAGTTTTTTCGTTCAAAAGTTAATGTGCACAATGCCAGTACTCTCAAACGGTGAAGGAAAACATCAAGTTCAAGTGCTCGAAAGGAGCTTCTAAAGGCGCACAAAAAATCCTTTCACCACACTGTTTCGAAAGAAACTAGTGACACGGCAAGAGAGAGAGAGTGTTCACAGTGCTTACATATTTTTGAACGAAGAAATAATGTTTTTTTTTTTTTTTTTTATACAACCAGCTGATGGAACAAGCAGATGGCCCACCTGATGTTAATGTTATATGAGTGAGAGCATTCCACTATGTTTGAATTCAAATGCGTCTGTATTTTTAGGGTTCCGTACCCATACATTAAAACGGAACCCTATTACTAAAACTCCGCTGTCTGATTAATGTTTTTCATTCAACCTGATCGGTAAAAATTTCAGCCACTTTTCTCAACATTTTGATTACAAAATTATTTAATTTGATTGATCGATGAAATTGTTTTTCATTCGTTAAACAATTTCACTTACGTTTAGAACACTAAGATGTGCTGATAGTAACTTTTGGATCAGCCACTGACTACCCTTTTTAACACCCTTATTGAACTTGTGGTAGTAGTGTGAAGATAGAGAAGGTATCGTAGAGCACGTTCCTACCGTGCGTGACTTACGAGGCAATGCTTTGTTATACTGAGTCGCGAATACACGTGTTTTTTTTAATTATGAGTTAATACATTAATTACTTCGTCAGGTTCATTATTAGTTTCGTTATTAGTTCGTCAGTTATAAAAGCAAAACATTTGAACTCAACACAAAGAAAGCTCCCAAGTAAAATCAGGGTAAGGCGGGGTAAACATACCCACCGCGGAAAAACAATAAAACGTCCATGTTTTGTTCTTATTCCGCAACGGCGTGTCTTAGCGGACTCTTCTGACTTCATTTTACCTGAGACGGGATTTTTGCATGAGTAGCCACCCGCTTTTACTCTGTAGTGCTGTGTGGAGGTTTTATCGATGTCGTTAAATGTTTTATTGATGTCATAATAATGGCAAATGGCTAGAATTTAATAAATTCAAGGCTTTTCGTTTTGTCACTGTTTGTTTCCTTTGTATCTTTTCAGAAACGTAGTTATCAAAATATGGAATGTGTGAAAATAGATTTAAATAAATTCAAGGATTGTTTATTTTGTAACTATTGGCCTTGCTTATACTCTTTTTCTGAAAAGTAACTACAAATGTTGATGAAGAATGATGCATGACTTACTAATAAGTAATCACAACTATAGTCGCGTTAAACTCTCGCTGCAGGCTCGGTCATAAGTTATCGGAACGAGACAGCAATATTGCTCTCTCTCTCGCACTTAGGAGAACGAACGATCTTTTTGTTTAAGCGTGTGTTAAGATGATTTATGACCGAGTTTGCAGCGGGAGTTCAACGCGACTATAGGTTGAGCACTGACCGAGCCTGCAGCTACTACATACTATAGTATGAATGTCAGGGCTAGGTATATATCTTGAAGCTATTCTATTTTAGAATAAAAAAACAAAATACGGCCTAATGTTTTACGTTAAACCTTTTATGTATTACCTGAAATGTACGTTATCAGACAAAATTATCCACAATGGAAAAATAATAAACAGCACCAAACTTCATTTGATTATCAGCAAAATATTTATGTGGGCAAGCCTGAAAATTACGGCTTAGAGCATTTTCTTATTTGGCTCACTAAACTGTACATAAAATATCAACAAATTATAATAATAGACGCCTGTGAAAGTCTAGGGATAGAGAACAGAAGTTCTTGACGGAGCCTTTAAATAATTATTAGTCAAAGGCCTCCCTATGTAATAAAAGTCTAAGGGAAAAAGCGACCTAGAAGCAGGCACAAAATTCCAAAAGAGAGGATAATATTTGCTAAGTACTAAATTTTTTTGAGATCGGTTTTTTGTTTTAAAACGTTGTTTTAAGATAAGGTTGCGGTACCAGCGCAGCCCTATCAGCATCTCAGTAGGTACATTACTCTCCAAGATCTCGACCTACGGAACCAAACCTATTTAACTTCACTTGAGGACGTACTGCAGTAATCTCGCTCTGGAACTCTTAGGATATTTTTCACAGTGTAGATGTTATGATAGGATGTAGAATTGAATTTCAAATTTAGAACCAATTTTGATTTTTCATAGTGTAAAATTGATAGAATGTAAAATAGAATTTTGAATTTAGAACCAATTTTGAAATTGTAACTAGGTAATTTAATTATTTTGTCTCATTGAAATATCAAACATAGCACATCCCCGATGTACAACACACAGATAAGCACTGCTCGCTTTTATGTCCATTTAATAAGCGCCATTTTTCTTAGCCCTTGTGCAGCTTGATCTGTATCCGTGTATACTATGTTTTCATATATATTTTTTAATCCTAATTGTAGACCCAATGTAATTATTTTGTAACAAAGGAATGATAGTGGGGTCATCATACTTTGACTTCAGCCTATGACTTATCTCACGTGACCGGATAAAAAGTAGTCCATACGCTATTCCAGGTCACGTGCTATAGGAAATCAGTTTTAAGTTTCATGTAAATCGCTTAAACCTTTACGGCGTGATTGAACCCCCAACCACTAAACCACCCCCTATCATCTTTGTAGAATGGACATACATATGTACTTATGTATACATACAAAAAATGGTATTCATATTCCATCTGTTATATGAAATTAATCTTACCTCTTAAAATCGTACAGTCGGTTACATAATTTTATGCAATAAAAATTCTTTGAATCTTTTTAAATTCCGTATTCCCGAAATCTCCGCTTCACTATTTAGCATACGGCATGCAGTTACAAATAATGACCACAGCTAATATAATGCACGGCTAGTACACTTCTAAAAGCATATATATAGAGGTAAAATATGAAAATAACAAAAATAAATGCGGTTTCTGTCATTCAAATCAGCCATCAAATCAGCCATTAAACAAGAGTAGGTGACCAAAGTCGATAATGAAGCGTTGCCAGGAAAGATTTTTACAAAGATAAAGAAATAAAAACTCGCCTTTCGAAGGATCTCATGTCGACTCTCCGAGAGAAAACCGTAAAAGAGAGTTTCTCCACAACTTACGCGTAAGCGGGAAAAATGACGGTGAAAAATGAGCTGTTGTGCGCTGAAAACCAGCTGTCTTGATTCAGTCTGTGTAATGACTAAAAGGAAATTGTTAGCGTGCCGCTTTATTTGCGTATTTTTGGGTGTCTACCCGCCCCCTTTGTTTTTCGGCGTGTGTGTACAGGGGAGTCATTAATTTTTTAGGCTCCAGAGGAAATGAGAGGTTTACTTAAGGGTTGATTTTTGGGAATGTGGAAATTAAGAAGTAGGAACATAGCTTTGGTTCACAATATACAAATAAAGTTAGTTAGTTTTGGCTGGACTGTACCTAATGCTTAACGTGGCTTAGCTTTTTTTTGAGTTAAGTAACATGCCTTTTCAACTTTTACTACCTCTTTTTTTTCAATGTCAAGAATATGAACATGAATATAAAATTTTGTTTTGTAGAGGTGAAATAAAAACATCTAAAAAACTAAACACCCGTGTTTTCATTTAAAAACCTACTTAAGATGGCAAATTTGTTAAAGCAAAAAATAGTTAGTACCAACTCCATAAAATGTCTCGCATTGCAACGTCAGTGTTCGGGTGAGTTGGGGTAACTTGGTCCGCAATTAAAATTATAATTTTTGGCAAACTCATCCCCCAACGTGTATCTATATCTTTGACTTGTCCCGCCGGCGCTTAAGGTGACGACACAGCTAGAGAGATTATCATTTAATTAATTGTCTGTAAACGTAAGCACGTGTTTGACCTCTTAAAATTAAAAAAGTGGCAAAACTTTGTGATAGTTTCTTTAGGAACTTAGAAAAAGACGCAAACTTCTAATGATTTATCTTAAGTAGTGAATGAAAACATGAAAAATAACAACTCTTTTAACGTATTAAAAAAAAAATGTGTCTCGGGCGGAAGAGGCAGAAAATCAAATGTTGGGCTAACTACTTGCATGACAAATACAGGCATGCCAGTAAGCGTATACACATGAAAGTAGTAGCCATGTGCAAGTAGCTTTCATGGAAGTGTGCCAGCTACAGTCATGTGTATTCCCGCCTGAGAGTGCCAAAAAGTTCTTTCTATCCAGCTGGTATGCACCCACTGTTGGGTATAGGCATCCTCTTTAAAGCGCCACTCTCTCCAGTCCTGCACCATTCTTCGCTATTGCCGCCCAATTTTGGAATAAAAATAAAAACTTTATGGCAAAATCGACATGAATTATTTTAATACGAGATTAATTGTGATTGAGTAACCGGGAGATAGATTCTATAATTGTTTGTCAAGTAATTTGTAAAACTGGTTGAGTGAGCTCGGTGTGCCGCTAGGCGGAACTTGACTTCCAAAAATACGTATCTTCCTAGATTTGGGCGCCCCAAACGTCATTGTTGAGTGAACTCGTAATATTTAAATATTCATTTCGCTTTTAATTATACTGCGCATGTGAGTGGGACATTGTTTTATACTTTTTTGGGACTTGGGACAGTCTTATTTGATTTAGCATCAAAAGAGATGGATATTTTGACTTTTATTCATGGCTGCAAATTAATTTTGAAAACCTTGCTTGATTGTGACAAGGCAGACTTAATGTGACTTTGGGAAACCACGTGCTTATAATGTTTTTTAATTATTTCTTATTAGCATTAGCTCACGTTTTTGATAGCGTGGATACAATCTCGTAATAAGTTTCCCTGTATTGTGGATCTTCAACTGTGAAGGAAAACACCGTAAAGAAACCAATTAGTATTCCAACAGCGGCGATGGGTCTGCAGCCTGTCACGTATGGAATGCAAAATGTAGGTATGTACTAAATGTATCTTATCGCGTCACTAGTTCTTTCGAAACAGTTAGGTGAAAGGATTTGAAGTGCGCCTTAAGGAGACTCTTTTCGAGCACTTGACACATGTTTTAGAACTTTTTAGTTTCTACGACAAGCCACCGGTTTCTTCTCAATAATTTCCAGAACCGTTTGTGATTACTGGCACTATACACCTATTCCATCATCATGTGTTGTGTAGTAAGTAGCTATTTCATTATTGGCTAATTTATTATAGACATAGACTTATAACAATAAGTCTATGTCTAACCATCTCTTTGCTTTGTTTCTCACCAATAAAATGTATATAAGTACCTATAATATAAGAGTAGTAGAGCTCTTTGTGAAGGGCTCGTCTGGAGAAGTACTACCACCATTCTCTGCCGCCAAGCAGCGATGCTGTGTTTCGGTTTGAAGAATGTGGTTACTGGTGGAATAACAGGCACATGGCATAACATCTGTATGCCTCAAGTTGATGGACGCAGGGCAGTGCATTGTAGGGCACGTTCTTAGGGTGACTTACGAGGCAATACTTTGTGTTGATGTTTTGTTTGTGGTGATGGTTACCACTTAACATCTGGTGGGCCATCTGCTTGTTACATCAGTTAGTTGTATATAAAAAAATATAAACACATCTGGAACCGCATTTACGTGAAAAGTCTTGAAATCTGTAAAACAAATAAGCCAGACAGCTTCACACTCAATCTGCGCGAATCAGCCAACCGCTAACTTCATTTCCATCCATAAACCTACCTTCAGACGTGTGCAAAATTGAATCGCTAAGCGAAGCGAGGCGCGTATAAGTAGTCGCCCATCGGCTAACAGTTTTACACGTAATCACTTTACGTGTCGCCGTCTTACCCCTAACTCTCCTTAAAGCTGCTCGTCCACCAAAGTGGAACTTGAGACAATACAAAAAATAGTAAACTTTTGAATTTTTCTAACTTAAATCATTATTATGACCTGACTAACGTATGTGTGTCTATCTACTTTTGATATCACTTTTGGCAAGCAGATAGTGTTAGTGTTCTCCCTGATGCCTACCTAGAGTCACCTAGCTTTAAGACGTGATCCTTGTGATTTTATTGAATCACAAGCCCTTTGAGAACCTTTTGACTTTGACTTTGATGCACATCTAGTGTCGCCTTATAAATCCAAGGGAAAAATATTCCATCTAGTTTCCATAGGTTTGCTTAGTTTGAGGCTAGATGTCTAATATGTGTTTAATTTTCATTTTAAACGGGATATTTACGGGGAAAAGTGAGAATGACACCAGTAGTAGTGTAATTTGCAATAAAAAAGTGCGAAAGAGGATGGACCGTTTTGTCCGCCAAGAACATTTGTTCTTACTCATTTGGTCTTTAGTTCGACCCGTGACCATGGCGCATGCAACTGTGCCGAAATATCGGGAAACAATCAAACTCACAAACCATGATAAATATCTAATTTTAAATGAAAATTATGTTCATAAACATGATAGTAAATAAAAGGTTATGATGCTTTGTATTGATGAATTTCACAAATTTTGAAATTGACATTATTTATATTTAACTTGTTTTAATGACACTTTAGTTGTAATTGAAATTGCTCTTTTCTTACATTTAATAGTTTTTTTACCTACATTTGTTTAATAAGACATTTAATTAGAATTTATTTAATTTGGCATGATATTTTATGCTAATAATTTTTATTATTTTTGTTTATTGTTTTATTTTTATAAATGTTTATATGCCGTCAAACTGGACTAGCAAAACCTAAATACTTACCCTAATACCAATTTTGTACCTAGTTTCTATGAGAATATCTTTATCTTAAATGGGTTATTTGCATTAACAAAAGCTTGCAAACTAATATGCAAACTATTGCAAAAAGAAAACGTGTGTAATGACTGTAATATTACGCGGTTTCCATAGGTATCATTTGCTCAATCATATAAAAGATGTCTATCGAACATGCAATCACATGAGTAGGTACCCAAACACAAAACTATCATAACACAGCCTCATCTTAATCTACCCAACAATACAACACAAATAAATACACAGTAATTTAATTCAATTTACCTGTTCATTGCAATTTCTTTTCACTCGGAACATTTTATCGACGGTAGGTATCGGGAATGCCAGCCCCAAACAAAGTTACCTCTGGCGTGATTACTTTTCCAGCATTGCATTTAGAGTTGGCGTAGCAGATGCAAATAGACGGGCTTAGAAGAAAGATCTGAGAAGCTACTTAAGACGAAGACAAGAGCTAATGTGACTCTCGCTCGCACGTTTCGACATGTTGAAAGATCACGCAATACAGTGCATCGTAGGGCACGTTCCTATTGTGCGTGACTTACGAGGTAATGCTTTGTTATAGGTGATGGTTACCACTTAACATCAGGTGGGCCATCTGCTTGTTCCATCAGCTAGTTGTATAAAAAAAACAAGTACGTTAACAAGTAAGTTAAATTTGGTACATACTTACATTTTGATGTAGTTGGTATTCCATAAGTGATAGGTTGTAAGCCCATCGCAGCTGTTGGAAAACTAACTGGTTTCCTCGTGATGTTTTCCTTCACCGATTGAGACCACTGACATTGCGCAACAGATTTTTAGATCCCAAAAAGTAGTAAAATTGGCCTGTACTTTTTTATTGACAAGCGTGTAAAAATTTTCGCCTGTAATTATTATCTGATTGTGTGTAAAAAAAAACTCGCAAATGGTTATCTCACTCACTGTCACTTTTAGGGTGCCATTGGAACCCCATTTAAATTTTGTGGTATTCGCCCGTCATGTATCTGTCCATCCCTCCGTCATAAGGCTGTATTGATGATCTAGTGGTATCAGTCCCGCCTCCCGATCTTATGGACGTAGGTTCAAAACTGGTCGTGCACCAACGAAAAATTATGTGCACAGTGCCAGTACTCGCAAACGGTGAAGGAAAACACCGCGAGAAAACCGGCATGTAGTAGAACCTAAAAAGTTCTAAAACATGTGTCAAGTGCTCCAAAGGAGCCTCTTTGAGCGCACTTCAAATCCTTTCACCACACTGTTTCGAAAGAACTAGTGACACGACAAGAAGAAGTAGGGTTGTATTTTGTAACTAAGCAGCTGCAAGCGGCGTAAACAAGTAACTGAAATCGAAACCAAGCCAGACCAACATTACTTACAAAAACATACATGAAACAATTACAAAACATATTACCTGATTGAAGTATTACACGGATATTTATCGCGTTTTACCTGTATTATTTAATTTTCCCGACGTTTCGGCTATGTTGCAATAGTCTGTCTGCCCGCGACCACGGCTATTGCAACATAGCCGAAACGTCGGGAAAATAAAATAATAAAGGTAAAACGCGATAAATACCTGTGTAATACTTCAATATGTGTGTTATGATCGCGGAAGTTTAAAAAATACTATACATTACATGTCCGGAATTTTTTCAAAGAACAATTAGATTTTTCCGTCTTTTCCGCTGTCGCTAAGTAACCCTACCTGCATTGCATTGCGAGTTGCTATTTATTGCTCTCGGTTCACTGGACGCTTCCATTTGCACTATATCTGCATACAATGGTGTTAAGAAAGGATGCTTCTGATAAACTATAGGTCTGTGTACCGTTATCTACATGTTTTGGTCACACACACTTTCTAAATGATAAGGAAAATTGGGGCAAACTATCATAGGGGCAAGTTTTAAGTAGAACCACACAAATATTGCTGTCTGAGCAGTGATGCTTGCATTGCTGAGTTCTTATTAGAAGGGTATGGGTGTCGGTGAAAATACAGGAACATGAGACTTATCACTTAAGTCTTAGAGTAATTGGTGTTATTGGCAGAGGTGACCGCTCAATAAAAAGTGGGCCATACACGTGCTTCATAATATATTAAAGTAGGTAGGGCAATCAAAGTTATATTGAATTTTATTTTAGAGAAAAATTCAGTTTAAAAAATTATACGAAATTGTACTAAGCCCCAAAACTTTTATGCAGATCAAATAAGTAGGTACACCCTTTAAACTTAGCAAAATTTTACAGCCATTACATAGTAAAGTATCAAAGTAACAGGGTATTTTAATAATCTTTCGCAACACCCACCTCATAAAAGCTTCTAACGACTCATAAAGCACACGTAAACAAAAATCCATTATTATTCATCTACGGACTGACGTGGCGAAGTCAATGTCTATCTTATTTCTTTTATAATTATTCACAGGGAGGCGAGCTTACCCCACCTTACCCCACGAGGAGGGATGGGTGCGATAGAGAGAACGTCTTGGTTTTTGCGGGGTTTGTTTCAAGTTTTTTAGGGGGTTAAACCCTTTCCTGAACATGACAGGAATTGGATCATTAAGCAGGCCTAGCTAAGCTTATATTGCACCCCTAACGGTTTCTTCTATCGTCTTAAATAATGTGTTACTTCGCTTGAATTTTAAAAGGAAGGGGTAAATAAACAGGGTTGTGGCAGAGAATTTTTATTTTGTCAAAATAGTTGCAATGTTAGTTGGCGGCGATGGGTTTGCAACCTGTCACGTATGGAATTCCAACTTCCGCAAAAAGTGGGTTTATGCCAAATTTTATAATTGGACGGACCTCTGACTCTCTTAGACTTTTTGAATGTTGAGTTATTACTTGCTATGTGAGGGGATGTCTACCGTGCCTGAGGATCAAAGCTGTTTCAGTTTTAATAAATAAATAAATATAGGTGGATTTTCCACACAGCACTATCTAGCCCCAAACTAATCCAAAGCCAAAAGCCAACTAAGCCAAAAGATGGGAACCAGATAGCTGATATAATACATATAAAATCCTTTTTTTTATTTGTAAATACATACTTATAATATATAACTAGTACTCATAATATATAATAACATCCAGCAGAGAACAAGCATCTATGTTCATCACACAAAATGTTTGTTCTCGGTGGGGATCGAACGCACGGCCTACAGCGCTGAAGGCAGAGCTACTACCAACTGAGCTGTGAAGGCTGTGAAATAGTTCCAGAATTCCTAAGTATAAACCGAAAATCAATCAGTAACAGTAAATCGGTGTCAATAAAGCTATAAGAGACGACGACGCGACGTAGCCAATAAAACTCATCCTAGAAGCTCTATAGTTGGCTTCGTCACAACTCACCATCAATAGAGTTCAGTTCAGCTTATTTATTTCTCATAGGCACGTTATACAAAACCAAACAAAGTCAAAATTATAAAAAAAATATAACTATATAACATTGTAAAAAAAAACATAATTAACAATAATTATAATGGTATTAACTTAAAGAACTGGTCCACAGTAGCCCAAAGTAGAAGCGACTGGAGAGAAGGAAGGGAGACCTATGCCCTGCAGTGCACCTAATACCTATAAATAATGATATTGTGGTCGACGGAGGATCTTCAGTAAGTTTTGAAACAATGGTTGAAGATGACCTTACTATGAATTAAGTACTTATAGAATTATGCTAAATTAGCGTCCCTCTAGAATATTTGTTCTTCAAAACAGTTTTTTTCCTGGATGCCTTGTATACTTACAAGTAATTGATGATTGCAATCTGAAGTTAAAATAAACTCTGCTACCCAACGAGCTTTTCAATAAAACTAAATACGAAGTAAAGAGTACAATAAAAATCCATTTCAATAATTCTATAGAAAATTCATACCAATACATCGCAGTGAATAACGGAAGATCGATTGTGAAAAAAAAAACTAACCACTCCATTCATAACTCGATATGAGCCGACCTAATCAATTCAGATGGAACACGGGGTTAAACTTCTGAGTGATAAAATAATACAGCGCACGTTAAACTGATCAGTATGAACACTCTTACGCCTCGCTAAATTCAATTGACACCACACTGGAGCTGCAATATTGTAATATATTACATTGTAACAAGGATCATACAAAAGAGCGGTAGGAAGCCGTAAGTTTGTTGCCTGTTCTTCTAGGCTTTGGTCGCGTGGAACTGGCACCTAGAGTCACATAAGACGTTTCAAAGTGATCCATGTGATTTTATTGAATAAATATACTTTGACTTTGACTGATACAGTTTTTTATACTACTTGCTTATAGAACAAGCATATGCCTAGTAACCATCACCAAGAAACAAAGGCTACCATGTTCAGGCTTTTTTTTTATACAAGTAGCTGATGGTACAAGCAGATGGCCCATAATGTTATGTGGTAACTAACATCTATAACAAAGCATTGTTTCGCAAGTCACACACGATATAAACTAAAGTCAAAGTCAAAAGGTTATTCAATAAAATGGCAAGGATCACTTGGAAACGTCTTTAAAGCTAGGTGAATCTAGGCGCCAGTTCCACGCGACCAAAGCCTAGAAGAACAGGCAACAAACTAGCCTAACGACGCACTGTCTTACGTCCATCAACTTGAGGCATACAGGAAGCTTCATGTACCTGTAATTTAAACGGCACTCACATCCTTTAAACCGAAACACAGCAACGCTGCTTGCCAGCAGAAATAGTTATTCATTATTTCAAACAGACTAAAAAATTAGAGAAATGGTGTACAGTGATAAAACAATATCAGTTATTGAACGCCTCTTTTCTGCTGGATTTTGCTAAGAAATTGCAATGGCTTGCAGATAGAGATAGTCACAGCTGAACTAATAAATTCAGAGATGTATTTACTTATGTCGTTAAGTCGTTCCAAAAAACTTCTTCTTTATTTTATAAAATAACCGGTAGACAGACTGATAAGTACTGATGGATATCTAATTTAGTTTCTTGCTAACGCATGAATTCAGGCTGTGTTCATACGCTACTATCACTCTGAGTAAAACGAACTCGCATTGGTACTAGTACTGCCGTACTGCTTATGAAATTATACCGCGGAAAATCCACGGTTCGAAATTCGAATGTCGAGGAATTATTCTTTTCTTTTTTGACGATTCCAGCCAGTCTGTAACGTAAATGGGTTAGAAAATTGAATGAGTTTGCCTCAACCATGTTATGTTTGAGTAAGTGTGTGTCTGGAACATCTGCGTTTTATTGGATTTGTTTGGCGCTAAGTGGCGAAGGTATGTTTTGGTAAAATAAATTTCATTACACAGATTGGGTACGAAAAGAGTCGCTCGACGTAGATTTTTTTCGTGTTGGTAACATGATTATCGTAGTCATGTTATGGGTAAGTTTGATGCATAATCATGATGTATTAAGTATATGTTTGATGTATTATATTATATCAGCTATCTGGTTCCCATATTACAAGCTTTGGCTTAGTTTGGGGCTATATAGGGCAGTTTGGAAAGTCCACCAATATTTATTTATTTTATTTTCATTTTAATCAACAAACGGTAACCGCTTTAAATCCGGCGGGCCGTAAGTTTGCTAGTATACTTTGTTGTATAAAAAAAAAACTAAAATTGTGTAAGATATTGAATTATGTGTGTGGAATGGTATGCATATACATAGTGTTTCTGATAGTGGCTTTAAATGTAAAAAAGCTGTGCTTAGTAATTTTTTTTACATCTTTTATGTGTATTTAACGTTTATTTCCATAAAACTCGCAACAAAACGCGATGCAAAAGCATCGCCCTACATCAGTAACAAGCTCAATGCAAAAAGGAATCATAGAAAAATAATGAGGTTGCATTGCATAACACTTTTCCATACTGGGGCGTACCACAGAGCATAATACTCTTATAGACTAACGAGACGTCTCAAAGAGTCTCTGCTCACATGTGCCTGATGAAAGAGTTCGATCTGTCAATGCCTTGCGATAGGAAAATTAAAAATGTCTAGACAGCGCAGCGTTCAATGTTTTGTTCTCAAAGTTGGAATGATGGTAAAATTGATTTCTAAAATTGAAATCTGAAATCATGATGTAGTAACCTACCGAATATTATGATAGGTTATAAATAAAACAGCCTTGTATTTGTTGCTTGTTTTACCGATCTAGCTGCCATTATATTTGTTAGTAACAATAACTTAGTCAAACCACAGATAAGGGAATAGATACTAGTAGTCAATTAAAAAGACTGCTTAGTTGAAATCATGTTAACTTTACAGACTTTTATTTACATCTACCCCGTTAGGACATGTACAGGTGAAGGTTTTTTTTTATACAACTAGTTGATGGAACAAGCAGACGGCCCACCTGGTGTTAAGTGGTAACCATCACCTATAACAAAGCATTGCCTCGTAAGTCACGCACGATAGGAACGTGCCCTACGATGCACTGCCCTGCGTCCATCAACTTGAGGCATACAGATGTTAAGCCTCATGTGCCTGTAATTACACCGGCAACCACACTCTTCAAACCGAAACACAGCGTTGCTGCTTGGCGGCAGAAATAGGCGTGGTGGTAGTACTTCTCCGGACGAGCCCTTCACAAAGAACTCTACTACTCTTAAAAGTGAATGTCAATAGATCTGAGGTGATGCCTACCGTGCCTGAAGATTATTTCGTGTGACTATTTCAGTTTTTTATCGGACTTGTGCGCTATTGCCTGGCTTTACGGTAAGCTATGACGAAAACTTTGAAAGCCTCAAAACTTTCATCACCCAGTTTTAGCCACTAACTCATTTAAACTTTTTTGAACTAAATTCGTATGAAAACACGATGTTAGGCTAGCTCGTCTGTATGAAAAGACCATTCATACTAAAGACGTATGTTAAAATATTATGCAGAGCAAATTATGGAAATTGTAAAGATTCCCATGCGGAATAAATCTAAAGACGTATGAATGTTTGAAAAAGATGAAAGAGTTTCTTGGAAAAGGACTCCGGATAGCTAATTAAATAAATTAGTGACGGCTAGAACGCATGGCCTGAAAGCCTTTAGCAAAAAGGCAACCGAGACGTTCTCTTCATTAGCGACAAGAAAAGTGATGTCATTCCGTTGTGACACAGGGAGGTGTGTTCCCCCCGGTGGTCGCTCGTCGACTGACTTCGGAACACCCGGCGGGGCGGGGGTGGACGGCTTTCTCTTTCATTTTTCCTTCGCTCCTCGGCTCATCCAGTTACATCGTTCTTATGTTTTATTTTTAATTAAAGCGTACGCAAGTCGGCGGCGTAGATCTTCCCCCCTCCTGCCGGTTGGGGGGAAGTACATACGCCGCGGGTGTTGATGATTTTTCAATGGGGAGAAAGAGTTCCCTCATTTTCTTAAGAGAAAATTGCGTTTTGTTTTCGAGTATTCGAAGTCTGTAGTAATCGCTTTTGTTTCTCGAAAGTTCTACGTTCTGTGCATGTGAACGTAAATTGTGTGCTTTATAAGTTTAGCGAGAATTGTGGAGACGGTGCAGTTAAGGTGTTATGTGCATTTCAGGTTTTTGTGCTCAAGTTTACTGTTTGTTTATTTACGGGTTTTAATTCAGGTGGTTTTCCTTGTTGTCCTTGTCATACCATCGCGAAATGACGGAGACAAACTGTTTTTAATTACCAGTTCTTGTCAATGTCAATTTATGTTTAAATACTTGTATTCATTGTAAATAAATGTCACTTTATGGTTTGTTTGAAACTTTGTTTGTGCTTCTCTAGTAAGTATTGTTTTTGGTATAATCAATACTTTTCAAAGAAGGTATTTTGGATAAAATACGTTCTAAAAACCTCTTAGTTACGAAAATCTCCTTTCATTATCCCCTAAAAATGTACAGCCACATACCAACAACACATTACGCAGCGTCTCAGAAGTTAATGTAATGAAAAACAAAAAGGGCAAGAAAAGGGTGCGTTAAGTTCCGCCGAAAAACGAGAATTTGTAAGAAGTCCACCCCCTTAGGAGTAGGGGGGCTTGCCCCCTCGTGTGCGAAAATAAATTGCCAAGAATAATAATTATAATGAAAGCGAAAGAACGTATAAATTAGTGGGGACGCTCGAGACTTAAAATTCGCTGGTTGTGTGCGTTTAATGTTATTCAAATATTTTTTACATGTTTGTGTAAGAAAAACAAAGTAATGAGCTGATGACCGCATTTTTTTTAGGATCTTTTTTTCAATTAAAATCAACTATTATGAAAGTTGACATGGCCAACAGAACTGTTTTGTGCATGGAGCTGACTAAGCCACTGATTATCTCACGATGTTTTCCTTCAACGTTTGACAGCTAGCATTGCGTATTCGAATAGAAATATCCAGAACAATTAGGATCGCAAGGCAAGGTTGCTAGTACTAGTCTACCACTGCTTTATAAGTACATACTATTATTTCTGCGATTTTATTACTGTACCTATCACCTAACATTTCATAATTCATAATAATTCATTTAATGCGAAAATGGGTACAAGTTAAATCATGTCAATTTAAATTATATATCAGCCATATTACAGCATGCAACTTTTATAATTATATTACTATGTAAATTAAATAGATAAATCAGTATAATACGGTAAAAATAAAATGTCAAAGAGTTAATACTACTATATACACTTTTAAATATAATAATTAATAGGAAATAAAAATGTCAGATATCAAATTTGTCAAATAAAGGGTGTAAGGGTAAAGTAAAGTAAGGTAAAGTGTATAAGGGTGTTGCTTTTGAATCAGCAAGTATTATTTATTTAAACAAAATAAGTAGCAAATAAGTATTAATTATGTTTTCTTTTCTTCTTACCATTATATAAAAAACAGCAGCAAAAAGCAGCATTTGGCATCCTTTTCCCCGATGATGACACTTCCATAGCTCCATTTTAATTGTCTGCTAGTACGTGCCGGAACGCCTATGGTCGCTCTGATTTGGCCCACTCTCCCCTCATTATGGCTGCGATATTATGAAGTAATGGACATTTTTACACGCTTTTACGCACTCGGATTTCAGTTTTACTCTTTAACTGCCTTTTTCTAAAAGTTTTGCCTTTGATAAATACGTTGAAAATATGTAAGTACCTGCCTATCTGCCTAGTTGCAAATATTATGTTTATAATTTCAAAGTTTTTAAACATCGCAGTCTTTTGTAAAAGGTGGAAGTTTTCATTCTCTTGAAGCCACACTTTTCATTTGATCAATAAATAATATTCATGGTATAAAATTTAAGAAAAGTATGTCTTCTAAAGAGGGCTGCAAAGAAGATGATAGCATAAAGACTTTTTAAGTACTTATCGTTCATGAAGACAATACAGTTCCTTGCGCTACAAAGGGCTTAAAAAAATATAGTTTCTTACAGAGAACCGTCTCAGGGCGTCTTAAACGTATCAATCAATACACAACATAACATCAAATATCGCGATCGCCAGGATACGAAAAAGGGGGAACGAAAAAAAACTAATTAAAAAAGCAATCAAGGTTTTCTTGACGGCGCTCACGTTCGCCCATATCGTCTTACCCCCTACTTCCCGGGGTGTTTTGCCCCCTTCTCCCCGCTCGCCATAACACCCTAAAGGGGTGGGCTGGGTTGGTACTAGATTTACGTAACACGTTTAAAGTGTGTTTTGATGAAGTAATCATCCCATTTCCAAGGACTGCGTTTAAGAATTTTGTGGCGTGGAAGGCGACATTTTTTGCCTCAACTCTTTAATCTGGATTAGTTAACGAGCTGTCGACGTAATTTGTAGGCAATTTACTGGGTGCTGTGTAGGTGTGCTTATTGTGAGTAGTACGCAGATGAGATGCCGTAGGAACTTATTGGAAAAACGCCGGGAAAAGACTGATGTTAGTCGCTAAATGAACACTGGGAAAATGCGTTTTTTTAATACAAACTACTAATTTGCTTTAGTTATTTTCTAGGGTAGAATAGGGTTTGTATTTGGTTTGACAAATTCCTTTTTTGTTCAGATAGTTTCCATAGAATAAGTCTACAGCTAACAATGAGGATGGGTTAAAATGAATTTTTGAAAATAGTTCTTCTTTTATTTCTGGACAAAGTCTCCGCGAAAACGATATTTAGATTTTATTAGTTATCATTAATTAGGCATTTAACGTATTAAGTATTACTTAAACAAGTGTGAAGTTTATTTTAACAACTGCAGATGTAGCTGAAGATAATGGTAGCTACAATTATCAAAAAATTACATGGGTATGTCATAAGACCTACACATATTACCTACCCGATTTTTGTTGTGCACTTTCCTTTATATTTCGTGGATTTTCATATTTCAAAACACCTACTTATTATGTAACCTACTTTATTTACAGTAAATAACTGACTAATTTAAAATGACGAATGATTCATTTCCTCTATTTCAGTCATTTGTTTCATATTCTCACTGAAATAAAACATAACTACATAATAAAGAAATTGAAATTCCTCGTGTCCTTAAGAGACATCTTGTCCTAGAAACAAGTGGGCAAGACATGATTTACCAAGTTCCAACTGAAAATGAATCGTATTGTTTGTAGCTAAGGTCGATTATTGTGGAAATCTATGTCGGTTTATTAAAATACTGCGGCCGTGCAGGTACAGAGGTAGAAATAAAAACGAGGCAAAGCAGTTACTTTTATGAGGGCGCGAATAAGATGTTTTGGACTCAGTCTAAGGAATGAAACTATAAAAGCGACGCACACGGAACAGAAAAAACTCTATGCACGTGACACTTCTAACTGACAAATCTCTCGTACCGTTTCAATGACAACCGCGCTGTAGAATAAAGTCTCACAAATTGCAACCACGAACAAGAAAACAGAGCGTTGGAAGGTCTTCACCCGATGAACTGAAGACATTGTTAAGTTTGCAGGAAGTCGGTCAACGGAGAGGGCTTAAAATAACTCTCCCTGATTAGGTGCGAAAGACTGCAGCTTATGTAGTAGACGTCTGCTTGATTTCTGATGATTTAATGACTGAAAACTCTTATAAATGTATTCATATATGACTTTAGCGACGGAGCTTATAAGTTGAAAACCTACATGACTTAACAAACGCTTTCAACTTGGCGATTATTTTCAAACCGTCGCGTTCCTCAGCGTTTAAAAAACCCAATGCGCGGTGTCTTCAGAAAAATAATAAAATGCCGTTCCACAGCCGTAACAAGCGTCGTTGGAACAAAGCGCCAGCTCGCTCAAATAATTTGTATCAATTTGTAAAAATGCACCCACTTCTTGTCCGACCCCCTAACGAGGGGGACATCTGAGCACGTAATAATTACGTCTTTGCATCTCTCGAATCCGTCTTTGTGACAGAAAGGAGATGTAAATAAGAAAGGATTTATCATACTCGTAGCTTGTCGCTGTTTTGTTGCAGATCTATGGCGAAGTTAATAAATATTTAAGCGAAAGTATACGACGACAGGCAACGGACAGGCTTCTCAGCTCAGTTGGTAGTAGCTCTGCCTTCTGCGCTATAGGCTGTGGGTTCGATCCCCATCGAGGAAAAACATTTTGTATAATGAACATAGTGATGAATGCAGTGCAATCATCACTATCATCAACCTATGTAAGTCCACTGCTGGACGTAGTTCTTTCAAGTCATCAGCTCTTTTCATTCAGTGTTTGCCAGCAAAATTTAGAATATCGTCTGACTCATCTGCGAAAATCAAACCCTCTCGTCTCAGTTGACCAGTCACCCGCTACACCACAAAGGTCGTCAGTTCACCATTATTTTGTCTCATTTAGCGGTTCAAAGCGATTTTATCATCATTATAAGGTAATCATCATCAGCCATGATATGGGAACAAGCGATGAACGCTTCGTTGGTCATTCGTATCAGCTCCATTACATCTCGTTTCTTCTTTGTATGACGAAATTGACAATTGTTTTACGTCAAAAATATGCTTGCATGCATGCATGGAAGCATATTTTGTTTATTATATAAGTTACTAGCGACCCGCCCCGGCTTCGCACGGTTATTGTGGGTTATCCCTAAGAGATTATGCTTGTATTATGCATATAAACCTTCCTCTTGAATCACTCTTTCTATAAAAAAAACCGCATCAAAATCTGTTGCGTAGTTTTAAACATTTAAGCATACATAGGGATATAGGGACAGATAAAGCGACTTTGTTTTATACTATGTTGTGATGATTGTTACTCGTTATTTGCAGCCTGCTTGCAACCAGCGAAAAATATAAGCACGGAAAATGTCACATCTTGAGTACAAATAAATAAATAAATATTGGTGGACATTCCACACAGCACTATCGCGCCCCAAACTAAGCCAAAGCTTGTGATATGGGAACCAGATAGCTGATACAATACTTATATATCTTTTTTTTTTTTGTAAATACATACTTATAATATTATATAACACCCAGACAGAGAACAAACCTCTATGTTCACCACACAAATGTTTGTTCTCGGTGGGGATCGAACCCACGGCCTACGGCGCAGCAGGCAGAGCTACTACCAACTGAGCTGTGAAGGCTGTCACGTAACGTATGATAATTATCAGTGATTGGCTCATCAGTACGTTTGTCGCGATCCAGTCGCAAGTAACATAATAAGGGGCACAATTTGCCTCATAGGCCTTTATTTACTAGAATGTCAAAAGATAAACAATGCTTGACTTGGCTTGACGTGACTTGACTTCTTGTTGCTTGTTGTCACAATTCTACCATGTACCGTCCAAGTGTCCGTTTCATGCTATAGTTTCATCAACTTAGTGGGGGGTGTGTGGATAATGCTTATATTAATGCCACGAACAAGAAAAAAAAGCGCATTTTTCAGTTTCAAAATCTGACCGCTTTTTCTAGAGGGTGCTTTTTCTGACAACTTATCTCATACCAAAAAGCTTGATCAAGTACGAAAACTAGAAAACAAGTTTTTTGGTGGCAACCTTGTTGGATCACAACAATATTGTTGCTAAACTTTTGAATGTTGTTCTCCCAAACTTAATTGTTTGTTATTTTGATATCTACATTCAGAGGTTGTATATCTACAATAACGCTAAAATGTGCGAGCGAGAAATTGTTTGACGGTTGTCTGTCAAACTGTTGTTATAATACTTAGGAACGTGCCCTACGATGCACTGCCCTGCGTCCATCAACTTGAAGCATACAGATGTTAAGCCTCATATGCCTGTAATTACATATTACACCGGCAACCACACTCTTCAAACTGGAACACAGCAACTGCTTGGCGGCAGAAAAAGGCGTGGTGGTAGTACTTCCCCGGACGAGCCCTTCACAAAGAGCTCTACTATACTCTTGATACAAGTAAGATACAAGTTTGTTGTCTGGTCTTCTAGGCTTGGTCGCCTGGAACTAGCACCTACATTCACCTAGCTTTATGATGCTTCAAAGTGATCCGTAGCACTGGCAGTCTAGTGGTAGCAGCCCCGCCTTCCGATTCTAAGGTCTTTTGAAACCGGTCGTGCAGCAATGAGTTTTTCTGTTCAAAAATTTATGTGCACATTGCCAGAACTCTCAAACGGTGAAGGAAAACATCCAAAGGAAACCGGAATGTCGTAGAACCTAAAAGGTTCTATAACATGATTGTGTCAAGTGCTCGAATCACCACGCCTTTTTCTACCGCCAAGCAGCGTTGCTGTGTTTCGGTTTGAAGAGTGTGGTTGCCGGTAAAATAACAGGCGCATGAGGCTTAACATCTGTATGTCTCAAATCGATGGTCACAGGGCAGTGCATCGTAGGGCACGTTCCTATCGTGCGTGACTTACGACGCAATGCAATGTTATAGGTGATGGTTACCACTTATCATCAGGTGGGCCATCTGCTAGTTCCATCAGCTAGATGTATAAAAAAGGGGACCCTTACGAGGCGCACTTAAAATTCTTTCGCCACACTGTTTCTTAAGAAACTAGTGACACGACAAGAGAGAGAGAAAGTGATCCGTGTGATTCGATTGAATAAATACCTTTAGACTTTGACTCAACCGATCGAGTAAGTAACCAACTTTAACGTCACACATTAGCTCTTGTCTTCGCTATAAAGCAAGATGAATCTAGGTTTTTTTTTTTTTATACAACCAGCTGATGGAACAAGCGGATGGCCCACCTGGTGTTAAGTGGTAACCATCACCTATAACAAAGCATTGCCTCGTAAGTCACGCACTATAGGAACGTGCCCTACGATGCACTGCCCTGCGTCCATCAGCTTGAGGCATACAGATGTTAAGCCTCATGTGCCTGTAATTACACCGGCAACCACACTCTTCAAACCGAAACACAGCATTGCTGCTTGGCGGCAGAAAAAGGTGTGGTGTTAGTACTTCCCCGGACGAGCTCTTCACAAAGAGCTCTACTACTCTTAAGGTGCCAGTTCCAGCTTAGTTTCTACCGATTTAAGTTGTTAAGTAAGGACTCGACCGATAGAGTAAATAACCAAAGAAGCTAACGCCCGAGCAAAACAAAACTACACTTCAACAAAACGATAAAAGTAATTCATAGAGCTACATTAGCATAACCGCGTATGGGGGTTATCAAGATGATCAACGTGATTGTAGTGTGGCGTGTGAGCTTGCGTGTACGGGGCCTAATTTCAGCCTCGTGTAGAGCCGGCCTAATTCAGCTGCGGAAGTAGTTTGGCCGACGCTTCATTACCCTCATGTTGAAGGGAACATGTGAGTGGCAGAGAATCATCATTATTATCATCAGCCTGAAGAAGTACACTGCTAAACATGGGCCTCCCCTATACATTTTCAAAAAGAACGGTTTTGAGCCCTCTCCATCCGCCGACTTCACGCGATCCCACGATATCATCGGTCCATCAAGGAACATTCCTACCCTTTCAGTTTGTGGTCGCTTTTCAAATCTTTATTCCCCAGTGGCCGAGACCAAGACTGGACTAGTGAGAATTAACTACTTACCTTTACACCTTTGACGTATCAGTTGGTTGTTGGGCGTGGGTGCGAATCTCACCAAAAACCAACAATTGTGCTGTCTGGGTACTTATCATATTATACAAAAATAATGTATTGACAAAAAAAACAGAAGGTAAGTAGGTATTATATCAGCTGGCAATCAGTTTCTATATGAAACCAATAAGTATATAAAACAATATGAAGGTTTTGCGATTATCCATCAATAGAAACATCAGTTGTAATCTAACTTTGTTAGCAACTGCAGCTAAAATGTAACCGCATAGCCGACATATTTAGGTACTTATTACAAACAGAAACTTATTGCAACAAAGTTACGTAATCAGCCAGCAGATTCCATCCCCAGAACCCATCGCCTCTTTCGGAGGCGATAAAGGAAACACATCAGGAGATCAGGAGAGGAGGATTGGCTAATCCGGGGAAGTACTACCACCACGCCTTTTTCTGCCGCCAAACAGCGTTGCTGTGTTTCGGTTTGAAGAGTGTGGTTGTAATTACAGGTTGGTATGCCTCAAGTTGATGGACGCAGGGCAGTGCATCGTGGGGCACGTTCTTATCGTGCGTGAATTGCGAGGCAATGCTTTGTTATAGGTGATGGTTACCACGATAGCAGCATCCTAGGTACTTAACCAGCACTAATGGGTAGCCAGCACCAATCTGCCTGCCTAGCTAGTTGACTATGACAACTCACCCAAAATAAGCATGAGCCATGCGAATAAGACACAATCTTGCAAAACCAACATTATTTAATGGAATAAAAACCCCATTTTCCCAGAATTGTGAATGTAAAGTGGTTAATCATTAATGGTAGTGCGATTACCGTAAATTGGTCCGCGGGGCACGGCTATGTCACGTTCGAATATCAAACAGGCTTGGGCAACGCCACTTACTGGCCATGGCCAATGCGTGATGTGCTGACTATACCTGGAGGAAACGAGGATAAGTCAAATTTTACCGTTTTTTAACAGGGTAACTTTTTAGCAAATAAATTAAGCTATGTGATGTTAGCTGCAAGCATGATCTGCGCAATGTCAGTACATTATGTTATTCTACGTGACATCACACTTTATACAAATTGAGATTTTTCTGATGAGCTTACCTATATATCGTCGAGCTATTCCGTAAGTCTCAGCACAATATCACACATACTGTGCATAAATACACGACTAATAACGATATGATATCATGGTATGATAATATTATGATCAGAACAATTTTTTTATAACACAACCACAAAAATAAAGATAGGCAAGATAATTAAAAATCATAACAAAATCACATCGCAGAAACGGGAAATTTAAAAAATACCAAAAAAGAAGAGAAACGGAAAATTTTCAAAATTCAAGTTACACCTTTTCCCCAGTGCCCCGTAGGATTGTTTCGCCCAATCTGTCGTATACTCTATCCAGTCCATATTCTGCGATTAGCATAATTCTTCAATGATCCGCTGCTCTATGCATGATGTCGGACGATTGGCTTCGACGTACCTACTGGGTTCAACAATTATTGGTTTGTTGATTGCAAGATTTTTATTTTCGTAAAAGTTATCGTACTTCCCAGTAAAAAAATACTATTTTTAATGCTTATAGCGTCTACTGAAAGTGAATTTTTCATACTGAAAGTGATGAAAAATAAAATAATTAAAAAAAAAAGTTTTTGTAAGATATCCTAGATGGCGGTAGTACTGGTGGGGCCTTGAACAGGAAATGCTTATTATATTGTTATCTGCGCCGGATTAATCAAACACCATGTTTCATTGTTTTTATTGTTACATAGCTAAATATTTTCTCGTTGAATAAATTCATTCAAAATTCAATTCAGCGTGTTGACTAAATTTAGTTTGACATTTCTAAATTTAAACGCAAATCACATAAAATGTACAAAAGAATAATAAATGACATTTTTTACGTGTTTTTTTACTAAATTGAGTAACTTACCTAATTTTAGAGCTGTCACACTAAATCTAAGTTTACGATGGCACCAAGAGAATAGAAATAATAACTAAACCACTTTTTACGAAATTTTAGCTCGGAATTAGCAAAATTTTAGGATTTGGTGACAACAAAATTGGGGCCAATGTCACCTGATGGATAATGAAAATGCAGTCTAAGATGGAGCACGCTTAGCTATAATCCACTTGTTCACTCTTGTTTTATGTTTATGTTGTTTTATATTTTAAATATTCCTAAGTAACGTTCTGGAAATACCAACGTCGAGGTAAGGAGTTTCACTCCTTGGCAGTTTGCACTACAAAAGTGTAAGCAAAGCGATTCGTGCGAAAGTAGATTTAATAACTCTTTATTGTTCACCGAGACAAAAATTTAGGCAAAACAATGGGCGGCCTTATCGCTGAGAGCGATCTCCTCCAGGCAACCTTGTGTGGGATGTGTTGATTGATCATCTTTTTATTTTAAGAATTTTCCTCATTGCAAATGGTAGTTCCCGTACCAATCTATACCATAACTTTCAGCGATTTTTTGTCGTCCTTCTATTGGTGGAATCAAAATATTTGAATATTTAAAAATAAAATCTTATTCCCGCCGTGAATAAGGTGGAATGGGAGAGCGTTATGATGTAGGTTCCCGCGATATGCAATAATAGCCACGTTATAAGACAATCGTTAGAAACAAGTGCGACTAAAAATGTACTATGTTGAAATGGTAATTAATAAATAAATAAATTATTAATTATACATTTTTATGGTATTTGTTAATTTAGAGGTAATTAAAAATAATGTAATATAGTCCACTTGAATACATTTATAAATAAACCTAAATATTGTTAATACATTTCTGTTGTCTGAATTTAAGTTTATATTATTGATGTATTTTGTAAGGATCATACAAAAGAACGTTAGGCACCAACCCGTAAGTTTGTGTCTGTTTTTGTAGGAGTTGGTTGTTGTTTGTTTGTTTTTTTTTGTAAGTTGTTTGTCGCGTGATACTGGGACCTAAAAATTCACCTAGCCTGAAATAAACACCATTTTACGTTGACTGCTCAGGGACTATTAGAACTCGTTATGTATTATGTATGTATGTATTAGTACTAAACTAGTTCTAGATTTTTTGTTTATTTTTTTTATATTTAAAATAAACAAAAGTATTTATGCGTGCGTTAACACGTAAAACGCTAAAAACTATTTTATCATAATAATGTTGTATTTTTTATACAAAGTGTTCCAATACTTACTTGTGTTTAATTTCAGGGGGCTAAAGTATCTATCAATATGAATAAGCTTTTCTAAGGAACCAACACAGTGAACGCGAAAAAAAAAGCTGTTTCATACATTTTAGCCAGGTAGGTATTGAACTTTTGTATGAAACAACTGTTTTTTTCGCGTTCACAGTGTTGGTTCCTTAGAAAAAGTTATTCATATTGATGGGTACTTTAGCCCTCTGAAGTTTATATATACAAGTAAGTATTGGAACACCTTGTATATTAACTTGTAGTACACCAAAGCAGCGTGCACACTGTACAAGCGAGCGCACACTCCCGGTAACGAGTCGGAACGCCACGATTTTGCGTGAATTAGAACAACAATAAATAAATTATCCGAGTCGGCTCGGCGGAGGCAATTTACCATCTGGGTGCACGTGTGCTCGGCCCTTGAGGCTTTTTTACCCGACTCTTCTCTTTTCGTGTCACTAGTTTCTTTCGAAACAGTGTGGTGAAAGGATTTTAAGTGCGCCTTTAGAGGCTCCTTTCGAGCACCTGACACATGTTATAGAACTTAAAACCCGAATGTCCAGCAAAGTTATATTATAAATATAAAAAGACAAGGGGCACATAAAAATTGACTGAGTTTATGAAAAACAGAAATAGCTTCACGACCTATATCACAGACACGGTAGATATCCCCTCAAATATTTTGGTACCAAATACTAATTCGAGATTATTTTGTCTAAGACGGAGTCAAAGGTACGTCCATTTTTTTTTAATACAACTTGCTTAAGGAACAAGCAGATGGCCCACCTGATGTTAAGTGGTAACCATCACCTATAACAAAGCATTATCTCGTAAGTCACGCACGATAAGAACGCCCCTACTATGCACTACCCTGCGTCCATCAACTTGAGGCATACAGATGTTAAGCCTCATGTGACTGTAATTACACCGGCAACCACACTCTTCAAACCGAAACACAGCAACGCTGCTTAGCGCATAAAAGGCGTGGTGGTAGTACTTCCCCGGACGAGCCCTTCACAAAGAGCTCTACTACTCTTAAAATTACATTTGGCACATTTTGCAGTATCCATGACAAGTCGCAGCCCTTTGCAAAAAATAGAAGTGCCTAATTAAAAACAATCCCCAACCAAAACACAATTCCGATCCAGATTGCCGATCGGAATCGAACCTAACAAGACCAGTAATCACTTGCAACCTCTAACCTTCTAAACTACCCAAAGCCACATCAGTACGGAATGTAAACATCGGCTCGTCTCCTAAGGCGCCATCTGTAATTTCTTAACAATGCACTCAACGTGTCCAGAAAAGCTTCGCCTATTCCTTTGCACCAGAACCCCTCGTTTTACGGCTAAATTGCTTGAGAGAAGGAGGGGGAGAGGGTCAAGTTACGTTGGTTATGGAGTACACGTTTGATCGATCTTGGATCTTACCGAGGATATTGCATATTTATCAACCTTTGACATGGGTAAGTACGGAGTAACATCTTCATAGCAAAGAGGTAGAACAAATATGTTTGCGGTGGGAATGTGTGCTCGGGGATTTCTGTTTGGAATTATTTAAGTAGTGTTCTGTATAAACAGTTCTTGAAATGGTTACCTCTCAGCACCAGGTAGGCAGGTCTTGGGACTTGTGTTTAATTTGACACTTTTTGTCTTATAAAAGGAGATCTCCGTTTTTAAGAGTAGTAGAGCTCTTTGTGAAGGGCTCGTCCGAGGAAGTACTACCACCACGTCTTTTTCAGTGGTGTAATTACAGGCACATGAGGTTTAACATCGGAGCAGTGCATCGTAGGGCACGTTCCTATCGTGCGTGTCTTACGACGCAATGCTTCATATAGGTGATGGTTACCGCTTATCATCAGGTGGGCCATCTGCTTGTTCCATTAGTTTTATAAAAAAAAAGCAATCGTATTTTTAAAATACGCAAATTTCTTTCAAAAAAAAAAGCTAAACCAAAAGTCATAAATTTATTATCAGTGCAAAATCAACATAAAGTGTTGCAAACTAATGATGTGTCCATACGCGGTTATTAACGTTATATATAACCCTTTGTTTGGTGTTTCTTTAACATAACATAAATAAAAAAATATGCACCTTCCATGCAATATGTTGTCTCAATAAAAACCATTGGAATTTAATTTAATTATTTTGATGCTCTCACAATGTAATTTATACAACAAATAAGATTATTTACCTAATAAGATACATTTATTATAAATCGTGTTTGCTCTATAAGTTTCCATATCACTATCTTGATGGCTCGTGATCCAGAAGTGGCTAGGTACAGTCACCTACAGACATGTAAATAAAATAAAAATTAAATGAGCCTTTACTTCTTCTACTAAATTACATGCTTATTGAATACATACTTTTCTTAAAACTAAATATTGTAACATCTAAAAACGGTTTGATTTCTTTATCTAATATTTTTCTGTAGTAGTGGACGCTTCCTAGGCGTAGAACACCCCCCCCCCCCTTTTTTCCCACTGTGCTCTGTTTCTAGCCTTTACTTTACAAACATGTACTTATTTCTTATTCTTAATTTGGAAATTATTTAACATGGAAGTTCACTTTTTTATCCATACATACTTATAATTGTAATATACTACGTCGCGCCAGATATTATAAGTATGTACGAAGAAGAAGAGAGAATGAAGAGAAGATAATTATATAAAAAAAGGATCCTTCGCTCGCGTATGAGTAGAGATTGCTAACATTAACTTAAGGTTCCCTTTACTAACTCAATACAAAGTTAGTTCATGTATTTATTAATTTAATAGAAAATCAACAGGAATTACAATAATACAATAGCTGGGTGTGTGTATTAAAATAGGCCAATATTAGATTTTCATATATTAATCATATCACAAAAAAACTTTACTGCCCTCCAGTATAGTATTCTATCCCGATTTTAAATGCTTCTCAAAGAGGCACCTTTCGAGCACTTGACACATGTTTCAGAATTTTTTAGGTTCTACGTAATGCCGGTTTCCTCACAATGTTTTTCTTCACCGTTCGGAAGTACTGGCACTGCGCACATAATTTTTTTAATAAAAAAGCTCATTGTACACCTAGTTTTGAACTCACGACCTCGGAAGACCTCGACGATCGGAAGGCGGGTCGCTATCAGTAGACTACCAGACCAGTACTCACCAGTACTCTATTAAATTACATTCTAACAAGGATCATACAAAAGAACGGTAGGAACCAAGCCGTAAGTTTGTTGCCTGTTCTTCTAGGATTTGGTCGCGTGGAACTGGCACCTTGAGTCACCTAGCTTTAAGACGTTTCAAAGTGATCCTTGTGATTTTATTGAATTTTAATTACCAACGAAGCTGCGAGGGCTTTTGAAAACTTGGGACGCCAACTTTTCAAAGGTCATAGTATCCACTTGTGTCGTCGTCTGTAGTGACGCCTCGCTCGTGACGGTGTGATGTACACCCTGAGGTCTGCACTCCGTGGTAATGACCGCACATAGGATGGACAAGCTCTTCTTCTAATAATGTATTCGGTAGAGTTTGCAATCATCTTTACTTAGGTACTTACTTGTATTTTTTTTGTAATCCTGTTATTATTATTATTATTAGGGCCGGTTTCACCATGCTCTGTTAGTAACTAATCAAGGATTAAAAGACCGTTAAATCTAACCTTAGCTGTCAAACGCGTACATTTTGACATATTTAACGGCGCTTTAATCCTTTGTTAATCTAACAGAGCATGGTGAAACCGGCCCTTAGCCTTATATGTCCCACTGCTGGGCAAAGGCCTCCCCCTCCACTCTGAGCTGTCTTAAAACAATAAAATCAAAATCCTGTTATTGTTAAATATTTTATTATAATACATTGTACCAAGGATCATTCAAAAGAGCGGTAGGAACCAAGCCGTAAGTTTGTTGCCTTTGGCTAAAAAAAGACTTTGGTCGCTTGGAACTGGCACCTAATTCGAAATAATTCGAACACTATGAATCATGTCACAGTACCTCATATAGAATTATCTCATACATTATAATAAATACGTAACGGTATAGAAGAGAAAGGTATGATAAGATGGTATGGCATGTAGAGAAGATGAAAGAAGATAAACGAAACAGGTGTATCAGGAGTGTGATCGGGACTGTTGGGACGGGAAGACCTCGGCGAATCTCGGTCAGATAGCATTTTTTTATACTAAGTAAGGTGGTAACCACCTTTATCAAAACATGATAGAAACGTGCACTACGATGCACTGCCCTGCGTCCATCAGCTTGAGACATACAGAAGTTACTTACTCTTCAAACCGAAACACAGCAACGCTACTTGGCGGCAGAAAAAGCCATGGTGGCAGTACTTCCCCGGACGAGCCCTTCACAAAGAGCTCTACTACTGTTAAAAGGACTGTATTACTCTTAGAGCTATTGTCATACATCAGTATCAGCCTTAATGAGCTTGTTCTTGTTAATCTGCTTGTTCCACCAACTAGTTGTATAAAAAAAAGCTTTAATAGATTCTCAGGTAGTTTTCTGAGTATCAGTTTTAGGTCGACCTATTTGGCTTAAGATCAGCAGCCTAACGAGCAAGCCACCTACATACATTAAGCAGCAGTTTTCATTCAATGGCTACTCCAACTAAAATACTCTTAAAAATATATTCTCAAACATTTCACCATGCTCTGTTAATTTCTAATAAAGGATTAACAGGCCGTTAAAGGCCTTAGATGTCAAACGTGTACATTTTGACATACTTAACGGCCCTTTATTCCTTTGTTAATCTAACAGAGCATGGTGAAATCAGCTCCGAATTACTTAAACATCGTTATGGGTACCAATCCGAAGACTAGAACGGAATACGCCTATCTTCAAAAAGCGGTTTTTTTCAGGCGGTAAGGTATAGGTCATAAGGTAAGGTAATAAGGTCTCGCTACTTTTTTTATACTTGATAAAGGAACAAACAGATGGGCAACCTGATGTTAAGCGGTAACCATCACCCAAATCATTGCCTCGTAAGTCACGCACGATATAAACGTACCCTACGATGCACTGCCCTGCGTCCATCAAGTTTAGGCATACAGATGCTAATGGTGTCGAGTGAATATTTATCAAATTCTATTATTTTATTTTTAACGGGCTCGTAAATGGTTCGATAGGGTCAGAAGGTGATGCCAAGGGTGCTGAAGATGAAGGTGCGAGTCGTTAGTGAGGCCCACTCGAGGCCTTCCGATCGGTCTTACCGAAATCGACTCTACATAGAGCCACGAATATTTAGAAATGCTATTGAACTCGAAAGAATGTAAATAATGCTAAAATCGAAAACTGAAGTTGCACACAATACGCTTCGCCCCAAATAAAGAACTAGTTTTTTTTTACAACTTATTTATGTAAAACGTTTGACCGCAATCTCACCTGATGTTAAGTGATGATGCGGTCGACGATGTGGCACGTTTACCTAGAAAATACCTATTCACTCTTCCTTTAAAAACATCCAAGTTATAGGCATTCGGAAAAACGGACGCCGGTAAAGAATTCCATTCTTTGGGCGTACGGAAGTTGAAGCAAAGCGCTTGGTGCGGGCAGTTGGTATGTCAACCATGAATGGATGTATCCTTTGTTTCAGTACGTCTGGTGGTTCGATGGTAGGACGGGGATAAGGGGATCAAGTTGTGGAGTTCCGTCGCACACTCTCCGAAATGATTGTATCCATAAGTAGGTAAGTAAATAAATAAATATGTGGACATTCCACACAGCACTATCTTACCTCAAACTAAGCCAAAGCTTGTGATATGGGACCCAGATAGCTAATATACTACTTATATCCTTTTTTGTAAATACATACTTATAATGTTATATAACACCCAGACAGAGAACAAATATCTATGTTCATCACACAAATTATGTTTGTTCACGGTGGGGATCGAACCCACGGCCTACGGCACAGAAGGCAGAGCTACTACCAACTGAGCTGTGAAGGCTGTCAAACTTTCAAACTGTAGGTATCTCCGGAGCTAGCTCTATTCAGTTTCAAAGTCAAAGTCAAAAGGCATTTATTCAATAAAATCACAAGGATCACTTTGAAACGTCTTAAAGCTAGGTGGCTCTAGGTGCCAGTTCCATGCGACCAAAGCCTAGAAGAACAGGCAACAACAAACTTACGACTTGGTTCCTACCGCTCTTTTGTATGATCCTTGTTACAATTACAATGAAATAATATTGAAGCTCCAGAATGGTGGTGGTGGTTTAATTTATTTACCTAACGTTGTTCTATTCTACGCCTTTCCATCTCTACATTTTAACCTAAGCGGCTCAGTAAGAATCTCCAAACTGTAGTTAAGTATACAAATTACTTAATTTAAGGTTAAGTTGGCGTCGATCAGTCAAGTGCTCTAAATGCCTCGGTTAACTTGAAACTAAGATCCGGCTCGAAGGCCCTCCCATTTCAATTTAGCTCCGCCACATGTTAAACCAAGTTTGTTGAAGTCTTCGCCAACATTTTCTAACGGGTCTTTTGGTCATTTTATTTAACTTGTCCTATCTTACTTCCTACTAATAAATTTGAAAGTTACGATCTTTAATGTTTGTGGATTGAGCCACGCCCTAACCTCTTACCGATTTATATGAGACTCTGATAATCATCATATTTGGTAACATTATTAAGAGTATTATTTTAAGAGCAGTAGAGCTCTTTGTGAAGGGCTCGTCCGAGGAAGTACTACCACGCCCTTTTCTGCCGCCAAGCAGCAACGCTGTGTTTCGGTTTGAAGAGTGTGGTTGCTGGTGAAATTACAGGCACATGAGGCTTAACATCTGTATGCCTCAAGTTGATGGACGCTGGGCAGTACAGTAGGGCACCAAATTCCCATCGTTTTTCGAGCCAAAGTTATAGATGATCGTTACCACTTAACATCAGGTGGGCCATCTGCTAGTTCCTTATGCTAGTTGTATAACAAAAAAATGATAACGTTTGAAACAGTACAAGTACTAACCAAAACCACATCAGAACGCAGATTTGAATCTCTTCACATTATCTGTATCAATTGTCCAATACCGACTCTAAAATCCATTTCAATACCTTTAGAATATGCGCAGATAGATTTATTAATAAGGGGAGGGTGGGGTAACTGCCCCAGGGGATAGGGGGCAAACTTGGTAAATGTAAGCTTGCGCCGGACAGCGGTCATAACTAAGATATTTTGACCGTCAAGCTATTTCTTGGCCGTGTTGGCGGGTGCTACAGGGTGATTGCGTTGGGAAAACTTTGAATTTATTATGTACATTGTAATATTAGTAATATTCAATTAATAAAATTATCATACAGTAATAATCATTTATTAGAATTGAATACGTTACAATAGTATTTATTTTGTCTCATCCTACTTCCTACTAATATAATAAGCGCGAAAGTTTGTAAGTATGGATGGATGGATGGATGGATGTTTGTTACTCTTTCACGTAAAAACTACTGAATGGATTTTAATGAAACTTTACGATAATATAGCTTATATATCAGAATAACACATAGGCTACAATTTATAAAGATATTGTGTGACTAATCCTGCGCAGACTCTGTCGCGGGCACCAGCTTGTAAAACATAATTAACTTTTTTAATAAAACAAAACTTTTTTATTTGTTTATTATGTTTATTATAAAAACATAAAATAAACCAATACGTCTTCTGTATAACTATTTAAAAAAACTGATTTTGATATCATACTTTAAGGAATTACCTGGTATTAATGTGGTATGTTTAATAAATAAAGAATTTGTAATTTACAATTTAGCAGTATAAACTGACTTTAAAAAAAATAATGGTGTAAATAAATAGATTCCGGACTTTTCATCCAAATTATTTGATTTTTGACAAAAAATCCAGAAATCCCTTTCAAAGGGATTTTTTTATATAAGCGAAATAAATGTAGTAAATACATATCGGAAATATCAGCAAGCCCTGTATTTTGTATTCAATTTATAACATATGGAAAGTATCACACAATAAAATAACTAATGCTGCAGCACACAAACACCTACATACCTACTGTAATACCTATCTGTGTAGCCATTTCCTTTTGTTGTATTGTATGTGTGTTTTTTTAGCAAATAAATGTATGTCTATTTCATATCAATCACGAGTCCACTTCATCCAACGCTTGTCTGGTAGAGATCGCTGGTTTTTATGTTGTTGCAAATATACAAGGTGTTCCATAAGTTGTGTATATAAACTTCAGGGGGCTAAAGTACCCATCAATATGAACAACTTTTTCTAAAGAACCAACACTGTGAACGCTGAAAATGTATGAAACAGCTGTTTTTTTTTTCGCGTTCACAGTGTTGATTCCTTAGAAAAAGTTGTTCATATTGATGGGTACTTTAGCCCCCTGAAGTTTATATACACAACTTATGGAACACCTTGTATTTATTTATTTAATACGAACGGTACGCAGACGAATTACACTAACTAATTACAAGAATACAACTAAAATTAAAATACAATACAAATTATTTCATTCAAAGTTCAAATTAATATTAAAAGTTGTATCTATAAGATGTGTGCAATAAAGTATTTGCTATCTATATTTTTATTATATTATATCTAAAATAAATGCAAGTTAATGAATCCCCCTGTATACAAGGGATAAGCCACCAAAGAGCGTCGAATACGTTTGTAGCCGAGATGTCTGTATGGGGTGATATTAAATTCCAACTGACCGACGCTCGTAATATAATATGCTAATTTGAGTAGGTAACCGTCTTCAACTGTGCACTGCTATTTTAGCGTAAATTTAATTAGGTAAGGTAAACACAATAAGCTGGGTGCCGAAAGTTTTAGCCTCGTAGACCACATCCACAGTATCGTAGGGCACGTTCCTATCGTTCGTAATTTTTGAGACGTTATCGCACATATCTTGAGCACCAAAGACCATAAACTGACATAAGCCGTGGGTTCGATCCCCACCGAGAACAAACATTTGTGTAATGAACATTGATGTTTATTCTCTGTCCGGGTGTTATATCATATTATAAGTATGTATTTAAAAAAGTATATATGTATTATATCAGCTATCTGGTTCCCATATTACAAGCTTTGGCTTCGTTTGGGGCTAGATAGTGCTGTGTGGAAAGTACAACAATATTTTTTTTATGCGATCGCTGTAGGCAGAGCCGTTCATAATCCACTTTTTCTTTTCTCAATAAAAAAAACACTCTTCTGTAGGTTATAAAAATATCGAAATAAGTAGCGTTTATTACAATTAATAAAGGTTCTCGGAACGAGACTGAAGTCTAAGCTTCATCAAGTAGATGAAGACGGCTCTTCTTGGAAGTGTATTAGAGATATCTAGACTTTTCTTCAGGATGATGAAATACAGGAACAAGATATTTCGTATCATTTATATCCTAGATACATTTTATATTCTTAAAATAAACCTACCTACACCTACCAACTTACACAAAACATACCTTCGCCATCACGACCTGTTGTTTTATTTATTTCACATAGTTTCACAAGTGTTTGAAATATACCTCACAATCTAGTAAAAATAAAGAGGAGATATAATTTGAAGAGTTCAAAAAGTAATATTGTAAAGAGTAGTTGGCAATCATTTATTTTATTTAATAATTAATTTACAATGAAGATTACAACATTTTATCAAAATAAACATTAAAAGTTGAGCTACATATCTGCAGATGCAACGATCTAATAAATACCTCAACTGATCCAAATCAGTGCCAATCGCAAGCGTCCAAAGACGCTGGCTGCATTACCACGCTGCGGCAATGCTGATACGCTGAGCCAGATAATTACCAGCGTCACGTAATAATCTAATAATAAGCATAATAAGCTCAAATTAAATGTAATTTAATTATTCCCGAATGTACCTAATTTCCACATGAAACGCAAATCGAAATCTGAATTCAACACACATTTTGTATAAGTGAATCTCAGCCCACAAGTCAAGACGCGCCGCCCGCCCAGAGATTCCTTCAGACGTAATAGTCCCTCCATTGAATGCGGACTATTCGGCTAGCCTTGCAAGCATGGATGCAGCGATAAGACCATAATACCTACGTATTTTGCACGTTAGCAACGTCAGGCACTTAGGCATGTCTAAATATAAATGGTATGTTATTCATACCTACCTCTATAATTCATAATTTACAATGAAAATTACAGTCTTCTTCTTGTCGTGTCACTAGTTTCTTTCGAAACAGTGTGGTGAAAGGATTTTAAGTGCGCCTCAAGAGGCTCCTTTCGAGCACTTGACACATGTTATAGAACTTTTTTGGTTCCACGACATGCCGGTTTCCTCACGATGTTTTCCTTCACCGTTTGAGAGTACTGGCATTGTGCATATAAATTTTTGAACAGAAAAACTCATTGGTGCACGACTGGTTTTGAACCTACGACTTTAGGATCAGAAGGCGGGGCCGCTACCACTAAACCACCTCTAATATTATAGTAAATATTCAAAATGTACAAAACACATATGGAATAGTTCAGTTATCTGCCATTGCAAACAATCTAGAGATAGATCGACTAATCCAAATCAGTGCGGAAGGGTCCTTACACTGTCTGTATTGCCACTCTGAAAGGCATTGCTGATGCACTGAACTATTGAATTGTTGTTTCTAAGAATTATGCAAAAAAACGTACGTATAAAGCCTTTACTTTTGGGACTATATTAAATCTTACGACTGAACGCAATCACACCTTATGTTAAGTGATGATGCAGACTACGGTGTGGCACGCTTACTTAGAAAATACACAGTCCTAAACCACAATACGCTTTTAAGAGTAGTAGAGCTCTTTGTGAAGGGCTCGTCCGGGGAAGTACTATCACCACGCCTTTTTCTGCCGCCAAGCAGCGTTGCTGTGTTTAGGTTTGAAGAGCGTGGTTGCCGGTGTAATTACAGGCACATGAGGCTTAACATCTGTATGCCTCAAGTTGATGGACGCAGGGCAGTGAATCGTGAGGCACTTCCTATCGTGCGTGACTTGCTAGGCAATGTTTTGTTATAGGTGATGGTTACCACTTGACATCAGGTGGGCCATCTGCTTGTTCCATCAGCTAGTTATATTAAAAAAACTGCAGTATTTACATAAATATCTCAGTTTAGGCGACTACACACAAAAACCAAAGCTACTACAACAAGTTCGGGTCAAACGCTACAAATGTTTACCCCGCGCATAGTTATTCAGGTAATTTAACTAAGATATTCGTTGCTAAGCAATAGACTAGCAAATTTAGAATACTCTATGGTCCGAGCGCCCATGGGTCGAACTCGTAAATTCCAGGCATCTTCAAATTCAACTATGTCCAACTATTGGTTGATTGCGGATAACGATTTAATGGAAGAGACAAAACAATAACCAATCAATACTTATTAAAAGAAGAAGAAACAAAGTAAGCGACATAGCACGCAGAATTACGGTCGGTTTCTGAAAGCTCGATCAAACGTTATCAGATGTCAAGTCACTTGCAATCTCTATCTAATTTGATGTAATAGCTGAAATAGCAAGTGACTTGAAATCCGATTACGTTTGATCGAGGTTTCAGAAACCGGCTGTTAGTAAGTTAAGTGGCAATAGGCAGGTAATATAGCTCGAAGCACTGACACCGACACTTACAAAAAAAAACATACAAGTTTTCCTACTCAAAAGTTTGCTTTACTAGTTTTCGTACTTAAGCAAACTTTAAAATAGGAAAATTTGTATCGATCAAAATGAAGTGTATACTAAACTGTGTGCAATATGATTGCACACAAAATGGTTGTATGCGATTTTTTTTAATGGGTTTAATGATTTTATATCTTTCAACATGTCGAATCGTGCGAGCGAGGGGTACATTGTCTCTTGTATTTGCCTTCGATCTGATTTCATCACGCTGTTAGTTACTAATAAAGGATTAACAGGCCGTTAAATCTAACCTTAGATGTCAAACGCGTGCATTTTGACATATTTAACGGCCCTTTATTCCTTTGTCAATTTATCAGAGCATGGTGAAATCAGCTCTTAAGGGTAAATCCTAATAAATCTTTGTGAACACAATGAATATTGCCGTATCCAGTAAGATTACCTATCAGGTATCAACCGGGTCCAGCTTCACACGGACAGAGTGGGCGCGTTATTATTGCGCCTCTGTCAACGGAATATGAAATGTATTGGGATGAGCTGACTCCTTGACCGCCCCCCTCGCCCCCACCGCCCCCTGACCTGGAGGGGGGCTTGTGCAAGGTGGTAGGTGAATTTTAAGTTGGTGTGCTTAGATGTATATGTTTATGAATAGTTTTCCAATGTTTGGACGTAACCTCTGAGTACCCCCGGAGATGTCCTTAAAGAATCTGGAGGTAGTACTTGGTACTGAGAGATCTGAGGGGATATCTACCGTGCCTGAGGATCAAAGTCGTGAATCTGTTTCAGTTTTTAGTTAAACTATAGTGTCACCGTCAAGCTTTTTTTAAAACATAGGTTTTAAAATCATTTCAGATTTGCAAAATTTTAACTTGGTGTCTTAGCGTGCTGGTAGACAGCACTGGTAGTCTAGTGGTAGCGGCCCCGCCTTCCGATCCTAAGTTCGTGGGTTCGAAAACCGATCGTGCACCAATGAGTTTTTCTGTTCAAAAATGTATGTTCACAATGCTAGTATACTCTCAAACCTTGAAGGAAAAAATCGAAAGGATCCTCTTGAGGCGCACTTCAAAACCTTTCACACACTGTTTCGAAAGAAACTTGTGACACGACAGGAGAGTGAGAGAAAACGCGAAAAAAAAACAGCTGTTTCGTACATTTTAGCCAGGTAGGTATTTAGCTTTTGTATGAAACAGCTGTTTTTTTTTCGCGTTTACAGTGTTGGTTCCTTAGAAAAAATTATTTATATTGATAGGTACTTTAGCCCCCTGAAGTTTTAAGTACCTACAAGTATTGGAACGAATATAAAAGCAGCGTATGTATAGCCGTGTGTACCTAAAATCTAATTTTTTGCCAAAATCTACACAAAACTTTGATTCTGAGCCCTGTAAATAGGCTACATTCCGTTAATTAAATGAAATCACTCATAGCGACCAAGTAGTTCCCAACTGGGCACTCAACTTGCCCATTCGAGATTGGAAAACAGCTCGACTTACCGTGTACAACTCCGTCCAACTCGATGTTTGAGTTGCGTTGCGCTACTAGCTATCTGTGTGTTCTGTGAGTGAGCAACTGTAGCGACTATTAGTAAAGAAAGGAAGAAAGAAAGAAAGAAAGAAAGGAATAGAGAAAAAAGAAAAGAAAGAAGGAATAGAGAAAGAAAGAAATAAAGACAGAAAGAAAGGAATAAAGATAAAAAGAAATAAAGAAAACATTTATTTTATATTAAAACAATAAAAATAATAGTGGGTAAGGACGTACCAGTTACGCACAAAAGTACGAACCGTCCAAACTACCTAAAGCTGAAGAAAGTAGATTAATAAAATTACATAAAACCGGCCAAGCCATAGATAGAGAAACGTCTTGCTTGTTTTTTTTTTAATTGATCCAATCGGACCATCTGGAAAACTGGCCGTCAACACGTCAACTTTCGACGCATGTCAGTTGTTTTTTCTGGCAAATGCTTGGTGATGATGCTAGTGTGCGAAAGCTTTCAGCTATAGGTATGAAGTTTATAGCTTGGACCACTCTAAACTAGATTATCTAAATGTTTGAATTTATATGCGGTCGAAGCTAATTTTCGGACAATTACTGCGGTCGCCAGTTTGCGTAGGGTTGTGGCTGAGGTGCTTCTTAGCCTGTTTTATAATACATTACTGGTATAGTGTTCTACTGGGTTCGAAACCGGTCGTGCACCAAAGAGTTTTTCTGTTCAAAAAATGTATGTGCACAATGCCAGTACTCTCAAACGGTGAAGGAAAACATCGTGAGGAAACCGGCATGTCGTAGAACCTAAAAAGTTCTATAACATGTGTCAACTGCTTGAAAGGAGCCTCTTGAGGTGCATTTAAAATCCTTTCAGCACACTGTTTCGAAAAAAACTAGTGACAGGTAAGTTCCGAATGTAATAATTGGATGTACCTCGACTACTCTCCTTAAACATGATTAAATAATCTTGGTACTTTGTTTGGTCTTGGTAATACTAAATTCAAAGTCAAAAGGCATTTACTCAATAAAATCACAAGGATCACTTTGAAACGTCTTAAAGCTAGGTGACTCTAGGTGCCAGCTCCACCAAAGCCTAGAAGAACAGGCAACAAACTTACGGCTTGGTTCCTACATATATATCTGTTTTACACAACCAAGTCTACTAAGGGTCTTTTATGAGTAGTAAAGCTCTTTGTGAAGGGCTCGTCCGAGGAAGTACTACCACCACGCCTTTTTCTACCTCCAAGCAGCGTTGCTGTGTTTCGGTTTGAAGAGTGTGGTTGCCGGTGTAATTACAGTCACATGAGGCGTATTATCTGTATGCCTCAAGTTGATGGACGCAGGGCTGGGCACCTGCAGGGCTGGGCACGTTTCTACCGTGCGTGACTTACGAGGCAATGCTTTGTTATAGGTGATCGTTACCACTTAACATCAGGTGGGCCATCTGCTTGTTCCATCAGCTAGGACTAGGACATCCAGTCGCGTAACGACGTTTATAACTTGTAGTAAAAATCTAAAACAAAACGGTCTTTATTCAGTTCAATCAATAGGATCACTTTGAAATGTCTTATACTTACACTAGCGGACCCGACAGACGTTGTCCTGCATGCTATTTCAAGCGACTGCAACGCCATCTGCCGGGCTGATTTATGAATCGAAACCATCCAGGGTGCCACCCAAACGCATACAAAAAAAATCATTCAAATCGGTCCAGCCGTTTAGGAGTTCAGTAACATACACACGTACAGTTGAATTATATATACAAGGTGTTCCAATAATTGTGTATATAAACTTCAGTGGGCTAAAGTACCCATCAATATGAATAACTTTTTCTAAGGAACCAACACTGTGAACGCGAAAAAAAAACGGCTGTTTCATACAAAAGTTCAATACCTACCTGGCTAAAATGTATGAAACAGCTGTTTTTTTTTCGCGTTCACAGTGTTGGTTCCTTAGAAAAAGTTATTCATATTGATGGGTACTTTAGCCCCCTGAAGTTTATATACACAATTATTGGAACACCTTGTATAAAGATAGTCATTGCCATAACTATAACTAAGTAACCTACACAAACTCCGCACTATCAAACCTTTCAGTTCCCTTCAGCAAACATTAACCCTTTAGACAGTGAAAAATACACGGGACTTGTCAAGTAAAACGCAGCTAATTTAAGGAGCCTACCTTATCTTTGTGTAAGTTCGACGGCGAGCGTCATTTGTCTTCGTCACTGTTGGTCGGTGATTATTTATGCCCTAGCACACCCTACCCTTTAAGACGAACTTACGGAAGGAAAAAATGGCGAGCAAGACATTAAAAAAAGGTAAAAATGTTGAGTCTTTTATGAAGATTTTGCAAATTTAAGGTTTTTGTACCTACTGGAAATTATGTAGTTATTATCCTACTAATATTATAAACGCGAAAGTATGGATGGATGGATGGATGTTTGTTACTCTTTCACGTAAAAACTACTGAATGGATTTTAATGAAACTTTACAATAATATAGCTTATACATCCGAATAACACATAGGCTATAATTTATAAAGATGTATGTATGTGTGTCCAATATATGACGATTAGGAAAAAATCTACAATCTGCGAGCTATTCTGGCGTGCGCTGCAAAAACCCCTAGAGTTACACATGTACTACGCCATGCTAATATAAGCTACTCGAAATACTAATCCTGCGCAGACGAAGTCGCGGGCACCAGCTAGTTGAGAATAATAAATTAGCATTCGGTATTTTAAAGTAAATTACCCCGTCTGATTTTAGTGTCGTGGGTTTGTATTTGGTCGTGCACCGGTTTATATGCGTAATACCAGTTCTCTAAATCGGTGAAGGAAAATCGTGAGGAAATCAGTTTGTATTCTAGCAGCAGCGATAGGCTTGCAACCTGTCACGTATGGTATACCAACTACTGCAACATGTTGGTATGTGTCAAGTGTAATATTTGCACGTACCTTACTAACCCCGTCAGACTACCCCCAAAAGTCTGGAGAAAGTAGTAAAAGTTCTACAGTTTTTTTACAAAACAAAAAATTTACAGAAATTTGTAAAGATAATGTTGACAACATTATCTGAAAATTTCAAAAATAAGTAAATAAAAAGTAATAAGTTGTAATTTGACTATTTTTTTCCCGTGTGTGTAAAACCACAAACACTCACAGCATGCACCTCTATTCAGAAGCCATTAAAGACGTATTTTCTGTGACATGTGTGGTTACGGAATGACTTAGAATTTTCTCGAAGGAAATTGCAGGCAGTCAAGTAGGTCTGCAGTGACAATGCGTTTTTACTAGTCAGTCAAAAAACAAAGATACTAAATTACGTTTTAGAAACAAAAACGTGACGAACAAGTATGCCTAGGATTAAGAATGGTGTCACAAGATAACTTACCACGTACTTACCTATACATACAAAACTCGGACTCGCAATACGGAAAACCAAAAAAGAACCAAACTAGGACAAACGAGGTCTATACCAAAATCAATTTTGTACGCCAAGGATGCCCTTCATAGCATTGAACTGCACCCATCTCTCTGAGACGAAAATATGTTAGAATCCTAACTTGTTGCATCACGATGTTTTCTTTTAATATTTTAGAGCTCTGGCATACATTTTTTGAAAGAAAAAATCTAATAAAGCACGATCAAATTCATTTAGAATTTGAATTACAGTATTATTCAGAAAAAGGTCACATAATTATAGTATATCTACGTTCTATTACTAGAATATTTAAAAAATAATAGCTTAAAATCTGAATTATAATAATCCCACACCATTAATACAATCTGGCCAGTAGTTCTGACCACCTGAAGGAGGGGAGGGTCGGACCCTTATCAACGCAAAGTAAATTAACTCCCGAACATCTTGACCAAGTTATTGTTAGTCGGTCGGCCGTGCCAAATCCGAAAAACAAACGGGAGCTACCGATAGACGTATGCAAATACTACCTACCCAATTATGAAGGCGGTTGGTTACTCGAGGTTTAGCAGTGGTCTGTTGGTAGTAAATATGCTTCTGAAATCAGAAATTATTTATTGTATAGCTGTAGTACAAAAAATATCTTATAGCTTCCAATCGTGGCTTCGGGTTTCGATTGTTTTGTGAGATTTTTATATGAATATTAAAAACCGGCCAAGTGCGAGTCGAACTCGCGCACGAAGTGTTCCGTACCATTATCCATAAAAACGGCATAAAAATGACATTTGTTGTATGGGAGCCCCCTTAAAAAATTATTTGTTTTTTTTTAAGTATTTGTTATTATAGCGGCAACAAAAATACATCTATCACGGCTTATGAGATACAGCCTTGTGACAGACAGACAGACGGATGGACAGTGGAATCTTAGTAATAGGGTCTCGTTTAACCCTTTGGGTATGGAACCTAAATGAAATGAAATGAAATGAAATTTATTGAGTACTAAAACATTGTTCGCTGTTAAAATAACATTTAAATGTAATTTATAACATACACATATTTTATTGAAGCCTCAGATCTCTAAACTAGACTTTGACAGTCTGTACGATAGACATCTGCGCTCTGGAACCCTAAAAAAGCATTACTAGTACTATTAGATGATGAACGAAACCTAAAAATGTATTTCTTGTGGATTAGCCTGACTAAACTAAGAAAATGGAACTGGGAGGATTCTTTCAGAAACACTCAAGCGCTCTTAAGAGAATGCCACTTGTACCCACAGAGAAGTAACTTAGCTGATCAGTGAACAAATTCGTCGTAAGTGAACTTTGAATTCATTAAGTGAGTTTTTTATGAGACAAAAATCTGCATGTTTCTATTATGATTTTGAATCTATATAATTTAAAAAGCAGCAGAACGTAGTTTTTCTGTTTTTGCATTTTCAGGTGTTTCTGTAAAAGTTTGCAAGAATGGTAGAATGTACGTCCCCTGACAAAATTAAGCCTGTGAAAAAGTCGAAATCAGTCGTAAATCATATTTTAAAATGAAACAGATTATTCTACAAATCCAAGGAGCAAGAAATCTCATCAAGAAATCAAACATCACACATTCAAACGTTACTAAAGAACCACAACAAAGCCGACCAGCATAATTATAAATTCCTCGTCACCCGGCAACACTGGAACAATGTAGTTAATCCATCAGGGCAAGTCCTAAGGCGTGGGAGATAAGACAAGGGCGGACCCACCCTGGTCTTGGCCACCCTGTGTAGAGTTGGACACAGAAGGGTCGAGATGCGAAAAATACCAACGACCGCTGATGACCAAAAAGTTTTTAGTTCGACTAAAAACTTTTTTCGAGAGCACTGGTGGTCTAGTGGTAGCAGCACCGCCTTCCGATCCTTAGTGTACTGTACAGGTTGTTTGGGTACCAAATGAAACACTTAGATCGATTAACGTCCGCCTCGGTTGCCCGGATGGAATCGAGTGCCAGCGATCGGTTTCTACCCGCTGACCCAGACAGCGCGCATAGTTTATTGTTATACACTACACTTAGGTCGTGGGTTCGAAACCGGTCGTGCACCAATGAGTTTTTCTGTTCAAAAATGTATGTGCACAATGCCAGAACATAATAAAGAAGAAGAGTTGGCAAATAAAAATTATATTATGTGTTTATCGTCCAGTGTTGTTTTAGTACTGAAGAATAAGATTTATGTGTGTAATTTTAGATTTCTTCTTTTCTATAACCATAATGTTTGCAATTTTAACTAAACACTTTGTGATTATTCTGTTTTGTGGCTGGCATTAAAGTAGTTAGGATTCGTTAAAACCGTGATTACCTTATTATCAATTTATTGGTGATGGTATTGTGAAATGTGAACGTGTCAAATATTATAATAATGTTTTCCCAGCTTGTAGAATGTCCTAAGTGTAAACAAACGATCACAGCATAACGTCCTCACAGAGGCTTCCTCTCTTTAGGCATTTAAGCGAGTCTCTTCTATCCTCAAAACAGTGAAGGAAATATTCAATGCTCATTGACCATTCCTAAGTCCGCCCTTCTCAGATTGTGACGTTCACCTGAGTCTGTCGTATGAATATTAATTCAACCATATCTTGTCTTGACCCCCGTCCATCGGTTGTCATGTAAACTTTACCCAGTAGCGCATTGGATTGTCTTTGGAACTTCAGTCAACTTTTGTGTTTGAGTACCTGATACCCTCAAGTCAATCTCTGTCTCTTACCAGATGTCTTTGAGGATATGGAGTACAATTTTAGGAATTTCTATTTCACTTTTTATAAGTAAAAAGTAGGTCATCATCAGCTAGAAGTCTATGGCCTATGTATACCTGTAGATGTGTGGTAAATCTGATAAATAGTCCAATGAAGATCTTTGAAAATAGCGATTTTGTTCTATCGACATCAAGTCCAAGAGAGATTTAGTCAAACTGCTACTTATTCGGACCGGCTACTTAGTCATATCGAAACGAAGACCTATAGATAACCACTCATAAGTTTCCTAATGTTTTTGACTTTCTCCGTCGTAATACGTGTAACTGAAACCTTTGTCACCTTGCAGTTCATCAGGAGTACTCATAAAAATTACATAAATAGAAAGTCTAAATATACACACCATTTTCTGCCGCCAAGCAGCGTTGCTGTGTTTCGGTTTGAAGAGTGTGATTGCTGGTGTAATTACAGGAACATGAGGCTTAACATCTGTATGCCACAAGTTGAAGGACGCAGGGCAATGCTTTGTTATAGGTGATGGTTGCCACTTAACATCAGGTGGGCCATCAGCTTGTTCCTTCAGCTAGTTGTATAAAAAAAATACGAGAGTATGCTTATGAGTCACTTGCTTAAAAACGATATTAACTCATAGGCGAAGTACTTTTTTATTCGATGAAAAATTGATATTTCATTACTTGGAAGTATGCGGGCTTAGATATATCTTTTCTTTTAATTAGCTAGCGTTCTAATGATCCAAATTTATTTATTTTGAGTGTACCTACCTATATTCAAATGCACAATAATGCAAAAGATTATATTTAAAGAAATATCATGTAAAGATTGCCTTTCAGCGATAAGGTCGCCCATTGTTTTACCAAATGTTAATAATATATAAATCCTGGTCCTATTATGTTTCTGTGTGGTAAACAAAAAAGTTACCTATCTATGTTTTGCATGTGTGGAGAGTAATATAATAAGTTTGCTTCAGTGTGCGTGAAATTTGAATAGCAGAGGTGTATTTCTGCTCGAAGATCTTACTACCTTGGGGTAAGAAACTGACGTACTTTGTATGAATATCTTGGAGAATAATTGATTAGTTGGTTTGAATGCCTTTGATTCGAAATGAGGGTAGTTTTACTAAAATATTTGCTATAGTAGGTAAATTAATTCGGGTTCGTGAAAGAGATTTTAGTAGACTCATGTATTAATAATAATTCTACTTATGCTATAGATACAAAAAATTCAAATGGTTGGATGTTTTTTTTAGATTGTGTTATATATTTTTTGGAAAAAAAAACTCCTTTAATGCTTTATTTTCCCATGATACGGTAGATATCACATATTAACTTATATACTTTTTTGTAAACGTACTTATAATAACTTATAGAAACTTATAACAAAATTGCTTAAAATGTTTTAGGTATAATTAATATTAAAAACGTTATAAAAATAACGTTTTTTTTTATTTATTTATTTAATCAGAACGGCATCAATTACACCAATTAAAATTAAAAATAGAAACAAAGAGACATACAAACAGCAAAGGGAATAATGAATAAAGGAAAAAACAATGTCAAAAATGAAAAACAGATCATAGATCCCCAAGGATGAAATATATCCCTTCAGGTCTCTTTAGGTACCAACTTAAGATTCTTTGTCGCTGTCTAATGAGGCTAGTTTGAGGTACGTCCAAATTTTACACTTGGCACATTTTGCAGTAGTAAACTATACAGTCTAAATGTATTTATTTCAAAAGTAAATATGAATTTTCGTAGCTTGTTGTTTTAGCTTCCATTCCCTCGTTAAAGCGCCACCGGTCAAGACGCAAATATTGTTATAATTGATTGGCTTTGGATTATAAGGGGAGGTACACGCTGCTTTGCAAAATGATAAACCTTAGAACCTTAGAAAGGTATTCATTCAATTGAAACACAAGGATCACTTTGGAATGTCTTAAAGCTAGGTGAATCTAGGTGCCAGTTCCACGCGATCAGCCTAGAACAGGCAACAAAATTATGGCTTGGTACCTTTCTTTTGTAAGATTCTTGTTACAATATAATAATGAAGCTCCAGTTTTGTCGCTATAGAACTTATTGAGGCGTAGGCATGACAGAAATAGGTAGAGCATAATATTAAGAATGTAAAACTGAAACTATTTGGGTAACGTTTTCTTAATAAAAACTTTAAAAAAAAACCGGCCAAGTACGAGTCAGACTCACGCACGAAGGGTTCCGTACCCATTATCTATAAAAACGGCAAAAAATCACTTTTGTTGTATAGGAGCCCCCTTAAATATTTATTTTATTCTGTCTTACTATCATGGTTCATGTGATAAAGCCTGGTGACAGACGGACAGACAGACAGACGGACGGACAGCGGAGTCTTAGTAATAGGGTCCCGTTCTACCCTTTGGGTACGGAACCTTAAAAATATTTTTTCGGGCAGTTCCCAGGCGTTTTTCTTCCCTTCTTCAAAGTCCTAAAACTCGAAGTCAAAATCCTTTAGATTTTTATCCTTAAACAATTTTATCTACCCCATTACAATAAACCCTTTATCAAGACTGAGATAGACCTCAGCACCACTCCGGCATTTTCAGCTCAGTGCAGGCTCGAGCTATCGACAACCCAATTAGAACGTCCTTAATTAGTGACACTGGACCGATCACCGATCCATATCCTATCCTACTAATATTATAAACGCGAAAGTTTGTAAGTATGGATGAATGTATGGATGGATGTTTGTTACTCTTTCACGTAAAAACAAGTGAATGGATTTTGATCAAACTTTGCAATAATATAGCTTGTACATCAGAATAACACATTGGCTACAATTTATAAAGATATTGTGTGAATTGTCCTGTCCATTGTACAAAATAAGACGATAAGTGTCAAGTAAGTAGAAAAAATCTACCATCTGTGAGCTATTCTGGCGTGCGCTGCCAAAACCGCTAGAGTTACACATTATGTACTACGCCACGCTAATATATATAGCTACTCGAAATACTAGTCCTGCGCAGACGAAGTCGCGGGCACCAGCTAGTTGATAATAATATTAAAGTAATAGTAAAAAACAGTTTATTAAGTTACACAACATTGAAAAACAGTAAATATTTATGAACTTAGGTCTAGGCAACAAGATTATGAGCTGTTCAACATTTTTTTGATACAACTAGCTGATGGAACAAGCAGATGGCCCTGATGATAAGAGGTAATCATCACCTATAATAAAGATTACCTCGTAAGTTACGCGCGATAGGAACGTGCCCTACGATGCACTGCCCTGCGTCCATCAACTTGAGGCATACAGCTGTGCCTGTAATTACAAACCGAAACACAGCGTTGCTGCTTGGCGGCAGAAAAAGGCGTGGTGGTAGTACTTCCCTGGACGAGCAACACACAAAGAGCTTTACTACTCTTAAAACAATGTGTGTTATTATCAATATGGTTCATATTATGAGCCTTTTATTTATTCTATTATTCCTTTGATGCAAAGAGCTGATTTAACAATGCAAATTTTACTAAACCTAAAATAAGATTAAACTTTGATATTATGTGGGATGCGGAGCAATTATAAACACTTAAATTTGTTGACTGCGTTTTATTTGGTGAAAATCTTATTTTTACAGTGTTGCACATGCACACACGTCAAAGCCCAGGGAAGAAGAGAGTATCCTCCTCCATCTTTTATCTAATTAATATTCATACATTCATTCGTTAATCATTTTACATACAGATCGTTCACACTCTTTCTTACGTTCCATTTCACACAGCTCATTACGTTCCGTTATCATCTTTCATCATCCTCATTCATACCAATCCTACAATTATAAACCTACCTACGATATTATAAGCCTTCCATTTTCATCTTCTGTTATACATTTATTGCAAATAATTGATTTGTGGCAACGGAAATTTTTTCGTCATTTAAGATCGAACTCAAATAAGTTCCGCATAAGCTTTCTTGGAGTGACTATGTAAAAATTTATTTACTACCCAGGCACGATGGATATTCCTTCAGATTTTTAAGTATCAAGTATTTTGTTTTGGGGAAGCTCCAGATTGGCACTAATTTGGATCAGTTGAGCTATCTCTAGATCGTTTGCAACGGTCTGCAGATAGCTCAACTGTTTCATATGTATTTTGTAAATATTTGTATTCATTCTATTTTTTTTTTAAATACATGTATATAGTATCAAGCACAAAATATAGATTTTTATGAGGATGTCTAAGGGAGATATCCGATGTACGTCCAAAGTATTACATTCGTCACATAGACATTTAGCAGTTGTCGGTATTCCATACGCGACATGTTGCAAGTTTTCCAAAAGTTTCTTTCACCGATTTAAATTCTAGTACTGCGCACGTAAACTTTTCGAAGAGAAAAATTCAAAAGTACACGACTTTCTATCCTACGCCTTTACGATCAGAAAGCGACTTCCAATATAAAGACCACCACTGCACTTTAGAATTATATTATTATTTTAGTATCAAACAAAAATCCAACATGTTTCGTATAAACCTGTTTATTAAATTTGATAATTATTACCATAACTCTATATTACTATTACTCCATCCATCTACTCCAAATAAGATTAATCTGTTCAAAGCCCCAATCTCTGGGAACAATAGCAATCCGAAATTCAAAATGTATGTCGCCACTCCACGTACTTCCGGTCAAGTTTGAATATCCGTCCAAGTTGGACTTCCGCCGGAAGCGGCCGAAGCAACATGGCCGTCTTTATCTGAAGAATTAACTAGCGATAGTTATTCAAATGTACCCATTCCACATTTGAAGCCATTTGTGATAAGGTGACCTAATTACTAATGATACCTTACACCTATCTAGGTATAATAAGATTAATAAACCGTAGGAACAAATTGTAAAACTTGGCTATACAATACAAAAGAAACTTATAACGATATCCCTCACAGCTCAGTTGGTAGGAGCTCTGCCTTCTGTGCCGTAGGCCGTGGGTTCGATCCCCACCGAGAACTAACATTTGTGTGATGAACATAGATGTTTGTTCTCTGATCTCTTGTCTTGGTGTTATTATATATTATAACTAGTAGTTCGCCACGAACAAAGGTAAAGGTAGAACAAAGGTACGTTGAGTAGGTAGTAGTCAGGGGCAAGTCCAAACATTATTTTTGGACTTTTTTCTGACTACCGCCTACTAACTTGATATGGTAACCAAGTTTCAACTCTATTGGCCTATTTATTGAAGAATTCCGTTCCACAGACCTTGGCTCCATCATCAGACCTGGTCGTCGTCACCATTTTATGAGAACTGAGTACCTCCTTAATTTATTTCAAGAAAAAAAATTAAGAAAAAGCAAAGGAACTGGCCGACCAGTAGAAAAACCTTGATGTCAACGAAACTCTTAGAGATGGGAGCTCTTGGATCTCTGGTTATCTTAATTTAACTTTCTTTGATTTATCTCAAAAACCGAGCGTCCAAAAAAAAAGTAAAAATTGTTTGGGAATGTCAAAACAAAGCCCTTTCATTATGACATGTAACTTGATTTTTCTATGTAACTTTTTTATTTTTGCCCCCTTAAAAATCTCCATATCTCAAAAACCCTTCATCCGATTTTACTCATATACTTACCAGTAAATTTTTCAAGTACAAGGTATCGACATATCAAATTTCATGCAGATCGGATCAATGGTTCTAAAGTTATCGCCAGACAAACATACATACATACATAAAATGCCAAATCGCACAAGTTGAAACTAAGATCTTCGTTCGCTTCGCTCACTCGATCAATAAGATCTTCGTTTGCTTCGCTCACTCGATCAATAAGTATGTATTTACAAAAAAAAAGGAATAAGTCAACTATTTGTTTTCCATTACATTATTACTACAAGCTTTGCTTAGTATGAGGCTAGATAATGCTGTGTGAAAAGTTCACCAGTATTTATTTTATTTATCTATTTATATTCTTCACCATGTGAGCATAATTATGTAATTAGTTCCTATTAGTTCAACTTACGCCCCTTGATATTTTCATTGCATGCATTTTCACGATACATTGCTGGTTTTGCAAATTGAAAATGAAACAGGTCTAGGAATATTGTAAAACAGACCACGTATTCGATAGAAAGAAGAAAGAAAATTCATTTATTTTGGGCAAAACCCATCTACACTTATAGCATACGTACCTACGTCAATCTTATAAATTTCCCGACTTTTCCACTAGCATCATCGCTTATAGAATGTGACTTGTCCATTCCCGCAGTAGGCTCACAAAACAATACCTTCGGAAATGAGAGAGGACCACGAAGGTCCAGACGATAAATCTAAGGATCGCCACCGCCTTCAAGTCCAGATAATGTATTTCTGTTCGGACGTTACACTTACTTTGGCAATTTGCGGAAACCTTTGTGCCCCTAAGATATCTCGTCAGACAATTGTGCGGGGTGGTACGATTGTGGATTTATATGGAGCTGGATACTTTATTTTGGCTCACCATAACCATTCTTACAGACGTGTACACCGCTAGACTTGTCTATTTCAGCTACTTTCATAGCATTATGTCATACGGCATTTTGTTGTGGGGGAGTGCTGCAGATATTAACACCATATTTGTGCTGCAGAAGAGGGCTGTTCGTGCAATTTTATAACATGGGTCCCAGAGAATCGTTACGAAATAAGTTTAAAGAAATAAATGTAATGACTTTACCCTGTCAGTATATATACGAATACGAAAATGTAATGTATGTTAGAAAAAATATTAATTTATATGCCAAAAAGAGCGACCATCATAATGTTAACACAAGAAATAAAGATAAGCTCGCTGTTCCCACTACTAGGCTCACTAAAGTAAGCAAATCGTTTGCAGGACTATGTGTACGCTTCTTTAACAAAGTCCCAAGCGAGATTCACCAGTTTTCGATTAGCAAATTCAAAAACATAATAAAAAATAAACTTTGTACAAAAGCTTACTATAAAATATCTGATTATATAGATGACAAAAGCTTGGGACTAATATATGCTCCAACTCATTAAAAACACTTAAACAATTAAGTAGGTACCATAATAAAATTGTAAAAAGGATCATACCTACAAAAAAACGCTAGGAACCAAGCCGTAAGTTTTTTGCCCGTTCTTCTACGCTTTGGTCGCGAGGAACTGGCGATAGATTCACCTAGTATACAAGACGTTTCAAAGTGATCCTTGTGATTGTACTGAATAAAGACCGTTTTGATTTTGATTTTGATTACCTATAACAAAGAATTACATTATGAGTACCTATGACAAAGCACGACATCGGAATTCACGATCTTGGGGGTCAGGATACAGAATCTCTCATCTGATCCCCAACACACTTCACCTAATTTCTCTGGTGAGTGCCCACCATTATTATAGCATCTATTATTTAAGAATTAAATTTTGTATCTATGTGTTTGTTGTGGCTCCTCCGGGGAAGTACTACCACCATGCCTATTTTGATATATTTAGTTATCACTTATCTTCAGGTGGGCTATCTGATGGATCCATTAGCAAAAGCACAGCTAAGTTGGTAGTACCTACCTTTTGCGTTGTAGGCCGTGGCTTTGAGTTCCACCGAGAAAAAACATTTTGTGTAATGAGCATAGAGTTTTTTTTTTAATTATTGATTAGCTATTTGATCTATACGTAAGGTTTTTTTAGCTTAAAATATTGCATGGAATGTCTTCCAATATTATTTATGTAACCTATACTTATTTAAACAACATTCCGGCTACCTTAGGGTGGATGATCACCTCTAGATAAATCCCTAAACAAAGTTATCGCACCGCTACGTGATATATCCCCATCTTCAGGAAGGGCTAAGGTCTGAGCCCATTTACAAATCACAAACACTGACCACCCCCCTCGACCCCCTTGGACAATTATACAACCCTTTCTAACTCACCTTGCGTTTTGAAATATGGACGGATTTGGCTCTTAATTGTGTTTCTAGGCTTGAGGACCTGTGTGCTTTCTTGAATTATTATTTAAACAACTTCCACCCCACTGCTGCAAAATGTGGGTATGTGCCAAATGTAATGCTTGGACATACCTCTGACTACCCCCCTTAGACGTCCTCAAAAATAATCTGAAACATGGTACCAATAGATCTGAGGGGATATCTACCGTGCCTCAGTCGTGAAGCTGTTTCAGTTTTCAGTTGTTCTCCACTCGTCATAATACCTAAACGAAATTATATTTGTATGCCTCAAATTGATGATGCAGGGCAGTTCATCTTAGGGCGCGCACGATTGGAACAATAATTAGGTATGTATTTACAAAACAGTGTTATATTAGCTAAAAGTATATAAGTATTATAATAGCTATCTAATCCAAGGTACAAGTTTTGCTATGTTTGGGGCTAGAAACTGCTCTGTGAAAATTCCACCAATATTTAATTTTAATAAAAAATAACAAAACAACACTTAACATAATAAGGTGGTGATGGTTACCACTTAACATAAGGTGTACCATCTGCATGTTTCATCAGCAAGTAAAAGAAAAAAAACACTTTTCTATATTATGATATTTTATTAGTTTCTAGGTTATGGCCTTAACAACACATTATGTCAAAGTCAAAGTGAAAAGGTATTTAATCATTTGAATCACAAGGATCACTTTGAAGCGTCTTAAGTAGGTGAATCAAGGTGCCAGTTCCATGACGATGTAAGGCCGAGTTCACACTATACACTCGAGCGTCCATCGCGTCGCGTCGTGTTGGACGTTTAGCATTAAATATATGTTTTACCACCTTATAAAGATCGAGCGAGTCGCTTCAGGCACGAAGCACTTGCGTCTACGACAGTCTACGTCTTTGTAGATCAGGAGCTGACGTAATGAAAATAAAAAATACTGACTGTTTAGGCCAGAACACAGAGACTGTTCCCATCCCTTGCGTTCCAATTTATATCCGAATGTACCCCTCTCTGTCTCACCTATTACCTAGGAATGCGCGCGCGACGTCACTCGTCCTCTAACCCCGGCACCTACACCAATTAACGCGAGGTGCGAACAACATGTCCAAAACTCAATAAAAGTGAAAATAAATCATCTTCCAAATTGGTCTAGTTTAATGCTTTGTTATAGGTGATGGTTACCACTTAACATCAGGTAGGCCATCTGCTTGTTCCATCAACGATTTGTATAAAAAAACGTGCCGTCCAAAGCTTGAAAGCACTCAAAGTCAAAATCGAAAGGTATTTATTCAATAAAATCACAAGGATCACTTTGAAACGTCTTAAAGCTAGGTGACTCTAGGTGCCAGTTCCACGCGAGCAAAGCCTAGAAGAACAGGCAACAAACTTACGGCTTGGTTCCTACCGTTCTTTTTATGATCCTTTTACAATGTTATATAATATATTATTGAAGTTTAGTGAGGCCTAGGCATACAGAAAAACATAATCAAATTTATAAGACAGTTACAAGACGTTGTGGGCACGATGGGCATGCCCACAACCTAATAGACTTGTGACGTCACACGCAGTGTTCGCCCCAAAGCTTTGCCCACGTGGAACTATAGACTGTACAAGATCCTGGTCAGGGCGTCATATATTTTGAAAACATCTCCTTTGTAGGAATGCACTATATCGATCATGAGCGAGTTCATGCATTAGCCGACTCGCACTTGGCTATTTTCGGGTGGCTGTGACAACAACTACTTTGAGGGCTGGATCCGCGCCTGATAGCGCGATAATTAACTTCTCGCTCGCACATTTTAACTGTGCGAATCAGCCCCTTAAAACGAGAATACTTACAAATATTTAATCGAGTGAGCGAAGCGAAAACAGAATAATACTAACAATTTTTTTTCAAAATAATATTAATTGTGCTTATTATTTGTATTTCTTGTAATCTTTACTAAGAAGATCTTTACGAAGAATTTATCACTAGAAGAAATAGGGATCCCTTCAATTATGTAACCCAAAGTGTAAAAAAAATCTTTATAAACCAATACAGGTACCCACTTCTATTTCGTATCCATTATACCATACCTTTATCATTTTATACCCAAGCTCCTTAACTAATAAGGCCAGTATACACGTGTGTGCACGTGATAGCCAGCCCGTGACCCGCTGGAATGTTTATTGGACAGGGCTGCAAATATTCTGTTAAATAACCTTATTCATTTTACGAAACAACGTATTCTTTCTACATTTTATTATTACTTCTATTATTCCTACATATTTTTAGGTTGCATTTTGGAGAATGTGCTCAGGAACTTCACGACTTAATACCACCATCTCCTTTCCATCACAGGACAAGTAGACGTACGGCTCAGTACCACCCATATCTGGTAAATATACCACCGATTCGCACTAAGCGCTTTGCTTCTACATTTATTATGCGAACTGCCAAAGAGTGGAACTCAGTGCCGTCGTCTGTCTTTCCTGATCACTACAACTTGGGTCTCTTCAAGGCAAGAGTGAATAGGTGTCTTCTAGACCATTCTGCTCCATCGTTGGCTACATCGTCGCTTACCATCAGGTGAGATTGTGGCCAAAGAACAGTCTATCTCTATCTCTAATACTATAAGAATCAAAGTCCTGACTGACTGACATATAGACAACGCACAGCCTAAACCACTGGTCCTAGAGACTTGAAATTTGAGGAGTACATAGGTCTTATGGCGTAGAGGTGTACTAAGAAAGGATTTTTGGAAATTCAACCCCTAAGGGTGTAAAAAGGGTTGAAAACGTTTGTATGAAAAATAGTATTCCTTGAACCTAAAAACTTGAAACTTGGAGTACATGTACTCCAAGGCTAAAAAATAGGAAAGGCATTTTTAGTTTTTTAAAACTACCCTTAATAAGTGTGCAAAGGGATGTGAAAGTTTGTATGGGAGTTTTTTGACGCGTGGTGCGATTGACTTAAAACTTGGGGTATTTACGATGGTTACGATGTTTGGATGTTTGCGGCTCAATCGCGGCTCACCACTTTAACGCGTGCGAAGCCGCGAGAAGCTGCTAGTTAATTATAAAAAAAAAACATTTTCCAGTATCTGGTGGACCGAAAGCAAGTGAAGATTGAAATGAAATGAAATTTCTTTTGAAATGGAATTTATTTAAACAAGTAACACATATCAGCGAACATCATGTCTGGAAGAAATCGCTTTTTAGGGATAAGACCGCACATTGTACAGTATACTAATGTTTGTTACTGGTTTAAATTGGGTTTAAAAATACAATTTTCAATATTTATTCATCTTTTTCTATCTCTATATCTTTACAGATTATCACTCTTAAATCTACATGTCTTACTTATAACTTATCAAGTCTTACTTGATACCAACAGATCTGAGGGGATATCGACCGTGCCTGGGAATCAAATTCGTGAAGATACATGTTATATTCTATAAATCATTAAAATCTTAAATTAATCCGTAAATTCTCGGCGCATCCCTACCTCCAACACTACTAATGCCGTACAATCAGATATTTGTTTTAAATTATGGTAATAAAATGTCTGGGATAGTCACGAGCGCGTGAGCGAATGCGCGTGCGCACGGATGTATCTGGATCGCTTTAGCGCAGATTGCGATGGTTTAACGAAGGTGTTCGCTTGTTTACTGGACCTCTTTGTTGTTATAGTTTTGTATTATTAATAGTTGTTTATTTTTTAGGTTGTGTACAGCTAAAGTACTCGTAGAATTAATTACCGGCGTCCGACATAATTTTGATCTTTTCAAGAGAAGAGTGAATAGGTATTTTCTAGGTAAACGTGCCACACAGTCGACCGCATCATCGCTTAACATCAGGTGACATTGCGGTCAAACGATTTACCCATAAAAAAAAAGGCTTAAATGTTCATTCAACACAGCATAACCTTTTTGTGCCGCGAAGCAGCGTTGCTGTGTTTCGGTTTTAAGAGTGTGGTTGCCTGTGTCCATCAACTTGAGGCTTAACATCTGTATGCCTTAAGTTGATGGACGCAGGGCAGTGCATCGTAGGGCACGTTCATATCGTGCGTGACTTATGAGGCAATACTTTGTTGTAGGTGATGGTTACCACTTAACATCAGGTGGGTCATCTGCTTGTCCTATCAGCTAGTTGTATAAAAAAAACATTAAAAAAAAAGGAAAACATCGTGAGGAAACCAATATTCTAACATGCGATGGGCTTGCAAACTGTTACGTGTGGAATAGAAACTGCTACAAATGTGCCAATAATGTAATATTTGGACGTTAGAAATTTGCCCTACGATGCACTGCCCTGCGTCATTGAGAGCACTGGTGGTCTAGTGGTAGCCCCGCCTTCCGATCCTAAGGTCGTGGCTTCGAAACCGGTCGTGCACCAATAATTTTTCTGTTCAAAAATTTACGTGCACAATGCCAGTACTCTCAATCGGTGAAGGAAAAAATCGTGAGGAATCCCGCATGTCGTAGAACCTAAAAAGTCCTATAACATGTGTCAAATGCTTGAAAGGAGCCTCTTGAGGCGCACTTAAAATCCTTTCACCACACTGTTTCGAAAGAAACTAGTGACACGACAAGAGAAGAGACTGCCCTGCGTCCCAAATTGTACTGAGTGCGGTACACTTCAAAAATGCGAGGGACGAATTGTCCATATACCCATTAGAGATAAGGCGTACAATATATTTTGCTTAAATGTGTCCGAAACAATGCATTTAGATTAAGTTGTTTTGGAAGGCGATGTATGAATGTTGGTATTATTAATAGCATCTTGGCTTGTCCCCTGTCCAAGCCAAGATGTTATACAAGGTGTTCCATAAGTTGTGTATATAAACTTCAGGGGGCTAAAGTACCCATCAATATGAACAACTTTTTCTAAGGAACCAACACTGTGAACGCGAAAAAAAAAACAGCTGTTTCATACAAAAGTTCAATACCTACCAGGCTAAAATGTATGAAACAACTGTTTTTTTTTTCGCGTTCACAGTGTTGGTTCCTTAGAAAAAGTTGTTCATATTGATGGGTACTTTAGCCCCTGAAGTTTATATACACAACTTATGGAACACCTTGTATAGGTTGGCAGAATTAGGGTTAATTAGGTAGATTAACGGCCGGTTTCTGAAAGCCTGATCAAAACATATCAAACTAAAACTTTATGTCAAGTCACTTGCTATCTCTATCTAAATCGATGTAATAGCTGAAATGGCGAGTGACTTGACATCCGATTAGTTTTGATCGAGCTTTCAGAAACCGGCCGTAAGTTTTCATGCGAGATGTATTGTATGTTTTATTATAGGGCAGTGTGGTTGACCAGAGACAAAGCTCTTAAAATAAATAAAAAATAAACTATCTATTAAGTACGAACTGAGTTATGAAGGCAGTCATAATCTAGCAGAACAACGGGACGAGACGCATGCTGGCGAGGCATACTTGGCGCAGCAATGCGATAAGCCGATCCGAGCGGACTTTGTGATGTCTACCTGTCCGCGCGTCTCCGCTCGAGGTAGACTTACGTGGACATGCCCATTATTATATGCCTCAAGTTGATGGACGCAGGGCAGTGCATCATAGGGCACGTTCTTGTGCGTAACTTGCGAGGCAATTCTTTGATAAAGGTGATGGAAATCACTTCTTCTGCGTCCCATTTGCTTGTTCCATCAGTAAAGTCAGGTGAGAGTGCCGACTGAACGAAATTCTTGAAGGAACAATGGCGTGGCAGAAGATTGAAAAAATAGTTAAATATGGCTCCTCGCCCAGTAGGTACCTACTAAAGCATTTTGGTGTTCCCCAAAATCAATAGAAACGAAAAAAAAATATCTTCATCTTCTTCAGCTCAAAGAAGTCCACGGCGAGGCATGGCTTTTTCTATATACTGCGTTTACATTTAGACATTCGCGCTGCATTCGCGTGGACGGAAATGTTGTCGTCCATATGTCTGCGGCAGCGTCACCGGCAATGTGTGTTCACAACACGAGCAACGCGAGTGGACAAGGAAGTGGCTTGTTTGCATTCTCGCCTTGCCCAAGTTCCTGCGCATGTCTCTGCACATTTCCACGGACATGAGCTGAGTGTAAACGGGGTTATACCTACATTTCCAGTAAAAACTACTTTGAGTCCATCCACCAAATTTCTGCGATCTTTAAAATGTCATCGCTGCAACTTGTAGAGCAATGCAACGTCTTCCAGTTCTTTCTAGTTATATGGCCTGCGGATTGCCACTTCAACTAACCTTAAATACCGTCCTGAAAAGGTATTATCCATACTTCTATAGCGTCCACCCACAATCGCAGGCCAGCATTGTTGCACTGGTTTAGAACGACGAACGGCGGCAAACATCTCCAAACTAACTCCGACTGTTCCCACGTATTAATATATTCTATTCGATTCTATAATTTGCAGACGATGTATCGATTAGAACAGATTAGTTAGATTAGAGGAAAGTTTTCGATTGTTTGGCGTTTGATTTGAATTTGTTTGTGTCTTGTTTGTACATTTCGATTTCTATAGTGCATCGTAGAACAGTCAGTATCAGAAGTCGATGACTTTATCAAAGTTTCGATATTGCTTATCGATTGTATTCTCATCAATAAACACTTTTTTGATCAATTTTTCTTCTCTCAATCTTGAGAGTTGAGACACTTGATTGGATAACATAGAAAATAAGAAGTAACCATACTCTAAGTAGGTATGTATATAGGTACATAAAAAACAACAAAGTAAGTATTAAAGTAATAAAATAGATAAGTATCTGGTTCCCATTACAAGTTTTGCCTAGTTTGGGCCTAAATAGTCCTGTGTGGAAAGTCTACCTAATATTTATATCTATTAATCTATTTATACTCAAATGTTGTTGGTTTTATTGCAAGCTCTTTGTGAAGGGCTCGTCCGGGGAAATACTACCGCCACGCCGCCGAGAATTCTTATATCTGTTATATTTTTATGCATTCTAAAAGAACAATCGAACTGCTCGTTTAGTTAGTAAAAAAATCGGTATGATACTTTTTTCGCTAGCCTCATTTTCGGTGATTTCGAAACAAGCGTTCGAATTTTAAATCATGCAGATGGCAACTCATCAAAGAGGTCACAGTTCACGGCGTGATGCTGGTCGAATGCAAATCCGCTACCGAGATACGCAAGACCTGTCAGGGTTGCTCAATATTTCTTTACGCCGAAGTATTGTGCATTTTTTTTAAATGTTTTAAAAATAGAACAGTTTTTTTTAAATTCACAAATAATCTAATTCATAAAGAACATGTTATTACACCTTCGTTGCATAAGACTTTTGAACAAAATGTTTTAGTTTTTTTTAATATGTGAGAGAGATAAAACGGAATGATAATTGACTTTATTTAGGTAATTTTACGAGTTACCTACTCTATGTAATTGCATTTAAAATACCTATAAGATATGAGCGAAGAAATATAATGTCATCTCTATTTCTCGAAAAACAATCCCATTTTTATTTTTATCATAAAAGTTACTATTATAGTTTATTAATATTTTATGGAATTATAAAAAAAATGTGTTTTCCTTAGTGTAGTAAACACTAGAAAACTCATAAAACTACCGAAAATATTTTTATTTGACGGATAGAGTTATTTGGATATGGCAAAAACCTTAGCATTATAATAATTAAATTAAATTTAAATCGAACCCATGAAAGTGTTAGCTTAACATGTTCTGAAGACCCTAATAGATAAACGGAACCGCTTAAAAACGTAATTATACACACCGATGCGCATGATTCACGAAATATTTGAATACTGTATTGCATACAACCTTTATATCTAAAACAACCTAGCTACCCAAAAAGAACGACATGCGAAAACCGATCTTATTTTTTTAGCATTGAAACACAATTTAGCTTGGCGAGGACAACAACATGAATTTTAAAATTCGAATTCGTGTTTTGCAGAGCGCATCTCTCTCTATGAAGCTCACATAGAACTATTTTAGGGCTTGTGGTCATAATAATAAGGTTCAAATCATTTAGGTGGATGATTTGAAGAAGAGTGATGTGGGATGCCGTGGGAACGTTCGATTTGGACAGTTCGTAGTGAACAAGAGCGAAATAAAGATTCCGCTAAAGATATTGAATGAAGCAAACTGTCTTGCAAGTAAGTCTAGCAAGCTGTGAAACTTTAACGTGCTTAAGGGGCTGACACCCGGCCATCAACTTCTCACTCACATCATTAAACATTTTCAAAGATATAGATAAAATGACTGAAGGAAGTTATGAAAATTCTAAAACTGGGGCCTTATGCTCACTTCGAGCGAGATTATTTCACGGTGGAGATGACGTCATATCTCGTTCGATAAACTATTTATCCCCATTCTCACCATCTCACTCCCCAATTTTCTCATTCAAAGTTCATGCGAGACGCAACGTCAACGAGTTATTGAACGAGATGTGACGTCATCTAGGGCCTTATGCTCACTTCGAGCGAGATTATCTCACGGTAGAGATGACGTCATATCTCGTTCGATAACTATTTATCCCCATTCTCACCATCTAACTCCCCAATTTTCTCATACAAAGTTCATGCGAGACGCAAGGTCAACAAATTATTGAACGAGATATGACGTCATCTCTAACGTGAGATAATCTCGGTCGAAGTGAGCATAAGGCCCCTAATCTATCTATCTAATCCGTGAGATAATCTCGCTCGAAGTGAGCATAAGGCCCCAGGTCAGCAAAAACATTATATTGGCAAACTTGTTTGTACCAAAATTTTTGAATTTGAATTTTTGCGCTTTTTCATAACTTCATTTAGTGATTTTATATCATCAAAAGTCTGCGTGTTAATTAAAGCATTACAATGTGATCACTACATAGTATAAAACAAAGTCGCTTTCTCTGTCCCTATATCCCTATGTATGCTTAAATCTTTAAAACTACGCAACGGATTTTGATGCGGTTTTTTTTATAGAAAGAGTGATTCAAGAGGAAGGTTTATATGCATAATACAAACATAATCTCTAAGGGATAACTTATATCCAGGCACCCTTTTTTCGTTCAACGTCATCAAACAAAACGTCCAAACATCAGCCTTCCCAATTATCTAGCAATATCAGATCTACAAGAACAATAGAACCTGCTGGAGACGGTATCCTTATCACCAGTTTCTGACGCTATCAACTCACTAGCGAGTCTGTTTGGTCGATACTTTTAAAATAGGCAACGCGCTAATTGGGTCTTTCGTAGAGCGCTTAGGTCACAAAGTACATCAAAATGTTGTATGACCCGTTTATTAATAATAGGGATGAACCAAAAATGGCGCCCCCAACCTGTACCTATCTCGTTTGTATCTTTTGTGACATATTATGACATACCTACTATGCCAAACATTTCTATATCTGGTTTTGAGAGGCGAGTCTACACAGTCAGCCCTACCAAAAGTTCATACGATGTTAGTAGTACCTACTCTTTGTGAAGGGCTCGTCTATGGAAGTACTACCAGCTTGCTTATTTCAGCCTCAAGCTGGTGGACGTAGGCAATGCATCGTAGGGCACGTTTATATTATGCGTGACTTGCGAGGCAATTGTTTTTTATTGATAATGGGCACCATTTAACATCAGATGGGCTATCTGTTGTTTCATGCGCAAGTACTAAAAAAAAAAAAATTATTCATAAAATTTCAGTGTCAGACTCGCAACATTTTTCTTTCGCAAACTAATTTAATTCGTTTCTATCGCAAACACGATAAGAACGTGCCCTATCATGCACTGCCCTGCGTATATGTACTTGAGGCATACAAATGCTAAGCCTCATGTGCCTGTAATTACACCGGCAACCACACTTTTCAAACCGAAACACAGCAACGCTGCTTGGCGGCAGAAAAAGGCGTGGTGGTAGTACTTCCCCGGACGAGTCCTTCACAAAGAGATTTACTACTCTTGATGTTTAGATGAGATAGAAACTAGTGCTCAGTAGTTCGGACAATGTGGCGATAATGATATTTTGACATGTTGACGTCTTATTATCGCGATGGTGAAGATAATTATGTTTTGTGATAATTATACTTTCGGTTATGGACAATGAAAGAATGACAATGAATTTACTTTATAAAATTTAAAAAAAATGGGTAAGAGCGTTTTGGTCAAAATGCTTTATTCTAAACTAGCGACCCGTCCCGGCTTCGCATGGTTATTGTGGGTTATACCTTATACGAGTAAAAAAAGTATTTATTATAAATTAGCACCTACCCGCGTCTTTGCTCGAGTATTAGTGCTAATTTTATACATTAATAATTAAATCATTTTCCCTTTTTGTTTTTTTTATAATTTTTCTTCCGAGTTTCCGGTGTTTTTTTTTCAGATTAAATAATAGCTTGTATGCTAATCCAGGTTACTATATTTGTCCTAGGTTTTATTCTGGTTGGTTCACTGGTTCGGGCGCAGGTAATTGAGCCATAAACTTCCAAACGTCAAAACATTATAATTATTTCATTCGTTGGTTCGTGGAATGCGTAAAATTGGATTATTTACCGTACTAACCTCTTTAAATGGCGTTACTGGTGTAAAATACACCGCAATAAATATACAGAAAAACTTCAATTGTTGCATCGTATCGCCATCTAGCGACGAGTAGTGGAACATTTTCTCGACTAAGCGGAACCTCAATTGTTTTGGGTTCCAGTTTTTTCACTCAACTCTTCGAAAAAAATATGTGGGCAATGCCAGTGCTCTCAATTGGTGAAGAAAAATATCGTGAGGAAACCAGTTACTATTATAACAGCGGCAATGGGCTTGCAACCTGTCACGTATAAAATACCAACTTTTGCAAAATGTGTAATATGCCAAATTTAATATTTGTTTGTACCTCTGACTCAGATATCCTCAAAAAATAAGTTAATTTAGTACTGAGGGGATATCTACCATGCCTGGGAATCAAAGTCGCGGAATCAAAGTCAGTTTCAGAAAACAAACATCAATATTCATCACACAAAATGTTTGTCCTCAGCGTAGATCGAACCCACGGCCAATAGCGCAGAGTGTGAGAGCTGTAATGGGTCTTGTTTTTTATACAACTAGCTGATGTATCAAGCAAATGGCCTACCTGATGTTAAGTTGCAACCGTCGCCTATAACAAAGCATTGCCTCGTAAGTCACGCACGACAGGAGCGTGCCCTACGATGCACTGCCCTGCGACCATCAACTAGAGGCATACAGATGTTAAGCCTCATGTGCCTGTAATTACACCGGCAACCACACTCTTCAAACCGAAACACAGCAACGTTGCTTGGCGGTAGAAAAAGGCGTGGTGGTAGTACTTCCCCGGACGAGCCCTTCACAAAGAGCTTTACTTCTCTTATATATAATATTTAATATAATAATTAATATTTTGTTTATCTCTAATACTATAAGACTCAAAGTCCTGACTGACTGACTGACTGACTGACATAAAGACAACGCACAGCCTAAACCGCTGGTCCTAGAGACTTGAAATTTGAGGAGTACACAGGTCTTATGGCGTAGAGGTGCACTAAGAAGGGATTTTTGGAAATTCAACCCCTAAGGGTGTAAAAAGGGTTGAAAACGTTTGTATGAAAAATAGTATTCCTTGAACCTACAAACTTGAAACTTGGAGTACATATACTTCAAGGCAAAAAAAAAGGAAAGGCATTTTTAGTTTTTTAAAACTACCCTTAATAAGGGTGCAAAGGGATGTAAAAGTTTGTATGGGAGTTTTTTGACCGCTGGTCCTAGAGACTTGAAATTTGAGGAGTACATAGGTAGTATGGCGTAGAGGTGTACTAAGAAGGGATTTTTGGAAATTCAACCCCTAAGAGTGTAAAAAGGGTTGAAAACGTTTGTATGAAAAATAGTATTCCTTGAACCTACAAGCTTGAAACTTGGAGTACATATACTTCAAGGCAAAAAAAAAGGAAAGGCATTTTTAGTTTTTTAAAACTACCCTTAATAAGGGTGCAAAGGGATGTAAAAGTTTGTATGGGAGTTTTTTGACCACTGGACTTAGAGACTTGAAATTTGAAGAGTATATAGGTCTTATGGCGTAGAGGTGTACTAAGAAGGGATTTTTGGAAATTCAACCACTAAGGGTGTAAAAAGGGATGAAAACGTTGGTATGAAAAATTGTATTCCTTGAATCTACAAACTTGAAACTTGGAGTACATATACTTTAAGGCAAAAAAATAGGAAACACATTTTTAGTTTTTTAAAACTACCCTTAATAAGTGTGCAAAGGGATGTAAAAGTTTGAATGGGAGTGTTTTGACCGCTGGTCCTAGAGAGACTTGAAATTTGAAGAGTACATAGGTCTTATGGCGTAGAGGTGTACTAAGAAGGGATTTTTGGAAATTCAACCCCTAAGGGTTGAAAACGTTGGTATGAAAAATTTGATTCCTTGAATCTACAAACTTGAAACTTGAAGTAGATTTACTTCAAGGCTAAAAAAATAGGAATAACATTTTTGGTTTTTAAAACTACCCTTAATAAGTATGCAAAGGGATGTCGAAGTTTGTATGGGAGTTTTTTAACGCTTGGTGCGATTGACTTAAAACTTGAGGTCAATATACTAAGAAATAAATAATTAAGAATAACACTTTGAAGTTTTGATAATTACCCCCGCAAAGGGTGCAAATGAGTGTAAAAGTTAGTATGGGAGATTTTTAACGCATAGTGCGATTGATTTCAAACTTGAAGTAAATATACTCCACAATAAATAGATTAAAATCACGTTTTCACTATTTTAAAACTACCCCTGCAAAGGGTGCAAAAGACTGCCAAAGTCCCAAGGTTTGCATGGGAGATTTTTAACGCGTAGTGTAATTAACTTCAAACTAAAAGAAAATGTGTTCTGTGGATAAATAACAAAAAAACAGTTTGATTTTCGAAAACAACCCCTGAAACGTTACCCTCCTTCGTTGCGCTCGAGTAAAAAGGATACAACGAAGCGTCAATGTTATATTCTGTGTTATATATGGGATATTCTAAAAACGGGAATCTTGAGTTGGTACGAAGAGATATGAGGGTATCTACCGTGATTGGGGATCAAAGTCGTGAAGCTGTTTCGTTTCGTTTGTTTTTGAGGTAGAAACTAGGAACAAATAAGTACATATTTTCCGTGTAGGGTTGTCTTTGTTGTATTTGTCATGTTTGTGCCAAACTCAGTCAGTACCTATACCTACCTACCTAATATAGGTAATGTACGCCTATAGGTATCCCATATACCTACGTAGGTATTTAAAATCTTACCCTAATAATATACGATCCATGCGAAAGTTACGATGTTTTGATGTTTGTGGCTCAATCACGGTTCACCACTTCAACGCGTGCGAAGCCGCGGGAAGCCACTAGTGTAATGATTTCTCGAATTTTATAATTCATTTTGTAAATATTAAGCTTGATTTTTTTAGATTAAAATTGAAGTAGCATAATTAATTTTATATCTTCCTGTCTTTTAGTCAGTCGATTGACCGCCAAGTCGCAGCTTTGGTCCGATAGGTGGGTAGGATTGATTGCGTTGGTAGGTAGCCGAACAGAAAATAAGGAAAGGGGAAGATGGTAAAAATGTGGCATTCTGGAAAGAGACTTGGTGGAGTAAACTTGACTGGCTAACATACTGACATCTGTAACAAGTGCGAAGAATAAAAGTGAAATTGTTTTATCTGTGTTCTACGAATAAATAAGAGGTGTTAAAGTGTTCATCTGCTGCAGTTCATTTCATCTCAGAAGTGCGATTGAACCAAGGTATGTAAAATGTTACCTATTCTGCCCACATAATATTATTTTATTGCCGCTTGGAAGATTGGTAAAATATTTTATTCCATTTAAGTATAATGGAGATACAGATTTCACTAGCATGTATCGGTCGGGATTGACCCGAGACTATCCGATCGTGCCAGTTTTGTTCAGTTGAAAGCATAGGTACTTAGCGGCTTTATTTCTACTAAATCTTTGTTGGCGTGGTCCAGTCGGCATTGCCCCGAGACTATCTGGCCATGCTAGCACTATTCGGTTTATGGAGCTGTTGGTACTTGTGCCCATTAAACATAAAATTTACAAAAGTCTGGATAGATTTTCTAGCAAAAGCTGATAGAAATCGACAAAGAATACCAATCTACTAAACGTGCAAGTGACTGTGTGTGATCATGAGTTGCTTTTCTGTACCATATCTATGAAAATATTTTTGTTAATACCGTCACAAAAGTTTTGTGATAACAATTTTTGCTAAAATTATATTTTTTTTTAACAATGGAGTCTAACGAATACTAGGAATAAAATTCATGCTGTTTCACTCGGAAGTATTAAGTTTGAAACTTATTGATGTCTTTCATCAAATTTTTACCGCAGTTACTTGATAGAATTATTACTGGTGAACTTTTGCCACCATAGCATAGCTAATTGAAAGAATATTTTACGATTGAAGTAGTGATGGACCAAATGAGTTCAGGGGCTATGTATGCCATAACAATAAGTAGGATATGCTGTGATGGACCAAGTGAGTTCAGGGGCTATGTATGCCATAACAATAAGTAGGGTATGCTGTGATGGACCAAGTGAGTTCAGGGGGCTATGTGCCTATGTATGCCATAACAATTTTTTTTTTATAAGCAAGGTGAGGAACTAAGTGGGTCTATGTACCTATGCCACAGTGAAAAAATGTTGTACAGATAATGCTAACAATTTTGCTACGTACATAATGCACTGATATTTGCCAAATAATTACCTACTTGGTAACTGTAGCTGTGATTAAAATTTATTTCATCCACATCATGATATTTTTATTTCGAGTAAAAGGTTATTAAATTCGACTTAAGTGTAACGGTATGAAACATTTTGTTAGCATGTATCGGTCGAGATTGCCCCGATACGGCCGTACTAGCACTATTCGGTTTTTAAAAATTGTCAGGGCCTTTACCCATGAACATTCAAGTTGAATACATATCGAGCAAATTTTTCTAGAATAAAGTAGGTGAAATCTTACAAATTTTTATATTATCCGATAATTTAAACATTGAAGGTTATTTTATATTTTTATCTTATTTTATATTCGCATTTTGAATTGTTCCTCACACGAACTGGTCTGTACTGAACAGAGACTATCCGGTAGTGTTAGCACCTTTCAATTCGTGGATTACCTACCTACTATTATATATTTTTTTTTTATTATTCTATTTCACATTACTGCTATTATCGATATTCCAATAGTAATAAAAATTGGCTTACCTATATCAAGCAGAAATTAACTATACTTGCCGTTGTCACCTGATAAACTGTCGTAAAATTATAAATATCGATGATCAAGCCTACCCTCTGATGCGAGTCTCTGAAGCAAAGTGTACTAAATTAAATATCTATAAAGTTAAAATTTATAGATATATAGGTAGGTAGTAGATACATGCTATGTATGCAGGTACAGGCTATGTATGCCAGAGTTTAGCCATGTGCGCTATTAGCAGGCTATGTATGCCAGAGTTTAGCCAGGTGCGCTATTAGTGAATTTCTTAGTGAAAAATGGGGTATGTATACCTGTAAGTTCAAAACTAACCAAATAATTAGTACAATGGTGCAAAAAAATATATATATTAGCAATTAAGCACTGGACCTTTAAGTGGCTAAGTACGTCGCAAAATTACATGGACAGCTGTTATGCTAAGCCAAGTAAACCATATGAAAAATTAAAAAAATAAATAAAACATGAATATAAATTAAAAAAAAAAGTTACAAACTTAGAAAGAAGTTTTATCTGGTGAATATGATAACTACAGTATTTTTTTTCTCTTTCTATGAACTCTGACGGTGCGATGACTTCTGAGGAGGAACCTCTTGTTACACACACTCATTCTAAACGAAAGCGAAAGTCTTCAATCTGCAGGAGATTTGGCGTCAACTTCAAACAACAGTTTAGCGCTTGGACAAAGTATCATACTGCACGGAGCCTTTCGGTTTTTGGCGTGTCCGTTTTTTTGTTAGTGTGCAGTTGTCGATATTGTATTCGTGTGAGTTACTAGAGAAGGGACTGCATTGACTAACCTATCGATGGAATAAGAGATGGATGAAAAAGGCGTTTTAATTGGAAATCAACTTTTTAATTTTAACTGGTTGCTGACTTTTATTGCGACAACCCAAAACCAATATAGATACTGGAACACTATTATCGTCAATATTATTTCCCATATTGACCTGGCTGTGAGAGCGATGTCCATCCCACTCGATACTTTCTTATGGCCATTTCGTCCATGTATAGGAAAATTTTGTGGACTCCCAGTTTTCACGCCTAACAGCTTTTATCCACACCCGTCTTCATTCTGGGCATATTGGGAACCTAAAAAAATAATAATGTAAAATTTAACGAAAATTGAGCCGGCGCGAGACGCCTAGAAGGTGTGAAATATAAAGCTAAATTAGTCTGTGTATGTAAATCACTAAAACAGATGATCAAAACAATAAATTTTATTTTATGGGTATATTTTATTAATGGGTTTACATCATTTTCATATTGGAAAATATGACTAGTGCTAATAAAATGTAATTACAGTCTGTAAATTGAAAAAGAATATTACGTATCAAATGACAATTCCGGGTCTTTAACCTCCTTTTGTTTTATTGTTTTTTTTCCTTTTGTTTTTCTTGATGCACAAGACACAGCTGCACGGGATATAATTTCGCCTTTTCAAATATATTTTGCTTAAACAATAATGATTCTTTTGATTTTTCACCATTTATTTCGCTTCACCGCATATTTCAACCAACTCCAACTAGAACATCAAAGCATTGCATCAACTGACGGACACTATTTACACAGACAGTGAGTGAGTTGGAGTGAGTGAACTTACATCTTCTTTTCTTTTACTTGTAGCTAGGCTGCGTGGGAGGTACAAAGATAGATGATCACTGTTTGATACACAGTTGTAAAAGGTTGTGGATCTTATGGCACTCTCCATTATGATATTACCTCCATGATTTAGCGACTTTTTTTTAAATGTCGCGCAACAGGTCTCTCTTACTTTAAATGCCCTAAGCCATAAGTAAAATGCCAAAAGTGTCAGAGTTGATCACGACAATAAAAACTGTAAACTTCTACCAATGATACCGCGTTTCGCGTACGGACGTTGAAGAACGGAAAACTTTGACTATTTCTGGTGATACGACTGGTGATACTAACAGTATTTTTTTCAAATAAATCGAAGTTCGTGAATCTGATGCTCAAGACCTAAACTTCTTAAAAAGATACACACAATTGCCTATCATCAAAGGTTTCGGTAACTCTGTAGTTACACCTGTCTGTAGGAGCTTTGTGAACATTGAAATCGATGATGTTAAGGCGACGATCGAAGTTCTTGTAGTTACTGATGAGTTTGTGACAACAGCATTGCTTATAGGGCAAAACTTTATAGAGTTTTCTTCTGTGTCTGTGTTCAAAGACAATTGCAAACTATTCTTCTACAAAAGTCCTGCTCTTAACGCAAACGTCGACATTGAAAATAGCTTAAACTTGACTACATTAAATTCTACCCAAGTTCCTTTGTCAGGGTTAGTTGAAGTTATAGCGTAGGGATCTAACTTTTCAGGGGATGTGTATGTGGAAGGTTACAGTAGTATTGAACCGAGTAAAGAAAATCAATCGATCAAAATTGCACCAAGGTGCTTATCACGTAGTTAATGGAAAATGTCATCTTACAATACAATACAATACAAAACAGAATCATTTATTTATGCCACGCGTAAATGCAGTTTATAAAAAAAAATACAAAAAAAGACAATAAAAGTAAGTAGGCAAGTGATATAAATTGGCAGTCACTCTGCATAAATGCAATAGCAGCATACGCAACTATAACGCTGGTCTTCCGACACCCATGTCATCGTTACAGTTACAGTAAATAATAATAATATTCTAATTTATTTCTAATAAAAAAAACCGAGAACCAATTTTAACAATAAAGACAATAGTAGTAAGCTCTTATAAAAATTTATAGGCTTCTTTAAAATCACGGAAGTATATAATATAATGATCGATATAAAATTTCTGAACTTACTGGATTTAGTACTCCTAAAAGTAAATACGATAGCGTAGTTGCTTTTGATCGGATTTGACCTTGGATCAATGTTAACCTTTCTCATGACTACGATACTAATATCTAACAAAAGTAATACTTCATCCGAAAGCGAGGATAATGATGACAAAAATATGCCTACAAAAGGTCGGCAACAAAATAATACAAGCAGATCTGATACTAAATAAATGCCAAATGTAATGATATATATTAATAATTTAAAGTAATATTGTTAGTATTATAATGTAGCGAAACACTGGGAGTTATTGTTTTTTTGTTATTCACATGTTGTTTTTATAATTACTGAAAATGTAATTGTGTTAAAATCGTAAATTCAATTTATTTGAGTATTTCCTATAATTATTTAATAAAATTAATTTGATGAAGAAATTGAAGTTGATAATGACTAAAATAATAAAATGAATTTGTATGTAAGCTATTACAATGAAAAATAAGTTTTTTTTTTTGTTCTTCTTTAAAATTAAAATAATATAAATATTCTTAATTGATTAGTACGTTCAGTTTATTTATTTGATCATGCGTCAGGAGATCGCATGATGGCGGATGGCCGAATGTAATGATTTCTCGAATTTTATAATTCATTTTGTAAATATTAAGCTTGATTTTTTTAGATTAAAATTGAAGTAGCATAATTAATTTTATATCTTCCTGTCTTTTAGTCAGTCGATTGACCGCCAAGTCGCAGCTTTGGTCCGATAGGTGGGTAGGATTGATTGCGTTGGTAGGTAGCCGAACAGAAAATAAGGAAAGGGGAAGATGGTAAAAATGTGGCATTCTGGAAAGAGACTTGGTGGAGTAAACTTGACTGGCTAACATACTGACATCTGTAACAAGTGCGAAGAATAAAAGTGAAATTGTTTTATCTGTGTTCTACGAATAAATAAGAGGTGTTAAAGTGTTCATCTGCTGCAGTTCATTTCATCAGTTACAATATAATTTTCTTTTGTTTTTAAGTAGGTAAGGGCTAATTCGAATATAGAACAAGTCTGTGCGTGCGACATTGTGTTAATTTTGCGTGCTCACCCGTTGAATGTGGCGCGGGATTTGCGGTTTTCACGAGCCTTATTACATACAGTATGTTGTTTTATTTTATTTTAATATGAATCAGTTGGGCTATAAAGATTTTATAACATCCCAAAAGTTATTATCTTTTTATTATACGACTAGCTGCTGGAACAAGCAGATGGCCAACCTGATTTTAAGTGGTAACCATCACCTATAACAAAGCATTGCCTCGTAAGTCATGCACGATAGGAACGTGCCCTACGATGCACTGCCCTGCGTCCATCAACTTGAGGCATACAGATGTTAAGTCTCATGTGCCTGTAATTACACCGGCAACCACACTCTTTATACCGAAACACAGCAACGCTGCTTGGCGGCAGAAGAAGGCGTGGTGGTAGTAATTCCCCTAACGAGCCCTTCACAAAGAGCTCTACTACTCTTGATGGACTACTTATCTGATTGGTATTTGAACCCACGACCTTCCCATTGGTATGGGGCTGCGCTAACCATCAGCGCCATCGGACTCTAATCACCCGAATAAATCAGGAATATGTAGTATACTTATACGGTACGGCCGGCAGTCAGTTGAGCAATCTCCAGATCATTTGCAATGGTCTGCAGATAGCTTAAGGGGCTGACAACTATCAAACAACTTCTCGCTCGCACGTTTCTCACGCATTTTATATCTTTCAACATGTCTGTTGAAAGATATAAAATCACTAAACTCATTCGATACAAGTTTTCCTATACTTAAAAGTTTGATTATGTACGAAAACTAGTAAAGCAAACTTTAGAGTAGGAAAACATGTATCGATCAAAATGATTTTTTTACTAAACTGTGTGCAATGTGATTGCACACAAAATGGTTGATTGCGATTTTTAGAAAATGAGTTTAGTGATTTTATATCTTTCAACACGTCGAAACGTGCGAGCGAGAGTCACATTAGCTCTTGTCTTCGCTTTAACTGTTACATGTGTAGTTTGTACATTTTGTAAATACTTGTTTTCATTGTAATTTTCTTTGTAAATAAATGTTTCTATTTATTTTTATTATCGCAGCTCCAATAACATAATAACAACCAAATAAACCGGCAACAAATACCAAAAATGAAATCAGAAATGCGATAAGACATCCTGTAACTCCTCTTCACACAAGCCTGTGCAAGCGAATCCGTAAAATAACTCGCAAATAAACTCCAAAACATCATAATATATTACACACGTAGGTATAACCATAAACATTCAATTCTAAGCACAAGTTACCGGCAAAAAGAATAAAGATCTGTGAAGAATAATTTTACTTATTTCTGCAGTGAAATGAATTTAGAGCACCCTGTGGATTGGTGTTTTCTTAGCGTTAACGCGAGGTAGGCGTTTGGTTTAAATCCTGCGACTCTACATGCTAGGGTTGTTACCGTTAACTTTTTTAAAGGTTATTTTAAAATTTATGTTATTAAAATTCTACAGTGATGCCTTGACCGAGTGATTGCAGTTGCTAGGTATCTACATGCTAGGGCTAGCAACATTTACTTTTGTTAGTAGAATATTTTAGAAATTTGTGAATTCTAGGTACAGTCAACCCTTGACCTATTGGTTGCAGTAGCTAGGCCCTCTACATGCTAGGGCTGGCACCATTAACTTTTTTAGTAGTTTTTTTTTTACATTTGTGAATTCTACATTAAAGCCGGCCAAGTGGTGACCGAAGTCAGGCCATAGATCTGGGTAGTCCGTAAGAGCGATGGTGACGACTTTAAAAAATCATATCCTATTTTTCAGGGATAAAATCAACATAATTAGTACTGTATCGTTGTTTTTTTTTTTAAAAAGTACTCTCATAGAATCGAGCCCTATAATGCACTTCCTTGCCTTCATCAACTTATGGCATAAAATATATTAAGCCTCATGTGCCTGTAATTTCACCGACAACCACACCCTTCAAACCAAAACACAGCAACGCTGTTGACGGCAGAAAAAGGCATGGTTGTAGTACATCCCCGGACGAGCCACACACATAGAGACTACTAAGAAATAAATGATTTATTGGCCGGTTTCTGAAAGCTCGATCAAAACTAATCGGATGTCAAGGCACTCGCCATTTCAGCTATTACATCGAATTAGACAGAGATGGCAAGTGACTTGACATCCAATTAGTTTTGATCGCGCTTTTAGAAACCGGCCGTTAGTCTTGGTATTCATCAAGATTAGAGTCGCCACTTCTTTATTAGCATTTGTTATACTGAATAGTAATAAAGAGTTAAATAATTCAGAGTAACGTGGCAGCCCTACATTATTTCGGCACTTATTCCGCGTCGCCTCGCACACAATGCCACTGTATGTTATAATTTTTGCCCCCAAAATATATTTGCAGAACAAAAGGGCTTAATGAATGTATTGCAAAATTCGCAAAACCATTATTAAGCATTGTTGCGGCCCTGTTTCGGGATGGGGGTTTCTTTTCTTTTCGTTATAAAAGTGCAAAAATTGTCTGTGGAACTGAAAATAGTTAGTCGTATGACGTGTTTCCGTGTCTGGTTTCATACCCAGCATATATAAGGTGTTCCAATACTTATACTTAAAACTTCAGGGGGCTAAAGTACCCATCAATATGAATACAAAATTAGCCAGGTAGGTATTGAGCTTTTGTATAATACAGCTGATTTTTTATTCACTTTCTCTGTGTTGGTTCCTTAGAAAAAGTTAAGTATTTACCTGCATTACAAACAAGCTATTATAAAGAGGCTGTCAACCGTCAACTTTTTTTAGAGATATAAAATCACTGATAACTATGTTATGAAAAATCAGAAGCAACCTATTTTCGGACCAAAAAGTTTGCTTCAGTACGAAAAATTAAATAAAATTAAAAATTAATTACTTTTTAAATGTATTACGATCTACTTTTTTCCTCTCCTGTGCACTACTAACACATCTTATGTCCACAATACACAAGGTTATCTGGAAGATAATGCTTTATAGGATTAAGTTCGCCTTTGTACTGTTGTTTTAATGTGCAATAAAGTATTTTCAATCAATCAATCAAAAATCGAAAAAGGATTTTTTTAACTTGATCTAAAACTAGTTTTTGAATATAATGGTTTTTAAATTATTGTGATAAGTTTAAAAAAAACAGTATAAATGTTTGGTCAATTATCATTTTCCGGTTACGGGTGATAAGTGTAATAATGCAATATTAACAAAATTTTAATTTAAATATTTATATCGGTAAAATTACATATAATTATTGAATGTTCAGTTAATGTTACAATAGAATCAATATTTCAAACACAAGTCAAATTTCGTTAAATCCGAACAAAACTGACTAAATATTTACTGTAGGTAGTACTATTTATTCTATATTGCAGATAAGTAATTAGCTAATTATGAAAATGCTCATTTCCTCATGTTGCTACAATTTTAGCAAAACAAAACTGAGATTTAACAAAATTATGGCCCAGACATTTCAAGCGTCTTTGAAACAAAAGAAAGTTGTGTGTGTTATCATTAGCACCCTCACCCCCCACCCCCACTTACCACCCCCATCTGAAAGAACACCCTTATCCACGAATTCTATACAAAAGTTTTGAATAAGAGTAATACACGTCTTGTCTAGAGAATGGTGTCCATGGTTTTTGAAAAGAAAATGTTATACAAGAAAACTGAAAATACTACAAGATGCGTTTATTACTTACGGATTCAGAGGTAGGAACGATTGAGGACTAACTGGTTGTAATATAATATTTTCAGGTCATTCAGGTCATGTGAAAAAAGTTGGAAAAAAGTAAACAATAAATTTAAAAAAAAAACGTGAAAAAGTATTATTTTTATTCTTAAATGATGATTAATGTTTTTTTTTACGAAAAAGAATATGAATCATTTTATTGTAAAACTGTTTTATTTATTGTAATTTTTAGGGAATAAAAAAACTGGATGTTAGGGGAAGTCAATGAAATAGCATGCTCCCAAGTTTTTAGTGGTAGTTTTAGGAACAATGTATTACGAGTTATTACAGGCACATGAGGCTTAACATCTGCCTGTTGTTGCACAGCCAGGCACATGAGGCGTAATATCTGAAAGCCTCAAGTTGATAAACACAGAGTAGTGCATCGTAGGTCACATTTTTACGTGCCTTGCGAGACAATGCATTGTTTAGGCGATTGTTATCACTTCAGGTGGGCCATCTGCTTGTTCCATCAGCAGTAGTATAAAAATACTTATTTAGCACACCTTTTGAGAGCACTGGTGGTCTAGTGGTAGGAGAGCACTGGTGGTCTAGTGGTAGCAGCTCCGCCTTCCGATCATAATGTAGTGAGTTGAAAACCGGTCGTGTACCGATGAGTTTTTCTGTTCAAAATGTATGTGCACAATGCCAGTACTCTCAATGTGAAGGAACATCGTGAGGAAACCGGCGTGTCGTACAACCTAAGAAATTCTATAACATGTGTCAAGTGCTGTAAAGGAGCCTCTTGAGGCGCACTTAAAATCCTTTCACCACACTGTTTTGAAAGAAACTAGTGATACGACAAGAAAACCACAGCTGTAAGACACACATTGAACCATGGCCACTCTACTTCGAGTATGAAGCCAATTGTTCCTCAGATTGGTTTAAGCCGCCGCATGTGATCTTAATTAATGAATAAGAACCAGTGACGAAGCTTATTCCCGTTAATTTATTTATGAGAGCTTTCTGTATGTTTCATTTCATTTCGACTACGTGTTGCTGGGAATTGTTAATAAGCCGTTAATAGATGGCGGACTTTTTACAAAAAAAAACTTTTCTTCTATAATAAAAAAAAAAACCTTTTTTTCTAATATAAAGAAACCAAGCGTGTAACATGGTTTTGAAAGTATTATGAAAATATATGCGTGTTCAAGCGGTTAAGGAAAAATGGAATGAAAACTCGCGCTTTAAATAACTCCTACCTATTGATGACTACTTATTTTCTTTGGATGTAAGTAGACTAGATATAAACTAAGATGCAACGAAGGAATAGGCAATTGGCAACTTCATCTCCTGAATACTAAAGTATAGTGCTTGCATAGTGGGTATACTGTTAGTAAGTAGGTTAGGTGTTAGTTAATCAAATCAATAGTCTAAAGTATAGTGTGTCAAATATGTGGAAGGCCTATGTCCAGCAGTGGCAACTTATTGAGGCTGATGAAGAGGCTGAGAGAATAGAAGATAGTATGCCGCTAGGCAAGCTTATTTGTAACAGGCGTCTGGGTGCCATAAATAGGGACACGAATGAAAAGTCGCCTCTGACGCTGTAAAAATCATCTACAATGGCTTGATGCTTTGATGAAAAGATTTTGACAGAAAATCTTCAGATCCTATTAACTCTGTAAAAAAACTAGGTACTCGCTGATTAAACAAGCAGATCGCCCACCTGATGTTAAGTGGTAACCATCAACTATATCAAAGCATCGCCTTACAAGTCACGCACTATAGGAACGTGAACTAAGATGTTCTGCTCTGCGTCCATCAACTTGAGGCATACAATGTTAAGCCTCATACCTAATTTTACCGGTAACCACACCCTTCAAACCAAAACACAGTAAACAAAGAAGTAAACTAAAAACTATGAATGAATAAATGAAAAATGAAAAATACTTTATTGTACACCAAACTGAATAAAAAAAAATACTTAAAAATCTACACTAATATTATAAAGAGGTAACATTTGTATTTTTGTATTTTTGTATTTTTGTATGTAACGAATAGGCTCAAAAACTAATGGACCGATTTCAAAAATTCTTTCACCATTAGAATGCTACATTATCCCTGAGTAACATAGGCTATATTATATTTTCAAAAAAATCAGGGATCCTTACTAAAACTTCAATAATGTAACCCAAGGTGGAAAACAAAAACCTTACATCGCGTGCGCTGCGAAAACTATTGAAGATAGAACAAAATAATGTACTACGATTTTGTAGAACACGTCATCATCTACAAAAAATGTCGCGACAACATATGTCTAACTATTATAGTTATGTCACAATAAGTGTTCTTTTATTATAAAAAATTAATTGAAATGCCTCCGCTAGAAAAGGGTCTTTATTTGTACCTTGGTATTAATCCTTATCCAAATAAATAATTTCATAATTAAGACGGTTTCAATACCTATAGATTACTTCTTAAATTTTTCAAATCGGACATTCCATTCAAAAGATATGACGAAATTAAAAATGTTAACGGGTCCACGGGTCACGCGCGGGTTGCGATTTCACTCACTCAAGGAGAAGCGCGTGCAAATGTATGAAATAAGTAGACGCGAGGCTCGAACCCACGGTCTAAGTTTATCCTAAAATGTTAAAAAAAATTATGACCACCCATGCGAAGCTGGGACAGGCCGCTAGTATAAAATAAAGTAGTACAATGGGCGGTCTTATCGCTGAAAGCGATCTCTTCCAGAAAACCTTTGGATGGAGAGGAACTATTGTATCTTACTGGAGCTTACGTCCACGTCTTTTACAAGAACTTCACCGAAAATAAAAAGAGAAAGGAAGAATTTTCATCAAATAAAAAATAATTGAAATAAAACCAGGAAGCCTCAGACTGCATTAGGTGCTCTCGAGATCTGAAGACGGCATAATGTGTGCATTTCTTATCGTCAGGAGACATGCAGTCTGCTGCGCGGACAGATAGCAAAACAATTTTAATACTTTTTAATATTTACTCCTAAGAAAATCGGCGCTAACTTGTCTGTCGTAGCGTTTTCAGAGAATTAATAAACGAGACTTTATCAAGATGGCCGCCACATTTTGGTGGCGTTGGTCTCAAGCATTTCAAGTCCAGTTATAGGCGAAGACAAGCCAAAAATTTCATTTTGATCGATACAATTTGTTTTCCTACATAAAAGTTTGCTTATGTGCGAAAACTAGTAAAGCAACCTTTTGAGTAGGAAAACATTGTATCGATCAAAATTATTTTTTTACTAAACAGTGTGCAATGTGATTGCACTCAAAATGGTAGATTGCGATTTTTCGAAAATGAGTTTAGTGTTTTTATATCGTTCAACATGTCGAAACATGCGAGCGAGAGATTAGCTCTGTATTTGCCATAAGCAGTGAACAAATGTAGGTTACTTCTCACTCGCTCATTTCAACATTTTCAAAGGTATCGCAATCAACTAAGTTTTGTGCAATAACATTTCATGGGTACTGTAGGGACTGACACTCGTAAGCAGTTCAGCAAAAAATATAATTTTGATTCCGACAAGTATTCTTACCAAAAAGTATGCTAGTTTTCGTTCATAAACAAACATTTTAGTAGGAAAACTTGTTTAGATCAAAATGATATTTTTCTATAACTTCTAAGAAAATCTACGCTAATAAATTTTTATCGTTGCGTTTTCAGAGATTATTAAAATGCGAGAGTCATAATCAAGATGGCCGCCAGAGTGAGCCGTCAGTATCTTAAGTCCAGTTTAGGCACTTTAGGCACGAACCGTTACAAAATATAACTTAAATAAAAAAAAGTAACATTAAAATAATAGACGAGGAGTTCCTAAGAATACTTTCATTAGGTATATATTGTAGGTGAATACCGAGTAGGTATGATTAAACAATGTGACCCAGGTAGGTAATACAAATTAGTATATTATATTTTTTTAAATTATTATAGTAACGGTGACCAAGGAAATTTAAAGACCTATGCTATTTCAATTTCAATTAATTTATTCATAAATAATTTTATAATCATGGTGATGAACTTTAACCTACTTACTTGAAAATAGTAGGTATATTACAAATGAATATAAATAATAAATAAAATAATAAATATTGGTGGACATTCCACACAGCACTATCTCGCCCCAAACTAAGCCAAAGCTTGTGATATGGGAACCAGATAGCTGATATACTACTTATATACTTTTTTTTGTAAATACATACTTATAATATTATATAACACCCAGACAGAGAACAAACATCTATGTTCATCACACAAATGTTTGTTCTCGGTGGGGATCGAACCCACGGCCTACGGCGCAGAAGGCAGAGCTACTACCAACTGAGCTGTGAAGGCTGTCCTACCTACCTACACCTACCTATACCTACACTATTATCGTAAACAAAATATCAGGTAATTGCAGATTGCTAACAAACTCTTCTGCGGAATAGAAATCTCATTAGAAAGGTAGAAAAATAAATCTTATAGCTTTTAGATTTATTTTTCTACCAACCGTCCTTATACAAATATTCGCCCACATTATCGGTACATCGAGCGCATTTGAAATATTCATACGTTAACAAGAAGGCATTAATGTGCAATGTAGCTTGCTTTATCATACGGCACGGTCCCGCCTTTCCAGTTCACTGATTATGCAAAGCATTTTGTTTGACTTGGACGTTGTTTTCTTTTACTAGACCGTGTTTTGATCTTGATTTTGTCTGTTTACTTGCTAGTGCTAGTACTATCAATGTCAAAGTCAACGATGATCGGTCAAACAATCAAAATTAGATTAAGAAAAAGACTTGCAAGTTGTAAGTAGAAAGTTTTTTTTAAAACTCATTTTTGATTATTTAAATGTTTTCTAAAAAAATATATACTAGCAACCATCTTGCGAGATAAATAGTTTTATTTTACCTTTTTTTAAAAGCTTGGATTTAAACTCCAAATAAGGTTAAATATTTGGTTTATTCAGTTAAAATTGAAAGTTTATTTAGTTAATTAGAATAGATCGTAAGCAAATTCAAGCTTTGTAACCGATTTTTATGAATGAAAAGTCGCATATTTTCACGAAACTATAACTTCTTATTTACCTCTATATTATACATAGGGTTTTCCTTTCAAAACAAAATGATATGCTACTATAGGTATCTACTATAATAGTCGGTAGGCGATGAGTGTTAAAAAAGAGTAATTCAATCCTAAACTGTCACCTCAATTAAAAAAAAAAGTAAACAACACAAATCCGCAGACGATTTGAATCCCACAGACTGAAGAGAATCTAATAATGTCTGTCTGATAAAAATTCACTGAGACATACGCGACTCAGGAATTAACGTAATACGAATGAGGTATTGAATAGGGGTGGGGATGGAAGGGGGTGGCTCTGTGGGTAGTGGATTGATTCTTTAGGTATTGAAATTTGATGAAATGTTATATTTATTCATTTTATCGTTTCATTTATTAACTGTAAGAATTTATTTGTAGTTTCTTAGTACAAAGGTGAAGGAAAACATCGTGAAGAAACCAGCTTGTCGTGGAACCCAAAAAAATCGAAATCAATTTTCGAGTGCTCGAAAGGAGCCTCTTTGAGGCGCACTTAAAATCCTTTCATCACATTGTTTCGAGAGAACTAGTGATACGACAAGAAGAAATGCAAAGTTACGAAATTATTATTAGTTAGAGGCCTATGACATATTCAGGCTGATGATAATGAAAATGATAAAAAAAAATGTGGAATTTCCACACAGCACTATCTAGCCCAAACTGAGCCAGAGCTTGTAATATGGGAATCAGATAGCTGATATAATACATAAATCCTTTTTTTTTTTTGTAAATTCATACTTACAATATGATATATAGGTAACACCCAAATGAAAAAAAGGGTTTTAGGCCTGCCATTTTTCCTATGCTATCGGTAAGTAGGTAGGCACGTAGGTAATTTAAAGCAGTGGCCTTACCACACCTATTGGTAAGACACTTTCTTCATTATAAACTAAATTACAAAACAAAATAACATTAATTTTCTTTGTGTCGCAAAGACATCAGTCTAGACACGCTACATGTCACGTTTTCCATTAAAAACATTGCGATTTCACACTATCCTTATCCCATCGATATAAGGTTCAAAATGCAATAGCAAGTGCATAATTTGAGGGTTAAAACGTGTAGGATTACTGCATTTGGAATTACAGTGGAGTGTTGCGGTTTTGTGAGTTCTGCAACTTGATAATGGTAAAAAGTTTACGCGATTTTAATGCAGGTGGCAGCACCACGAGGTTCGGCAGACGAGATACATTTACTAGCAGCTGTGATTCAGTATGCGTATGGTCATTTTTTTTTATACAACAAGCAGATGGCCCACCTGATGTTAAGTGGTTACCATCACCTATAACAAAGCATTGCCTCGTAAGTCACGTACGACAGGAACTTGCCCTATGATGCACTGCCCTGTGTCCGTTAACTTGAGGCATACAGATGTTAAGCCTCATGTGCCTGTAATTACACCGGCTACCACACTCTTCGAACCGAAACACAGCGTTGCTGCTTGGCGGCAGAAAAAGGCGTGGTGGTAGTTCTTCCCCGGACGAGCCCTTCACAAAGAGCTCTACTACTCTTAAAACTTACTACTACTACTTACTACTCTTATTTATGTAAGTTTAACATTGTAATTTTTTATTTGAGATTCAATACATTTTAATGTGCCTTTTGTTCTTTTTTAGAAGGCTAGAATCTAGTTCTTCTGCCAATTCTTATTTGTTACACAGATTGCTAATTCACCCTTCCCATAATAATGTTTTTGGAATGGATTGGAGCTAGTTGAATTTCAAGATTTTTGTTATCCTACAAGGCTTTTGGACTAGTAGAAAGATTTTGTTTGCAATTTTTTCAATCTTCATCGAGAACAAACATGTAAATGGATGTAATAATATTTTATAAGTTATGTTGTTTATGTATAAAAAAAAACTGGTTCCCATTGTAGGTACTACAAGCAGTGATCTAGATAGTGCTGTGTGGAATGTCCACTAATATTCATTTATGTGCATTATAAATTATTAAGGGGCTGACAATTCTCAAACAACTTCTCGCTCGCACGTTTCGACATGTTGAAAGATATAAAATCATCAAACTCATTTTTGAAAAATCGCAATCAACCATTTTGTGTGCAATCACATTGCACACAGTTTAGTAAAAATTTCATTTTGATTGATAAAAGTTTTCCTGCATAAAAGTTAGCTTATGTACGAAAACTAGTAAAGCAAACTTTTGAGTAGGAAAACATGTATCGATCAAAATGATTTTTTTACTAAACTGTGTGCAATGTGATTGCACACAAAATGGTTGATTGCGATTTTTCGAAAATGAGTTAAGTGATTTTATATCTTTCAACATGCCGAAGCGTGCGAGCGAGAGTCACATTAGCTCTTGTCTTCGCCTTAATACAAATGAATTTGTATCTCGTCTGCAAGAGACATCAATCTGTTCCCGTACCTACTTACAGTCAAGTGTGTGTCGTAGCTAAGAGTGTTCATCTAAGTACTGAGTTGTGGTGAACAAGTAATTATGTTTGGCGTCATGTGAGATTGCAAGTCTGATGCAAATACGCAACGCTGTTTTAAGACGCAGAGAACCGTCAAAAAAGATTTCGCTGACTGACTTCTTTAAAAGATTTGGAGATATAAAATTTTTGAAAGAAGTTTTGAAACGATTTGCAAAGAACAAAGTTTCGAAGACTACCATTAGGTACAAAGGATCAAAAAATATCATGCCTCTTTTAGCGTCTTTTGGGGCCTAGTGGGTGGAAGACTGTGTAGCGAGAACCCTGCCCAAACCTTACAACAAATGAATAAGTAATCAAAAATTGGGTTGGTGGTACCTTATACAGCAGGTAGGGGGCAACTGGTGATATCGTGGTAGCGGCCCTGCCTTCCAATCCTTAAGTCGTGGGTTTGAAACCGGTCGTGCACCAATGAGTTTTTCTGTTCAAAAATGTATGTGCACAATGCCAGTACTCTCAAACGGTGAAGGAAAACATCGTGAGGAAACCGGCATGTCGTAGAACCTAAAAAGTTCTATAACATGTGTCAAGTGCTCGAAAGGACCCGCATGAGGTGCACCTAAAATCCTTCACCACACTGTTTCGAAAGAAACTAGTGACACGACAAGAGAAGAGGGACAACTTATTCATTCATGGCCCTTTTAACGGGACACAGTTGTAAGATCTTGTAGTCTAGTTACTGTAAATAGATTTTAGAATATTCTTAAAAAACCCGAATTTAATCAATCATACCGACATCTATAGTTAAACAAAGAAACTACGTTAAAAGCTCTCATCGTTGCTCTGCTGGCGTAAGTTACGCCAGGTTGAAAGTTTAGTTCCGTAAGCTTTCCAGAGATGTCGCCTAAATGTTATTTTTTATACAACCAGCTGATTGAACAAGCAGATATCCCACCTGATGTTAAGTGGTAACCATCACCTATAACAAAGCATTACCTCGTAAGTCACGCATACGATATGAACAATGCACAATGCACTGCCCTGCGTCCATCAACTTGAGGCATGTTAAGCCTCATTTGCTTGAAATTACATCGGCAACCATACTCTTCAAACCGAGACATAGCAACGCTGCTTGGCGGCAGAAAAAGGCATAGTGGTAGTAAGTACTACCACTATGCCTTTTTCTGCCGCCAAGCAGCTCGTCCGGGGAAGTCCCCGGACGAGCCCTTCACAAAGAGCTCTACTGCTCTTAAAAATAATTACTCATAATTTTTATTCATTTGTCATTGTCTAATCTGATGTATACTCAGTCTCACTGTTCATGAAAATAAGTTGATGACCTTCAACCGAATCTATACCCAGGACTATCAATCAGCTCGATAAAAAACCTTTCAGGATAATGGACTACTGCAACTGTAGCTTATCTCAAGTGGTATGAAAAACCTTTTTGACTAGCATCGTGCAATTGTTTTGCTTACTATACCGGTTCCGCATTTATAAAGCTGACAGCTGTCAAAAAACCGGTGGATTTTTGAATAATATTTAAAATCACTGAGGTCTTCTTGCACAACAGTCTATTGTGAGGAAATCGGGAAATCGTAGAACCTAAATACTTCTATAACATTCAAGTGCTCGAAAAAAACCTCTTGAGGCGCCCTAAAAATCCTTTCAACACTCTGTTTCTAAAGAAACTAGTGACACGACAAGAAGAACAAGAAGTCTAATTGTGTTGTTTGTATTAGCTACACACTTTTTAAATGAATGTTTGAATGTGTATGCTTGATCATGTTTAGCGGCTGATTTTTCTCGTTCAAGACATTAATTGTGATTAGCTTCCTATATGCGATTAGTGGCTTTCTATTTCTTTATTTATATATTGGATACAAAGTTACATAAATATATTATTACAGTAGTGGTTTAAAATCTTCCAAAAAATTGTCTAACCAGGTTAATATACAATATACTAGGTTCTCGATTAATATACAATATGACAGTAACAAAGAAATGAGCGCACACTCAAACAACATTGACAACAAAACAACGTCTTAAGTATTTATCATACCTCCTTCGTACACGCTAAAGGTAATCGTTGTCAAGGTGGCCTTTAATCGTTCTTCCGCGTCATCTTTGCAAAAAAGCTTGATATAAGTAAGTTGGTACTTACCTACCTATGACCTTTTACTCAGAAATTTTATTATTTTCTTTCTTAGAACATCCAAAACTCTTTCTCAAACTCAAAGTAATATTTTTTACACTTACAGACAACCAAACTAAAATTTGTGTCTACATATTCGTGACACTGATGGCTACAGTGGTTCCGCGTAGGTTTTTGTTAGTTGCGAGTGTGTTTAGGCACCTCTTTGTCGTAAAATACTTCAAAACTTCGCTATGGTGCTTCGAAAATGGATGTAGACCTGGATTTCGATGACGGCTCGAAGTATTGGGATAACTGGACGAATGAGTATTTTGAAAACGTGAGTGTGATTATAGCTTGTTCGTTTATTGGCGAATATTATAATGGAATTGGTGAATAATAAAATTATAGCTAAGTGAGTATCTATAACCGCTGGCTAGTTTGTTCATCGGTGAATAATATAATGCCAACGGCCGGTTTCTGGAAGCCTGATCAAACTAATCGCTTGTCAAGTCACTTGCTATCTCTATCTAATCCGATGTAATAGCTGAAATAGCGAGTGACTTGACGTCCAATTAGTTTTAGTCGAGCTTTCAGAAAGCAGCCGTAAGTGAGGTCTGGGAATATGTTAAGAGGGGTAACTCCTCCTACCATGAGATGTTATGAGCATACAAATAAAATAATATGTATTTGTATGCACCTGAGTCTCTAAAAAGCTGAGATTAACATGAAGTTTATGTCAAAAAATAAATTTTCTCGCTCTGAAAATTACAACAAAAAAAAAACTATAGGGCCATCGACTATAATATATTCGATCTGCAAAGAAATAACACGCCAACAAAAAAACTGAATCCGCAGTATCTTTCAAAAGTTTAAAATAAGAACAAATTTTTAAAGTTTAAAAAAAGAACAAAGCTCGCGCGTTGGCATATTGGCGGGAATGAATAAAAATTACGACTACCTACTCGTACGTACTACACAATCAGAATGTATTATTGAACGTGTAACATAATACCCCATTAACCCTGGAAGCAGGGTTTTTTACAGGTCATGGCGAACAACTTTTTATAAGTATAAAACTTTTGAAATTTCGAAGGTTTTCATTCATGAAATGCCTCATAAACTTTCTGCCAAAATGAAACTAACACAACATGACGCAGCCCTAATTTACAGCTGTTTTTTTACCTTTATTTGTGAACTGTAAATAAAATAGATAACATTGCCACTAATTAGTAAACGCAAATAGCGTATGTACCAAGGTCACATATACATTATTATGTTACACGTTGTAGGTATAGCATTTTTAACTAATTTTTGGTGGATCAATCAAATTCCCAGATGTTACTTATATGGTAACCATCATCCTATAACAAAGCATTGCCTCGCTGGTCTCGCAAACTACGATGTTTTCATAAGTTCATTGTTGAAAATGTTTTTTTCGGATATAAATTTTTGCATCATTTTCGCTTGTCACCATCATTTTTCATTTTTAGTCAGTTTTGAGAGAGCTCTGGTGGTCTAGTGGTAGTGGCCCCGCCTTCCGATCCTAAGGTCGTGGGTTGGAAACCGGCCGTGCACCAATGAGTTTTTCTGTTCAAAAATGTATGTGCACAATGCCAGTACTCTCAAACGGCGAAGGAAAACATCGCGAGGAAACCGGCATGTCGTAGAACCTAAAAAGTTCTTTAACATGTGTCAAGTGCTCGATAGGAGCCTATTGAGTCGCACTTAAAATCCTTTCAACACACTGTTTCGAAAGAAACTAGTGACACGACAAGAGAGAGAGTCAGTTTTGACCGATTATTTCTGTTTCAGCTCGACACGTCTCAATATCCTTTTCCCAACACACTATGGCACGTGAAACCAGTCCGAGAGGTCATCTTCAAAGCTACCTCTATGCTCCTCATCGCAGTGCTTGGCTTGTTTTTGAATTTCGTTATCTTATTCATCATCATCAAGAACAGGTGGTTATGGAGTGCGAGCAACTTCTTAATCTTCAATATGGCGGTTATCGACTTCCTTACCTTGCTGCTCTGCCCATGGTTTATGCTGACCAGGGACTTTTACCAGAATTATGTTCTAAAGAACTTTGGATGCAGATTCGAAGGGTTCTTACAAGGTTTGAATTTCGGTTTTTTTATTCTTTATTAATAAAAAAAACCTTTCAGATCTGTTGATTAAATATGTGTTTTCTACGCTGTAGGTTGTGGGTTCGATCCCCACCGAGAGCATTCATTTTTGTGTTTTTTTTTTATAAAAGCAAAAATAGCACTTACTTGATTTCCATGCAAGCCCAAGGTTTGCTTGGGTTGTGACTCAAGCACTATTCAAAAAATCATCATCTTCATCAGTCTGAAGAAATTCACTGCTGCCTACCATACAAATTTCAAGGAAGAACGGTTCCTTCCATCCATTGACTTTCTGCGAAAATAGAGCTTGTTTGAAAAATATCCATGAGTATTTATTTTTTTACCTTATCCAATGAACAAATTGCTTTACCAAAGGGGTAGTTGTCAACGTGCACGTTGACAGTTGTCAATTCAAGAAGTTTCTTGAGTTGCTAGCTCGTTAGAGCATTAGTGGTCTAGTGGGAGCGGCCCCGCCTTCCGATCCTAAAGACGTGGGTTCAAAACCGGTCGTGCACCAAAGAGCTTTGCTGAGCTAAGCTGTTCATAAATTTATGTGCCGTACTCTCAAGCGGTGAAGGAAAACATCGTGAGGAAACCGGACGTCGTAATAACCCAAAAAGTTCAAAACATGGTGTCAAGTGCTCGATAGAAGTCTCTTTGAGGCACATTTAAAATCCTTTCACTACCTGTTTCGAAAGAAACTAGTGACACAAGAAAAATGAAGACGCCTTCGCGAAATAAATGATGACATCTAATAATCTAAACACATTTCTCACACTCGTCATCGCTGACGTTTTGTTTACTTTTAAATGATTAAGTATGTCCGTTTGTCTGTAAGGTATATATTTAATATGGACCAGAAATGTAATTTTCATATGTGTATAAAATAAAATTTATTTTATTATTTTCCGTCAGCAACTCTACTCCTCGCCAGCGTTGGAGCACTCTTTCTCGTCTGCTACGACAGGATGGCCGCCGCCGCGCTGCGGTCCGAAGCCAGAGTCACGAAGAAGGTGGCGCCGTGGCTGATTGTCAGCTCTTGGCTGTTATCGGCCTTATTATCGCTGCCTTGGATCATCAACAGGACCTATGTGGTATCTTTTTTGGAACTAGGAAGGACTACTAATGTAATGGCCCAAGGGGGGTGCAAGTTAATATTATGGAGGATGGGAAAAATATGAATTGTAGGTTAGGATCATGAAGCTTTACGGCTTCTATAGTGCGAGTCTTTGCCTCTAGCGAGTGTGATAAGAATGGTTCCAACTTAGGCCTTAGGAATTTAGTTTTTTTGCAGTTGGCTACATTTTTTTAATCTCTAGGGGGGGAAGGGCAACTGCCCTGGTTTTTGTTATCGATAAAATCCAACATTGTGACAGAAAAAGAATTAGGCTCATGGATGTTACTCCTCGTCTGCTCAAACACCGATCTGTACCACCCTAAGTCTGAGTTTAGTTTTTAATTATTATTTTTTGGCTTTCTGTATCGTGAGGCAGGTTTTGGTATGGATACTATTGGTCGTGCTGTGAAGTTTTGTGGCTTATACAAAACCCAGGCTCACAATCAGTGGCGTAGCTAGGTGGACAAGGGCCCCAGTGCATAGAGAAATAATTTAGTGAGCAGGCTCAAGGTTTTCTAGCTTCGGGAGCTTGCTGATCCTTTCTTTTCAAAGCTTAGGTTAGAGGGCCCCCTGAGCTCCGGGGCCTTGGTGCACTGCACCACTGCACACTGCTCACAATACCGAAAACCAAATATACCTAAAACTAAAAAAAAAACTGGCTCGATCTTCTGGTGTTAAGACGCAATAATAATAATTTTAGGCCCGTAACTTTCTTTATTACCAAACTATCTATATTTTGAGGAAAAAAATATCCTTGGATTTAATATCATAAGTAATCGTTTATTTCCCAAACGTGAAACTGGTGCATAACTAATTCAAAATAGAATCCACCTAAAAAGTATTTCTATAACATGTGTCAAGTTCTCGAAATGAGCCTCTTGAGCCGCACTTAAAAATCCTTTCACCACACTGTTTCAAAAACTAGTGACACGACAAGAAGAAGAATATAATCCAGATGTGAATTCTTGAGTGAGGCACGATATATTACCCTTCGCCGAAGTAAAATGCAACACTTTCAGTTTTTATATATAAGCGTCTTTCTCTTGACACATGTTATAGAACTTTTTAGGTTCTACGACATGCCGGTTTCCTCACAATGTTTTCCTTCACCATTTGAGAGTACTGGCATTGTGCACAAAGATTTTTGAACAGAAATACTCATTGGTGCACTACCGGTTTTGAGCCCACGACCTTAGAATCGGAAGGATATTTAAGTTATTCGTGGAGACACTATGTCACAGGCGTAGTGGTGATCTTCGATTAACATCTAGTGTAAAATTAGAGGTTTTTTTCAGGAGCGAATTTGGCTTGACTACGTTGAAATGTACTGCGTTGAAAACATGGCAGTCTTGAAGATCTACTGGCATTTCACGCTGACTCTTCTCGTTTGGATACCACTCGGCCTCATGGTGGCTACGGTAAATTTTGACTGTGATTTTCTACCATGCTTATAGACTTTGGTCGAAATGAACCCTGTCACATTATTATTGGTAATAATGGCGACAAGAAATAGAATCCTACAGCACAAACTAAGACTGAACAAACATCGTAACGAACTAGCGGCCCAATTGCAAGGAACAGGCACCCTTCAATTTACTAGACTTAAACGACACGGCCTACAAAACCTAGCGAATAGATTCGCAGACAAAGATTGAGAGACAACTCACTGGACGAATCTCTCCTCACATGTCAACTAAAACAGATGGACAAATCAGACAGCAGTTTAAATTATTGTTTTATAAACAGATCGCCAAGAAGCAGGATGTAAAAAGAAAAAAAAACTGATGTTTAAATAAGTCATGGTTGTTGCAAAATTGTGATAACAAACCACAAAAGCCATAGACCAAGAAGTCAAGTCAAGAATAGCTTCACACCCAAAAAAACAGGATAAGGTCCAAATAAAGTAAGGGAATTTAAGCCAATTTTGGATGGTTCTGATTCAGTTCTGATTTTCGTGCAGTGTAACTATGGGGTTGGCCATTTTATTATTATAAAGGTTTCTTAGTGAATTCAGCCTCAATGTGATACTGTGTAAATAAGATATTTTTTTCCACTTTATTGATCGAGTGAGCGAAGCGAACGAAGATCTTAGTTTCAACTTGGGCGATTTGGCATTTTATGTATGTATGTATGTATGTATGTATGTATGTTTGTCTGGCGATAACTTTAGAACCGTTGATCCGATCTGCATGAAATTTGATATGTCGATAGCTTGTACTTGAGAAATTTACTGGTAAGTATATGAGTAAAATCGGATGAAGGGTTTTTGAGATATGGGGTTTTTTGAGGGGGCAAAAATAAAAAAAGTTACATAAAAAAATCAAGTTACATGTCATATGAAAGGGCTTTGTTTGGACATCCCAAAACAATTTTTACTTTTTTTTTGGGACGCTTGGTTTTTGAGATAAAATAATATAAGTTAAATTAAGATAACCAGCGATCCAAGAGCTCCCATCTCTAAGAGTTTCGTTGGCATCAAGGTTTTTCTACTGGTCGGCCAGTTCTTTTGCTTTTTCTTATTTTTTTTTCTTGAAATAAATTAAGGAGGTACTCAGTTCTCATAAAATGGTGACGACGACCAGGTCTGATGATGGAGCCAAGGTCTGTTCAACGGAACTCTTCAATAAATAGGCCAATAGAGTTGAAACTTGGTAACCATACCAAGTTAGTAGGCGGTAGTCAGAAAAAAGTCCAAAGATAATGTTTGGACTTGCCTCTGACTACTACGTACTCAAATTTTGGTGCGTTCGTCGGGTCGCATCACGAGATCTCAGTTCGGGGCGAACTACTAGTTGATACAAAGGTTTCTTAACTCGGCCTTTATGTCAGTATTGTATTAGTAAATAAGGTCACTTCTTTTTGTTTTTAGTACGGATCAATAATGTGGCGGTTAGAGTGCAGCGTCCGCGAGCTTTCCACCCGGGGAGGTGGACGGTCAATTGCCAGGATCCGAGGACGAGCTATGAGGATCACGACGTGTGTACTGCTAGCTGGGGTGGTCTGTAGGATCCCGTATACTGCTCTCGTTTATTGGAGGAACAATATGGATGGTTCTATCAATGTGGTGAGATATAATTTGACTAGCAGAAGTTTTGCTTAGTTTTTTTTTATACAACTAGTTGATGGAGCAAGCAGATGGCTCACCTGATGCTAAGTGGTAACCATCACCAAAGCATTGCCTCGTAAGTCACGCACGATAGGAACGTGCCCTACGATGCACTGCCCTGCGTCCATCAACTTGAGGCATACAGATGTTAAGCCTCATGTGCCTGTAATTACACCGGCAACCACACTCTTCAAACCGAAACACAGCGTTGCTGCTTGGCGGCAGAAAAAGGCGTGGTGGTAGTACTTCCCCAGACGAGCCCTTCACAAAGAGCTCTACTACTCTTAACAAGTTAGTTAAGAATAGTGTTGTGTGGAATGTCCACCAATATTTGCACTATGGTGATTGGATGATTCTCAGTAAATCATGGTGTGTAAATAATCTAATCTAATCAATAAAAAGCTACATACTCCACACTAGGATGTGTGCCATGCATATTGTAACCTACGATTAACATTGTTCGTTGTCATACCCACGAACATATGAAAACCAATAAGACCACCGGAAAAATCCATGAGAAAAATGAGTCCATGTAAATCAGCGAGAAAGGTCATGAAAGCAGTTACCTAGACTTGTGACTAACGAAAATATATTATCATGTTGGCATCGTTTTTTCTCTAAAAAACCAGCGCAGCACCGTTCCTGTCCCTGTTGGGTGCAGCGTTAAGCTAAGATGGATACCCACACAACGCAGCATGGATATCACCTACTTCTCTGTTCATATTGTTATTTAGTATTAAAGTGTATGTATATGGCTCAAACAAGCATACTTTCTTTCTTTCAGGTGGAAGGGGGCTTCAATGCAATGTGGTTCTCAGCCAACTACCTAATGTATGCCAACTCTGCCATCAACCCGCTTATTTACGGCTTCACAAACCTCAGGTTCAGGAAGGCGATGGATCGGACGATGCCGATCGCGATCTGCAAGTTCGGATCGTGGTGCTGTGTTTGCCCTAGAGTTAGTATTTGGTTATGACTAAATAGTCTGCTAGTATACTAGTAGATTATATCCTTTCATTTTCAATTCAGCGTAGTTAGTTAAAGCATTAGTTTAAGTATACAATGATATCAATAATCTGGCTCATTTCTGCTAATATAGGAAACGTTGTTCTTGTTTTATTTTTTACAAATGTTCCCATTTGTTTCATGTTCCAAATAAATTCATTTGATTCATAGATTACTATTCAATCGACCTAGCACAGTTTATCGAAGAAATGTGTACAATTTATTTTAAATTAATAACTGATAAAAAAGCTTAACTATAAAACTGTTTAATCATTTCAGGTTAGGCAAAAGCAGTTAGAAGTAGACGACAAAAACACAGAGAAAATCTTTGTAATCGAGAACTCTCCTAAGCCAAATAAGAAGCTGAAGTCAGTAATCAAGCACATACTTCACATCAATAGAGATACAATAGAGCTTAGTGGTAATAAAAACGATGAAGTGACTGCGAAGCCTACGAAAGTAACACCTTTGAAAACAGAAAATATATAAAGTGCTGCTGCCCGCGGCTTCACAAGCGTATTTTAATATTTAAGGCATTTTTTTTAATCACATAGCTGACGGAACTAGCAGATGGTCCACCTGATGTTAAGTGGTAACCATCACCTATAACAAAGCATTGCCTTGCAAGTCACGCACGATAGGAACGTGCCCTACGATGCACTGCCCTGCGTCCATCAACTTGAGGCATACAGATGTAAAACCTCATGTGCCTGTAATTACACCGGCAACCACACTCTTCAAACCGAAACACAGCAACGCTGCTTGGCGGCAGAAAAAGGCGTGGTGATAGTACTTCCCCGGCCGAGCCCTACTATAAAAAAAAATCCCTTTATTGAGTTTTCATGTTTTCTACTTCATTTCTGGTAAGTTTTCGAGATAATAGGTAACCTATATGCTAATACAAGTTACGAACTATACTTGTTTTTAAGTTTTTCTGTTTAAAAATTTAGGTGCACAATGCCAGTACTCTCAAACGGTGAAGGAAAACATCGTGAGGAAACCGGCATGTCGTAGAACCTAAAAAGTTCTATAACTTGTGTCAAGTGCTCGAAAAGAGCCTCTTGAGGCGCACTTCTCCTTTCACCACACTGTATCGAAAGAAACTTCACGACAAGAGAAAGAGTTTCATCTTGATAGGTTTTGTGGTTACGGATTGATTGAGCCACAAGCATCCAAGCATCGTTACTTTCGCATTGATAGTAATATCTAAATTTAAGAGGGTACCTATACATAGAGAACTAATTGTTTTCGCGAGCTTTTTAGGAAGTGTTTTAACAGTGAATAAACGTAGTTATAATTTTCATAACATCTGTTTTATTGTTCACATCGTCTGTTTCACGTTTCACTAATATTAACTTAGTTGTCTTGGCACGAAATTACATCTACTTAACAAAATATTCTGTCTTTTAATTTTCCTTATTATACATTCAACTTCTTTACATTCGTTGTTGCAATTTTAATGTAGCACTAAATTCTACAATAATTGGTATATCAGTCTAAGACACATCATTACCGTTCTCAGCCATCTCCAGTTGATTGGACAGCTCCTGAATCTTCCTTTCAAGAATTTCCCTCATATGTGGCTCTACTCGCAGTATATTGGTTGCTTCTTGGAGAAGAACCATACTTTCCATCAGTTCTTCCTGAAATAATAAAATAATCGAATTTAGACGTTGGTTTAAATATCAGTGCGTATACGGTATATCAGTATACAGTGAAAGAAAACAATGCGAAGAACGCAAAATGTATTCTAGCAGCAGTGTTTATGGGCTTGCAACTTGTCAATGGATCTATCTTGGGGTTTCTAAGACTACACTTGCTAGCAATTGCAAAACCATTGCCTTAGAGACAATAAAGGAACGTCGAAACAGTAAATTCAGACAATGATAATCTTTATAAAAATTACCTGTGCTCCTGCCTTGGTAATCTTTCCGCATTCAAACTCTCGCTTGGTCATCATGGACATGGCTGCTTGGAGGTCAAGCAGTAGTGTTCCTCGGAACCTTGACCAGTCCGGCTCCACTTTATCAGCTATCTCCAGTAGATCATGGCACAGGTCAACCTTTCGTTTTAGGTCATGGTCCGACAGCTCTGAAAAGGTAAGGGTTTTTATTCTAAAATGTTATATGCTGGAATTAAAATTATGTAGGTAGTTACGGATCAGACCGCCTACGTCTGCAGAACAATACTTGGTTAATCACGATCTTCAAGAATTAAGAACTGACCATAAAGAAGTGATATACTATCGGATTGCTTAGAAAAAAAAGAATGAAAGGAAAAATAACTACAATTGACTAGATTAAAAAATAACATTGTCGATAATTTTTGTTAGTTTTTACCTGATAAGGTATATCCCTTATAGTTCCCGTATATCTGTACCAACGCCAACTTGGCTTGCACTACCAAATGATTACTTGGATGCAAAGTCTGACTATACTTCTGAATAAATTCTTCAAATTCTCTAGGAGTTGTCTTGCTGAGCTTCTTCAAGTCTTGTTTCAAAGCGTTATTACCCCAGACCATCTGTTTTGCCAAGATCATATGATCACACTTTTCACATTTCCACGGTGCACTTTCATTCAAAGGATTCGTAGAAACTAACATTGCGCCGACAGTAGCAGGTGTGCTTCCCGGTCCATTGCAAACCGAGCAGTAAATATTCCCCAGATAGGTTCCATATTCAGTTGGATCCTTGCACCTCTCACAGTCGCAGTCAAAGCACTTGTTTATTTTCAGTTGTCTTCTCCTATCAAGCGTGCCGTACAAAGTTTGAGTGTACGTTGCAGTTATAGGGTCACCTTTGGCAATTGGCATCGTTGCTATAAATGCTAGATTATAATCATCTCCCAGGAATATGTGCCGGGTGTTGGGCTTGCAACTATGGTTGAGCATAGAGGCAGTAACGTAAATAGCTCGCAGTTTCTTCAAATTGTCTGTAGTTCGCACATCGAAAGAATTGGTGTCGAATATCGACGCTATCTTAAGTACTGTTTCTTCATCGAACGGTAACCCTAGCACTTGCACTATGAATGTTGATAAGTTTGCCCGTAGAACCATATAAAGAGGCGTATTGATTCTCTCTTCCAAATGCGCCTCCAAGTTTATGATATTCTCGAACTGCATTGGATTGGTTTCCTTCATGAGTAACACCCTTAATGGTGATATGACACAGTACGCTGCCTCTATTCTATCAGGACCTTCATATTTGACGGTGCACTTGTACTTTCGATCACTCATAACTTTGCATTCCGCTTTGTGAACATCAGCTTTCTCACATTTTGAGTCACACATTGGCCAGTTACACATTGAGCATTTGTAGAAATCGTAACGATCGCCGAACTTCTGTGGCTCCAACTTCTTTCCGCAGCCCAAGCACTCAGCCGGTCCTGTCATTTTTGGGCCAATGATGGCTGGTTTTTCTTTCAATATCATTTCACCTGGTTGGATGTCTCTAGTTGCAACCATATGCCGCCCCAGGGTGTCCGAATATTGGATTTTAAAGGCGCAGCATTTGAATTTGTGGCCTTCGCGCCAGCCAAGCTTTTGGTGAGCTTTTGAGCAGTAGAAAACCAGCTTGCAGCCTCCACATGTCTGGTTTGCTGGTTGTTGACAAACTTCGCAAGTTGGAATTTCGCGTTTTTGATATTCCATTGTTGGGCAAGTAGCGGGCAGCCACCTCGGCTGAAACTCAACACAACACTCGTTCTAAATAGACTTAAATTTAGGTGACGGTAACATTTTGGGAACGTTGCCAAAACAATGAGATCCTACGCTGTGTTCTTATTGTTGAAAATAATTGCCGATAGATACAGAAACATATAGCTGACATACTAGAAGAATACTGATAGGTAGGTACATTCTGGTTTATGTCGTCATCATTTCTCACTTTATTGAATTTATATCCCGAAACTTGGCAACGGTCTTATGTTAGCTGTGCCGATTGTAATAAATTGCCATTAAAATAGCATGTAAGCAGTTATTGAGTCAATGCTGAAATTAATCTAAAGATTTGTAACTGAATACAATCTGGATACAATATAATCTACACTAATATTATAAAGAGAAAAGATTTGTATTTTTGTTGTTTTGTTGTTTTGTTGTTTTGTTGTTTTGTATGTAACGAATAGGCTCACCAACTACTGGTCCGATTTAAAAAATTCTTTCACCATTAGAATGCTACATTATCCCTGAGTATAGGCTATATTATATTATCAAAAAAATCAGGGATCCTTACTAAAACTCTAATAATGTAACCCAAGGTGGAAAAAGAAAACCTTACATCGCGTGCGCTGCGAAAACTATTGAGGATAGAACAAAATAATGTACTACGATTTTGTAGAACACGTCATCATCTACAAAAAATGTCGCGACAGTATATGTCTAACTATTATAGTTATGTCACAATAAGTGTTCTTTTATTATAAAAATTTAATTGAAATGCCGCCGCTAGAAAAGGGTCTTTATTTGTACCTTGGTATTAATCCTTATCCAAATAAATCTTTTCATATTCAAGACTGGTTCAATACCTATACATTACTTCTTGAATTTTTGAAATCGGACATTCCATTTAAAAGATTTAAAAAATATAAGGTCACGGGGCGCGTTCTCACCCAGCGCGGGCCCGGGCAAGGCGCGAGTTAGAAGTGACTTGAACCCACCACGGTCTAAGTTTATCCTAAAACGTTGAAAAAATTTATGTCCACCCATGCGAAGCTGGGACAGGCCGCTAGTAATGGGGTGCTAGGTCGGGTAACCTCCTCGTGGTGCACCCTGGTAACACCATGAAACACGCCCGCAGAGTACTGCGGACGTGTTTCATGGTGGCCGATAACCCGACACGGTGGGCCTCTCCGCGTGTCCCTCTGACTAGCAGAGGGCACAGCGTGATGAGGCAGGGTAGACCTACGGGTCTACGCGGAACTTCTCGCGCCGCTCATGGTGGTGAATAGCGGGAGAAGACCTGGAGGGGCCTTCTCCCGCATTGCACATATTCACCACCCGTCAGGCGGGAACGGCCGGGCACTCACGGTCCCTCCCGGGTCCCTCCCTGCAAAGGGGGGGGCGTGCGGGCCCCGCCGTAAAGGCGGGGGCGTTGCGGGGGCCCCGCTGTCATGGCGGGCCAATCGCCGGCGGGGGACTGGATGAAAAGGCTCTGCCAGTTTCCCAGTTCCCCTCCATATAGGCGACGCGGGAGTGTCGCTGGGTTGTTTAGTGGGTATACCGGGAGCGGAAAACCGGGGAGTCCCACATATCCCCTCCATCCTCCAATGGCAGTAAAAAAAAAAAAAAGGCCGCTAGTAATAAATATAATAGTTTATTACAAAACTAGTTTTCAATATTCAATATAAGATAGATAGATAATAGAGAAATACAAGTTGCAATTTATTGTATCTTTACCTTATCCTTTTAAAAAGTTAAAAGTGACGAAAACTATGACTGATTAAAAAATATTTTCCCAAAAATCATTATAATCCTGGAGAAACCTTATCTTGATGCTTTATTTCTCATTCCTAATCACTCATTCTCTTTCAGGATTGCATGGAAAAGAGTATTCTTAAAACTCGCGTTTTTCTCTGGAACGGAGACTGAAACACATTCAGTACATTGGAGTTTTCAGTTCATTCACACGCGACTTTTGGTTATGCAACAAGCTATTTCTTCAATGGTAGTGCGCACCTAACCGCTGCGCGTGCGCTATCGTCTTACAAAATTAATTGATTCAATATTGTGTTGTGTCCGCCCAGTGTTGTCCATCTGTGTTTGTTGTAAGTTTTATGATAATTTAACAGGTTTTTTTTGAATATTTTTGGAGTCTAATAAATAGCTGGAGACTGGAATCTATAGATGGAGAAAATGATTTTTCTGGTTTGTGAGGTAACGTCGTATAAAATGTGCTTTTACGTGAAAAAAACTGACCTGTTCCACAAAGTTCAACTATTAAGTTCAACCAGTTGAACTAATCGCACGAAAAATTCCAGTTATTTCAACTTTGTTATTTTTTTGTAAAAGTTGAACTTTCTTGACAAAATTGTTCCTATTAGTTCAACTTATGACCCAAACTGAAGTTATAAAACTTTGCTTCGATCGATATAAGTTATAACGGTTCGCTAGCAACAAGCTATGTGTCAAAATAAATTAAACCAAAATATCTTTACCCATGTCAGATAAATTTTTAATTACTGTGATAATTTTGGATTTAAAAGTCTATAAGTATGAACGAAAGTAAGAACCAGGACGAAAATACGCCAGACCTAGGTCAATTAAATAATGGTTGATAGACTTTTGGCAAGCAAAAGTTTGAATTCTGACCTAGGCAACGGCAACGTAGTATAGGTACTTACTATTATTTATATTGTGGCAATGATATCTTCCAAATTCTACTACGACACCTGTGTTAAGCTCAACAAAGTTCAAAGTCGATAGGCACGAATAATGTGAGCCATATCCTAAGCAGGGTCCATGTGACATCTAACATCTAACAACAATGTATGTACCTAAACTAAACCATGTGTAAGCAATAAATGTATTGAGTATTGAGTGTGTGTATAAAATCCTAAGCACAGAACAAGTATCATTTCAATTTGACAGACTTCACAGTTCAGTTGGTAGTAGCTCTACCTTCTGCGCTGTAGTCCGTGGGTTCGATCCCTACTGAGAACAAAAATTAGTGCAATAAACGGTAGAGTAGTAGAGCTCTTTGTGAAGAGCTCGTCCGGGGAAGTACTACCACCACCCCTTTTTCTGCCGCCAATCAGCGTTGCTGTGTTACGGTTTGAAGAGTGTGGTTGCCGGTGTAATTACAGGCACATGAGGCTTAACATCTGTATGCTTCAAGTTGATGGACGCAGGGCAGTGCATCGTAGGGCACGTTCTTACGCGCGTGACTTACGAGACAATGCTTTGTAATAGGTGATGGTTAGCACTTAACACTTTTATAAAAAATGTGTCTGCGTGTTATAAAATTAGGTATAAGTATGTATTTACAAAAATAAATAATATATGGTATAAAATCTATTTGGTTCCCGTAGTAGTTACAAACTTTACTTAGTTTGGGGTTTGATTTGCTATGTGGCAAGTCCACCAAAATATAACAAAAAAGCTGGTGCCCGCGACTTCGTCTGCGCAGGATTAGTCACACAATATCTTTTTAAATTGTAGCCTATGTGTTATTCTGATCTTTAAGCTATATTATTGTAAACTTTCATTATAATCCATTCAGTAGTTTTTACGTGACAGAGTAACAAACATCCATCCATCCATACTTACAAACTTTCGCGTTATAATATTAGTAGGATATGTCGGGTAAACAAGGCATCTAATCAATGCTCGACAATTCTAGTAGCGCATAAAAGATATTTACGACATAGTTCCTACCATGTTGTTCATGCCGGTTATCCTACACACCTTGCATTACCTACTTACACAGATACGAAAATAGATCATCGTAACCCAGTTTACATTTCGCGCGATACTAAATTTGAGATGCTGGAAATGCTGGAATGCGAACGCCAGTACCCAAAGTATGAGTTCTGTTTTGCGGTTTACGTTATCTGTATCGTGTCATTTTTGTATGGAGACTCAATAAGCGCCTCTATCGGGCGTCCTGAGAACTCACAAGTCTCCATACAAAAACAGCTTGACGAATAGAAACACAAATTGAAAAATGAAAAACTAAACTCAGACGTCGGGTGCTCTGTGTATAGATATTAAATGTGTAACATACCCCTATACAAAGTGTCCAATACTTGTACTTATAACTTCAAGGGGCTAAAGTACCCATCAATATGAATAACTTTTTTTAAGGAACCAACACTGTGAACGCGAATAAAAAAGATGTTTCATACATTTTAGCTAGGTAGGTGTTGAATTTGTGCATGAAACAGCTGTGTTTTCGTCGTTTTCATGTTGAAATTTGTCGAGAGGTACATTAGCATTTGTCTTCACCTTAACAAAGAGCTCGTTCTCGGTGGGAATCGAACCAACAACTCAGAACAGAAGGAGCTACTACCAACTGAGCTGTGAGATCATATTTTAAAACAGTAGCTGGCATCAATATACCTATATATTTTTTCTCGAAGCACCTATCTAATATCTATGTCATGGATTATCGAAGCCAACTAATTATGATCGATCGTTGAACTATTTACCTAAACCTTGACACAGCAGAGAACTGCCAAGAATCTATTCCTATCAATTAAATCTATCTATAGGTCATCATCATCAGTCTTCTATCTGCCTATAGGTCATCACCATCATCAATCTGAAGAAGTCCACTGCTGGACATAGGCCTCCCCTACACATTTCCCGGAAGAACGGTTCTGAGCCCTCTCCATCCGCCGACTTCCCGCGATCTTTACAATGTCGTCAGTCAGAATATCAACTAAAAGACCTACCAACTAGGTTCAGTCAGCGTGAAAAATGGATTAACAATTTTATTCAGCAATAAGGTGCATTGAAAAATGCCCCTTATCGCTGGATTTTAAGAATAAATGACTTGTTTTGTTCTTATATCAAATAACGGTTCAAAATTTTATACATAAAGTGCACTGGTTTAGGAAATAGGTGTATGAACTTTAAAAAAACAGTTTTTTTTCTACTTTTGTCGTTGACTATTACCTACCTCGGGTAACAGTCGAGCAATATGTACATGTTTAGAAGTTTTATTCCTTACGACAAAAACTATGTTTGCAACCCCACCTTCTGATCGGAGGTTTGAATCCAGACGTGCGCCTCATAAACGAAAGGATGTGCAGTTTTCTTTTTACCTTAGCCTTTTCAACCAGAAAACTTCTCGAAATTTTCGATCGAGTGAGCGAAGCGAACGAAGATCTTAGTTTCAACTTGGGCGAGTTGGCATTTTATGTATGTATGTATGTATGTTTGTCTGGCGATAACTTTAGAACCGTTGATCCGATCTGCATGAAATTTGATGTGTCGATAGCTTGTCCTTGAGAAATTTACTGGTAAGTATATGAGTAAAATCGGATGAAGGGTTTTTGAGATATGGGGTTTTTTAAGGGGGCAAAAATAAAAAAAGTTACAGAAAAAAAACAAGTTACATGTCATATGAAAGGGCTTTGTTTGGACATCCCAAAACAATTTTTACTTTTTTTTTGGGACGCTCGGTTTTTGAGATAAAATAATAAAAGTTAAATTAAGATAACCAGCGACCCAAGAGCTCCCATCTCTAAGAGTTTCGTTGACATCAAGGTTTTTGTACTGGTCGGTCAGTTCCTTTGCTTAATCTTAATTTTTTTTCTTGATATAAATTAAGGAGGTACTCAGTTCTCATAAAATGGTGACGACGACCAGGTCTGATGATGGAGCCAAGGTCTGTTCGACGGAACTCTTCAATAAATAGGCCAATAGAGTTGAAACTTGGTAACCATACCAAGTTAGTAGGCGGTAGTCAGAAAAAAGTCCAAAGATAATGTTTGGACTTGCCTCTGACTACTACGTACCTACTCAAAGTTTTGATGGGTTCGTCGGGTCGCATCACGAGATCTCAGTTCGGGGCGGACTACTAGTTATCTAATGATCTTGTTATTTCAGAAAATGGGCTACGAAAACGGATCAACCGATCCAGCATATCAGGTAAATTGAAAATAATTTATAATTGGTTATAGCGCCATCTAATAAATTTTTGATAAACTAATCCTGAAGAACTAACCTTGCTAGGGAGCTTTCACTAGCTTTTGGAGTTGCCTGCTAGATGGCGCGCTAACGCAAATGTTATGTTTACGTGCTTTTACACTAGATGCCACAAGCAGTTCATAAAATCGGTATCGCTTATTACGGTACCTGCTACAAATGAAGAAAGTACAATAATTAATGGAGTAGATACGATGAAATTACAGGCAATTGAAGTATGCCTCAGATTTATGGACGCAGGGTAGTGCATCGTATGGCATGTTCATATCGTGCATGACTTACGAGGTTGTGTGTGAGGACGTGCATGAAAATGCTTTGTTATAGGTGATGGTATGGTTACCACTCAACATAAGGGGGGCTATCTGCTTGTTCCATTAGCAATTAGTACTTATCAAAAAAAACTTCGAAAGCATTACGTAAAAGCCGTACCTACATCATGTAATTTCACCATTTTATTTTCAGGTCAAAACTTCTGATGAGTTGGGCCGGTACATCACCGCAGCCAGAGACTTGAAGCCAGGAGACGTGGTGCTGACCGAGCGGCCCATCGTGTTCGGGCCCAAGTCTATGCTGGACCCCGAGGCTAGCATGCCATGCGTGGGGTGCTACACGCCCGTAGTGGCTGAAGTAGGCGAAAGATGTGCTAAGTATGTACCCATCACTACTGCAAAAATGTGGGTATGTGCCGAATGAATTGTTTGGACGTACCTCTGACTTACCTCCTTAAACGTCTTCAAAGGATGTGGAGTTGGTACTTGGTACCAAGAGATCTGATGGGATATCTGCCGTGCCTGGAGATCAAATTCATGAAGCTGTTTCAGTTTTTTGAAATTTTGCACAATATGTAAACGAATACTGTAATAATAGCCAGGGCTACTATTTATAGTGCTAACTGTAAACTATTAATGACCAAACTAAGGGCAAAATCAGGTACCTGTGGTAGTAGTAGCATTTATAATCATCATTATCAAGCCGAAGAAGCTTACGTCATCTCGCCATTCACTCCTTTCTTACTTTTGCATCTTTCACACAGTCCAACCATCTTTTCTTTGGCCTGCCTCTCCTTCTTAAGCCATCCACATCCATACCTAACACTCTTCTCGTAATATGATTTTCTTCCCTCCTCATGACATGCTAACCTATTGCTCCTCAACTTGTCAATCACCGGCGCTACTTTCATATACCAAATCATAAAAAAAAAATGTTTTATAACTTCTATGTCCAATAGTTATATTGTATCTAAGATTTCCCCTCAAACTTAAAAAAAGCCTCGTCACGAAATCCACTTTTGAATTTCAGATGCGGCTGGCCGGTGTGTTCTGGCAACTGCCCCGGCTTGAAGGACCCTCGACACCACGGTATCGAGTGTGATGTCCTCAGCGCGCGCCCCGAGTGCGTGCTCGTGAATATGCCCGAATATTATAGGTATGCTGAACTTCACTCGGATATAGAAGCCTAATCACGAATGAATTTTGTCATTTGTGACGTATCCTAGTGATATTCAACCCTATTCTACAGTTAGGAATACGATACGTTTACGTGACTAACGTAAAATTCGTTCGTGATTAGGCCACAGATCAAGGTGAAATCCAAAGAAAAATTACGCTTACTACAAGGACATAAAACCGAGCAGTGTATAGCCTAATGTGTGTTCATGTGTACAACCTCAGAACACAGAAATATACGTTTGTTGGTTGGCATTGGTACAAGAAATTAGACCCAAGTAACCATAATCTTACTGGCACTTTTAAAATGCTTAAAAAAAGCAATAAAGCCAGGTATGCTACTGACAACACAAAAGTGGTCAATCATTATTTCAAAGTCGTTAAGGATATTGACAAGATAGAAAAAGAATAAAAAACCAGACAGGAATCTTGTAAATCTTTCTCGCAAATATTTATGAAAAAACGAAGTAGGTACAGAAATAAAAAAAAACCGCAACAGTTTCATGACTTTGATCCCCTTGCAAGATAGATATCTCCTCAAATCTTTTAGTACCAAGTTGGTACTAACTCAAAATTAAAGAATGTCTAAGAGGGTAGTCTTAATATTACATTTAGCACATTAATATTTATTTTGCGGCGATGCTTTTCTTAATTTTCTTTCAGACATGACGCTTTGTTGCCGCTGAGATGCGTGCTGCTGCAGACGACAGACCCTGAAGGCTGGAAGAAGGTGCTGGAGATGCAATCCCACATGGAGAGTCGTACTCCTGGCACCGAGGCTTATGAGTAAGTACACGGATTCATATTTTAATTTTTGAAAGAATCCAGAGATGAATTTTCCGATAAGTACGTAATATCCTTGTAAGACTTAAGGAATCCAACCTTTTTCCGGTAGCCGCAACACAAAAGCATTCCGCAGTATACCTTGAGGTCTTTAAGAAGTAGGAGTTTTACATAAAGGTTATGTAAAGAAGTATGTATTTAAAATCCTAAGAATTTTCCTGTGAATCGCGCCCTTAATGGATCTGCGAAGATAAATACTGGATTATGTCAATACCTATCAAGTATTAATATTAGCGGCCGGTTTCTGAAAGCTCGATTTAAACTAATCGGATCTCAAGTCATCCGCTATTTCAGCTATTACATCGAATTAGATAGAGATAGCAAGTGACTTGATATGCGATTTTGATCGGGCTTTCAGAAACCGGCCGTAAGTCTACCAAATAGCAGTATCATGTTTGAATGCGTGCACAATAGCTGTTCCATAGTGTAATAATTATCGTCAGTCGCGAAAGTCCAGGCTGTATCAGTTAGGTAAAGTAATGGTAATCATAATAACATTTTAATTTTGATTACAGGGAAGCAAACGAATTCGTCGTCGAATACCTCATGAACAATTTCATTAATAAGTTAGACGCCAATTTGAAAACTAAATACCTACCAGAGATATCTTCAGAGCTACTTCACAGAATGTGCGGGATTATCGACACTAACGCCTTGGAAGTACGGCTCCCAGAAAGTGCAGAGTTGTTTGCTCTGTACGCTAAAACCTACCTAGTGGAACACAGTTGTCTGCCTAACACAAAACACATATTCAACGTATCTAGTAAAGATAGAAATGAGTTGTACACAATATTGATGAAAGCAGTAGTGCCGATCCAAAAAGACAGTCATATTACCACAATGTACAGCCATGCGCTTTGGGGCACGCCAGCAAGACGTCAGCATTTAAAAGACACGAAGTACTTCTCTTGTAAGTGCATAAGATGCAGTGATCCTACTGAATTAGGAACTTACTTGAGCGCAGCGAAGTGTCTGGGTCAGGATGGAAACCCTTGTGATGGGATTCATTTGCCAGAAGACCCTCTAGATGATGAAGCTGACTGGGCTTGCAACAAATGCCCAGCTAAAGTCAACAGCAATGAGATAAACATGGTGATATTCCAAATGGGAGAAGAAGTGGAAACAGTACAGATGATGGGAGGTTCTATTGAAATGTTGGAGAATCTTCTGGGTAAGCTGTCCATGTTTTTACATCCAAACCACTACCATTTGTACGCGATAAAGCATTCGCTTGTCCAATTATACGGAAGGCAGCCAGGGCAAACATCAGAGGACGAATTAGATAAGAAAATTAAGATGTGTAAGGATTTAATAGGAATAACGAAGGTTTTGGATCCGGGAAATGCACGTCTGAGTTTATATAGTAGCGTTCTTCAACACGAACTGCATTCAGCTTTAGTAATGAAAGCGATCATAAAGAAAGACGACGGGTCGTCTAAGTCTATAGAAGAGATGAAACCACTGCTTGTAGAAGCTAAATTAGCTGTAGATGAAGCTCTTGAAGCACTAAAAGATGATGTACAAGAAATATCTGGTATGAAACTGTATTCAGTTATCGAAGAAACAAAGGTGTGTTTTGAAAGTCTGTGCAAAGAAAATAATTTCCCACTTTGATTTTGACATTGGTTTATTCTGTTGCTTATTTCTAAGATAGCTTATGAGGTAATATCACAGGTGAATTAATATAACATTTGTTTCAATTTTAAAGATTTTTTTATCACATTGTTAGTTTTTGGTTATCTAAAAATAAATAGTTATAAATATAAGAATTGTAAACATCTGAAAAATACCACCACTTCTTCGATTTTTCATTTCCTAAACGAAAAACCACCAGAAACCGTCTTCGTCTCTGACCAATTTTGAGTGAGGGACAGTTGTTTCACCGTTCTTCTAACTTGTTGCCAGCGCTAGTAATGGAATTCAAAAACCACTTGATGGTTCATTATCAAAGCCAGAACCAACCGTTAACCTACCCTCAGTCTCTACCCCTAAGAACACAAAAAACTCAGTATATCTTAGCAGCTTAACTACCCAAATCTACGAAACCAACTCAGACCTGACCTGGCCTCGTTCACGTTCTCAACGATCCAGTCAGTGTATCTGGACACCCTGGTGTAGACCCCTGGTGTCCGTGGCCTGGCGCAGCCTGTGCCTGTGGAGACCACTCCAACTACCATGATGTGGCGATTGTCTCTGATCATGAGAGGACCACCGCTGTCAGCCTGGAGGAATACATCATTATAATATTTACTGACTATGGCAGCTGTTGGCACTAGGTACATCGTAAAGAGTGGCGGAATACCCAGTCTTACTTCAAGTAAGAAGTCTTTGAATCTTTAACAAATGGGAGCTCGTGTCATATTGGTTACCCCGATACAATTTTTGTCGGATCTCAAACACTTCCAAGACATCCTGAAGGATCTTGAGTACCAAAAAAATCTAAAAGGTTATCTACTATGAAAGAGGATTATATTTAAGACCCTATTTTCATTTTTCATTAATGGTCTAGCGGCGGCCTCGCCTCTCGATCCTAAGGTCGTGGGTTCAAACCCGGTCGTGAACCAATGAGCATAATGCCAGTTCTCTCAAACGGTGAAGGAAAACATCATGAGGAAATGGGCATGTCATGTCAAATGCTCTAAAGGACACGCGAGGCGAAGTAAAATCCTTTTACATCACTGTTTCGAAAAAAAGTAAGGACACGATAAAAAAAACGAAAACACACCCAGCAAGAATCCCTGCCGCCTTCTTCGAATCCTGCGCACATCTGGGTAGGAACTATCTTTACTTTGCTTCCCTGTGAGTGGTACCAGCGATTGCACTCATCATTCGACACCACTGTCACCTCCGTCTTCTGAAGCACGCTGGGTCTTGCACCTTTGGGGCAAGACATTCGATTACTGTTTCGCTACTGTAATAAAAGCTAAAATGTAATCCACACAATAGACATCCTAGCTCATTGAAGATATCTAGCTTAGTATATGGCTTTAGTCGTAATGTCTGTGCCTATTTCTGCCGCCAAGCAGCGTTGCTGTGTTTCGGTTTGAAGGGTATGGATGTTGGTGAAATTACAGGCACTGCCTCAAGTTTTTGGAAGGAAAGTAGTGCATCGTAGGGCATGCTGATATGGTGCTTGACTAACAAAGCAATGGTTTGTTATGGGTGGTGACTGGTGATGGTTACCACTTCACATCAGGTGAGTCATATGCTTGTTCCATCAGTAATAAGTATCAAAAAAACAATTATTCACTTCTTTTCGCATTTGTATAGGCCCTACGCTTATTAAATGAATGGGTTATGGGTGCCGAAGCAATTACAGGTGATGAACTCATTGCTATGCCACATAGGGCACATTCTTGAAGGTTGTAATGCCAACCTTACCATACCATCACTCGTGGTCCCACAGAGTCTTTTGATCCCTACATCAAATAGGATCGATAGACAAAAATCTGTGACTGCAGTTCAGAAAAGTTATGGATGGTCTCCTACGAACGTTTTCCTGTAACTATAACTGTTGGAAGGGGAAGACCTCGGCGAACGTATCTGGATCAGATAATATACATTTTAGAGACCAGGTCAAGAGTACCCTAAACCGACGAGCATGTATGAAGAATATTATGAGAGTGAATGAAGCGAAAGAAGTATGTCAGGATCGTAGAAAATGGAAATTCCTGATATCTGCTTACCCCTATGGGAAACAGGCATGATTTTATTGATCGAGTGAGCGAAGCGAACGAAGATCTTAGTTTCAACTTGGGCGATTTGGCATTTTATGTATGTATGTATGTATATATGTATGTATGTATGTATGTTTGTCTGGCGATAACTTTAGAACCGTTGATCCGATCTGCATGAAATTTGATATGTCGATAGCTTGTACTTGAGAAATTTACTGGTAAGTATATGAGTAAAATCGGATGAAGGGTTTTTGAGATATGGGGTTTTTTAAGGGGGCAAAAATAAAAAAAGTTACAGAAAAAAATCAAGTTACATGTCATATGAAAGGGCTTTGTTTGGACATCCCAAAACAATTTTTACTTTTTTTTTGGGACGCCCGGTTTTTGAGATAAAATAATAAAAGTTAAATTACGATAACCAGCAATCCAAGAGCTCCCATCTCTAAGTGTTTCGTTGACATCAAGGTTTTTCTACTGGTCGGTCAGTTCCTTTGCTTTTTCTTAATTTTTTTTCTTGAAATAAATTAAGGAGGTACTCAGTTCTCATAAAATGGTAACGACGACCAGGTCTGATGATGGAGCCAAGGTCTGTTCAACGGAACTCTTCAATAAATAGGCCAATAGAGTTGAAACTTGGTAACCATACCAAGTTAGTAGGCGGTAGTCAGAAAAAAGTCCAAAGATAATGTTTGGACTTGCCTCTGACTACTACGTACTCAAAGTTTTGATGGGTTCGTCGGGTCGCATCACGAGATCTCAGTTCGGGGCGAACTACTACTAGTGTATGTATGTATGTTAACGGTTAAGGAACCTGCTCTTGTCGTCCCATATCAAAAATCCACTCTGTAGGCAGAGGCTGAAAAGGTGAGTCATCTTGTTCCGTTGCTTTGATACTTTACCAATTTCTCTATCCTCGTGAGTGAACCCCCAACCCGCCACTATAGCTGCCGTCCCGCCGAAGTCTTCTGCCACAGGTTGTGGTAAGCACGCTGGTCGTAGAGTCTGCGACCATCTGAGCTGTCTGCTCGTCTTCAGAAGTGCTACATCGTTCGACTTCCTGCTACATCTGAAATGAAATGCTTATTACTGTAATATATGTCGTGCGTGACTGACGAGGCTATGATTTGTGACGAGATGATGACGAGGTGATGGTTACCACTTAACATCATAATGGCGTAGAATGAAATTCAATATTGGTGGACATTTTCAAACAGCACATTTATCTTCTAAAAACACGATCTTAGGGTATCTTATTTTAATAATGCACTTAAAAAGAAATTCCGATAATAAATGTAATTGCGAAAGCTCTTAAATTTTTAATACATTCGCGAATGAATTCACGAGTCTAGAAATCTGAGATCCAGTAGATAATCTTTTCCAACAAAATATTCTTATTCTTGTTTTATCTCTTAAGTACCTACTAGAGATTTCACTTTGTTTTAAGTTCTAACAAGCATTAAAGTTTTGAAATCCGCAGAAAACTAATCTAAAACTTATTAAAACCCAAAAATATGCTCGTACTTTTAACTAAGTGGAATGTTCAAAAATTCAAAGTTGCTAAATCTCTAGACACGGAGGCAAAATAATATAGAAAGCGCAGTACAGCTCAGCAGGATTTTATATACGTAGGCAGTTTTGATTATTTCATTCTTCTTCTTCGTTTATTTACGGCCATTGTCTGTCATCATGACAATCTGGCCAGTATAAAGTCTTTAAATATATAAATTTTTTAGTGAAGTCAGTCGTAAATTTTATAAAAAATTTGTAGCTGTTTCATTTTAAATGTTCGTTTTTGATCGTTTCATTTCGACAAACAATCTTGCCAGTTTCGAGTGAATGAAATAAATATTTTTTTATTACATAGGTCAATACAAAAAATTTAAGTAAGTAGGCTGTCATTTATTTTGCAAGAATCTTCAATAAACATTAACGTTCAAATCAGGATTTACTTTTATTCAAACTACTACTTAGCAAAATGTTAAAATCGCTGAAATTACATAGCAGAAAGTATGGAAACTATCAAAATAAATAATGAATTATACACACATTTAATAATTTATTTTCATTACTTATGTAATTAATTCATCAACACATTTTTAATAATTTTGATATTGATCACGGTTGTTAGACTTTGCTCAGCGATCTTAAAAAAATAATTCAAATCGAGTGTTCATACCTATTGATATTTTTGTTTCTTTTTGTACAGCTGCACTAGTTTTTACATTTCCTTCAACTGAAAAGAACATCCATTGATCATAGTGCCTACTGAAGCAAAAGATTTGCGCGTGGATAAGTTATTTCGCTCTTCAATCGAATTAGCAAAGATATGAAGTGTGCTGGGAAATAATGAACCTTCATTGGATCATTAAACTGTCGTAAATGAACTGAAAATCCTTTTGAGTCTACAGATAATTTTACTTTGAAATTCAGTCATACAATTTGCGTAATTTTAAAATGAAAAACCGAACCACGTTGACGTCGTCAAAAGATAGTATTAGATTTTGTTAATTTGCAATCGAGCACTACGAATTTCCAAAAATCCATTAAGTGGGTATGTGGCAAATGTAAAGTTCGGACGTACCTCTGGCTACTACCCTTAGACGTCTTCAAGAAACCTGGAATTCGTACTTGGTACTAAGAGATCTGAGGGGATATCTACCGTGCCTAGGGATCAAAGTCGTGAAGCTGTTTCATTATGCTATCTGCAGAGTAGATACTTATTCTGTATGTGCCACCTGTATCAACTCTAATAAAAAACAACACATTCTCAGTAAACTAATTTTGTTGCTAGTGTTCTGTTCTGTTTAAACGGTGAGTGAAAATATCATGAAGATAGAAGTTAGTATTCTAACAGAGACATTCGCGCTGCTATTCGCGTGGACGGAAATGTTGCCGTCCATATTTCTGCGGCAGCGTCGCCGGCAATGTGTGTTCACGCAACACGTGCAACGCGAGCGGCAACGCGAGTGGACATGGAAGTAGCCTGTTTACATTTTCGCATTGCCCAAGTCCCTGCTCATGTCTCTGCACATTTTCACGGATATGAGCTGAGTGTAAAATGGGTAGATGAGCTTGCAATAGGTCGTTTCGAATACGGGTTGTAAAATAAATGATACTTACTTACCTGTATTCAGGATGGGGTAGAATTTTGGAGACAGGCTCGTTTTCTTCCTTAGTTGCTATGTCAGTGTTGCCAGCTACAACTGACAGTTGTTTCGATTTGTAGAAGTCGTCGAAGACACTGAAACCAGATGAATTGAAGTGTGTCTTGTAACGAAAAATACAATTTTAAATCCACTTTATACTATAGGGTAAAGAAAAGTCCTATATTGTTTCACATAATTGAAAGACCTAAAGACCTGGCACCTAAAAAATACAGTGGATGGAGAAGGCTTAAATCGTTCTTCCTAGAAATATAAAATCAATAGATCTTTGAAAGAAAGCCAGTAAAACAAAGAAAGAAGAAAATATCCATCTTAGATAGGGTAACCTCTCTTTTTTTACACCATCAAACCACTTGATACCCTGGTTGCCCCGGGGGGCTCTAGCCAAGAGAAAGCCTCTTAACCCTTTCTATCACCCTAGAGAGTTTCCAGCCAAACTGAAGTCTGTTCGCAGGTTCATTGTCCCTTCATAAGAAATACAAAACTGTATTCACAGTGTTCAATAAGCTACCTGTCTCTCAGTAGCCCAGCACTGATGAGCACTTTTTTCCACACTCCCTAGAATCTCCAGTTTTAGAAATACAAACCTGCATACACAGTGTCCAGCCGTCATAAGCCACCTGTCACTGAGCACAGTGGCCCCGCACTGATGAGCACCCTGTCTCCACACACTTGCTGTCCACGGGAACTCTCCGGGAAGGCTGTCCTCTCCCCCCACTATACGTGCGTTCCGTCCTGTGGTGACCCCACATTCTATATCCGCCACTGAAAGAGATGAAGTAGTTAATGATTAAATGAGCGAAGCGAACAAAAATCTTACAGTCAACTTGGGCGATTTGGCATTTTATGTATGTATGTATGTTTGTCGGGCCATTACTTTCAAACCGTTGATTTTGCTTGTACTTGAGAAATTTACTGGTACGTATATTAGTTAAATCAGATAACGGTTCATTACATATTTTATAAGAGGGAAAAAATAAAAAAAAGGTACACAAATATATCAAGTTACGTGTCATATAAAAGGGATTTGTTTGTTAATTCCAAAACCATTTTTATTTTTTTTCTAAGACACCCGGTTTTTAAGATATAACGAAAAATTACAATTAACTAACGATCCAAGAGCCCCCATCTCATAGAGTTTTGTTGACATCATAGTTTCGTTAACTAGTCGATTTCCTTTTCTCTATCTTTTTTTTTTATTCTAGTAAGAAATTAAGAAGGTACTTAGTTATATGTTTAAAGTCACCCGTTTCCCTAATTACGGCAACACGCGTCATTTTACTACGCAATTTTACACTTGCCTTTATGAGTTACTACAGGTTTTTGTCGTAAGTCGTAACCTAAGTTAAGTCGTAACCTTTAATTAACTAAGTATAAGTTTAACCATCTCAAAATGTTTTCGTCTTTTATGACATTTTGACTTTTTTTATTAATCTAAATACGAGACGGCATATTTTTACAATTACGAATATGGCGCCACTGAATACCAGCGCTGTATGATCTTTTGAGCTTATACAGAAAATGCCTGTCCTTTTTTGTCATCAAATTAATTATAAATTTCTTTATGTAAGAGACAAAATAAAGATTTTTCTATTCCTTTCTAATCTAAAGTTCGTACTTGGTACTAAAAAGATCTCAAGGGACATCTACCGTGGATCAAAGCTGTTTTTTATTACTCAGAAATGGTCAAACTGACACTCTTCAAAGTATACGGAAAACCTCAGAGCTAACATCAGTTATTATTGTATTCTGTGGTCATGGTTCAATTTCAATGCCACACAAAAATAACTCTGCTTTTGATAAACGTAACCGTTGACTCACGGCAAGACGACCTTGTGACGTCACACTCGAAACGTGGGTCTGAGTTCAACTGGCTAGGTCATGGAGCTTATTGTTTACATCTGTAGTTCAAGGCAGACTGGCTCATCTACTCTTGGAAATAAAGGTCATTGTGGTGCAGTTTTTTGGAAACAAAAGATGTATTTGGAGCTTTGTAGCAAAATAGGGGAGAAAGTATACCTAGTGGGTTCAACCTTGTGGCGTCATTTTCAAAACATGGGACCTGTTTTGAAAATGATCCATGGTTCAACTGGCTAGGCCATGGAGCTTATTATTTACATTGTATACTTACATCAATGCTCTAGCTCAAATTACAATGTAATTAGAAAATCGTAATGTAACTTGAATAAGAAGGTTTTATAAAATTACATTTAAGGTTTCGTAGATTATTGCAAGTATAATGTTGTTTAAAACGGTAGACGCAAAAAAAAATACGAGTTACGCAAAATATATATATATTTTTTTTTATACAACCAGCTGGTGGAACAAGCAAATGGCCCACCTGATGTTAAGTGGTAACCATCACCTATAACAAAGCATTGCCTCGTAAGTCACGCACGATAGGAACGTGCCCTACGATGCACTGCCCTGCGTCCATCAGCTTGAGGCATACCGATGTTAAGCCTCATGTGCCTGTAATTACACCGGCAACCACACTCTTCAAACCGAAACACAGCATTGCTGCTTGGCGGCAGAAAAAGGTGTGGTGGTAGTACTTCCCCGGACGAGCTCTTCACAAAGAGCTCTACTACTCTTATAAATCGCATCGGTTTAAGAAATAAATTGAGGCGCCAGTAAAGAGGCTTAGCACATTTGAAGATAAGAATTTGACATTTAAAAAAATATTTTAGAGCAGTATTCTTAACGAATACTTCGAGTAATAAAATTCTAGTGAAATCAATTTATTTTTGGATAAATTCAATACAGATTTTCTTATTTTGAACTTGAAAAGAGGTACGCTTGCAATGTGGTTAGATTTTGTACATAAAATGGTATTCCCGAAAATCCTTTATGTTTTTACAAAGAAATTTTTGTAGCCAAATTCTTTCTGTTCTTTATTTACAACACAAGACAATACAAAAAACCAGTTTACTTATGACTACCCCCTCCATTGCGCCTACTCTCTACACTCTACCTACAACCATCTACTCTCTACATTGTTAAATCAAATTAAATCAAATATTAATATGTTGTCGGAATTTTAGGTACAAATATGGTAATAAAGGTCTTCATAAAAATTAAAGTTTCACTAAAATCTTACCAATACAGGCGTACAAAATTATTTAGATACCTACCTACGTGCCTAGGATTGTGTAATCTTTATTACAGGAAAAAAACTGCCATGAAAATTATAGAGCGTATACTAATGAATTGAGAGTATTTGATGCAGTCTTACTGAAAAAAAACTAAACTCTAGAATACTTTATCTACGAAAAAAAATTTATTACTTACAGTTTACATAGCACGATACAAAATCCAATAATAACACCAGAATCGTCACAATCAAAGAAAAACACATTGTACAATCACAAAATAATCTACAAACTCAACAATACAATCAAATCTCAAGTATAATTATGTCTAGGACTAACTTAAAGAATCTTATATCAGATTATTTTGTTTTTTTATTTTTTTATTTAAGTAAACAATATATAAATAAATGCAATGCACGCTTTTGTGTCAAAGTGCGTGCACTCAATGCTCCGTTTCGTGATTTCCATAAGGATATAAGTATTCTATGATTTGTTCCGACCCTCCTACGTTTATTTGAAGGCTGACCCCTATAAGTTACTTTGGTGATGAGGTAGACTTGTTTATCGATATCGATACAAAGTACGATCAATAATATACCTGCCTCAATACAATGAAGACAATATTCCTCTCTCCAGAATTCTATCTATGAGTAGTAGAGCACTTTGTGAAGGGCTCATCCGGGGAAGTACTACCACCATGCCCTTTACAAGCAGCGTTGCTGTTTTGGTTTGAAAGGTATAGTTGCCGGTGTAATTACAGGCACTTACGGTTTAACATCTTTAACATTACCTATATTATATACCTCAAGTTGATGGACGCAGGTCAATGCATCGTAGAGCACTATGTTTTTTTTATACCATTAGCTGATGGAACAAGCAGATGAGTTATAGGTGTTGTACTGACAGGTTGCTTGGGTACCAAATAAAATACTTAATTCTGAGTAACGTCTGCCTGGGATGGCCGCCTGGACTCGAGTGCCCCCACGACCGTCCCCAGTCAGCGCGCATAGTATATTGTTATACACTACAGGTGTTATAGGTGAGGTTATCACTTATCGTCAGGGGGGCCATTTGCTTGTTCCATCAGCTAGTTGTATAAAAAAAGACCCTTACTTGGCAGTGGGTGCAAACGGGCTGAAATGATGATGATGAAACTATTATCTTCACAGTTTGTTCACCTGTTATTTTTCATCGATATGTAAGGCGCCTCTCTACCAAGAATTCACTGTCAGGTTCGCTCGACAACCTCGCCGATAAGAGATTAGAGTCGCGGAAATGACTGTCATATAAACAATGGACATTTGTCGAAATATTTTTACAATGTCAATATTAGAATACAGTGACCATGGCTTTTTACTATTTTTGAACTTCTTATTAGGTTCTTTCGAAACAATCTGGTGAAAGGATTGTAAGTCTGAATCTGAAGGAAAGCCGTAAATCGATGTTCACGTACATTGTAGTATAAAAAAATAGCTTCTTCCACACTTTGATCCCCAAACACGGTAGTTAGACCCTGTTTTAGTATTAAGTAGGTTCTATTCTTAGAGGTACGTCCAAATATTAACTGCATATGGCACATACCCACATTTTACAGTAGTTGGTATTGGATACCCACGATATAGATTTTTGTCTATTATGGGTATCAAAGATAACGAGAACGATAATGATCTCCCATTAATTACAAAACAATAACATGTGCATTGAAGTATTCCACTCCATCTATTGACTTTTTTTTACTTTGTTTTTGCTCGTGAAAGTATGAAAGCCCTTCGCCGCCGCTAGGATACTGACTGGTTTCCTTGCGATGTATTTTTCACCGTTTGAGAGCACTGACATTACGCATATACATTTTAAGTGATTGTGGTTGAAGTATAATGAAATCTGATAGCATGATTGAACGATGATTGAGTTGTCTTATATTTTAGTTGTGAGGGGTGCCAATGATGTAAGAAATTTAAGAGAATTTATACAATCCTAAAAATATTATGATCAAAACTAATAAACCGACTCTTAGGCCAGTTTTTACTATTAAAGAGTAATGCTATCTGTTAGATAAGAATATTTAAAGGTTTTTTCCCCACCGAAAACAAACCAATAAACCATGTATACCTAAGTTCGACTACAAAAGGTAAATGGCTCGTTTATGTAGAACGGTATACGCTTCTATAATAAACTTCCAGGAAGTGCCACTGGGCTTCCTATTAGAAAATTTAAGTGTACATTAAGAATAATCTAATAAAGAAATCCTATTATACTTTAGATAGCTATATTAATGATAAAAGTGCGTGACCGATGTCCCGGTCGCTCTGCCCATCGGCTGCAAACATGTCTGCAATGTCTGTACTATTGTGTTTATTTTTTTTCTACTTTAATGGATTCTATGTATGTATTAGGAATTATTAATTTGAAGCGTAGCGTATACTGTCTTATAAATTTGATTATCTTAACCTTTTTCTGTTATGCCTACGCCTCACTAAATTCGATTGGCACCACACTGGATCATACAAAAGAACGGTAGGAACCAAGCCGTAAGTTTGTTGACTGTTCTTCTGGTCACGTAGAACTGGCACCTAGAGTCACCTAGCTTTAAGACGTTCCAAAGTGATCCTTGTGATTTTATTGAATAAATATTTTTTGACTTTGTCTTTGACTTTAATGCCAAAGGCCGTAGGTTTCATCCCCACCGAAAACAAACATTTGTGAGAAGAACATAGATGTTACAGCCGCTGCAGATTGGAACTAGATGGCGCTGTCCCAAAAGTCCATCAAGTCCTCAAAATTTTCCGCAAACCATGGTCACCCATCGCACAATGTAATGCATCATCAGTTGGTCAAGTGCACGTAAGTGGAACGTGGACATCTTGAACTACATTGTGCAGATTACGCTCATTGACTCAATTGGATGGAGTTGTGATACTGTACGACCTTCGGATGGTGAATCACAAAGACTCTGTATGAAAAGAGTATGAAAATCTAAAAATTATATGGCTGTAGGCACTTCTTCGTGTCGTGTCATTAGTTTAAAAACAGTGGGATGAAAGGATTTCACGTACACCTCAAGGAGGCTCCTTTCTAGATGACATGCCGGTTTCATGATGTTTTCCTTCACCGATCACTAGGCACTTGGGTACATACAAGTTGTTCTAATACTTGTACTTAAACTTCCGGAGGCTAAAGTACCCATCAATATGAATACATTTTAGCCAGGTCGGTATTGAACTTTTGCATGAAACAGCTGTTTTTTTTCGCGTTCACAGTGTTGGTCCCATAGAAAAAGTTATTCATATTGATGGGTACTATAGCCCCCTGAAGTTTTAAGCACAAGTATTGGAACACCTTGTATAAAGTAGGTACCAAACTGGGAAGAGATGAATTAAAGATTCTAATTATTGGCACGAATCTTCACACATTTATTTCTTTCCAAATGAGTATTGTTACGTGGGCTAGTTAACGAGTCCAGCACATAAAGAACGTAGTTTTAAGATTATTAGAGCTCTTTGTGAAGGGCTCGTCCGGGGGAGTGCTACCACCATGCCTTTTTCTGCCGCCAAGCAGCGTTGCTATGTTTCGGTTTGAAGAGTGTAGTTGCCGGTGAAATTACAGGCACACATATGAGGCTTAACATCTGGATGCATGGCAGTGCATCGTAGGGCAAGTTCTTATCGTGCGTGACTTGCGAGGCAATGCTTTGTTATAGGTGATGTTTACCACTTAACATCAGGTGGGTTATCTGCTTGTTCCATCAGCAAGTTGTATTAGAAAACATACTGGCAACCCTGAGGGCACTGGGGCATGCAGCGTCATACAAGATAAGCAATATCTTGTTACCATGATGTGTCCCTATACGGACTTGAGCTTTTGCGATACGAAAAAACAAATCATAAGTCCCCTAAACCAACGAGCATGTATGAAGAATGTTATCAGTGTGATTGAAGCGTAAGTGGTGTGTCAGGATCGTAGTAAGTTGGAATCCGTGGTCTCTGCCTGCCTACCCCTATGGAAAACTGATGTAATTTTTTTGTAAAAAGATTACTGTTTGTTGATTACTACAACAAAAGTAAATAACGATACACATTTTTTTCTTAAAAAATCGCAATTCTAGTAATTGAATGTCCGGCCTTATTGCTAACCTTGAGATGAATAGGACTTAACATAAAAATTAAAGGGGGTAGTCAACAGACTACCCCCTTTAAGACGTACATACATACATTAATTAAACCCACAGGTTTAATTAATGTATATGTAACTTTTGAGGATATGAGTAAGCCCTTGTGTTGAGAGAGCAGTTGCAATTTGTATGGAAACACCGCTTCGTGCGTGATTGATTACACTAGACATTCAACTAGTATTTATCAAAACAAGTGTGTTTAAGGGGTGTAGTAAGAGGTACTTCCAAATGGACATCCTCAAAGTATCTTAAGTTAGTACGTGGTACTAAAATATCTACCATTAAAATTTAGTAATTGGTATTCGATCTAAGGGTAAAATACACCGCGCGACGGATCGTAAAGCTTTTTCTATAAAAAAAACGACACACCCTTAAAACGTTAGCTTTATCTAAAACGGATGAACGGAAATCTCTTATCAAAGGTTACCCTGACGGAAGCAAAGCGGAAAAATTCCATGTTTTTGTAAACAGATAGCATTTGAGCTGAGGTCGCGTCAAGGCCCGCCGTACTAACAGCTCACTAATCTGTGGAGGTATTTCTTACATACAGTTGATTATTCTGTGTGAGTATGGCTATAGTAACTGTGTTTGTTCTGTGGCTTCGTCTATTAGAAGTCTGGGCATGCCCGCATGCATGCGTTCTGTGAATCTAATTTAGTTATATTCTTGTAGGTAGGTACCTATAGACTATCCCTTTGGTGATTTCTACTTAAATTAGAGGGTTGAAATTAAAATTCTTAGCTTTTGAACTGTATTATAAAAAAAGGGCGGAAATCTTCGTCCACTCAAGATTCTTTGAAGATGTCTATGGGTGATAGCCAGAGGTACCACCTTAGAATTGAATATTAGAAATTTAAAAATTGCTGAATCGTATTACTTGTTATTAAAAAACAGAGCCATTTGTATAATGATAGATTCCAAAACAATAATTATGTACATAAATTAATGTTGTGGTAATTAAATATGAAATAAATATTTTTTATATTTTATTATAGGATTTAATTGACAATTGCTTCTCAAATTATAATTAATCTAAAATAATAATAAATCTTACTTACTTAATTAAAGCGTAGTTAACACTTACTATTTTTAAATGTTATCGCGAGAAGAATTTTCCAGAATATTAAAATAATGGATCGAGTATATAACAATAGAGACTCAAATATGAAAAAAATAGTTATTGAAAGCATAGAGAGGTCCTTGACATATGTACCGACGACATTGGTCGTGAGAAAATCGGTGAATGGCCAGATAATCCCTCTTGAAAATCTATGATCTGCTTATGTCCAGCAGTGGACTTTAAACTGAATATAAATCTACAAATATCAAAGGATTTTTCACTCAATGATACAATATATAAGATGTTATTAATTTTCCCGCCGACAAAATGATGATAAATGACAATATGCATCCAAAACTGCATGTAGGTAAGTAAGTCAAGTGCATTTCCAAAATTAGACAAAACGATCAAAAATAAACCTTGATGTCCCGAAAAACGGCGGCCGTGCTAAGTTGCGTAGCTTGTCAATGTCACCTGTCTTTATTTATCCCTCTAAGATTTGAGCGAGATACTTTATTTCCATTAGCTCCTACTTATAAACGTTACTCAAGTTAAAACACTGATTTTATATTTTCACACATGTAAGGCCGTAAATGCTCGTCATTTCATAATATATAAAATAAATATTTTCTGGCTTTGACATGATTTTTCGTCCTACTTGATGATGAAACAAGCAAATGGTCTACCTTATGTTCAGTGGTAACCACACCCATATGGCTTAACATATGTATGCCTCAAGTCGAACGACGTGACATACAAGGCCATGTTTTGTTATAGGTGATGGTTTTCACTTAACATCATCTGTTTGTTCCGTCAGCCGGTAGTCTAAATAAAAAAACCAACCTTCCGAAACACAGCAACGCTGCTAGCGGTAGAAATAGGTGTGGTGGTAATACTTCCTTAGACGAGCCCTTAACAAAGAGCTCTACTATAAAAAATAGAACCACAGCCGAAAGTCTTTCTGGTATAACGGCGGCGATTACGGTCTTCGCTTTTCAGAAACCCAAAGCTTGGCCTTCACCCACTGTCCGATGTAATAAAAACAAATCGTAAAAAGCCAAATAAATCGCAAAGCTACACGTTATTCTGATTGGATTTTTAAGCCGATTAATGGTAATGACATACAAAATTCCTTCCGTCTTTGCTGTATTTATTTAGCACACTGGTGAGGGCAATGGTGGCCTAGTGGTAGCGGTCCCGCCTTTCGATCCTTAGGTCTTGGGTATGAAACCGGTCGTGCACCAATGAGTTTTTCTGTTCAAAAATGTATGTGCATAATGCCAGTACTATCAAACGGTGAAGGAAAACATCGTGAGGAAACCGGCATGTCGTAGAACCTAAAAAGTTCTATAACATGTGTCAAGTGCTCGAAAGGAGCCTCTTGAGGTGCACTTAAAATCCTTTCACCACACTGTTTCGAAAAAAACTAGTGATACGACAAGAGAGAGAGCACACTGGTTCTTTCATTGTTTTGAAGGTTTGTTTAAATCATTTTCGTACACCTGGGATTGATGAGACAAGACATGGAGTGGGTTTGTCTAGTGGTTACCTTTTACAACTTTTTGACCTAGTCGTCCTGCATCTATCAACTTGAGGCATACTTACATTGTATCATAATATTCCATCAAAGTATAAAAAAAACAGATGATTCAATTATGATACCGGTTCATATTGCTATACCATAGTTTAGATTACTTTATTGGTTGTTTGATGACCGTGTGGCGTCTAACTTTGATACGTCTGTCGGAATGTTCAAATGTGTTACAATGTCAGGGGGAAGGACGGGCAAATGGGACAATGTCAGATGTGCATCGCACGGTCAGCGCACGCACTGACTGCATTATCGTGTAGGCGTGAGCTTCCTTGAACGTGCACAAAAAATGTACAAGTTACAAGGAACTGGTAAGAAAGGTATATGTATAATGTTATTATGTAGCTCTTCGAACCCTTATTATGGTATAGTCCTACTATCCTATCTTACTAATATTATAAACGCGAAAGTATGGATGTTTGTTATTCTTTCACGTAAAAACTACTGAATGGATTTTAATGAAACTTTACAATAATATAGCTTATACTTACATCAGAATAGGCTACAATTTATAAAGATATTGTGTGACTAATCCTGTGCAGACGAAGTCGCGGGCACCAGCTTGTATAATATAAAAAATCTGTTGGTTATCCCAATCATCCAATAAATATTAAAAACACAGTGGTTCAATAATTAAATGATATATAAATTATTATTTTACTAGTTATATTGTAGATAGATAGATAGATAAATACTTTATTGTACACAAAGAAAAACACATACAGAGACATAAAAATAATTAGGTACAATGGGCGGCCTTATCGCTAAGAGCGATCTCTTCCAGACAACCTTTGGATGGAAAGGATTAAACGAAAATCAGAAAGACGGCGGTGTACAAAACCTATTTTAACTAAATCTAAAACGTAAAACTAAGTAAATACCTAATAAAATAATAAAAAGAATACATATTAATATTCCTAACAGTAATACATAATAAATATGAATAGAATATAAATATACTCTATAATACATATACCTACACACACATAATAACACATAATTATATCAAAGGATTATATATAGGTACCTGGTCTACGTTGACAACAAAGAAAAGTAATGATTATTAACACTAGTTTTAAAAATATGGATAGATTTAGATAGAGGGACAGATAAAGGCAGAGAGTTCCATAGTCCTACAGCTTGTATGGTGAAAGACTTGCCATACATTTCTGTACTATGAACAGGAGTTGCAAGCTGTAGGGTTTCAGAAGATCGAAGACTTCGATCGTTCGTTTGGTGCAGGAACTGAAAACGCTCCTTGAGGTAAGGTGGAAAGGAAGAATTAAAGAGAATATTGTAAAGAAGAGACAGAACATGTGCATTCCGGCGATAACGGATAGGGAGCCACTTGAGTTTCATGCGAAATTCTGAGACATGGTCATACTTGCGTAAGCCAAAAATGAACCGAATGCAGAGGTTTTGTAGCCGCTCAAGTTTGTTTAGCGAAACTTCAGAGATATCAAGATAACTGGCGTCAGCATAGTCAAGGATAGGGAGTAGGAGTGATTGTGCGAGCATAACTTTGGTAGCGGTTGGTAAAAAGTTTCTGAGTCTACGTAAAGATCCTTATGATGCGAACATTTTCCTACTAACCTCGTTTATCCATGGCTCCCAAGTAAATTTGGAATCCATAATAATTCCCAGATTTTTCACCGACTTGCTGATGGTTATTGGTATTCCATTGAACATTATTTGTGGAAGCTGTGAAACATTAATTTTAGGAATTTGCTTACTACTATCACAGTATCACCTTTGTTTTATTTGGATTTACTGTTAGTCCAAAGGATTTACTCCAGTCACATACTCTGTCTAAGTCTGAATTGAGTAGACTAATAGCACCGTTGATGTTGTCAGTAGTGGTTTGGTAGTAGATTTGCAAGTCGTCTGCATACCACCTGTATGCAGATATTAAATTTTGAGAAATAGAATGAGTGAAAATGGTAAAAAGAAGAGGAGATAAGACGCCACCTTGAGGGACACCAGCAGAGAGAGTGCACCCGGAAGAGAAAGTATCTTCAACACGGATCCCCTACTGTTGTATTTCCCTACTCTTATGGAAATTACAAATATTCCCACTTGGATAATACATTTTGGGAAATTATATAAACTGTAACTTAATACCCTTAAAAGGCCAAAGACCAAGAGATCAGACCAAGCACTGGGACATTTTGCGTGTGCAAAATTTCAATACTTCGTTTTCGAAATTATAATGCAAAAAAAAAAAAAAAATATCTCAGAAATTTGCAACAACCCTAATAATGTGTACCTCTACTTGACCTTAATACATACGCTATTTGCATTTCCTAATTGGTGGCAGTTCTGTTACCTATTTTATCTACAGTTCACAATAAAGGTCAAAAAACAGCTGCAAATATGGTTGCGTCATGTTGTGCTAGTTTCATTTTGGAGGAAAGTTTATGAGGCTATTCAAAGTCCTATAACTACAGTTATTTGCCATGATCTGTAGAATATCCTGCTTCCGGGGGTATTATGTTACACGTTGTATAAGATCTAATCTTATTTCATAAAAATAGTTATGAAAATGAACTGCTATTTTCTAATCTATATAACGTTTTCCTTGCACTCAGTAGGACTTAGAGCTAATTAGAGTTAGTAGACTAATTAGACTTAGTAGGAGTCTAATTAGTCTACTAACTCTAATCTAAGGTAGTAAAAAAGCCCTGAATATATTGTGTAACCGTTTTATTTATATACAAACATATCGACTCCAATTTGGCCTAAAGTTTGATAGATCTACCCTCGCATTGTTTGTTCAATCAATAAGTTTGAGCAGAATGTATAATTTACATGATGCTTTGATAAAGGTAAGGAATTTGAAAACAAGGTTAAAGCATAAATAACATTACATTACGTACGTATCATCATCATCATCATCTTCCTTCCCTTATCCCACTACATGTGAGGTCGGCACAACAGTTTTTTTTCTCTCTACTTCCCTCTATCATCCGACATCTCAGTAGTCCTTTCTTACCCATGTCATCTTTCAAACAGTCCGTCCATCTTTTTTTAACCTTCCTCTACTCATATACAGCCTATATATATATTGACAGCCTTCACAGCTCAGTTGGTAGTAGCTCTGCCTTCTGCGCCGTAGGACGTGGGTTCGATCCCCACCGAGAACAAACATTTGCGTGATGAACATAGATGTTTGTTCTCTGTCTGGGTGTTAAATAATATATATATAAGTATGTATTTACAAAAAAAATATATATAAGTAGTATATCAGCTATCTGGTTCCCATATCACTAGCTTTGGCTTAGTTTGGGGCGAGGTAGTGCTGTGTGGAATGTCCACCAATATTTATTTATTTTTATTTTATATCCAGTCATACCTTTTCTTTTTGTTAACGGGAAGGAAATCTTTACAGACACCCTACCACACCGAGGGATGCGATAGGGTAGTGTGAGTATGATATATTCACTAAAACCACCCCAGTGGCCAGCCTCAATGTATGTCGTCCAGGGAAGTACTACCACCACGCCTTTGGTGAAGAGTGTGGTTGCCGGTGAAATTACAGGCACATGAGGCTTAACATCTGTATGTCTCAAGTTGATGGACGCAGGGCAGTGCATCGTAGGGCACTTTCCTATTGTGCGTGACTTAAGAGGCAATGCTTTGTTATAGGTGTTGGTTACCACTTAACATCAGGTGGGCCATATACTTGTTCCATCAGCTATTTGCATAAAAAAAAATGTCAAGGTGCTCCAAAGACTCTAAAAAGAACATTCCGGTGCCCTTCTCGCATAACGCTTAAAAGCACGTCCCGAGCCGCCCCCAGCACTCGTGGTGCTACGACTGCACATGCCACGATGTGCCAGCCGGATGTCCCGGATGTCCCGGGGTATCCACATTCACACATTCATACCTAAAACTCTTTTCGTAACATGACATTCTTCCCTTCGCATGACATGCCCATACCACGCTAACCTATTTTCCCAGTCACTGGTGCCACTTTCAAACTGCCTCTAATAAACTCATTCCTTATTTTATCCATTCTCGTCACCACACATCAATGTACGTTGCAAATTATATAATAGGATACAATAAGATTCACCCAATAGCATAACAAAAACAGGCCATAATCTCAAATACGCAACTAAACTACAAAACAAGGACAATAGGAAGTGGGAAAAATGATTTGTGAACGAAACGCAATTGAAATTCGACACATTTTTAACCAATGACGCAGGAAAGAAAAACAATATAAAGCGTAGACTACACAGGAGAAACGGCACAGTTCGCTCACTGGAGTACTTGAAACTATCTGTGCCTACCTACGTAAAACTCAGTACTGTAATACATACTCATTACAATAATTAAACAATATAAGAAAGAATGTAAAAAAACAATAGAAATTAACAAAAAAAAATGGTTTGATCTATTTATTTTCCTATTTCTTTCTCAAAAGCTAAATAATAAAAATGTTATGCGTAAGTTTACACCAAATCTTATTGTGTTTGACTTTAGGTCGTTAGTTTCCCTGTTAATCGTTAACAGGGAAAAAAACTTCAACTTCTTTACCATATTTATTTAATTATTATTAAGTTTATCACACAGTGAACAAAACTAAATCAATAGGCCTAAAATTATTATATATAAAATTATAATATAAAATTATTTATTGGCAAGGGAACTTCTGGAATACTGGGACAAACTTACGTTTTGATCGCAAACTTGGACTTGTTTGCGAAAGTTTAATTTATTATAAATTGAATGAAATAATAATATTCTGAGAATTCTTACTTAGAGTGACATTCAGAGTTGGCACCAGTTTGCAATTCTAAAACAACAACAGCCTTATTGGAGTGTGGTCTTAAATGTAGTAGACTTACCTTTTTTTTATAAGATCAGCTGATGGAACAAGCAAATGGCCCACTTGATCCATCCACTTGAACCATCACCTATAACAAAGCACTGCCTCGTAAGTCACGCACGATAGGACCGCGTGCCCTACGATGCACTGCCCTGCGTCCATCAACATGAGGCATACAGATGTTAAGCCTCATGTGCCTGTAATTTCACCGGCAACCACACTCTTCAAACTGAAATACAGCAACGCTGCTTGGCGGCAGAAAAAGGCGTGGTGGTAGTACTTCCCCAGACGAACCCATCACAAAGAGCTCTACTACTCTTATAGCTAGTAATTAGATTTAACTAGTTTTAAGACATTTCAAAGTGATCCTCGTGATTCAATTTAATGAATACCTTTCGACTTTGTGCTCTAAGCTTTAGTTCAAAATTTCCATTCCATAGTCTAAAAGTATCGATTCTATTCAGATTTTGTCCTTATCAACGAGGTCAGGCGCATGCGAGATAACGCATTTAAATACGTGGAAATGTTAAGGATATTGGCACCTCCTACTAGATTATACGAGCCTAGTACTTGAAAAAATTGCAGGTACCTAACTAAAGTTGGACGTGGCTCTGACTGCCTCATTCCTGATATCACGAAACTCATTTGATTATAATAGCATAGTACCTAATTGTAAAACTTAAGCGCCAAAAGTTGGACGTGGCTCTGATTATCCCATTCCTGAATCTTCATGAAACAGTGCTCGTACAATATGGAAATCCAATAATGCTTTGTCTGGCGCCTGGACCTTTTTTTACGAAAGCAATGATGCTCGTATTGTTAATGCAGTTTGGAAGGGTACAATTCTCAAAAGTGATGGAAGCTATGCTATAATACTAGCCACCGATGACGTAACAAGCAGATGGCCCACCTGATGTTAAGTGGTAACCATATAACAAAGCATTGCCATTCCAGCCACGCATAGGAACGTGCCTTACGCAATGCCCTGCATCCATCAACTTAAGGCATACAAATGTTAAGCCTCATGCTTTTTTTTCAATTTCACCAGCAACCACACTCTTCAAACCGAAACACAGACACATGACTTACACCACAATTTTCAAGTTTCCAGATGACGTCCTCTGTAAAGTTATACAACTGCATTAGGTAACCACTAAACATAAAGTAGGATATCAGCTTGTTAAATCTCATTTATATTTAAATAAAATAAAATAATAAATAAATACATATTGGCGGCCAAAAAAAAATATGTTATAAAAAAAGGTACGTCTTTAATATTTTTTTGTAATGGTCACATTGACTGAGTGGGATTATCCATAATATATCCATAGCGGCTAAAACAAATAAAATAAAAAAACTTTAATTGTCGATATCCTAGAAGGCAACGCAATTCACAATTAGTTCTGGAAGTTTAACAAAATATATTAATTTAACCTCGCGTCCAACCAAAGAGGTAAGAAACGGAGTTTGTTACCTCCAGGCGTCTCTATGCGTCTATGCGTCCAACTAAGATAAAAACATTATTTGCCGTAACGAAATCAGTATCCGGCCCTATCGTAAACAAGCTGGTGCCCGCGACTTCGTCTGCGCAGGATTAGTCACACAATATCATTATAAATTGTAGCCTATGTGTTATTCTGATGTATAAGCTATATTATTGTAAAGTTTCATTAAAATCCATTCAGTATTTTTTACGTGAAAGAGTAACAAACATCCATCCATCTATACTTACAAAATTTCGTGTTTATAATATTAGTAGGATAAATAGTAGGTAGGTGGCACGCCTACGACTTCTTTTTGAAATTTGTGTTTTTTTTTATTTGTAAACAATTTTATTCTTTGATGTGGATGTGGTGTCTATTATCAAACATATAAATGCTCTGATTTATACCGGTTCATATTGCTATACCATAGTTTAGATTACTTTATTGGTTGTTTGATGACCGTGTGGCGTCTAACTTTGATACGTCTGTCGGAATGTTCAAATGTGTTACAATGTCAGGGGGAAGGACGGGCAAATGGGACAATGTCAGATGTGCATCGCACGGTCAGCGCACGCACTGACTGCATTATCGTGTAGGCGTGAGCTTCCTTGAACGTGCACAAAAAATGTACAAGTTACAAGGAACTGGTAAGAAAGGTATATGTATAATGTTATTATGTAGCTCTTCGAACCCTTATTATGGTATAGTCCTACTATCCTATCTTACTAATATTATAAACGCGAAAGTATGGATGTTTGTTATTCTTTCACGTAAAAACTACTGAATGGATTTTAATGAAACTTTACAATAATATAGCTTATACTTACATCAGAATAGGCTACAATTTATAAAGATATTGTGTGACTAATCCTGTGCAGACGAAGTCGCGGGCACCAGCTTGTATAATATAAAAAATCTGTTGGTTATCCCAATCATCCAATAAATATTAAAAACACAGTGGTTCAATAATTAAATGATATATAAATTATTATTTTACTAGTTATATTGTAGATAGATAGATAGATAAATACTTTATTGTACACAAAGAAAAACACATACAGAGACATAAAAATAATTAGGTACAATGGGCGGCCTTATCGCTAAGAGCGATCTCTTCCAGACAACCTTTGGATGGAAAGGATTAAACGAAAATCAGAAAGACGGCGGTGTACAAAACCTATTTTAACTAAATCTAAAACGTAAAACTAAGTAAATACCTAATAAAATAATAAAAAGAATACATATTAATATTCCTAACAGTAATACATAATAAATATGAATAGAATATAAATATACTCTATAATACATATACCTACACACACATAATAACACATAATTATATCAAAGGATTATATATAGGTACCTGGTCTACGTTGACAACAAAGAAAAGTAATGATTATTAACACTAGTTTTAAAAATATGGATAGATTTAGATAGAGGGACAGATAAAGGCAGAGAGTTCCATAGTCCTACAGCTTGTATGGTGAAAGACTTGCCATACATTTCTGTACTATGAACAGGAGTTGCAAGCTGTAGGGTTTCAGAAGATCGAAGACTTCGATCGTTCGTTTGGTGCAGGAACTGAAAACGCTCCTTGAGGTAAGGTGGAAAGGAAGAATTAAAGAGAATATTGTAAAGAAGAGACAGAACATGTGCATTCCGGCGATAACGGATAGGGAGCCACTTGAGTTTCATGCGAAATTCTGAGACATGGTCATACTTGCGTAAGCCAAAAATGAACCGAATGCAGAGGTTTTGTAGCCGCTCAAGTTTGTTTAGCGAAACTTCAGAGATATCAAGATAACTGGCGTCAGCATAGTCAAGGATAGGGAGTAGGAGTGATTGTGCGAGCATAACTTTGGTAGCGGTTGGTAAAAAGTTTCTGAGTCTACGTAAAGATCCTTATGATGCGAACATTTTCCTACTAACCTCGTTTATCCATGGCTCCCAAGTAAATTTGGAATCCATAATAATTCCCAGATTTTTCACCGACTTGCTGATGGTTATTGGTATTCCATTGAACATTATTTGTGGAAGCTGTGAAACATTAATTTTAGGAATTTGCTTACTACTATCACAGTATCACCTTTGTTTTATTTGGATTTACTGTTAGTCCAAAGGATTTACTCCAGTCACATACTCTGTCTAAGTCTGAATTGAGTAGACTAATAGCACCGTTGATGTTGTCAGTAGTGGTTTGGTAGTAGATTTGCAAGTCGTCTGCATACCACCTGTATGCAGATATTAAATTTTGAGAAATAGAATGAGTGAAAATGGTAAAAAGAAGAGGAGATAAGACGCCACCTTGAGGGACACCAGCAGAGAGAGTGCACCCGGAAGAGAAAGTATCTTCAACACGGATCCCCTACTGTTGTATTTCCCTACTCTTATGGAAATTACAAATATTCCCACTTGGATAATACATTTTGGGAAATTATATAAACTGTAACTTAATACCCTTAAAAGGCCAAAGACCAAGAGATCAGACCAAGCACTGGGACATTTTGCGTGTGCAAAATTTCAATACTTCGTTTTCGAAATTATAATGCAAAAAAAAAAAAAAAATATCTCAGAAATTTGCAACAACCCTAATAATGTGTACCTCTACTTGACCTTAATACATACGCTATTTGCATTTCCTAATTGGTGGCAGTTCTGTTACCTATTTTATCTACAGTTCACAATAAAGGTCAAAAAACAGCTGCAAATATGGTTGCGTCATGTTGTGCTAGTTTCATTTTGGAGGAAAGTTTATGAGGCATTTCAAAGTCCTATAACTACAGTTATTTGCCATGATCTGTAGAATATCCTGCTTCCGGGGGTATTATGTTACACGTTGTATAAGATCTAATCTTATTTCATAAAAATAGTTATGAAAATGAACTGCTATTTTCTAATCTATATGTATAACGTTTTCCTTGCACTCAGTAGGACTTAGAGCTAATTAGAGTTAGTAGACTAATTAGACTTAGTAGGAGTCTAATTAGTCTACTAACTCTAATCTAAGGTAGTAAAAAAGCCCTGAATATATTGTGTAACCGTTTTATTTATATACAAACATATCGACTCCAATTTGGCCTAAAGTTTGATAGATCTACCCTCGCATTGTTTGTTCAATCAATAAGTTTGAGCAGAATGTATAATTTACATGATGCTTTGATAAAGGTAAGGAATTTGAAAACAAGGTTAAAGCATAAATAACATTACATTACGTACGTATCATCATCATCATCATCTTCCTTCCCTTATCCCACTACATGTGAGGTCGGCACAACAGTTTTTTTTCTCTCTACTTCCCTCTATCATCCGACATCTCAGTAGTCCTTTCTTACCCATGTCATCTTTCAAACAGTCCGTCCATCTTTTTTTAACCTTCCTCTACTCATATACAGCCTATATATATATTGACAGCCTTCACAGCTCAGTTGGTAGTAGCTCTGCCTTCTGCGCCGTAGGACGTGGGTTCGATCCCCACCGAGAACAAACATTTGCGTGATGAACATAGATGTTTGTTCTCTGTCTGGGTGTTAAATAATATATATATAAGTATGTATTTACAAAAAAAATATATATAAGTAGTATATCAGCTATCTGGTTCCCATATCACTAGCTTTGGCTTAGTTTGGGGCGAGGTAGTGCTGTGTGGAATGTCCACCAATATTTATTTATTTTTATTTTATATCCAGTCATACCTTTTCTTTTTGTTAACGGGAAGGAAATCTTTACAGACACCCTACCACACCGAGGGATGCGATAGGGTAGTGTGAGTATGATATATTCACTAAAACCACCCCAGTGGCCAGCCTCAATGTATGTCGTCCAGGGAAGTACTACCACCACGCCTTTGGTGAAGAGTGTGGTTGCCGGTGAAATTACAGGCACATGAGGCTTAACATCTGTATGTCTCAAGTTGATGGACGCAGGGCAGTGCATCGTAGGGCACTTTCCTATTGTGCGTGACTTAAGAGGCAATGCTTTGTTATAGGTGTTGGTTACCACTTAACATCAGGTGGGCCATATACTTGTTCCATCAGCTATTTGCATAAAAAAAAATGTCAAGGTGCTCCAAAGACTCTAAAAAGAACATTCCGGTGCCCTTCTCGCATAACGCTTAAAAGCACGTCCCGAGCCGCCCCCAGCACTCGTGGTGCTACGACTGCACATGCCACGATGTGCCAGCCGGATGTCCCGGATGTCCCGGGGTATCCACATTCACACATTCATACCTAAAACTCTTTTCGTAACATGACATTCTTCCCTTCGCATGACATGCCCATACCACGCTAACCTATTTTCCCAGTCACTGGTGCCACTTTCAAACTGCCTCTAATAAACTCATTCCTTATTTTATCCATTCTCGTCACCACACATCAATGTACGTTGCAAATTATATAATAGGATACAATAAGATTCACCCAATAGCATAACAAAAACAGGCCATAATCTCAAATACGCAACTAAACTACAAAACAAGGACAATAGGAAGTGGGAAAAATGATTTGTGAACGAAACGCAATTGAAATTCGACACATTTTTAACCAATGACGCAGGAAAGAAAAACAATATAAAGCGTAGACTACACAGGAGAAACGGCACAGTTCGCTCACTGGAGTACTTGAAACTATCTGTGCCTACCTACGTAAAACTCAGTACTGTAATACATACTCATTACAATAATTAAACAATATAAGAAAGAATGTAAAAAAACAATAGAAATTAACAAAAAAAAATGGTTTGATCTATTTATTTTCCTATTTCTTTCTCAAAAGCTAAATAATAAAAATGTTATGCGTAAGTTTACACCAAATCTTATTGTGTTTGACTTTAGGTCGTTAGTTTCCCTGTTAATCGTTAACAGGGAAAAAAACTTCAACTTCTTTACCATATTTATTTAATTATTATTAAGTTTATCACACAGTGAACAAAACTAAATCAATAGGCCTAAAATTATTATATATAAAATTATAATATAAAATTATTTATTGGCAAGGGAACTTCTGGAATACTGGGACAAACTTACGTTTTGATCGCAAACTTGGACTTGTTTGCGAAAGTTTAATTTATTATAAATTGAATGAAATAATAATATTCTGAGAATTCTTACTTAGAGTGACATTCAGAGTTGGCACCAGTTTGCAATTCTAAAACAACAACAGCCTTATTGGAGTGTGGTCTTAAATGTAGTAGACTTACCTTTTTTTTATAAGATCAGCTGATGGAACAAGCAAATGGCCCACTTGATCCATCCACTTGAACCATCACCTATAACAAAGCACTGCCTCGTAAGTCACGCACGATAGGACCGCGTGCCCTACGATGCACTGCCCTGCGTCCATCAACATGAGGCATACAGATGTTAAGCCTCATGTGCCTGTAATTTCACCGGCAACCACACTCTTCAAACTGAAATACAGCAACGCTGCTTGGCGGCAGAAAAAGGCGTGGTGGTAGTACTTCCCCAGACGAACCCATCACAAAGAGCTCTACTACTCTTATAGCTAGTAATTAGATTTAACTAGTTTTAAGACATTTCAAAGTGATCCTCGTGATTCAATTTAATGAATACCTTTCGACTTTGTGCTCTAAGCTTTAGTTCAAAATTTCCATTCCATAGTCTAAAAGTATCGATTCTATTCAGATTTTGTCCTTATCAACGAGGTCAGGCGCATGCGAGATAACGCATTTAAATACGTGGAAATGTTAAGGATATTGGCACCTCCTACTAGATTATACGAGCCTAGTACTTGAAAAAATTGCAGGTACCTAACTAAAGTTGGACGTGGCTCTGACTGCCTCATTCCTGATATCACGAAACTCATTTGATTATAATAGCATAGTACCTAATTGTAAAACTTAAGCGCCAAAAGTTGGACGTGGCTCTGATTATCCCATTCCTGAATCTTCATGAAACAGTGCTCGTACAATATGGAAATCCAATAATGCTTTGTCTGGCGCCTGGACCTTTTTTTACGAAAGCAATGATGCTCGTATTGTTAATGCAGTTTGGAAGGGTACAATTCTCAAAAGTGATGGAAGCTATGCTATAATACTAGCCACCGATGACGTAACAAGCAGATGGCCCACCTGATGTTAAGTGGTAACCATATAACAAAGCATTGCCATTCCAGCCACGCATAGGAACGTGCCTTACGCAATGCCCTGCATCCATCAACTTAAGGCATACAAATGTTAAGCCTCATGCTTTTTTTTCAATTTCACCAGCAACCACACTCTTCAAACCGAAACACAGACACATGACTTACACCACAATTTTCAAGTTTCCAGATGACGTCCTCTGTAAAGTTATACAACTGCATTAGGTAACCACTAAACATAAAGTAGGATATCAGCTTGTTAAATCTCATTTATATTTAAATAAAATAAAATAATAAATAAATACATATTGGCGGCCAAAAAAAAATATGTTATAAAAAAAGGTACGTCTTTAATATTTTTTTGTAATGGTCACATTGACTGAGTGGGATTATCCATAATATATCCATAGCGGCTAAAACAAATAAAATAAAAAAACTTTAATTGTCGATATCCTAGAAGGCAACGCAATTCACAATTAGTTCTGGAAGTTTAACAAAATATATTAATTTAACCTCGCGTCCAACCAAAGAGGTAAGAAACGGAGTTTGTTACCTCCAGGCGTCTCTATGCGTCTATGCGTCCAACTAAGATAAAAACATTATTTGCCGTAACGAAATCAGTATCCGGCCCTATCGTAAACAAGCTGGTGCCCGCGACTTCGTCTGCGCAGGATTAGTCACACAATATCATTATAAATTGTAGCCTATGTGTTATTCTGATGTATAAGCTATATTATTGTAAAGTTTCATTAAAATCCATTCAGTATTTTTTACGTGAAAGAGTAACAAACATCCATCCATCTATACTTACAAAATTTCGTGTTTATAATATTAGTAGGATAAATAGTAGGTAGGTGGCACGCCTACGACTTCTTTTTGAAATTTGTGTTTTTTTTTATTTGTAAACAATTTTATTCTTTGATGTGGATGTGGTGTCTATTATCAAACATATAAATGCTCTGATTTATACCGGTTCATATTGCTATACCATAGTTTAGATTACTTTATTGGTTGTTTGATGACCGTGTGGCGTCTAACTTTGATACGTCTGTCGGAATGTTCAAATGTGTTACAATGTCAGGGGGAAGGACGGGCAAATGGGACAATGTCAGATGTGCATCGCACGGTCAGCGCACGCACTGACTGCATTATCGTGTAGGCGTGAGCTTCCTTGAACGTGCACAAAAAATGTACAAGTTACAAGGAACTGGTAAGAAAGGTATATGTATAATGTTATTATGTAGCTCTTCGAACCCTTATTATGGTATAGTCCTACTATCCTATCTTACTAATATTATAAACGCGAAAGTATGGATGTTTGTTATTCTTTCACGTAAAAACTACTGAATGGATTTTAATGAAACTTTACAATAATATAGCTTATACTTACATCAGAATAGGCTACAATTTATAAAGATATTGTGTGACTAATCCTGTGCAGACGAAGTCGCGGGCACCAGCTTGTATAATATAAAAAATCTGTTGGTTATCCCAATCATCCAATAAATATTAAAAACACAGTGGTTCAATAATTAAATGATATATAAATTATTATTTTACTAGTTATATTGTAGATAGATAGATAGATAAATACTTTATTGTACACAAAGAAAAACACATACAGAGACATAAAAATAATTAGGTACAATGGGCGGCCTTATCGCTAAGAGCGATCTCTTCCAGACAACCTTTGGATGGAAAGGATTAAACGAAAATCAGAAAGACGGCGGTGTACAAAACCTATTTTAACTAAATCTAAAACGTAAAACTAAGTAAATACCTAATAAAATAATAAAAAGAATACATATTAATATTCCTAACAGTAATACATAATAAATATGAATAGAATATAAATATACTCTATAATACATATACCTACACACACATAATAACACATAATTATATCAAAGGATTATATATAGGTACCTGGTCTACGTTGACAACAAAGAAAAGTAATGATTATTAACACTAGTTTTAAAAATATGGATAGATTTAGATAGAGGGACAGATAAAGGCAGAGAGTTCCATAGTCCTACAGCTTGTATGGTGAAAGACTTGCCATACATTTCTGTACTATGAACAGGAGTTGCAAGCTGTAGGGTTTCAGAAGATCGAAGACTTCGATCGTTCGTTTGGTGCAGGAACTGAAAACGCTCCTTGAGGTAAGGTGGAAAGGAAGAATTAAAGAGAATATTGTAAAGAAGAGACAGAACATGTGCATTCCGGCGATAACGGATAGGGAGCCACTTGAGTTTCATGCGAAATTCTGAGACATGGTCATACTTGCGTAAGCCAAAAATGAACCGAATGCAGAGGTTTTGTAGCCGCTCAAGTTTGTTTAGCGAAACTTCAGAGATATCAAGATAACTGGCGTCAGCATAGTCAAGGATAGGGAGTAGGAGTGATTGTGCGAGCATAACTTTGGTAGCGGTTGGTAAAAAGTTTCTGAGTCTACGTAAAGATCCTTATGATGCGAACATTTTCCTACTAACCTCGTTTATCCATGGCTCCCAAGTAAATTTGGAATCCATAATAATTCCCAGATTTTTCACCGACTTGCTGATGGTTATTGGTATTCCATTGAACATTATTTGTGGAAGCTGTGAAACATTAATTTTAGGAATTTGCTTACTACTATCACAGTATCACCTTTGTTTTATTTGGATTTACTGTTAGTCCAAAGGATTTACTCCAGTCACATACTCTGTCTAAGTCTGAATTGAGTAGACTAATAGCACCGTTGATGTTGTCAGTAGTGGTTTGGTAGTAGATTTGCAAGTCGTCTGCATACCACCTGTATGCAGATATTAAATTTTGAGAAATAGAATGAGTGAAAATGGTAAAAAGAAGAGGAGATAAGACGCCACCTTGAGGGACACCAGCAGAGAGAGTGCACCCGGAAGAGAAAGTATCTTCAACACGGATCCCCTACTGTTGTATTTCCCTACTCTTATGGAAATTACAAATATTCCCACTTGGATAATACATTTTGGGAAATTATATAAACTGTAACTTAATACCCTTAAAAGGCCAAAGACCAAGAGATCAGACCAAGCACTGGGACATTTTGCGTGTGCAAAATTTCAATACTTCGTTTTCGAAATTATAATGCAAAAAAAAAAAAAAAATATCTCAGAAATTTGCAACAACCCTAATAATGTGTACCTCTACTTGACCTTAATACATACGCTATTTGCATTTCCTAATTGGTGGCAGTTCTGTTACCTATTTTATCTACAGTTCACAATAAAGGTCAAAAAACAGCTGCAAATATGGTTGCGTCATGTTGTGCTAGTTTCATTTTGGAGGAAAGTTTATGAGGCATTTCAAAGTCCTATAACTACAGTTATTTGCCATGATCTGTAGAATATCCTGCTTCCGGGGGTATTATGTTACACGTTGTATAAGATCTAATCTTATTTCATAAAAATAGTTATGAAAATGAACTGCTATTTTCTAATCTATATGTATAACGTTTTCCTTGCACTCAGTAGGACTTAGAGCTAATTAGAGTTAGTAGACTAATTAGACTTAGTAGGAGTCTAATTAGTCTACTAACTCTAATCTAAGGTAGTAAAAAAGCCCTGAATATATTGTGTAACCGTTTTATTTATATACAAACATATCGACTCCAATTTGGCCTAAAGTTTGATAGATCTACCCTCGCATTGTTTGTTCAATCAATAAGTTTGAGCAGAATGTATAATTTACATGATGCTTTGATAAAGGTAAGGAATTTGAAAACAAGGTTAAAGCATAAATAACATTACATTACGTACGTATCATCATCATCATCATCTTCCTTCCCTTATCCCACTACATGTGAGGTCGGCACAACAGTTTTTTTTCTCTCTACTTCCCTCTATCATCCGACATCTCAGTAGTCCTTTCTTACCCATGTCATCTTTCAAACAGTCCGTCCATCTTTTTTTAACCTTCCTCTACTCATATACAGCCTATATATATATTGACAGCCTTCACAGCTCAGTTGGTAGTAGCTCTGCCTTCTGCGCCGTAGGACGTGGGTTCGATCCCCACCGAGAACAAACATTTGCGTGATGAACATAGATGTTTGTTCTCTGTCTGGGTGTTAAATAATATATATATAAGTATGTATTTACAAAAAAATATATATATAAGTAGTATATCAGCTATCTGGTTCCCATATCACTAGCTTTGGCTTAGTTTGGGGCGAGGTAGTGCTGTGTGGAATGTCCACCAATATTTATTTATTTTTATTTTATATCCAGTCATACCTTTTCTTTTTGTTAACGGGAAGGAAATCTTTACAGACACCCTACCACACCGAGGGATGCGATAGGGTAGTGTGAGTATGATATATTCACTAAAACCACCCCAGTGGCCAGCCTCAATGTATGTCGTCCAGGGAAGTACTACCACCACGCCTTTGGTGAAGAGTGTGGTTGCCGGTGAAATTACAGGCACATGAGGCTTAACATCTGTATGTCTCAAGTTGATGGACGCAGGGCAGTGCATCGTAGGGCACTTTCCTATTGTGCGTGACTTAAGAGGCAATGCTTTGTTATAGGTGTTGGTTACCACTTAACATCAGGTGGGCCATATACTTGTTCCATCAGCTATTTGCATAAAAAAAAATGTCAAGGTGCTCCAAAGACTCTAAAAAGAACATTCCGGTGCCCTTCTCGCATAACGCTTAAAAGCACGTCCCGAGCCGCCCCCAGCACTCGTGGTGCTACGACTGCACATGCCACGATGTGCCAGCCGGATGTCCCGGATGTCCCGGGGTATCCACATTCACACATTCATACCTAAAACTCTTTTCGTAACATGACATTCTTCCCTTCGCATGACATGCCCATACCACGCTAACCTATTTTCCCAGTCACTGGTGCCACTTTCAAACTGCCTCTAATAAACTCATTCCTTATTTTATCCATTCTCGTCACCACACATCAATGTACGTTGCAAATTATATAATAGGATACAATAAGATTCACCCAATAGCATAACAAAAACAGGCCATAATCTCAAATACGCAACTAAACTACAAAACAAGGACAATAGGAAGTGGGAAAAATGATTTGTGAACGAAACGCAATTGAAATTCGACACATTTTTAACCAATGACGCAGGAAAGAAAAACAATATAAAGCGTAGACTACACAGGAGAAACGGCACAGTTCGCTCACTGGAGTACTTGAAACTATCTGTGCCTACCTACGTAAAACTCAGTACTGTAATACATACTCATTACAATAATTAAACAATATAAGAAAGAATGTAAAAAAACAATAGAAATTAACAAAAAAAAATGGTTTGATCTATTTATTTTCCTATTTCTTTCTCAAAAGCTAAATAATAAAAATGTTATGCGTAAGTTTACACCAAATCTTATTGTGTTTGACTTTAGGTCGTTAGTTTCCCTGTTAATCGTTAACAGGGAAAAAAACTTCAACTTCTTTACCATATTTATTTAATTATTATTAAGTTTATCACACAGTGAACAAAACTAAATCAATAGGCCTAAAATTATTATATATAAAATTATAATATAAAATTATTTATTGGCAAGGGAACTTCTGGAATACTGGGACAAACTTACGTTTTGATCGCAAACTTGGACTTGTTTGCGAAAGTTTAATTTATTATAAATTGAATGAAATAATAATATTCTGAGAATTCTTACTTAGAGTGACATTCAGAGTTGGCACCAGTTTGCAATTCTAAAACAACAACAGCCTTATTGGAGTGTGGTCTTAAATGTAGTAGACTTACCTTTTTTTTATAAGATCAGCTGATGGAACAAGCAAATGGCCCACTTGATCCATCCACTTGAACCATCACCTATAACAAAGCACTGCCTCGTAAGTCACGCACGATAGGACCGTGCCCTACGATGCACTGCCCTGCGTCCATCAACATGAGGCATACAGATGTTAAGCCTCATGTGCCTGTAATTTCACCGGCAACCACACTCTTCAAACTGAAATACAGCAACGCTGCTTGGCGGCAGAAAAAGGCGTGGTGGTAGTACTTCCCCAGACGAACCCATCACAAAGAGCTCTACTACTCTTATAGCTAGTAATTAGATTTAACTAGTTTTAAGACATTTCAAAGTGATCCTCGTGATTCAATTTAATGAATACCTTTCGACTTTGTGCTCTAAGCTTTAGTTCAAAATTTCCATTCCATAGTCTAAAAGTATCGATTCTATTCAGATTTTGTCCTTATCAACGAGGTCAGGCGCATGCGAGATAACGCATTTAAATACGTGGAAATGTTAAGGATATTGGCACCTCCTACTAGATTATACGAGCCTAGTACTTGAAAAAATTGCAGGTACCTAACTAAAGTTGGACGTGGCTCTGACTGCCTCATTCCTGATATCACGAAACTCATTTGATTATAATAGCATAGTACCTAATTGTAAAACTTAAGCGCCAAAAGTTGGACGTGGCTCTGATTATCCCATTCCTGAATCTTCATGAAACAGTGCTCGTACAATATGGAAATCCAATAATGCTTTGTCTGGCGCCTGGACCTTTTTTTACGAAAGCAATGATGCTCGTATTGTTAATGCAGTTTGGAAGGGTACAATTCTCAAAAGTGATGGAAGCTATGCTATAATACTAGCCACCGATGACGTAACAAGCAGATGGCCCACCTGATGTTAAGTGGTAACCATATAACAAAGCATTGCCATTCCAGCCACGCATAGGAACGTGCCTTACGCAATGCCCTGCATCCATCAACTTAAGGCATACAAATGTTAAGCCTCATGCTTTTTTTTCAATTTCACCAGCAACCACACTCTTCAAACCGAAACACAGACACATGACTTACACCACAATTTTCAAGTTTCCAGATGACGTCCTCTGTAAAGTTATACAACTGCATTAGGTAACCACTAAACATAAAGTAGGATATCAGCTTGTTAAATCTCATTTATATTTAAATAAAATAAAATAATAAATAAATACATATTGGCGGCCAAAAAAAAATATGTTATAAAAAAAGGTACGTCTTTAATATTTTTTTGTAATGGTCACATTGACTGAGTGGGATTATCCATAATATATCCATAGCGGCTAAAACAAATAAAATAAAAAAACTTTAATTGTCGATATCCTAGAAGGCAACGCAATTCACAATTAGTTCTGGAAGTTTAACAAAATATATTAATTTAACCTCGCGTCCAACCAAAGAGGTAAGAAACGGAGTTTGTTACCTCCAGGCGTCTCTATGCGTCTATGCGTCCAACTAAGATAAAAACATTATTTGCCGTAACGAAATCAGTATCCGGCCCTATCGTAAACAAGCTGGTGCCCGCGACTTCGTCTGCGCAGGATTAGTCACACAATATCATTATAAATTGTAGCCTATGTGTTATTCTGATGTATAAGCTATATTATTGTAAAGTATCATTAAAATCCATTCAGTATTTTTTACGTGAAAGAGTAACAAACATCCATCCATCTATACTTACAAAATTTCGTGTTTATAATATTAGTAGGATAAATAGTAGGTAGGTGGCACGCCTACGACTTCTTTTTGAAATTTGTGTTTTTTTTTATTTGTAAACAATTTTATTCTTTGATGTGGATGTGGTGTCTATTATCAAACATATAAATGCTCTGATTTTTTTTTCAATTGCTTACGAAGAAATAATAATTTGAAAAAAATAGAAGTAGTTATTGTTAGGTACCTTGTCAGGATTGGCTGAGTTAGGAATCACAAAGTATGCACTTAACTATATCTAAATTTATGAAAACGCTTTACAAGGCACCTGGGATTGTTTAGTTTGCTGGTAGAACTTAACTAAACAGTATTTAGTTTTAAGTGATGTTAATAAAGAACTTTAAAAAAACAATAAAACAAATGGTTGGCATAATTCAATTCAATCGTTTTCAGCGATAAGACCGCCCATTGTACATTTATTTTGTTTTCTTTTATTGTACTGTTGTTTTGTTTGGTGTACAACAAAGTTTTTTATTCATTAATTCATTCAATTCAATTTATTACATTTTGTACACTCGGAAAAGTAACATTTTACAAAAGAGTACTTGAGACAAAAAATACGCAAAAAAATTTGCACATAATCGTACCTACACAGAAACAATCAAATAATAACTGTTACATGCTAAAATCATCAGCCAAGGCTTCGTCAATAGTATAAAAATATTTTAACAATAGAAATGCCCTTATTTTGGCGCTAAACTCTTCAAAATGTAAATTTCGAATGTCCTCAGTCAACTTATTAAAAAAAGTAATGCTTAAACATAGGAAGCTTTTGTCAACTTTAGCGAGTCTTCGTTTTGGGACAACTACATTGCTTTTAATGCGTGTATTGTAATTGTGGATGTCACTTTTTAATTTGTTATCGTCAATATCGTCGACAGCCTTCACAGCTCAGTTGGTAGTAGCTCTGCCTTCAGCGTCGTAGGCCGTGGGTTCGATCCCCACTGAGAACAAACATTTGTGTGGTGAACATAGATGTTTGTTCTCTGTCTGGGTGTTATAGAATATTATAAGTATGTATTTACAAAAAAATAAGTAATATATATTATAATAGTAAGCATACGACGGGAGATGGACGAAGGCGGCAACAGAATGGTAGCCAGGGGATGCTCGAAGAACTAGAGGCAGACTGCCCGCCCGTTGGTCGAACGAAATTGTGATGAGTGCTGGAAAGGTATAGATGAGACTCGCAAGGGACCGGAAAGAGTGGCGTATTAAGAGGCCTATACTCAGCAGTGGGTGCAAACGGGCTGAAATCGGAACGGAACGGAATGAAAGCATAAATGAAGGTGCGAAACGCTTGATGCGAACAGGTGGTATGCTATCCAGGTACCTATGGATCCTATGGAGCCGTGCGACTCGTCCAGTGGTCGAATAAAAATGGTTGTATAAGATCGTGAACCTAGTAAGAACTAGGTTCACGATCTTATACGACGAAAAGAATTAACATTTTGGGGAATGTGCCTAGGAAGGCACATTCCCCAAAATGTCTCAAGTTCTTTAAAAACAGTGTGGTGAAAGGACTTTAAGTGCGTCTCAAAGAGGCTCATTTTGAGCAATGTTAATCGAGCAAATGGTAATTAGAGAAGATCGATAAGCAAGCAACTTCGCGACGGGGCGTTATACAAATTATTTATTCGCCAACAAATCAGTCTGTTTCATCTTTTCTCAGTAGAATTAAAACGGCAAATCTTTGCGAAACAGGTCGTTTTTGATTGTTTTTGTCTGGCCGGTTGACAACAAAGTCTTCAAGTCATTTGAAATTATAATTCATTTCATGACAGTTTTGGCTGCTCCTAAAACGGAGGGCATTCATCAATGTTACACAAAAACAAACTTAACTTTCACACTTCCAAGCAAATCAAATCAACTTTATTGCGGCAGAATAAGACTGAAATTTGAATGTGTTTTGTTTGTTGGTTGGTAGAGATATGTTTGTGATTCGAACGTAACAAATTCGATGAACCAATGTAAAGTGGACATTTTCTTTTGGGACGAACAAGAACAAAGAAATGTTATTGGCAGGTGAATCTTGTATTTTATATTAGCTACATGATTTTGAATTCGTTTGTCAGTGCCGATGACGTTGGGAAAGCAAACTGTTATCATGTTCTTAAAAAATCATCGGAGGGCTGTGAAAACAATATTTTTAGCCGCATATAGAGGCCTTTTACTTCAGAAAAAGGACTTAAAATACTAATTATTTTTTATTCTACAGTTAGTATTAATAATAATTCTAACAGCGGCTTGATAGGCTTACTCTAAGGAAGGTTTATAATTGCAAAATGTGGGGATCTGCCAAAATGTATTAGAACTTGCCACTGACTAGCCCTTTCAGTCATTTACAAAAATCTTTTGTAGGTAAGATCTCAGGAGATGTCTACCGTGCCTTGGTTTATCATTAAACTCATAAATCATTTATTTGCTTCAATGGTACATGTATAGGAAATCAGGAAATAAAATGTAGAAAACAGATTTGATAACTTCTCACTTTTTATTTTAAAGAATTATACATTGTAAATCACAGCTTATTCACTTTACGGCCCAGTTCACACTGCCGATCGCCATCTTTTTTTCCACTCTTCTCCTAATATTCTTTTAAAGGCAATAACAATTTATAAAAACTTATAAATTATAAAATAACATTAGTAAAATTAATTAATTAATTTAAATAGTTCCAAATTCAACAAAAACAATACATATCTCTTTTCATTAAATATTTCCTACAAAAATCAACGATTGACGATATCAATCCTTTTAAAGTATAAACTCTTTTTAAACATAACAGTAACATATTAATAGGTCATTAAAATAGCAATTACAATTTATATATATAATATAAGTAATAATTCTAACAATCGGCCTTTCCTGACCTTAAGTTTGTCCTCAAACTTATAAGAATATTTAGATTCATACATACAGTATTCTACTCCAAAATACCTAGCACAATAATGTATGCTCATGGTTTGCATATTATAGATGATATGAGAATAGATCATTGTAGATAATTAACCTTAGGTTTCTTTCATTATATTGCCAACCAAATAATAGTATTACGCTTTTCTATTACCATCTAGATTAGTATTCATTTAAATATATATATTCAGTCTGACGACTGCCATCCAAAATAATATACCAACTCAAATAACAATAAATTCGGTCAATGTATCCATATACATTAGACTGCCATCCAAAATAATATACAAACTCAAATAAAAATAAATTCAATCAATGTATCCATATACATAAGACTGCCATCCAAAATAATATAAAGACCCAAATTAAAATATTAATAAATTCAGTCAATGTATCCATATACATTAAACTGCCATCCAAAATAATAATATATAGACCCAAATCAAAATAAAAACCAATTCAGACAATGTATCCATATACATCTGACTGCCATCCAATTATTATGATTCAAATGAAAATAGAAACCAATTCAGTCAATGTATCCATATACATTAAACTGCCATCCAGAATACTACATAATTTACATTATGTCATTAAAATGTAAGGTTGTATACATCCGCCAACGTTTAACTGCCGACCATATTCACAAAACGATTAAGTAAGTATCTACCTACCTGCTTATTTAAAATTATGTAACTGGCCTTATTAATCACATCAATTATACAACAAAAATAAAGAGTTTATAAAATACTTCTGCCTACTGATCCACGCACTTAACGGCTCAAAAATCAAGATTCTTCAGTATCACTACTGCTACTGCTTTTAGACCCATCAGTGCCACAAACATTTATCCAAGGCAAGGTTTAATACGATCTGTTGCCCAAATATTGCAGTAATCTTTTTGAGTAACTTTAGTTCCCTCTATGCTAGAAATTTCATAACGATCATTTTCAAGAACTTTAGTTATTCGAAAGGGTCCAGAAAACTTTGGAAGAAGCTTCTTACTTTTTCCATCGTTGCTTGTAACAGGCTTAAGTATTTTAACAAGATCCCCTTCCTTATACGTTCTAGCTCTAATTTTATTCTTATCATACCTATCTTTTTGCATCTGCTGATCTTTTTCTATATGTGTGCTAATTTGCTCCCTAACCTCATTTAAATCAATTGGTTGACGAGTTTCATTTAAAATCTCGCAGAAAATATTATCCCCTTTGCTATTCATTTGAACTCCAAATAATGCTTCCGACGGAGTCTTACCTATTCCTTTATTTAATGTATTATTCAAACCCCATTGAAGCTTTCCTAATTCCTTATCCCAATACCGTTCTTCCAAATTATCTGTGTATGCCGTTAGAGCATCTAGAACCGTTCTATTATATCTCTCCACTTGCCCGTTAGCTCGTGGAGAGGCAACTGCATTAAGAATATGGTTGATCCTAGAATTACCACAAAACGTTTTAAACTCTATTGAAGTAAAGGATGATCCCTGATCCGAAATCATCCTGTTTGGATAACCAAAAGTATTAAATACGTCTTCCAAAGCACGTATAGTCAAATTTGATTTTAAATTTCGTAGCGGTTTTAATAAGCAAAACTTTGTGAAGCCATCTACTAAAACCAAAAGGTAAGAGTGACCTTTTGCGCTTTTTAATCGAGCAAATGGTAATTAGAGAAGATCGATAAGCAAGCAACTTCGCGACGGGGCGTTATACAAATTATTTATTCGCCAACAAATCAGTCTGTTTCATCTTTTCTCAGTAGAATTAAAACGGCAAATCTTTGCGAAACAGGTAGTTTTTGATTGTTTTTGTCTGGCCGGTTGACAACAAAGTCTTCAAGTCATTTGAAATTATAATTCATTTCATGACAGTTTTGGCTGCTCCTAAAACGGAGGGCATTCATCAATGTTACACAAAAACAAACTTAACTTTCACACTTCCAAGCAAATCAAATCAACTTTATTGCGGCAGAATAAGACTGAAATTTGAATGTGTTTTGTTTGTTGGTTGGTAGAGATATGTTTGTGATTCGAACGTAACAAATTCGATGAACCAATGTAAAGTGGACATTTTCTTTTGGGACGAACAAGAACAAAGAAATGTTATTGGCAGGTGAATCTTGTATTTTATATTAGCTACATGATTTTGAATTCGTTTGTCAGTGCCGATGACGTTGGGAAAGCAAACTGTTATCATGTTCTTAAAAAATCATCGGAGGGCTGTGAAAACAATATTTTTAGCCGCATATAGAGGCCCTTTTCTTCAGAAAAGGGACTCAAAATGCTCATTATTATTTATTCTACAGTTACTATTAATAATAATTCTAACAGCGGCTTGATAGGCTTACTCTAAGGAATGTTTATAATTGCAAAATGGGGGCATCTGCCAAAATGTGTCAGAACTTACCTCTGACTAGCCCTTTCAGTCATCTTCAAAAATCTTTTGTAGGTAAGATCTCAGGAGATGTCTACCGTGCCTTGGTTTATCATTAAACTCGTAAATCATTTTATTTGCTTCATTGGTACATTACATAAAGATGACAAAAAATAAAATCGGTAGCACTCATTCCTCATAGCTGGGATGCAAATTGTAGGTGTGGGCTTTATACATTTGGGTAGGAAGGTTACATTACATTAGAAGCTTTTGTAATTCAAAGAGACACTAATTATTTGAGAAGTATTTTCTCCTTATTGCTTAAAGACGTCGCCGTGATAGCACTTATTATCCACTTATTGAAGAGAATCGTAGATTTCGTCATAAAAGCAATGATGCAATATTCACGTGGTCGCCAATTTCCAGATGAGGTCGCCGATCGTTTGAGTTTGCCAAGAAAATTAATGTAAGTGCACATAAAATGCGTCTGAAATACGACAGCGAGACGTTTATTAGCAAACAGCCGCACTCAGAATACTCATTTTACTCAATGCTTCGTTATTTCAATTCATACTTCATAATTTCTCTCAGTTGTTTTATATGAGTGTTCCTGTTTCTAGTCGCGAAAATTAAGAGATAATTTGATTGCTATAAATTTAAGCGACGTTCTACACTATTGAAATGAATCCTCGAAGCGTTTTACAATTTAAATTGACCATCGTGTCTGCACCTGGCATCTGCTACCGTGTTTTCTTCGTCAGCGCGCTCTTTATTACTTCGCCTCTACGTTAGCGCTGCGCGAATGTGTCTATGCTTCCGTTTGTCATGTATTTAATTAGTTAAACGGTCATCATTGTCCTATTTGGCTCGCAATCAATAGTTTTAGATTAATTTATTGTCATTATCTGGGTCGAATAATGTATGAAAGGTTACTAATTTGGTTCATTCAGATGTTGTAACATCTATGGCTTCGGCCCCATAATAGAGGTATTGTAATAGGCTGACATCTGTTATTTTTATTCCAGGTCTTTCTCCAAACAGCATTTTATGTATAGGTGCGCCATGCACGGTGAAGAAAAGCATCGTGAGGAAACACGATGTTCAGTTAGGCAAACAGTCAGTAGAGAGTAAAGAGTTACCTATAGAAGTATAGATCTATAGAGGTAGATAGATATATAAATCTTTATTGATCACCACACGGAAATATAAAACAGGATTTATGTAAAAATATTTGGTAAACACCTTATTGCTGAGAGCAATCTCTTCCAGGCTCTCTTTTCTTTCAGTCTAATAGCGGCGATGCGCTAGCAACCTTTCGTACATGAAATAAGTACCAACTATTGCAGAATGTGGGTATGTATGTACCAACTGTAATATTTGGACGAACGGCTCACTACCCCCCTTAGACTGCCTCAAAGAATGTTAAGTTGGTACTTGGTATATCTACCGTGCCTGAGGATAGAAGTCGCAGGTGCTACATTTTATGTATAAGTAGGTATGTGTAGGTTATTCGCGGTATGATTGTATTATCGGAGAAGTATGCTTACATATGCGGTATAAGCTTTATAATGTGGTTTTGCAAATGTTTTCTAATGGTGGCAATGAGTCTTGGAAATTGAAAATGTCAGTAAAGTGACTGAAATGTTTCTTGCGTTTACAAGTATATATTTGCGTTTACAAGTAGAGTAGATACCAATTCGCGCTTACAGTGTTGGTTCCTTAGAAAAAGTTGTTCATATTGATGGATACTTTAGTCCCCTGAAGTTTTAAACACAAGTATTGGAACACCTTGTATACTATATAGGAAACAAAAGTTGTTATGTCAAACTTTTGGTTCAAAGACGACTTCGTGAAGATCGCGGGAAGTCGGTGGATGGAGAGGGCTCAGAATCGTTCTTCCTGGAAATGTATAGGGGAGGCCTATGTCCAGCAGAGGACTGCCACGTGCTTATGATGATGATGTTAATTGAAATTGAGTAAAAGAGATTAGAGTACTTTGTGAAGGGCTCGTCCGGGCAAGTACTACAACAAAGCCTTTTTCTGCCGCCAAGCAGCGTTGCTGTGTTTCGGTTTGAAGAGTGTGATTGCCGGTGTAATTACAGGCACATGAGGTTTAAAATCTGTATGCCTCAAGTTCGCAGGGCAGTGCATCGTGGGGCACGTTCCTATCGTGCGTGACTTACGAGGCGATGCTTTGTTATAGGTGATGTTTACCACTTAACATGAGGTGGGCCATCTGCTGTTACATCAGCTAGTTGTATAGAAAAAAATATGAGTTGGTGCGACCTTAATGATGATGCTTTAAACTTAATTAAAATTATTCATAACTTGGAACTTAATTTTTTTGAATGATTGACTTTTAAATGCAGTGTGTAATCATACTAATGGGAGATACTTAGAAGTAAATAATGAAAACATTACAGTATAATATCATGTATTTAAAAGTTACCTAGTTACTATAAAATCGCATATGGGATAAAAGTAATAGGCTAGGGTGGTCTAGTGGTAGCAGCCACGCCTTCCGATTTAAAGGATGGGTTCAAACTCGGTCGTGCACCAATGAGTTTTTCTGTTTTAAAATATATGTGCACAGTGCCAGTACTCTCAAACGGTGAAGGAAAACATCGCGTGACAATCGGCATGTCGGCAAAGTTCTAAAACATGTGTCAAGTGCTCGAAAGAAGCCTCTTACAAGCTTTGCCTTAGTTTGGGCCTAGATAATGCTGTTTGGAAAGTCCACCAATATTTATTTATATTTATCTTCCGGGCCTGGTAGCATAGTAGCGCATTGACGCTTTTTTTTACAGCGGAAGTGCTCTGCCTACTTGGGCAACATACTCAGCGGTCACCATTGTACGGGTGACCGCTAGTGGCATTTACAATTTAGTGCACTGGCATTATCACCGCCAAAACAATCACGCGGGTGGCGCTGATGAGTGAAAATTCACCCCCAATTCCGCGGTCACTTGGGTGAGTGTTGACTGTTCGTGTGCTGTGCCTGTATAGGTGAAAAACTTCTGATGGAAGGAAAACACTGAGTGGCACTTTTATTCTATTTATGTAGCACAAGAAAAGGTTATAATGTTTGTTTGACAAGTCTCACACGAGTAGTCTGTTGAACCATAGACAAAATCTGTGTTTTTTTTATTTTTAATATAATTTCTTTTCGGATGCCAACAGACAGACTAGTATTTCTGAGCGTTTCCGTTCTCGGGAAGGCGCGCCCCCGGCTTTAACACTCGTTAAGCTATGACGAAGATCTTCATCATCATCATCCACAACCCGACTTCACCCACTGCTGGGTATAGGCCTCCCTTATTTTATGCCATCTACCACGATCCTGTGCCAGTCATCCATTTCCGACCCATGACAAAGATCTTATGGCGACTTAAAAATTATATCACCAAAGTTGACCAGTACTTCATAAACAAAACTGAACTTTATTTGATGTCCTAGAATAACTTTTTCGCATAAAATTAGGCCACTTAACCACTAGGCTCTGGCTTTTCAAGTGGCCATTTGGAAAAGTATTTTTTACTCTTCTTATACTACTTTCTGATGGACAAACAGATGGCCCACCTGATGTTATGTGGTAATCATCACCTATAACAAAGCATTACCTCTTCTTCTTCTTATCGTGTCACTAGTTTCTTTCGAAACAGTGTGGTGAAAGGATTTTAAGTGCGCCTCAAGAGGCTCCTTTCGAGCACTTGACACATGTAATAGAACTTTTTAGGTTCCACGACATGCCGGTTTCCTCACGATGTTTTCCTTCACCGTTTGAGAGTACTGGCATTGTGCACATAAATTTTTGAACAGAAAAACTCATTGGTACACGACTGGTTTCGAACCCACGACCTTAGGATTGGAAGGCGGGGTCTCTACCACTAGACCACCAGTGCTCTCGTCACTAGATCACCAGCATTACCTCGAAAGTCGTGCACGATAGTGACGTAACGTAACGTTTGAACTTAGTCTTTTTGGTGGAAAAACACGGTTGCCAGCTTCTTAAATGTTTTTCACCAAAACATATACCTACCCTCATACTATAAAATGGTGTTTAAATTTAAATAATGCTTAAAATTTGCGATGTCTCTGTTTGCCATTATGCATTGGTAAGAGATGGCAATAGTTGAAGCATAGTTTATCGTTTGATAGGTTTTTTGTAGTAAGGCCGCTAGGGTCGAAGGCACCAAAATATCTTCTTCTTCAAATTAGTCTAATCTAATTAAATAATTAGCAGGTCTCATAAATTATATAAACTACTTTGTAAAGTTGGCGTCGTTTTACGCCTCTGATGCAGGTCATAAAATTTAATGACATTCCTGTGTGCGTGTTCCTACGACGCGCAATTTTAGCGATACCCTCGATCAACGCCTTTATAAGGGGAAGTTCCATCATTGCAGACTTTGGTACGTAACTCTATCTTCTTTTTTTTTATATAAGTCGGTACTACTCGCTGATGGAACTAGCAAATGGCCCAAAGCATTGCCTCGTAAGTCACGCACGGTAACAGCCCTACCATTCTGCGTCTATAAACTTGAGGCATACAGATGTTAAGCCTCATGCGCCTGTAATTTCACCATCAACCACACCCTTCGAACCGAAACACAGCAACGCTGTTTGCCGGCTCGAAAAGGTATGGTAGTACTTTGACTTCCCCGGACGAGCCATTCACAAAGAGTGTCTATCTGAGTGTGTGTTTTTGAGCTAGTTTTTATATGAGTAAGGGATTTCTCAATACGCTAGGAGACTACCGTTAGCTTGAACGGCATCAAGGTGAGTTTAGTGAGCGCACCAAAATACTATCTCAGATTCGTAATACTGCTGTGGATTATCTCAATCGTCGCCATATCAACTCTTTTGTTGGCGAATCTTTTGTCCATCATCCACGAACGTCTTTTGTACCGAGTTCAGCCCTTTTTCTACATTTATGTAGTTACTATTTTCGTAAGACAGCGTTTTTTTAAGGCGATGACAAGAGCTAATGTGACGCTCGCTCGCACGTTGCGACATCTTGAAAGATATAAAATCACTAAACTCATTTTCGAAAAACCATTTTGTGTGCAATCACATTGCACACAGTTTAGTAAAAATTTCATTTTGATCGATACACGTTTTCCTACTTCAAAGTTTGCTTATGTACGAAAACTGCTGCGTTGTCGCGTACTGGTGTTACGGAAGACCAGCGTTATAGTAGCGTATGCTGCTATAGCATTTATGCTGAGTGACGGCCAATTTGTGTCACTTACTTACTTTTAATGTTTATTCTTGTATTTTTTATAAACTGTGTATGTGAAAAAATGATTTTGTATTGTATTGTATTGTAAAACTAGTCAAGTAAACTTTTGAGTAGGAAAACATGTATCGATCAAAATGATATTTTTACTGAACTGTGAGCAATGTGATTGAAAATGGTTGATTGCGATTTATCGAAAATGAGTTTAGTGATTTTATATCTTCCAACATGTCGAAACGTGCGAGCGAGAGTCACATTACCTCTTGTCGTCGCCTTAATGATTTAAATTCATGCAACACAGTCATGTGGGCAGTATGAGGGTAGATCGAAAACTCTAGGGATAGATCGAAAATATTCATAATATTTTATTATGATTAAAGATATCAACGAAACAGTCCCTTAACTAAATTGTCCTGTAATTATTTTAAACGCTTTACTTAATATTTAAGGCGAAATAACGGATGCATATTTTTATACAAAATCATAAATTAATGTCATGATTTACGAAAGGAACGTGGTAGAACAGGTGTTTAGAAGGATTTACTTGTTTTGTGAAACTGCTATAGTAGGTACTTAAGAACGAAGCGTGGGACGCCCTCCTACCCGATCGACTGACGACATTTTCAGGATCGCGGGAAGTCGGAGGATGGAGAGGGCTCGGAATCGTTCTTCCTGGAAATGTATAGGGGAGGCCTATGTCCAGCAGTAGACTTCTATAGGCTGATGATGATGATGATGAGGTACTTAATACCCACATAACTTACAGATTCCTTATGAAGGGCTCATCCAGGAAAGTACTGCCTAGTTCTGCCGCCAAGCAGCGTTTCTGTGTTTCAGTTTGGGTTGCTGATGAGTTATAATTTATTTATTTACAACGAATGGTTGCATATTAATAGCTTCACTTAAATAATGATCACAAAAAGATTTACGGCCGGTTTCTGAAAGCTCGATCAAAACTAATCGGAGGTCAAGTCACTCGCCATTTCAGCTATTACATCGAATTAGATAGAGATAGCAAGTGACTTGACATCCGATTAGTTTTGATCTGGCTTTCAGAAACCGGCCGTTAAGGGGCGTACAAGAGCTAATGCGACTCTCGCTCGCACGTTTCGACCTGTTGAAAGATATAAAATCACTTAACTCGTACATAAGCAAACTTTTCTTTTGTACATAAGAGTCACATTAGCTCTTGTATGCCCCTTAACAAAGTAGATTATAAAATGAAGTAGCTAAAAACAAAAGTAAAAGTATAAAAACAATAATTAAGTTAGAAAAAAAGTACAGATTAAAATAATTATAACAAAATTTTACACGATATTGTAAAATTTTGTTATAATTATTTTAATCTGTACTTTTTTTCTAGCATAAATCATGCATAATAGCATAAAACATGGTAAAATACTTAGAAAAATAAATGAAAAAATTATAAACTCATAGTTGATTGTGAACAAAAGCGCAAGTGATGAAGATGATGATGACGTCATTGTGAAATAATTCCAACAGTAAGTACAACATAAAGTAATTTTTCTAGATAAAAATAAGATGTTCATCTTCGGAATGCAAAAAGAACAAGTTTTTAAACTGCCCAATTATATTCAAGTAAAGGGCGACCAATAAATTTTCAAATTATAGAGGAAATTATAATGAAGACGTCACTTTAAAATTATGCTCATTTAAACGTTGTATGTGAATAAAGTAATAAAACCTTGAACGAAAAAAACACAAACTCGGTTACGCATCAGGCTATACACTCCTCGCTTTTATGTAATAAGCGTCATTTTATTTAGCGTTGTGTAGCTTGATCTGTATCTGTTTGACAGCCTTCACAGCTCAGTTGGTAGTAGCTCTGCCTTCTGCGCCGTAGGCCGTGGGTTCGATCCCCACCGAGAACAAACATTTGTGTGATGAACATAGATGTTTGTTCTCTGTCTGGGTGTTATATAATATTATAAGTATGTATTTACAAAAAAATATATATAAGTAGTATATCAGCTATCTGGTTCCCATATCACAAACTTTGGCTTAGTTTGGGGCGAGATAGTGCTGTGTGGAATGTCCACCATTATTTATTTATTTATGTACTTATTATTATTATTTCAGCCTGCACGTCCCACTGCAGGGCAAAGGCCTCCCTATCCCCTTCCACTCTTTACGGTCTTGGGCCTTTGAGGTCCAAGTTTCGGCAAATGTATCGAGGTCATCCCGCCACCTCCGTCTGCCGCGGTGCGCTTCCTGTTGTTAGGGTTCCACTCGGTTGTTGCTCTCGCCCAGAGTCCCTCAGACATACGGCATACGTGGCCGGCCCAGTCCCACTTGAGTCTAGCTGCTTTTTAAACGAAAACGGAAACGTCAACAATTTGAGTTCTGTACCCCAAGTATGAGTTTTGCTTACCATATTTGGTTTTTCGTTTTACGTTTTTGTTCCGTGTTCATTGTGGGCTTTGTATGAAGACGCGATAGGGATACCGATATGGAACTTTACAAAACCCGCAATGAACACGGAACAAAAACGTAAAACGAAAAACCAAATATGGTAAGCAAAACTCATACTTGGGGTACTGGAGCGTAGTATGGTGTTACGAATGCGGTCGGTAAGTATCTGTACAGTCAGCAATTATTTTTTAATTTACAAAATACATTTTCCATTCGTCTTCGAAACACTAAAAACCCAATCTGCGCACGAGTAGTTACTTCAACTTTACAATCGGCTATTACCCACCTCCCATCCTAGTGGCGAAAGTTGTGTAAAGCTCTTAATTGTAAGTGAATAAGGGTGGGATTTCCATAACACGGATGTCGCAGTAGGATGGATGGCGTGAAGTGGCGTTGGAGTCAATAGCTTGAAATTGGTTGGCGCTAACAAGGTTAAAATAAGAGAGGAACTGTCAAAGCAGATGCATCTACCCTTTGCTATAGGTGATGGTTACCACTTAACATCAGGTATAAAATCAGTATAAAAAATATACATTGGTGGACATTTTACATAGCAATACATATGTTTTTCTTCGGATATAATTCTTATATACTTTTTGTTCAGAATTGTATAAGTACCTGTAAATTTTTCAAAATAACGAGCATACATTCTATAATTTTAATAAGTTTCTCTGTTTAAATCCTCGCATAATAATAATATAACATTATTGCAAAAAAACCGTCTTCAAATACACTAAAAATATGAAACAAAACTTTTGCTGAAAGAGAGAGACGAAACAAATCTCTCTATATTTTTATTATTTTATTTTAAAAAGAGCGCCGAATCCATTTAAAAGAATAGTTTCATTTCATCCTAACCCGAAAGTTTTCTATCCAACTTTCTCAATATCAACTTTACAAGCGGCAACCAAATTTTAGGGTCTTAAAATAGACATACCTACGAGAACCTTCTATCCGCGGCCCAAGATTTTTCTACCTCAATAAACTAATGTCAATATTAATAATGTCGGGACCACAACCAGACCACTTGCGGTTTTGTTGCAAAAGCTTGGAGTACCTATATAAAATAGCAAACATACAAAAGAACGGTTGGAATCAAGCCGTGAATTTGTTGCCTGTTCTTCTAGGCTTGGTCGCGTGGAACTGGCACATAGATTCACCTAGCTTTAAGACGTTTCAAAAGTGATCCTTATGATTAAATTGAATAGATACCTTTTGGCTTTGACTTTAAAACGAGGCAAGGTTCAATTTAGCTGTATCACGTCCACTCTTCTCTTGTCGTGTCACTAGTTTCTTTCGAAACAATGTGGTGAAAAGATTTTAAGTGCGCCTCAAGAGGCTCCTTTCAAGCACTTGACACATGTTATAGAACTTTTTAGGTTCTACGATGCCGGTTTCCTCACGCTGTTTTACCTTCACCGTTTGAGAGCACTATAGCATTGCGAACATATTTTTTTCGAATGGAAAAACTATTGGTGCACAACCGCATTCGAAACCATGACCTTTCGATCAGAAAGTGGAGTCACTCTCACTAGATCACCAATGCTCTTGAAACTAAATCGAAAATATACGGAACATCAAAGATACATCGTAGGCGTCATAAGTACCAAGCGATCTAAGAGGATGCCAAGCGTGCTTGAGGATATAATAATATAATATTGGTAGACATACTACACAATTTTAAAGAGAAGTAGAGCTCTTTGTGAAGGGCTCGCCCGGGGAAGTACAACCACCACGCCTTTTTCTGCCGCCAAGCAGCAATGCTGTATTTCGGTTTGAAAAGTGTGGTCGCAGGGCAATGCATCGTAGGGCACGTTCCTATTGTGCGTGACTTACGAGGCAATGCTTTGTTATAGGTGATGGTTGCCACTTAACATCAGGTGGGCCATCTACTCGTTCCATTAGCTATTTGTATTAAAAAAAACAGTACCATCTAGGCCCTAGGCCATCTAGGAACCTGATTTATTTACCCTTTTTTTTTAATATACAATGTAAAACTTCAGGGGGCTAAAGTACCCAACAATATGAATAACTTTTTCTAAGGAACCAACAAACACTGTGAACGCGAAAAAAAAACAGCTGTTTCATACATTTTAGCCAGGTAGGTATTGAACTTTTGTATAAAACAGCTGTTTTTGTTTCGCGTTCACAGTGTTGGTTCCTTAGAAAAAGTTATTCATATTGATGGGTACTTTAGCCCCCTGAAGTTTTAAATACAAGTATTGGAACACCTTAAGTATTTTAAAATAACACCCAGACAAAGAAAATACATCTATGTTCATCACACAAATGTTTATTCTTGGTGGGGATCGAACCCACGGCCTACAGCACGGGCAAAACTACTACCAACTGAGCTGTGAGGGCTGTCAAACGGGATAACAATCGTGTCGTTTTCATCTAAGCCAAAGAGACCATTTAATTTAAATTAAAGACTACTTTGAAATAAGTTATTTGCTCTCTTCAAACGACGCGACGTAGAAGGGTAAGTTAATTATATTGAGAAACCACTTGAAGATCTAACTTGAAAGTATTGTTACGTTTTTCCGAAACAATAAAATCCTTAGACATAGACAACCATTTATTTGCAAAAAAGAACACATACAATCAGGCTTAAAATACATATAGATGTAGGTAAAAACGGAACACAAATTATCTAGTCTGTACCCCAAGTATGAGATTTGCTTACGATATTTCGTTTTTCGTTTTACGTTTTTGTTCCGTGTTTATTGCGGGTTTTGTATGAAGACGCGATAGAGATACCGATACGGAACCCGCAATGAACACGGAACAAAAACGAATCGTTTTCGCTGCGTGCTCATTGCGGGTTTTGTAAAGTTCCGTATCGGTATCAATATCGCGTCTTCATACAAAACTCGCAATGAACACGGAACAAAAACGTAAAACGAATAACGAAATATCGTAAGCAAATCTCATACTTGGGGTACTGGTTCGTAGGGAATCTCATTATAAAATAAAATAAAAATGTAAACAACTGCTTCAAAATACTGACAGTTAGTTACCCATATTTGTAATATTTTTTTGCAGCTTTCAACGTTTGCATTGTTTTTATTGTAACCTTATGTTTATGTTCAAAAAAATAAATATTTGATTTGGATTTGAAAAAGATACAAGAAAACACAGAAAAAAATAACAGCTAAAACAGGTTTTTTATACAAATAATATTAATAAACAATTATCTATCTAAAAAGCATATAAAATAAAACATATACTTACATGATACAGACGTACTAAATATAAACTAATACCTAACAGAAGTGTTGTGTGCTACAGCAGCGAAACGGGTCCCAGCTCAGCATTATGCTTTGCCATCCGATAGGTCAGCGCTGTTATTCTGCCGGCACCTCCTCCGGTCCAGTCACTCAACCCTATGAAAAGCAGTAATTGCAGCAGATTACAATTTGGTGAATCATATTAATAACATTAAATAAATAATAAATAAATAAATATTGGTGGACATTCCACACAGCACTATCTCGCCCCAAACTAAGCCAAAGCTTGTGAACCAGATAGCTGATATACTGCATAAATACTTTTTTTTTGTAAATACATACTTATAATATCATATAACACCCAGACAGAGAACAAACATCTATGTTCATCACGCAAATGTTTGTTCTCGGTGAAGTCAAAGTCAAAGTCAAAGTCAAAATGTATTTATTCAATAAAATCACAAGGATCACTTTGAAACGTCTTAAAGCTAGGTGACTCTAGGTGCCAGTTCCACGCGACCAAAGCCTAGAAGAACAGGCAACAAAGAAGAACAGGCAACAAATCGAATCGAACCCACAACATACGGCGCAGAAGGCAGAGCTACTACCAACTGCACTGTGAAGGCTGTCTGTGAGTATATTGTCTGCGATTCAGATATCATTTTCAACCTTGAATTACATATGTTTTTTTTAATCTGATTAGATACCACGTAAGCATAGCCACGACAGATGCGAGTAGTAGAGCTCTAAGAATAGTAGAGCTTTTTGTGAAGGGCTCGTCCGGGGAAGTACTACCACCACGCCTTTTTCTGCCACCAAACAGCGTTGCTGTGTTTCGGTTTGAAGAGTGTGGTTGCCGGTGTAATTACAGGCACATAAGGCTTAACATCTATATGCCTCAAGTCGATGGACACAGGGCAGTGCATCGTAGGGCACGTTCCTATCGTGCGTGACTTACGAGGCTATACTTTGTTATAGGTGATGGTTACCACTTAACATCAGGTGGGCCATCTGCTTGTTCCATCAGCTGGTTGTATAAAAAAAAAGCGTAGCTACGACAGATGTTGTTAGTTTTTTAAATAAGTAAATGCTCGAACGACCCATTTCCTTTAGTGGATCACATCACATCAAAAATTTCGTTCAATATCACTTCTGATCGCTCATTTCGTGCATAAACCAACCCTTACATTGTAGTATGTACTGTCTATCCCACTTATATTTTCTGTTGATCTCTGATAAAACCAGATATTTTTCATTATAAATAGGTAATCATAAAGACAAAACCAGTCGGCAAAAGCTGATCTTCAATTATCTAGTCGATCTTTTATCTGCAGCAGAGCTCGTGTGGTCAGATATGCACTTCGGTCTAACAAGTCTTCTAAAACACATACATTACACCTTTCGTTCAGCGCCAGTAAACCGCGGTGTTTAAACAAACAAAACTATACAACATCATAAATACTGACTTATAAACCTTTAACATACACACCTAGCGATCGCACAAAGTTTTATAAACCGTAACACTCAGGAAATAAAGTTGAAAATCTCATGAGTTTGATTTGATGCTAGGCAGCACAAAATTGGTCCGATTTGCAAAATGAACCAATATCGAGATCTTCCTATTAACGCGAAGAGCTAAGGGCGTGTCCACATTGACGTGTTGATTACACATTTCGGTACCCAAAATCTCGGTACCGTTTATATCGCCTGCCCACGGGTGCACCAGTGTTAATGAAATAATTTTACCAGTAATTTAAGACTGTTTAAGACGTCAAAATTTTAAATTGGATGCGTGAAAAGGGATGCTTTAAAATAATAAATTAATCGTTTCTGTGAATACGTAAGTGAATGGTTGGGGTAAACGAATTTGGGCGGGCTCGCTTTGAGTCTTTTAAAGATTGTGTTGTGCTTAAATTGCCTTTATTAGTGGCGCCACGCTCGTGAATATTCTGGTATCTACGAAAGCTTTTTTTTATTGTCTTCCTAACGGCTTTTGGGTATATTTATTTGGTAGTTAGTCGTCGTCACTTCAAATAAACTTTTAAAAAATCTGGTAATCTAATAAAATACAAACTTGAAGTGATTTATCGATGTTCAATAGCAAATGCTGTATGTTTAATAAACCACTCCTGGGCAAAGGTCCCAGTTTATATTATTATCATGCAAATAAAATAAAATTAACACCTTATCCGCAAGAAAATATAACAGATTTATTTAATGGCTCACGCTTGGAAATTGTTCTGCCGTAAAATGTAAGTTCAATGAATCCTACCTATGCGAGGTTCAGTATGAATCGTCGTACAGAAATAGCTATTCGATGACAAATGGTTAATACCTTTATTCCGCAGCAAAATGGCAAACACGGAACTCTTATCGTAGTTTTATGATGTTCGTCTGTCTTTCTAAGAGTTGGCCAGTCCATCGGTTACAGATACATCAGTTATTTTGCACGTCATTACTTAGAAAATAACAGTTTGTACACGTAAAGTACAAGTCATAAAGTGAATGTAATAAATCGTATGTTTTTTTTCTGATAATATAAATAAAGGCTTCTTTGTTCGTAAATCTCTTATATTTCCAGCAGCAATAACTAAGCAAATCTATAAAATTTATGCGAGAATAGATACTTTACAGAAATGTGGTGATTCTCGATCAATCACATATTGTATTCAAGTGTAATTCAAAGATCCTTGTTCTGATCACTGACGGACTGTCCATTGTCACTGGTTTATATTTAAAACCGAACGCGCTCCTTGGATTCTGCGCGTGCGGACAACATTTTTTTTTTACTGGCTAGTGAACGATTAATTAAATGGCACATAAAGAGGGCGATTGGATACGCGATGCGATATCGTTTAGGGTTGCAGCAGTAAATGTTATTTATTATTATGTTTCTTGGGTGCCCCTTTGTTCTGGGAAACCATAAACGCATTGAGTGTGAGTTAAACGTGTTTAAATTTTCTATTTTATTAGTTATGTGTGTTGTTGCATTCCGAGTTTAATACGCAATAAAAATTTCGCTAAAAGGTAAGTAGTTCACTTTTTTAATACATATTTCTTTCATAAACTTGACAGCAAAAAATACTTTTCTTTTGTGTAGGTACGGTGCCAATTTTTGAATCGGTCACTGCGTACTATTTTAAGAACATTACCTACCGCAAATTTTGTATTTTATACAGGGTGTTACCGGACTACTTCCGAAAACTTGGGGGTTGCAATCAGACCATGATACTGAACATATTTCGCGAAAAAAAAACGCAATTTTTTTTTCTTCCGTATCTACCTCTGTTTAATTTTTTTTCTACTTACATACACACGTTACAACATAATATGACATATCTACCTATTTATATCATTTATAAAAGCAAAAAACAAATAAAATAAATAAAACAGCAATGTAAAATGTACAGCACGCATACTACCGCATGAACAGCTGCCCGAGTTCATCGGACGGGTCATTCGAGTACGCGGCGTGCGAGCGAGACGAGACGCCCCCGTCTCTATCGCGCGGTCGCGACTATAAACACCCGCGTCTGCGTCTACTAGGTACCTACCTAGGCTGCCAGCCTGCCTTATTTCTACAAACAACAGAATCTTAGTTACTACCACAAAATTGAAACAAATTGCAATTAGGTATCTGATCTAGATTGTTTAGGCCATAACTGGATGAAGCGTGCACCTGAGTAAGCACGTAACACAAATACTTTACTTTAGTAGGTATTTATAAGCGATGTCTAGTAATAATTTAACTTAGGTATTCAGCTTGTTCATTTGTTTGTATTGCTGGGGGTCGCGGCCACCGCGCCTGTTGATTCCAGATACACACACGTAAATGAATAATAATTAGGTAGTAGGTACCTATCTGAAGTTCAAACAAACAAAAAAACAAACAAAACAAAGACAAAAACAAAACAAAGGTTGTCTGGAAGAGATCACTTTCAGCGATAAGACCGCCCATTGTACCTACATTTATTACTTATTTTATTTTTATTTGTTATTGTACCTACTGATGTTTTGTTTGGTGTACAATAAAGTATTTTCATTTCATTTCAAACACTTGTCCGACATTAAGAATCGAACCTGCAACCTGTTGCCTGCGTCTAAGCTATACTTATCTGAAGCTCATACAAACATTTGTCCCGCACCGGGAATCGACCCCGCAAGTTCCTGAGTCTAAGCCAGCCACTATTACCAAGAGCGCCACACAGATGTCAACAGATTTTCGGTGTAGCGAGCGATACACTACCTAGGTACCTAATACCTATCTACAAATAGGAAATAGGCAAAAGTTCGGCACTCACTCAAAAGAAAATTTGAGAAATAGAAATCTGAACCTTATGATCATACTTTTAGAACACATAAAAGATTGATGACTTTAATATGCATTAAAAGTGCGGCATTAGTCAAAAGAAAATAGAAATCTGGACCTTATGGTCATTCCTTTAGAACATAAAATTTTTTGTCGGATTTTTTGTCGGCTTTTGTCATAGGGCTAATTTGCAATATTTACTTGAATATTTTGATTTATTTTTAGTTTGTGTTCAATATTCGTACTGGACACGCGCGCGGTGCAAGCCAATTGCATACCTACCTTTCGTGAAATAATTATTTTATTTTCTTATTAGTACATTGTTTAATTTTCGTAGTTAATTAGGTAGGTACTAGGTACCTAATTAGTTAGTTTTTTAGTGCCGGCGTTTTTTATTAGTTTATGTGTTAGTTTAAAGTTATTTTTGAAGTAGGTTAGGTACTTTTGTTAAGATTTTAGATAGAACAGTGAGTGTAAGTGTTAGTCACTAGTTTTAGTGCGATACCTATGGACAAATGCTGATGTGCTATGGTGAAGCTCGAGGAAATGCGTCACGAGCCTTGTGCATTAACCGCGATGGGCACCTACCTGAATCATCATCATCCGTTTGATGCTAGAAACCGGTGGATGGACGATTTGGACCTCGTGCATGGCCTCCTCGGTCACCTGACTTGACTCCATTGGATTTTTTCTATGGGGTCATGTCAAGGAAAGAGTCTTTGATCGGGAGTGCGATACGGCTGATGAAATGAGAAGCCGTATTAGATTAGTATTCTCAGACCTTAATGCAACAAGTGCCGAGGATCCTACATTCCGGATCGCGTTCATCGGTCAACAATCAGGCGAGCTCAGCTGTGCCATGAGCGAGGAGCTCAGTTTGAGCCATTTCTGGTTCGACCGAGGTTACAGCGGAATTAGGTAAGTAGGTACACTAATTATAAACTTACTACCTACGTTAGGTACCTACCTAGGCACTTACGACACAAAATAGATAATAGTACCTACTACGCTCGCGATCTTACCTACGTATTCGACGTACATTGCGGGCTGGCGAAATAAACACAAATCTTGAAACATTGTTTTCTCCGGCTATAATTTTTTTTCAGGATAACTGATTTTTGTTTTGGTTTGGGTTTGGGGTGCTGTACCACCCCCTTTCGTTTTCGGAAGTCGTCTTTTTACACCCTGTATAAATTTAATCTTATTTATTTCTAAATAAAAACGACAACATTTCAGTTTTTATTATTTCTATTCATGTGTATTCAATTCTAGTAGTCTAGTCTTTTAGTAGCAAAAAAATATTAAGTGCTTTTCGAAAAGTTTTAATTTGTTTTAGCTTTGAATAAGATATAACGTACTTACATGCTCGTTATATAAAGTAAATCACGCGAGATCTGCCATAACCAACCCAGTTCATTATTACGTTCGAGAATACACTAATAAAATTAACCTTCCGCTCGCGCCCAAGTTGCGTACACCACCGACCGTGCAGTTTTTGTTTATTTGATAGCCGATGCATCGCTAGCTTCCATGCACACGCGTGATCGCTGCAGTCCGCTCGCAACGCGTGCGTCACGCACTTGCACCGAAAGCTTGATAGATACCGCGACCGCTTCCGCGACCGAATCACGCGTGTGACCTCGCCTTTACGAAATTTTCTAATTTCGAATTTACGCTGTTTGATGCGCGTGTGATATCGCCTATATAAAATTTTCAAATTTAGAATTTCATGCTATTTGATTCGCGCGTTCGATTCTCTTGTGTTCGAATAGTAGTGTTCGAAATTCAAGTTTGATGCAAGTGACTAGAGATTTAAGATTTCGTTGCTAAAAATAAAACTGTGATACATTATAATAGTGCGTGCAAAAAACTGTTTGTGTAAAAATAGTGAAAAATAACCTATCATTTCCTGGTTGATGTAAATGCAGCCATCCACTTGCTTGACGGAGTGCATAATTTAGACTTTGATTTTGGTTTCAAATTCGAATCCATTTTTCACGATCACATTGAATTACAAATTATGGCTTTATAAAGTTCGATGATTTTATTTTTGCGGACTATTTTCTGTGGTGTGTTGCCGGGTAGCGTTGTGTTTGTCGTAACTAAGAAGAAATAGTTATGGGGTAAGCAAATACAATTTTATTACGAGTACCTACTCCATACAGTCCTACATACAGCTGCGATAAGCTTACGCTAGAAACATTCCATTTTTAAATTGTTTATTTATATCGAAGCCTTTTAATTTTTAAAACCCAAAGCATTTTTAGTCTAACCCCAGAAACCATTCAAGAATGCATGGAATTTATATTTTTGACTAACAAAAGGAGGTTTTCAGGACAACGCGAATACTTTTTACGGTTTAAATCCCAAACTTTTTATTGTCATCACATGTGACATTTCCAGTGAGATTATGACAGATTATCCAACTGACGATGTCACTAAAGGTCGCCACACACAAATGTGCGTAGTGCACATGTACCTCAGCGTACATTTCAACGCAGTGAACTGTGCACGTTTACAATAGCGTTATGAATATCGATAGGGCGTTGCACATTGGACAATCATCATGATCATCATAATTTCAAACCGTTTGCTCCCACTGCTGAGTATAGTCTCATCCATCCATCCATTCCCAGCACTCACTTTAATGTCGTTCGACCAACGAGCGGGTGCCTCTAGGACTTTAAGCATCCCTTGGCCACCATTCTGTTGCCGCCTGGTCCATCTCCCGTCGTCCATTCCTGCCAAGTGTCCAGCCCATATCCACTTCAGTTTCGCGATTTGTGTGATGGGGCGCTGAATCTTGGTATTGGGTACGTGGTTCAGAAGTGCACACATACAAACATAAATATAATAACGCTTCCGATTGGCAATGATTTAGATCAGTTGAGCTATCTCTAGATCGTTTACAACGGTCTGCAGATAGCTCAACTGTTTCATATATATTTTGTACATTTTGTAAATACTAGTATGCATTGTAATTTTCTTTGTAAATAAATAATAAACCTACAAATATTAAGTTATCTATTCCTCTTTTTTCTTTCAGTAGCTTTTATAAGAAAATTAAAACGGACATAATAAGTACCCTCATACTCGTACATCCCCTAAAATATATTCCTACTAAAAACCCTAAGAATAATCAATAACAACCCTCTGGTAATACAACATGGGAAGCCCCATTATTGTAATAATCGTGTCATGTAACATCATTCTAGCTGACACCATGTTTAATGTAACTTTCAACCCCTTCGGGCCACTGTCTACCATAGCATCAAATACTTAGGTACAAGATATTTTGTTAAGAAATAAAAATACAGCTGATTATCCTTCTGTTTTTGAACTCGAAGGAGGATAAGATAAATAATTTATAGGAGTGGTACCTAAGCGTTTCAGATCCATGAGTATTTGTGTTAAAGACACCTTTTTAACTATTACTATAAATCAAATCAAATCAAATCAAATCAAAGTGTAGTAAGTAAGCCCATAGTGTCCCATTGTTGGGCAAAGGACTCCCCTCATTTCCGCCAATCAGTACGATCATGAGCCTTTATCCGCAAGTCCTTCTCATAGGCGTCCAACTCGTCCCGCTATCTCATGCGCGGTCAACCACGAGCCGCCGCAGGTGTGAGGGCACAACTCGGTAGTGGATGTGGCCCACATGCTTTTTTTATACTACTAGCTGATGGAACAAGCAGATGGCCCACCTGATGTTAATTGGTAACCATCACTTATAACAAAGCATTGCCTCGTAAGTCACGCACGATAGGAACGTGCCCTACGATGCACTGTCCTGCGTCCATCAACATGAGGCATACAGATGTTAAGCCTCATGTGCCTCTAATTACACCGGCAACCACACTCTTCAAACCGAAACACAGCAACGCTGCTTGGCGGCAGAAAAAGGCGTGGTGGTAGTACTTCCCCGGACGAGCCCTTCACAGAGAGCTCTACTACTCTTAAGGCACGCGACAGACGTGACCGGCCTAGTCCCACTTCAGGCTAGTGGCTTTTTTTTAACTTTAGATTTACTGTAGGTTCGTAAATACATTTTTATCAGGTTATAAAAAAAATGCATAAATCTGCACTAGCATGGAAAAAAATCTGCGAAAAAATACGCATTTTGATGAGTTTTTTTTCAAATACTGAATATTTATGAACACGGCATAATTAACTTATTAAACAATAATCTTTGAAATACCTACTTTTAAACTTATTGTATGAAAATACTTTTTTTTTTCTCTCATTTATATGTTGGTCTAAAATCAAATTTTAGAATCTAAACTAAATATGGCTAAACCGCTTAAGTAGCCAGTGGCCCTTAAACCAACACAAGCATACACCGTTAATCGAGAACTTTCGACCCCTTTGAAGTTTAAGCGCCACCTTTGTTTAATAAAATAAATATAAATAGATTAAAATAAAAAATATTGGTGGAGTGTTGCACACATCATAGAAAGTGATATGTGGAAAGTCCACCGATATATTTGTGTAGTGAAGATGTTTGTTCTCTGTCCGAGTGTTACAATTATATTTTTGTATTCACAAAAAAAATGTATTTATGTTTTATAATAGCCATCAGTACCCCAAGTATGAGTTTTACTTGCCATATTTGGTTTTTCGTTTTACGTTTGTGTTCAGTGTTCATTGCGGGTTTTGTATGAAGACGCGATAGGGATACCGATATGGAACTTTACAAAACCCGCAATGAGCACGGAGCAAAAACGATTCGTTTTTGTTCCGTGTTCATTGCAGGTTTTGTATGAAGACGCGATAGGGATACCGATATGGAACTTTACAAAATCCGCAATGAACACGGAACAAAAACGTAAAACGAGAAACCAAATATGGTAAGCAAATCTCATACTTGGGGTACTGGTTCCCATAGTACGAGCTTAGCTTAGTTTGGGGCTAGATAGAGCTGTGTGGAAAGTCCACCAATTAGGTATTTTTTTTCTATCTATACGAACATCGCTGATTGATGGTTGAAATAAATACGGTGGTAGAATATTATTAATAAATAGGTATTGGATCTATCTCTTCCACAAAGAGCTTACTACTTTATAACAGACATGATAGCCGTGACAGGTCATTTGCCTTATAGGTAGGCCGTGGGTTTGATCCTCACCGAGAACAAGCATTTGTGTGATGAACATAGATGTTTGTTCTGTCTGGGTGCTTATAACATCGGAACCAGATAGCTGATATAATACTTATATCCTTTTTTTTTAATACATTACTTATTATTTACAAGGTGTTCCAATACTAGTATTTAAAAACTTCAGGGGGCTAAAGTACCCATCAATATGAATAACTTTTTCTCAGGAATCAACACTGTGAACGCGAAAAAAAAAACAGATGTTTCATACAAAAGTTCAATAGGTACCTGGCTAAAAATTATGAATGAGCTGGTTTTTTTTCGCGTTCACAGTGTTGGTTACTAAGAAAAAGTTATTCATATTGATGGGTACTTTAGCCCCCTGAAGTTTTTAAGTACTAGTATTGGAACACCTTGTATATAATAAGTATGTATTTTAAAAAAGGATATAAGTATTATATCAGCTATCTGGCTCCGATGTTACAAGCTATGCTTATTAGTTTGGGGCTACATCGTGATAAGTACCTAGAGATCGGATAATCGGATGCATATTTACCTAAAGTAAATTTTTGGCTAACTAATTATGGAAGCGGCTTCTTAGGATACTTTTATTAAAATTTAAATCCCGAGATTGCATAAATAATCGGATGTATACAGGGCCTCGAGGGGCATATTTCGTTATAACAGGGCAATAATTGCCCTGAATTACAATTACATGAATGACAATTATTGTCATTCATGTACCCGTTGTTTACCCGGTTTTATTGCTTGAGCATATAACTTTAAACTAGAATATTATATTCCGAAATAAAACATTTTCAATTTCTAAAATGGCTTGCGAATTATGTTTGGTTTGCTAAACCCAGGCCGCGTAAGCTCAGTTCAATAAGCTCATATGGTGGAATGGAAGGACAGTCAGCGAGAAAAGTGTATCAGCGAAAACGTTTACTAGCATTTTTCTAAGAGCAAAGGTGACAGAACGAATGGAGGGTTTACAAGATGTTGAGCGGTTTATAAGCCTATATTACCTAACATTATTATGTAGGACTAGCTGGTGCCCACGACTTCGTCTGCGCAGGATTATTATTTCGAGTAGGTTATATTAGCGGCAGCGCACGCCAGAATAGCTTGCAGATGGTAGATTTTTTCGTACTTACTTGACACTTATATTTTGGACAATTCACACAATATCTTTATAAATTGTAGCCTAATGTGCTATTCTGATGTATGAATTATATTATTGTAAAGTTTCATTAAAATCCATTCAGTAGTTTTTACGTGCAAGAGAAACAAACATCCATCCATCCATCCATACTTACAAACTTTCGCGTTTATAATATTAGTAGGATTACACTGCGGTGAGAATTGATACGGTGATACTTATTTCTCAGACGAAATCGAAGATAAAGAGCCAGTGAGTGAGCAAAGCGAACAAAAATCTTACAGTTATCTTGGGCGATTTGGCATTTAATGTATGTATGTATGTCAGGCCATAACTTTGGAACCCTTGATTCGATCTGCATGAAATTTGGTAAGTCGATAGCTGAGTCTTTTAGCTGAGCAGAAGATTTACGGCCGTATGCAGTGTCAAAGTGACACATAATCAAATTTGACCACGGCTTATTTTCGCAAGTGTATAGATCAGCCGCCCGTACTGTAAATCCATGCTATTTGGACTTCTTTTTTTGGAATGACGATTGACGATTATATACGCCAAGAGCTTTTGCAAGCGACTGTACTTACTCTCACCACAAAAGGTCATTGTTTCGCGTCCATAACCCACAACATGATCCTATAAATCTTTACATACTTTGTGTAATGACCAGACCACTGTGATTTATTTCAAACTATCTTGAAAATATTCTGCGTACGTATTAGTACTGCCATATTTAATCTGTGGGTTTGCTAACGAGCTTTTACGTAGCTTTGCTATCTATTTTTAAAAGATGGCGCTCGTTTCGTACCTTGCTTATTGGTCATCAATTAAGTTACAGCAAAAAGCTAAGTTGAAGATGGGTGACCGTTGCATTTCCATCTAAACGCTTTCAAGCTTTGAATGGCTTGTCATGCTATCCGTCCTAGCAATGACAGTTAAGCCATGACGTCAAGCTATGACGTCAAGCCATGACGTAAGCTTTTATTAATGCATCTTCATCATGTAGAGTTTGCCACTCCTTTGCACATAGGTACTTTTTTTATGGGTTATCATTAGCGATTTTTTTATAAGGTTTCTGCTTGTAATCCAAAAATTATGCATGAATATTGTAAACCGCTGCGTATGTCTGTCTTTACTCTAAAGGGCTGAAAAGATTTTGGAACCCTTCCAAAATCTTTAAACTAAAACATAAACGAAAATAATTGAAATAAGATAAAATCACGGCCGGTTTCCGAAAGCTCGATCAAAACTAATCGGATGTCAAATCACCCGCCATTTCAGCTATTACATCAAATTAGATAGAGATAGCAAGTGACTTGACATGCGATTAGTTTTTATCGGGCTTTCAGAAGCCGGCCGATACACTCTAAAATTAAAAACTAAATAAAATTAAGTAATAAAGTAATGTGATCTTTTCAGTCTTAACTACTGATAGTGCAAAATACTTGAAATAATTATTCAAGGAGCGTATTTTAAAGTGCGTAGTAAACCTCTATCGAAATAAATTCCTGGGTTTAACTGCCCATATCGTAGTCAATAAATTATTTGATTTAGGTAATTAACCTTATCTAAAAGTCGTAAAAGCTTAGCCAACCACATATAGTGACAGAATCCAGGCTATTTTTAAGACTAAAAATATACATATCCTTATATTTCTGCAATAATAATTATTATTTATTAACTAGTATTTTCATTTGAAGGAGCTGACATCAGAAAAATAATTCTCGGTTGCACATTTCAACGTTTTTAAAAATATGCTGAACTCATTCGTGAAAAATCTCAATCAATTAGACTACAAGCGGTAGTCTTGATTTTAAAAATATAAGTGGCAATAGGCAGGCCATATCATTTATTGAATAGAATAAAAAAGGTTTTAGCATCGCACACTTCATACCCAAGATTCTTTGCCAGCGCGTCTGATTAGCCGAATGCCTATAAGTAACTGTGATGTTTTCAAGAGAAGAGTGAATAGGTATCTTCTGGGTAAACGTGCTATACCGTCGACCGCATCATAGATTTGCCTAAAACTTGTGAAAAAAAAAACACGAACTAATAACGTTCTACAGAATGTAGTTAAGGATTCGTTTTCTGACATTTTGGGAGGCAACATAGCTTTTTCGTTTTAATTGTTTTTCTAGTGTTATTTTAAGTTGTGTTGTGTAATTTCGAGGTCACCAACATTACCTGAGGTCTTAGTGTAAACATTTGAAATGAAAGTGATATCCTGATTTGACAGAAAATGTTTCGAATGTTTTGAAGAAAACCGCCACCATTTTCTTCAAAACAAATGACGGCCAACTTGACTATGGACTGACTTGACTATAAAGTATTTTATCTATATCACTTGACACTGGCGAAATTGTCTGTCTAATGACGGACGGGTGCCATAAACAAAGAAAAGAAGAAAGAACGTAACTGAGGTCAAAGTCAAAGTCAAAAGGTATTTATTCAATAAAATCACAAGGATCACTTTGAAACGTCTTAAAGCTAGGTGACTCTAGGTGCCAGTTCCACGCGACCAAAGCCTAAGAAGCCCACTATTCCATTAACCGACGACGCTATTATTAAAGTTGCATTCGTAATTCGAAATTGATGAATAGAAAATCGTAAATTTTTAGAAATGTATAGTAAAAGTCTTGGGGACGCTTCCGATTGGCACTGATTTGGATCAGTTGATCTATCTCTAGATCATTTGCAATGGTCTGCAGATAGCTCAACACATTTAGTAAATACTTGTATTCATTGCAATTTTCTTTGTAAATAAATGTTTTTTGAAAAGTTAATGTTTTTCAACTATAAACGATAAATTGCATTAAGAAATCCAATCAATCAATACCGGCAACGTGAAGCTCGACATTATAGAAGAAAGCTTGTTCAATAACCTCCTTACTTTCAAAAGATGGCTGACTAAAAGCAACAGGTAAGTACATGTATGTGCCAAATAAAATATTTGGATGTATACTTTTTGTTTATTTATCTTTATAAAAAAATCATAATAGATATTAATTAAATAGCACTAAGAATAAAACTAATATTTAAGGGGACTCCCATACAACAAACGTGATTTTTTTTCTCGTTTTTGCTCGATATTGACAACGGCAACAGGTAGATGCTTGAAATATTCACATATTTAGTTATTTATTCACTTAAAAAAAAAAAAAAACTTTATGTATATTCTTATATCCTATTTATATCTTTATTTTTTCTTAATTTAATTAAAATAAAACACATATTTAAGGGGGGCCCATACAACAAACGTGTTTTTTGCCGTTTTTATAGGTACGGAACCCTTCGTGTGCGAGTCCGACTCGCACTTGGCCGGTTTTTTTTTTAATTACAAGGAACCTACTACTAGCGTTAGGCGTATCCATGCTTCATGCAGCTAATATCAGTCCAAAGTATAGGAAGCCTTGATTGCCATGAGCCGTACCATTTCACCCGAATGACGTCTCTGTTCGGGAAAAACAGATTTTTATTGGTTTTCAATCGCTCTTCCGTACCATCTGTGTGAGCTGACTCCATGGCTCCAGAGTCGGCCACCAGCTCATACAAAACTGACTCACATTGGTCATACTCAGTCATTCAATTGACAGCCTTCACAGCTCAGTTGGTAGTAGCTCTGCCTTCTGCGCCGTAGGCCGTGGGTTCGATCATAGGTGAACATAGATGTTTTTCTACATAATTTCTATATTATATTACACCCAGATAGAGGGTGTAATATAATATAGAAATTATGTATATACAAAAAAAAAGTATAATTAAAAGTATTATATCAGCTATCTGATTCCAATAGTAAATACAAGCTTTGGCTTTGTTTGGGGCGAGATAGTGCTGTGTGGAATGTCCACCAATTTTTTTTATTTAATAGTGATACCCTGGTCTAGCAATGAGACAGTCGTGTCGTCCTAATTGGCGAGCTATCGCTTCGTGTACATGCGGAACTAAGCATTCTATTCTGTCAAATTCTCCTTTGATGGATGCCGGTGTAGCCCACACAGCCAAAGCTATTATTTAAAAATAAGCATTAGCGATATAGTAATTGAGTATTTGCTTGATGTAACAAATCTCACCGCAATTTGTATGCCTCAAGTGGACGCAGGGCAGTGCTTATCGTGACTTGCGAGTCAATGCTTTGATAAAGGTGGGTACTTACCTCATAACATCAGGTGGGCCATATGACTATTCCATCAGCAAAAATAATAAAATAAATTAAAAAATTGCTGTCGCTGATCTCGTGTTGGTACTGACGACAATCGCGACGTGCTGTCATAAGAGCTTTATTTTTGGTATCTTCTTCGTTCTCAACGGAAGTCTTGAGGAGACAAATTAGGCAGCCTAGCTCTTCTTATTCGTTTATGGCACCTGTCCATCATTCAGCAGACAATCTTGCCAGCGTCAAGTGATAAATTTTAAATACTCTTTATTCAAGTCGGTCCATAGCAAAGTCGGCCGACATTTGTTTTGAAGAAAATGGTGACGTTTTTTGCAAAACTTATGAAACATTTTCGTTCATATCAGGATATTATCACATAATACACTTTAATTCCAAATGTTTACACTTTGTGCTAAGACCTCAAGTAATGTTGATTCAAAAAAACACCTAAATTACACAACAGAACACAAAATAACACAAGATGAACAATTAAAATGAAAAAGCTATGTTGCTTTCCAAGTTTTACTAAAACATGGAAAGCAACATCCATCTTCCGAGAGAGAGTGAAGAGATATTATCGCTATTGCTTATTATTAGGTAATAGCACAGTGGGTTCATCGATTGTTTAGAAATAGACAAGGATTTTGTATTTTTTTAAACTATTTTGTATTTTTTTAAACTATCATTTCTGTGCTAAATAATCCTACAACCTAATACTACTAGATATATATATATATATATCTATATATATATTTTAACTAGCTGATGGAACAAGCAGATGGCCCACCTGATGTTAAGTGGTAACCATCACCTAAAACAAAGCATTGCCTCGTAAGTCACGCACGATAGGAACGTGCCCTACGATGCACTGCCCTGCGTCCATCAACTTGAGGCATACAGATGTTGAGCCTCATGTGCCTGTAATTACACCGGCAACCACACCCTTCAAACCAAAACACAGCGTTGCTGCTTGGCGGCAGGAAAAGGCGTGGTGGTAGTACTTCCCCAGACGAGCCCTTCACAAAGAGCTCTACTACTCTTGAAAATAATACAATTATCCTATCCACAATGTATAAGGTACTTTCCCTTCATGTCGCATAGTCTTGGGACGCCCTGTATAAATGCGAAAGTCAGGATGTTTGTATGTTTGTGGCTCTATCCTGCCCAAACCTAAACCTGATTAAGTATATTGGCTACTTTTTGTATCCCGTAAAATTCCGGGAATGGGGTAGAAAACACGAACTTACCCAATAAAGGGAAAGGAAACCGCCGTAAATATGAATGTTAACAATCACTACTTATACGGAAGCGAAAGTGGCAGCTAGTTATATAATGTATATTGTACAAAGAATCGAATTCCTTACCGGCGTCCGTTTTTCCGAATGCCTATAATTTGGATGTTTTCAAGAGACGATTGAATATATCTTCTAGGTAAGCGTGCCACACTCGAGGCTCAAAAGGAGCCTCTTGAGGCGCACTTACAATCCTTTCACTTCACTGTTTCGAAAGAAACTAGTGACACGACAAGAGAGAGAAAGTGAGATTTACGTTTTACCTATAAATTGTAAAAAAAAACGAACCTTATAGTTTGAAGGAAAACATCATGAGGAAACCAGTGAGTATTTTAGCATCGGCGATGGGCTTGCAACCTATCACGTATGGAATACCAATTACTGCCAAATTTGGGTACCAAATGAAGTATTTAGACGTACCTCTAACTACCCTTAGAAATCATCAAATAATCTTGATTTGAATTTTTAATTTTTTATTAGTTTTTAGTGTTCACCTACACTTATGGAAATCACAAAGTTTTTTTTTAATATAGTCATTTGGGACTATATAAAAAAAAACTTGACTTGGTACTAAAAGATCTGAGGGGATGTCTACCGTGCGTGGAGATCAAAGTCTTAAAGATATTTCTCTTTTTTTTCTTATATTTTTAAGAGCGCAAAAGTTTTTGACTTCAACTTTGAGTAAGAGAGACACGTTCCATTGCAGATCAGAATTCTTACGAGCAAATCCGTGAAATCCCTATCTATAAATACCGCAGTCTGCCGGTCTGTCTGTCTGCTTTTGTATTTCCCTCTGTGCTCGAGTATTTTACTTTAGTGTCGTCTGGTGGCGTTATATTTAGTGCCAAGGTTCGTTTAGTCAATGGCGACGTTTCTTTGTACCTAGTTAGGCTAGTTGTCCACTAAGTTGGTGCGTTGTAATCTGTGCTAAGGTAGGGCTCTGAGGATTTTGATAGCTTTGAAAGTACACTGGGTGCATCGATGTGCTTTTCTAAATAAATATGTATTAAATAATACAAAAAAAATTGAGTTATTTGTAGAAAATAGATAGATAACTCTTTTTTGTTCACCACACAAAAACATAGTACAGGATTAAAGCATACATTAAGATAAAACAATGGGCGACCTTATCGCTAAGAGCGATCTCTTCCAGGCAACCTTGAAAATGATCCCAGTCAGACTACAAGATAGCTATATTCATAAGTATTTTATACAAAAATGAAATTTATTAATAACCTACTTATTAAAAAAAATATTGGTAAGTAGTCAAAGTCAAAAGGTTAAAATAAAATCACAAGGATCACTTTGAAAACTCTAAAAGCTAGGTGACTCTAGGTGCCAGTTCCACGCAACCAAAGACTTGAATAACAGGGAACAAACTTACGGCTTGGTTCCTACCGCTCTTTTGTATGATCCTTATTACTAGTAGTTTTGTTACAATAGTACAGATATCAGTAAACCCCAAGGCCAGTCGCTCATCACACATATTTTTATAGACAATTTCTAGAATTATGACACAGCACATCCTAATGCTCGATGCTGGCTGACTGATGTTTGACATGTGTTGTCACCAGCACTCGCAGCGCTTTAGTGGACTGTAGGTCTTTTATATTTTTACCTTTTGCAAGTGTTATGTCTGGGTTTCGGGGAATGATTGAGTCAGCGATTGTTTTGAGGTGACGAATTTATGAGTATTGAATGTTTTATGTTATTTATGAGGGTAAAAAGTCATACTCTTTCTGTCATTTAAATGAGGTTATGTTGAGTTATGTTAATGCTTTACGCAAAGTTCGTTAAACAATATTTCGTTATCGTTTAACGTACCTATTTACCTGCATCTTATTCATGTCAGTATGAAATGGTTGAAAATTGCTATGTCAACGGATAAAGAATGGCTCATCTTAATAAACCAGGTTAATTATTTAGCAAAAATAAAATCAATATCAAAACAGTCTTTATTCAGTTCTATCAGAAAGATCATTTGAGACGTCTTATATTATAAACTAGGAGAATCTAACGCCAGTTCAAGCGCCAGGGACCAACTTTTTTCCCAACTATTAACGGGACACTGTATTGCCAACAGACGTAAAAGATTTGCCACTGAATGTTTTTGAATGGAAAATAAGAATTTGGTTGCAAGATAAATGCTTCTATGAAGTTAAAGAATACCTACTTAGATTATAGAAAGTGATTATGTTTTAAATTGAACTTTATTGACGATTTATTTGATTTTACCATGATTTATTTAATTATTATTTTAAATTTATATTGCTTTACTCTAAATTGTGTTCTTTTGTTATTTTTTTTATGATGAAAATTAAGCACTCCTTGATGAGGTAGAATGTAACGGGCCTCAAGCATTTTAAATTACCAACTATTGTACCTACCTTCATTCCTGCGAATAAATGATTAAGATTATGTAGCCTGGAACATTATTAAGATGGAGTCAATGAGTACGAAGCTGACTATACCGATTTCTACACGATATTTTCTTTCACCGTTCGATAGCAGCAACTGTGCATTTAATGTTTAGAACCGAATCAAACCCACGGCATTAAGATCGGAAAACGCCGCCACCACTAGACCGCCGGTTCCCTCAGTCAACACTAATTGGTGGTGGACTTTCCTCACAGAATCTATCTAGCCCCAAACTAAGCAAAGCTTTCAATATGGGAACCAGATAGCTGATATAATACTAATTTACATTTTTTTGGGAATACATACTTATTATTTATAATAACATCCAGCCAGAGAACAAACATCTATGTTCATCACACAAATGTTTAGCCCGGGATCGAACCCACGGCCTCCAGCGCTTAAGGCAGAGCTACTACCAACTGAGTCATGAGGGCTGTTAAGCACTCAACAGAAAGGCTTTAGAAATAACTAGGTATTTTCATGTTACTTGTGTTAATCCACTTCGGCTATCAAAGCCCCCGAGCGGCTTAGGATCGCTTTACGTTTTAAGTAACTTAGCAAGATAAGCTCCTGATTCACGCCGCCTACTTTAAGAGTCGTTTCTTTTTTGGATCGGGGTTTTTTTAATAAAACTAGCTGATGGAACAAGCAGATGGCCCACATGATCTTAGTGGTAACTATTACCTATAACAAAGCATTGCCTCGTAAGTCACGCACGATAGGAACGTGCCCGAGCTCTACTACTCTTGTAGTACTACTCTTGTTTGAAGAGTGTGGTTGCCGGTGTAATTACAGGCACATGAGGCTTAACATCTGTATGCCTCAAGTTGATGGACGTAGGGCACGTTCCTATCGTGCGTGACTTGCGAGGCAATACTTTGCTATAGGTAATGGTTACCACTTAACATCAGGTGGGCCATCTGCTTGTTCCATCAGCTAGTAGTATAAAAAAAACGAAACACAGCAACGCTGCTTACAGAGAAAGGCATGGTGGTAGTACTTCCCCGGACGAGTCCTTCACAAAGAGCTCTACTACTCATAATCCTAGTCTCGTAATCCTAGGTACTTAAAACTCGAAATATTAACAGCTGTGATTGATCAAAGTGAGATCTGAATCACTTTGATCGATCTAGCTTAGCTCCGCTATGCCGCAGAAGCTTTCAAGTTAACGCTCAAAATCCCTTCCAAGATAGCTAATTTAAATGAACCTGGAGGAAGGATAAAGCTCAAATCAAGAACATCCTGTATAAGGCGTGTTTGAAGCGTCCTGTTTACTGTTTGAGTCAGGAATTAGGGGGAAACGTGGTGAGATTCTTTTTACACAAACCATTGAAAATAATATGTTAGGTTATTGAATAAGTATGAAAACGAATAAAACACTTTTTTTAAAAGAAAAACTTTTTTGTCTAAATGATATTTTTTCTTCTTTTCGTGTCAATAGTTTCTTTGCAAAATACTGTGGTGAAAGGATTCGATGTATTTTCTGAGTCTTTGTTAAGTTTTTCTCCGAAACTTGGTTGGTAGACTTGGTAGATTTCTCCTAACTACATTTTGTAATTTTATATTTTCAAAAATGACGATGTTAACATGCGATCGAAAATTTAACATATTTCCAAATTTAGCTATATTTCATCAAGTTTCATGAAGAGCAGTACATCGTAGGTCACGTTCCTATCGTACGTGACTGGCGAGGCAATGCGTCGTAGGGCACGTTCCATACGTGACTGACTTGACTGTTTTGTTATAAGTGATTGATGGTTATAACTTAACATCAGGTGGAGCATCTGCTTGTTCCATCAGCAACTAGCATAGAAAACTTAACTATTTTTGTCGTTGGTATCTCAGAGATAGATTTCATTTGTTTAGTGTAACGTAATATCGGTTTTAAAATGTGTTTCGCTTTGCTCAGCCTTTTCGCGTCAGAACGAACTTGCGTTACTCTGTAAGGAACTAACACGAGGAAATCACAAAAGTCATTAACCCAAGTTGAATAATTTGTAGCTTAGTTTTAGAATTTCTAATCATAGCATAATTAGTTCAGGCGTGCCAAGCGCTTATTAGTTTTCAAAATAATAACTTTGTAAACTTGATTATACTACAATATTATAACTAATTCTAATATATTGTTTATAAACATTGTAATTCAACTAATTTTAGTTGTTGTTTCGTTTAGTCGAAGTATTTTGAGCCTGTTATATCCGCTGACTTCCTGCGATTTCGTCGTTCTATCGCATCGGATCTCTCTCTCTTGTCGTGTCACTAGTTTCTTTCGAAACAGTGTGGTGAAAGAATTTTAAGCGCGCCTCAAGAGGCTCCTTTCGAGCACTTGATACATGTTATAGAAATTTGTAGATTCTACGACATGCCGGTTTCCTCACGATGTTTTCCTTCACCGTTTGAGAGTACTGGCATTGTGCAAATATTTAGACATCCTCAAAAAATCTGGAGTTAGTATCTATTTGCTACTAAGAGATATGAGGGGATACCGTGCCTGGGGATCAAAGTCGTGAAGTTATTTGTTTTTATAAGCTTTATTCCATACTATGAAATTAATATTTCTGGTCCACATTAAATAGATACCGTTAAGGCTAAAACAACAATATAAAATAATAAAACACTGTTATTAAGCTCAGTAGGAGTTTCACCCTAAATCAGTTTTATCCATAGACCGTTGCGGATTTTCAGCTTGTATGCCAATAGAAAAAAAAACCTAATTTTACAATTTCATTTGCCAGGAAACTGAACAACCTGACATCGCGACTGGCAACACTGCTGGTGCTACACGCAGCGGGCGCTGGTCTTGCGTCTCCTACTGTGCTGATCACAAAGCCCATAGAGAGAATGGCAGCTGAGTGGCTGCCGACTGACAACCAGACGGTTTACAGACTTGGAGAGGGGGAGAGGAGAAGGTAAGGCCTAGTATACTTTATACTATCAATCAGACTGTCAACAGACTGGGAGAGTGGGAGGGAAGAGAGTGAGGCTTAGTAGACTTGAAAAAGGTTTTATAAGGGAGAAGCATTAGTCTAGTGAGAAGACTAACAACCGTTGACAACTGACTTTATTCAGTATCTTTTGTTTTGTCCCTTTCTGACCAAGGGCCTCCTTTTCTGTCTTACACTCATAAAATTAAGAAGACGTGCTAGTCCTTCGACTGGAACTCCAACAAAATCACTTGCGCACTCTGTAACTATCACGTGAAAAGTGTTTTTAATTATATTTAACTATATTATTTAAAAAGTTTCCTGTTCAAAAATTTCTCAAGTTTAATAGCTACACAGACTTGTACTAATGTTAGCTGGATTTCCACTAAGTAGATTGATAACTTTGGTATTCATGTATTTCAGTTTGGAGCTCAATACATCAGCGATAAAGCAAGCTACGGTGTTTATCACCATCAGCCCTTGCACAAAGGATTTCCACTGGGCTCTTTACTACGGGCAAGCTGGAAATTCTAATAGTAGGTATTATCTTCCATAATTAAGTGTTGTTTGGAAGTAGGAAGTTTGAAAGTAGCGCCTGTGATGGATAAGTTGAGGAGCAATAGGTTAGCATGGTATGAACATGTCTAAGGGAGGGAAGAAAGTTATATTACGAGAAGAGTGTTGGAAATATATGTGGATGGTTTTAAAAGGAGAGGCAGGCCAAAGAAAAGATGGATGGTTTGTGTGAAAGATGACATAAGTAAGAAAGGAGTGGGCATTGAGATGACGAATGATAGAGGAGAGTGGAAGAAGAAAACCTTTTGTGTCGACTCCACTTAGCGTGGGATAAGAGTAGGAAGATGTTGATGAATTAAGTGTTGTTTCTGTTGGTTTCAAATGGTGAAACCAAACACTAGCAGAACTGAAAAGCACTAAACACTATTATAACTACGACGATGGGCTTGCAACCTGTCACGTATAGAATACAATTCTAGTGGTATAGTTTGGATCTTTGTGTAAAAGTGTGTTTATATTAGTGCTATCACCATGCTTATTGCCGCCAATCGTATTTCCTCGCTTTGCTGTGGTCTGATTGAAGTGTATGGGTGTGGGTGCAAAAAAAGAGACATGAGACTTGAACACGAGATGTTGTGAGGACAGGTGCTGCCAAAAATTTATGGAGTGGTGGCCGAAAACTGGGAAGAGAAGCGTCAGTCTTCAAGACGTCCAGTAACACGATGGTTTGACGACATTATCAGCGTCTATGTAGCAGAGGGCTAAGTCGGGCTGTTGATAACGATGATGGGACTGTTGTCTGATTTGTTCATCTGTTTCTATTGACATGTGAGGAGAGATTCGTCCAGCGAATGAATGAAATGAATGAATGAAATGAAAAATACTTTATTGTACACCAAACTGCATGTGAGTTATCTCTCAATCTTTGTCTGCGAATCTATTCGCTAGGTTTTGTAGGCCGTGTCGTTTAATTCTTGTAAATTGAAAGCTGCCTGTTCCTTGCAATTGGGCCGCTAGTTCGTTTCGATGTTTGTTCAGTCTTAGTTGGTAGTTCTTACATTACTAAATAGTAAAAGAACCGATTTTTGTTTTGCAGCTCACCTAAGTGTCAAGAAAGAAAACTCTGGTGGAGATATGAGCACATTTTCACTCTTCATATCTCAGCATGACAAATATGTGCTACAGGTAAGAAAATACGTGCCTAATGGTCACTTCACATTCTTATTTTCCCAAATTCTCTATTATATTTGACTATTTATCACGAACAAGACGATTTTTTTTTATTGTGTATTAGCTAGACGTTTGTCTGCCATCACACCTGATGGTAAGTGAAGATGCGGTCTCAGGTGGAGCACGCTTAGCTGTAATCCCCTTGTTCACTCTTGTCTTAATATTCCTAAGTTATATCGTTCCGGAAATACTGACGACGGTAAAGTGTTCCACTCGTTGGCAGTTTGCACTAAGAAAGTGGAAGCAAAGCGCTTCGTGCGATAGTGTGGTGACGAATACTCAAATACACGAATGCCGCTGTTCGTGACGATGTGTGGATGGTGTGTTCGAGTTATTCGGAATTTTACACAATAAAACCGAATAAAGAGCAAATCAACGCGAATACCGAATAAAGCGATTTTAAGTAAGAGTAGTAGAGCTCTTTGTGAAGGGCTCGTCCGGGGAAGTACTACCACCACGTCTTTTCTGCCGCCAAGCAGCAACGCTGTGTTTCGGTTTCAAGAGTGTGGTTGCCGGTGTAATTACAGGCACATGAGGCTTAACATCTGTATGCCTCAAGTTGATGGACGCAGGGCAGTGCATCGTAGGGCACGTTCCTATCGGGCGTGACTTGCGAAGCAATGCTTTGTTATAAGTGATGGTTACCACTTAACATCAGGCTATCTGCTTGTTACATCAGCTAGTTGTATAAAAAAAAGGTCCACCATAATAATAATTCTTCTTTTATAATATTTTTTCTTATTTTATCTTCATCATTATTATAACTAGTAACTTATGAAACCAATATATTATGGTCGTAACATGTATCCCTAGGGTTCGGTTTTCGTAATAATCTTTGTGAATTATCTGTAAGCACTATAAAAACGAATAAAATATCACCTAGTATAAAGGGTGGCGAAAGCTCTCCAAATCTTTTTTTATACAATGGTAGAAAAACAGGGTCATCATCATCATCATTATCAGCCTAAAGAAGTCCACTGCGATCCTGAAAATGTCGTCAGTCCATCGAGTGGGAGGGCGTCCCACGCTTCGTTTTCCTGTTCGTGGTCGCCATTCGATTCCCCAACGGTTATCAGTCCTTCGAGCCCATTGCCACTTCAACTTGCTGATTCTGCGAGCTATGTCAAAAAAAACAGGCTAAGTTTTATAAAAATAGCTTTGCTCATTCATCTTTTCCAAAACACTTATTTAAATTTATTATTCTCTTTGGATTTTCGTTTAGGACAAAGCTCGCAGTGGTAGCAAGTTAAGTAGCTAAGTAGTAGTAAGATAGCAAGTAATGGAAATGTGCTTATAGCTCGAAGAATCGACAACCGTTGAGCATCCACTACTGAACATAAGTATTCCCATGCTTATGTTCAGTAGTGGATGCTTATGTAGAGTGGTGGATTTCATCATGCTGATGATGATGATTCTATAAGAAATAGAACGAAATAGTTAAAGTTGGGAAATAAATAAATAATAAAATAAATAATTATAAATATTAGATAGTGCTGTGTGGAAAGTATATTTTATTTATCTCTAATACTATAAGACTCAAAGTCCTGACTGACTGACTGACTGACTGACTGACATATAGACAACGCACAGCCTAAACCGCTGGTCCTAGAGACTTGAAATTTGAGGAGTACATAGGTCTTATGGCGTAGAGGTGCACTAAGAAGGGATTTTTGGAAATTCAACCCCTAAGGGTGTAAAAAGGGTTGAAAACGTTTGTATGAAAAATAGTATTCCTTGAACCTACAAACTTGAAACTTGGAGTACATATAGTTCAAGGCAAAAAAAAAGGAAAGGCATTTTTAGTTTTTTAAAACTACCCTTAATAAGGGTGCAAAGGGATGTAAAAGTTTGTATGGGAGTTTTTTGACCGCTGGTCCTAGAGACTTGAAATTTGAGGAGTACATAGGTCTTATGGCGTAGAGGTGCACTAAGAAGGGATTTTTGGAAATTCAACCCCTAAGGGTGTAAAAAGGGTTGAAAACGTTTGTATGAAAAATAGTATTCCTTGAACCTACAAACTTGAAACTTGGAGTACATATACTTCAAGGCAAAAAAAAGGAAAGGCATTTTTAGTTTTTTTAAAACTACCCTTAATAAGGGTGCAAAGGGATGTAAAAGTTTGTATGGGAGTTTTTTGACCGCTGGTCCTAGAGACTTGAAATTTGAGGAGTACATAGGTAGTATGGCGTAGAGGTGTACTAAGAAGGGATTTTTGGAAATTCAACCCCTAAGAGTGTAAAAAGGGTTGAAAATGTTTGTATGAAAAATACAATTCCTTGAACCTACAAACTTGAAACTTGGAGTTCATATACTTCAAGGCAAAAAAAAAGGAAAGGCATTTTTAGTTTTTTAAAACTACCCTTAATAAGGGTGCAAAGGGATGTAAAAGTTTGTATGGGAGTTTTTTGACCACTGGACTTAGAGACTTGAAATTTGAAGAGTATATAGGTCTTATGGCGTAGAGGTGTACTAAGAAGGGATTTTTGGAAATTCAACCACTAAGGGTGTAAAAAGGGATGAAAACGTTGGTATGAAAAATTGTATTCCTTGAACCTACAAACTTGAAACTTGGAGTACATATACTTCAAGGCAAAAAAATAGGAAACACATTTTTAGTTTTTTAAAACTACCCTTAATAAGTGTGCAAAGGGATGTAAAAGTTTGAATGGGAGTGTTTTGACCGCTGGTCCTAGAGAGACTTGAAATTTGAAGAGTACATAGGTCTTATGGCGTAGAGGTGTACTAAGAAGGGATTTTTGGAAATTCTACCCCTAAGGGTGTAAAAAGGGTTGAAAACGTTGGTATGAAAAATTTTATTCCTTGAATCTACAAACTTGAAACTTGATGTAGATTTACTTCAAGGCTAAAAAAATAGGAATAACATTTTTGGTTTTTTAAAACTACCCTTAATAAGTATGCAAAGGGATGTCGAAGTTTGTATGGGAGATTTTTAACGCGTGGTGCGATTGACTTAAAACTTGAGGTAAATATACTAAGAAATAAATAATTAAGAATAACACTTTGAAGTTTTGATAATTACCCCCGCAAAGGGTGCAAATGACTGTAAAAGTTAGTATGGGAGATTTTTAACGCATAGTGCGATTGATTTCAAACTTGAGGTAAATATACTCCACAATAAATAGATTAAAATCACGTTTTCACTATTTTAAAACTACCCCTGCAAAGGGTGCAAAAGACTGCCAAAGTCCCAAGGTTTGTATGGGAGATTTTTAACGCGTAGTGTAATTAACTTCAAACTAAAAGAAAATGTGTTCTGTGGATAAATAACAAAAAAACAGTTTGATTTTCGAAAACAACCCCCGAAACGTTACCCTCCTTCGTTGCGCTCGAGTAAAAAGGATACAACGAAGCGTCAATGTTATATTCTGTGTTATATATAGGATATTCTAAAAACGGAAATCTTGAGTTGGTACGAAGAGATATGAGGGTATCTACCGTGATTGGGGATCAAAGTCGTGAAGCTGTTTCGTTTCGTTTGTTTTTGAGGTAGAAACTAGGAACAAATAAGTACATATTTTCCGTGTAAGGTTGTCTTTGTTGTATTTGTCATGTTTGTGCCAAACTCAGTCAGTACCTATACCTACCTACCTAATATAGGTAATGTACGCCTATAGGTATCCCATATACCTACGTAGGTATTTAAAATCTTACCCTAATAATATACAAATCAATGCGAAAGTTACGATGTTTTGATGTTTGTGGCTCAATCACGGTTCACCACTTCAACGCGTGCGAAGCCGCGGGAAGCCACTAGTTTAATAATAAATGAATAAATAAATGTACTTTCCACATAGCACTATCTCGCCCCAAACTCAGCAAAAGCTTGTAATATACCAGAGAACTAATATAATACATAATTATACACTTTTTTTTTGTAAATATATACTTACCTAGGTATAATATGATATAACACCCAGAGAACAAACATCCATGTTCATCACACAAATGTTTGTTCTCGGTGGGGATGGAACCCACGGCCTACGGCGCAGAAGGCAGAGCTACTACCAACTGAGCTGTGAAGGCTGTCAAAAGGTTAATTATTATGCTATTCAGTTGTCATCAACTCACGGCGGAGCTGCCATGGTGAGCGTGCGAGGCGAGACGACGAGACAAGTCCGGTTGCGACTCAGGGTACGCTCTAGAAGACGGCTGGCTGCCAACTGGGACCCAAGGTAAACATACCCACAAATACACAAGAGTAGTAGAGCTCTTTGTGAAGGGCTCGTCCGGGGAAGTACTACCACCACACCTTTTTCTGCCGCCAAGCAGCAACGCTGTGTTTCGGTTTGAAGGGTGTGGTTGCCGGTGTAATTACAAGCACATGAGGCTTAACATATGTATGCCTCAAGTTGATGGCGCAGAGCAGTGCATCGTATGGCATGTTCATATCATGCGTGACTTGCGAGGCATTGCTTATTCAGATAGGTGATGGTTACCACAATGCTTGTTCCATCAGCACGTAGAATAAAAAAAAAACTTATGAAATATCCCAATCAACCAAGTTCTGTGCAATAACATTGTACACAGTTTTACTATTAAAAAGATGGCATAAGTACGAAAACTAGTAAAGCAAATATAATATAGGCTGTATAGTGTATATAATGCGGCATTTCTCCAAGTGCGTTCCCGTAGTCACCTACAACATCCACTAGATGTGATGGACGGGTGCTATTATATGCCTTGACCACAATAGCAAATGAACAGAATCAGTACCTCAAGTGTGAGATTTGCTTACGATATTTCGTTTTTCGTTTTTCGTTTTACGTTTTTGTTCCGTGTTCATTGCGAGTTTTGTATGAAGACGCGATAGAGATACCGATACGGAACCCGCAATGAACACGGAATAAAAACGAATCGTTTTTGCTCCGTGCTCATTACGGGTTTTGTAAAGTTCCGTATCGTATACTCCGTATACAAAACCCGCAATGAACACGGAACAAAAACGTAAAACGAAATATCATAAGCAAATCTCATACTTGGGGTACTGATAAACTTAGTGGGTATAGGAAGGTAGGTAAGGTACACGGGATATGTAAGTACCTAGATACTAATCGTCTCTTTTTTTTAGTTTTATGTGTTGGTCGATGAAAATAAAAATAAACATAAACATTTATTTATTTACTACACACAAAAACACACAAAAACAAAGACACAAAATAAGAAAGATCAAAGAAAAAAAAAGATAGATAATCAATTTCAATAATCCGTCTTTGCTATATAAAAAGACTACGTTTGAAACGTTGAAAATCTCAAGGAAAAATCTCACAATAATAAGGTCAATTGTGTATGAAATAAGGCGGCGTTCACACGAACAGCGCACCTTACACGGATGCGTTGCCGGACCGGAATGTGGGATATTGATTAGTATCGCAGAAAGTTGTCCAATAGACGTGTGTTACATTTTATAACTGCAGGCCGTGTTCACACTGATGACAGTTTTCTCTAGCTGATTCTGTGGTGAAAGGAATAAAATAAAATCAAAATCAAACGTCTTTAGTCACAAAAACGCACTTTGAAAGAAGAGTAAAGAAAATATGTTCTTTTGTTTCTACAAACATAGGTACATACTACAATTAATCACACAAAATATGTTTGTCCTAGGTGGAAATCTCGAACATGTCAACACTTAATCCACAGGCACGGTAGCTATCCCCTCAAATCTCTCAGTACCAAGTACCAACTCAAAATTCTTTGAGGATATCTAAGGGTAGTCATTGGTGCCAATTATTATATTAGCAGAGTTGCTGGTATACGTGTCAGTTTCCAAGCCCATTGCCGCTGTTAGAATTTAAAGAATTTCGCCTTTACCAATTGAGAGAACAGTAATTTATCGTACATTATTCGAAAAGAAAATCCATTGCTGCACGACTTGATATGAACCAACGACCTTTCAAAAGGCGAGATCACTCCCACCTGACCACCACTCTTCAAGAGATCAAAACAAAATAAAATCCGCATTCTCCGCAATCGGACTACAGTTTTCCACCGCACACCTATGATACCATAACTTTAATCTTCTAACGGTAACTTCCACAAAAAGCGACCACGTCCTAGCCATATCTCTCCGTACAAGGGCCGGCATCATAAATTCAGCCATACACACTTGTGTGACGTTTCTTGACAAGCTAGATTTATGTATCAAAGTATGGCTTTGATCCATATAAAAAGACAGTAATTTTTATCTCGACGCGGACATGAGCAGGGTTCAAGTAAATTTATCGTAAAGTTGCCCAAATTGTACCCTTTGATCTGTTTATAACCCTCTTGTTTTGCGATAATCGAAATCGAATCTCCCGTTTATAGATATCTCCATAAACCTCTTTGGTGAACATGTTTTTAACTACTTGCTGATCATCATCATCATTATCAGTATGTAGAAGTTCGCTGCTGAACATGAACCTCCCCTTTATATACAAGAAGAATGATTCCGGGGTACCTTTAATCCCCAGCAGTTGTCAGATCCTTGAGCTATATGACTTGCCAATGCCATTTCAACTTGCTAATTTTACGAGCTTATGACCTGCGAATTCCACATTAAATTGCTAATACTACGAGGTATGTCGGTTACTTTGGTTTTTCTTTGGATTTTCGCTCTGAAGTCACGGTTTAAACGTACCCCACGATGCATTTCCCAACGTCCATCTACACTCTCTTTTCGTATCACTAGTTTCTTTCAAAACAGTGTGGCGAAAGGATGTTAAGTGCGCCTCAAGAGGCTTCTTTCGAGCACTAAGTCCATCTACTTGTGGCATGCAGATGCTTAGTCTCATATGCGTCTAATTTCACCGGCAGCTACACCCTTCAAACCGAAACACAGCAACGTTGCTTGATAAAGAATGAAAAAATAGGCGTCGTCAAAGAGAAAAGCGAGCGAACCTTTCCGTAAATAATAACCTTGGTCACCCCGATTACTAAAAATGCTCTCAACAACGGTAAAGGAAAGCACCGCACCGTATAGAAAATCGGGTTAGCAAAATTTACAACCTATCTCGTAACGTTTTTAGGATTACCCCTGAGAGTATAATATTTTGTTCCAAAACCAGTTCAAAGTTATGCCTTTTTCCTAAGAACAATAACTTAAGATATATTTTACCAATATCTGACTGTATCCCTTTCTTTTTATCGTCAAACGTCTAGATAATATGATTATTTCAAAAAACTGTACCTACGCTCCAAAAATAAGCTCTTTTATTGAATCTCAATACCTACTGTAGAATAACAGTTTTCTTTTACGATTGGGACAATCCTGCGACATAAAATGCAATAAATGTATCTCTCAGGGTCGACCAAAGAGTTTTCACAAAATAGTTTTATTGCGTCTATTCTTTAGCATCAAAGCTTTTATTATTCGTATTTATTCGTTTTTAAACATCTAAGTTATTTATCTACTCAATGACTCGCGTCATCAGATTTCCAAAACTACTGGTCCTAGATGTATATTTGACACAGGTACTCTTTGTAGGTGTGTAATAACTAAAGCTGGGTACTGACTGACCAACGTTACGAGGTATAATGTAACATGTTACACAACGAGCATTCATGCAGTCAGTACGTAGTGTTACGGGGAAACCCGCGAGCAACGAGCTGGTCGTTGCTCGCTTTGAAGTGCTCCACCGGCTGTCGGTTTTTTAGCGAATTCTTTGACTGTTACGCGGTTCAGTCAGTACGCTGTAACAAGTCGGCAATCTTGACTGAGAGTGGCTGGCGAATATGGAGCACAGAGTTTTGACGAGCATGTTACGCCGATTTTTAGAACACAGCGAACATGCTCAATGTGTAACATGCTCGATGCGAATGTTACATTCCACCTTGTAACGTTAGTCAGTACCCAGCATTACACTCCTATAGTGTACAGTTACAGTGTGTCAAATATCAATAATAATTAAATAAATAAATATTGGTGGACATTCCACACAGCACTATCTCGCCCCAAACTAAGCCAAAACTTGTGATATGGGAACAAGATAGCTGATATACTACTTATATACTTTTTTTTGTAAATACATACTTATAATAACACCCAAACAGAGAACAAACATCTATGTTCATCACACAAATGTTTGTTCTCGGTGGGGATCGAACCCACGGTCTACGGCACAGAAGGCAGAGCTACTACCAACTGAGCTGTGAAGGCTGTGAATTAATAATCAATAATCATTTATTTGGTAAGCATATTACACGTCATGGTACAAATTTAAGATAGGCACAGAACCGAAGACACATAAAACATTAAAAAACGAATTATACAGTCACTATTACAATAAAAAATAAAAAATTGTATTAATCTAAATAGGTTCATTCAGTAGAAGTCAAATCAATTGTCAAAATTAACATAAATATAATCTTGTTAGATAAATTATGAATGTATTAATTAGTTCTTATTTTCTACCACATCATGTTTCTTCCATGAATTCCTTGTAACTTCACAGCTCAGTTGGTAGTAGCTCTGCCTTCTGCGCCGTAGGCCGTGGGTTCAATTCCCACTGAGAACAAACAGTTGTGTGATGAACATTGATGTTTGTTCTCTGTCTGGGTGTTATATAATATTATAAGTATGTATTTACAAAAAAAAAGTATATATGTATTATATCAGCTATCTGGTTTCCATATTATAAGCTTGGGGCTAGATAGTGCTGTGTGGAAAGTCCACCAATATTTATTTTTATTTATTTATTTAACTGTAGAAGGTGTTACTTATGAGCCAGTTATTTTGTTTTGTAAGGTAATCTTTACGATCAGAAGGCAGGGGTCACTGTCACTTGGCCATAAATAAGTTCAGCAATTTTTCGAAATGTGCGAGTGAGAAGTACATTAGCGGTCTTCGCCTTAAGAAAAAACAAGCAACAAAAAAATACGCCTCGGCTTTGATTTCGAGTAGACACTCCCCTACCGTGCATCAATCGTGAACCTTTTGTTTTTATTTGATTCGACCTTACAACACAAAGTACACCGTCGGCGTCACGTAATTAGCAACATTGTATAACCTGAGCTTACTTTTTAATTGTATAAGATCATGGTTAAATGGAGCCACTGTACCGACATTCCAATTTATAATCACGATGCAATGAATTGGCGGTTCTTGTGTAGGGCTGCCACGTGACTAAAATACAAAGTTTCATGAATTCATGAAGGCAAACATACTCAAAAATCAGTAACACTAAATAAATTTCATTTGCGACACTTTGGTAGGATTTGTTTAATGCTTTTTTGCTGATAGAGCCAGCAAATGGCCTACCTTGAACATACGGAAGTTTGGTAGAATGTTTTTTACATAAAATCACTCAAGACTTACATAAAACTCGTCTTGGCTTTGCTTAGTTATCACTTCATTTTCTACAACGTGACAACATAAAACTAAGTCTATTAACACAAAAATACACCGGCCGTAAAAACCAATGCCAACCACAAACATTCTATCGTGCATTCCAATGAGGCCAATTCTCGCTATACCGATTATAGTACTATGCTCTACTAAAGATGGGTCTGAAAAAAAAAAGAACTTGAAAGGCAAACTTCATTCCTTCAACTTTTTTTTCATGTTATTGACCGGCGCTTCAGAGAACAAGTGAGTGTATTTAAATGCGCTTAGAGTAGTTTTTGCTCCGTTTAAAAAGGCGCGCGATGTGTTACTTGAATTTATATTGAAATTATTATAGAGGCTTTCAGGAAAAATGTTGCCATTGGGGATTTATTGAGGAAGATTTCGATGATATTGGCCACTTATGCCTTTAAAATATCGTGAACCAGTAGGGCGATGGTTGCCAGATGGTCGGGATTCATCGGAGTTCTTCCGACTCCCGACAAAATACATAATCTCCGACAAATACGTTATCGTCAAGTTTTACGCACAATAATACTCATCCTATCCTACTAATATTATAAACGCGAAAGTTTGTAAGTATGGATGGATGGATGTTTGTTACTCTTTCACGAAAAAACTACTGAATGAATTTGAATGAAACTTTAAAATAATATAGCTTATACATCAGAGTAATACATATGCTACAATTTATAAAGATATTGTGTGAATTGTCCAAAATATGACGATAATTAAGTAGGAAAAAATCTACCATCTGCGAGCTATTCTGGCGTGCGCTGCCAAAACCGCTAGAGTTACACATTGTACTACGCCACGCTAATATAAGCTACTCGAAATACTAATCTTGCTAGTAATTTTGCGCGCGGGTCGTGCGTGAGCACCAAGCCATGCGACTGGCGACACGATATCATTGGACGATGCTGGTAGGAAAGAGTATACAAGCAAATATCATATCAAAGACAGATGACGATTATGGCTAAAACGATTGCTATAGGGATAGTATAACTAGTAAACTAAGGGAAAGTACTGTTGGAACAAAATTACCTCTGTAAGATCTATTTACACAGATTTACAATAAATAATTATTATTCTAATTGTCGTCACCACGTGAATAAAAACCGCTGATGAGATTATAGTGAAACTAAATAAATTGGCCATCGTCGTGTCGACCCACGCTGAATATATGAATGAAATACTTTTTTGTACACCAAACACTAAAAAATATTAGAAAAAGCAGCACACTAGGCTGTCTTATCGCTAAAAGCGATCACTTGCAGACAACTTTTGGATGGAGAGGATTGTTAAAGCATGGAAGATTGGTCGCAGGTGCATGAGGAAATTTTAAGAGTTATTTGACATCATTACCTAAATAAACTAAATAGTTAAGTCGAGCTAGACTAACGGCCGGTTTCTGAAAGCTCGATCAAAACTAATCGGATGTGAAGTCACTCGCCATTTCAGCTATTACATCGAATAAAATCGAAACATCGTTTACATCGAAAAATGGTTTACGCAGTCATAATATTTTTGAAAGATAGTATCCAACGACTCTCTTCGCGAACAGATAATAAAATCGACCCCACTTACCATGTAATGTTGGGCACCCTAAAAAAATATTTCCTCAGCAAATAATTTTCACAACTTTATGGCCAGAAAAATTTAAGCATGATGGTTTATAGTCTGTGTAATGAAACGAATTGAACGGTTCTAAGGAGAAACAGATAGACAGACAACGCCCATATTATTTCTTTAGTTTTTTGGAATTTAAACATATTGATAAATTTTTGGGTGCTTGGGAATAGAATAGTAATCGAAAAATGAAATGAAAAATAATATATATAATTATTCTAATGACAAACAATTACCGCGTTTACATTTAGGCATTCGCGCTGCCATTCGCGTGGACGGAAATACGGCTGGCCATATGTCCGCGGTAGCGTTGCCGGCAATGTGTGTTCACATTTAGCCCGGACACTTTGGGAGCGCGGGCAACGCGAATGTCAACGCGAGCGGACATTGAAGTGGCCTGTTTACATTCTCGCATTGCCCATGTCCCTGCACATTTCCACGGACATGAGAGCTGAGTGTAAACGCGGTACTATGGCCCATCTTTGAGCAATGGTTCAACTTGAGTAACATTTATAAATAAGAGTTTTTATTTCTAAGAGTAATGTGCAGTGTAATAACAATTAAGTAGGTACCATAATAAAATTGTAAAAAGGATCATACAAAAAAACGCTAGGAACCAAGCCGTAAGTTTCTTGCCCGTTCTTCTAGGCTTTGGTCGCGAGGAACTGGCGATAGATTCACCTAGTATATAAGACGTTTCAAAGTGATCCTTGTGATCGTACTGAATAAAGACCGTTTTGATTTTGATTTTTGATATTGAGTGTACTTCTTCAGTCGACGTCGCTATTTGAGGTTATGCAATCGCAGTAGGCAGAGGTATCCACCCCACATAAGGTGGGCCACTTTTTTATCACTTTTTCTTTACATTGTATTATAAAAACACTATTATCTGTTATCGTATGCATAACAGACATTGCAAAGATAACTTCATTATACTTTATTTTTAAAAAGGTAGAGTCAGTATTTATTTAGCGTGCAGACATCCACCGCGATTAAATCTATTAGAGCTATTTAAGTATGTAGTACTTATTCAATTTATATTTTATCATGTTCGAAATGGATAGAAAAGTACGCAGATTAACAGTGGCTACGTGGAGTGACATTGTACCTACCAAATAACAAAAACTAGCCCAATTGCGACTCAGACTCGCGCACGAAGGCTTCCGTACCATTATCTATAAAAACGGCAAAAAAATCACATTTGTTTTTGGACAGACAGACAGCGGAATCTTAGAAATAAGGTCCCGTTTTACCCTTTGGGTACGGAACCCTCTAAAGGATCATTATAATGGAACGGTAGGAACCAAGCCGTAAGTTTGTTGCCTACGTTCTTCTAAACTTGGTCACGTGGAACTGTGGGCTGATCGCGAATAAATTTTGACATTTGTGTAACGTATAGTAGCGATATTCGACCTTGTTCTGTTGGAGTTAGGGATACGATACATTTACGCGACTAACGCTAAATTCATTACTGACCAGGCCACATAATACGTTTCAAAGTGATCCTTGTAATTCAACTGAATAACACCTATTGACTTTGACCTTATAACTTTAGATCAATAAAACTTCTAGAATAAGTTTTTTTAAACGTAATAAAAAAATACTTCTTGCTCATTTCATTTAAATATTTTTGAAGATATAAAATTTCTGGATCAATACTTACGCTGCATATTTGTAATGTTATTCTCCAAAACTACCTACAGTAATTTTATAAATTCAAAAAAGTTGAAAAGTGTGAACAGTATCACAAATCTTCCTATAAAATGAAAAAAAAACATTTCATTAGCTTAAGATGTTTGTTCTATATGGGGGTAAAAAATTATGAATAGGTAATACCTACTAATAACCCAGTAAGCAGTAAAAGGTTAACTCATCTTTGTGAGGTAGCTAGAACTCATTACCATCAGGTAATCGTAAGGATGCCATCCCTGTCACGAAGTATTGAATACAAGTGATAACATAACCATTTGCCGAGTAAGTGGCGAAGGGACTATTGCGAAAGCACTCGTTATATCTCATTCTACTATCTTACTTAATATCAATGAGAAAGTTTAAAGGTTTGTTTGGATGTTTGTCGCTCAACCAATGTTTTTGATTTAGAAGAAAGTTAAAATAGATATAAAATTTGGACGTACCTACGTACCTACTTCTGACTACACCTCTAACATCAAACTCTGAGGTACCTACTTGGTACGTATCTACCGTGTCTGTGGATCAAAGTCGTGAAACATTTTCAATCAGCTAAAAAAAATTATAAGCCTTAAAAAAATTATAAGTATTATTAGTATTAAAAAAAAAGCAATTGCATTACCTCTCAGATGACGTCAACTAAAAATGTACTCTAAAAAAAAGGGTAAAGTAAAGGTGTTAATTCTCATCTGCCTGTTATATAATTTTTGTGAGCGTATAATTATATCGAACAATAAAAACATAAACACGGAATCGAAAAGCAAGATCACTGAACAACCACAACACTCGAACGACTTACCTAATAGAATCCATTTAAATTCTCAGCCTCATCTATATTTCAGTCAAGCAATAGACATGGAATTTTAAACGGTTACAACAAAAACCAGGCGATACCACTAGTCTCTCCGGCGGCAACAGATTACAACTTTTTTGCCACCACCGAGCCATCCCGCCATTAAAGTAATTCAATGGGATTTTTCAAAATGCACCCATCCAAAGATAGATAGTTTAACGTCTTTAATTGACTCCTTTTAGAGTGTACAAAGTCGATCGAATGTCGCAGTTATTGATTTGTTTCAAAATCAAAGCCGTCGCTTGGGAAGGTTGTTACACGGGCAATTAAAGTTGGACAACGTCCGCCATGTTCTATTTTTTCTACGAGGCTTTTATTTTACCTTTATTCTATCTCGAGCACTTTATTCTATCTCTCTAGTGGTAGCTGCCTTCGATCCTTAGGTCGTGGGTTCAAAACCGGTCGTGCACTAATAAGTTTTTCTGTGCACAATGCCGGTTCTCTCAAACGGCAAAGGAAAACATAGTGAGGAAACCGGCATGCCATCTAAAAAAAGTTCTAAAACATGTGTCACGTGTTTGAAAGGAGCCTCTTTGAAGCGCACTTGAAATCCTTTCACCACACCGATGGTTAGGATTATGTTTCTATGTGTCTACAAGTAAAATAAGTATTGTGTCGGTACCGTTTATATTTTTACATAAACCACAAATTTCTAGCTTATTTTATTCACTTCGTGCTTATTCATGAACACCAACTCGACGCGTGATCCTTTGCGTTTTAATTTTAGCTTAGAGAGCGGTGTTTTTAATTAGGACTACAGTTACAATAGATTCATAGTTCAATCCCATGGCTATCTATACAACAGTGAAAACCCCATAGGAATCGGACCAGAATTTAGCAGTTCATCGGATTTGAGAAAATACTCGATTTTTGGAATCGGTAAAAATTTAAATAAAATCACTAGTTAACTACTGATAACTTACGAACTCAAAATTCAGGATGTCTAAGAGGGTAGTCTGAGGTTCGTCTAAATATTACTTACAATTGGCACATTACCAATTATGGCAGTAGCTATATAGTTGGTATTCCATACGCCCATTGCCACTTTCTTCTTTCATCCGGTGGTTGCCTGTGTAATTACAGGCACATGAGGCTTAACATATATATGCCTCAAGTTGGTGGACGTAGGGCAGTGCATCGTAGGGCACGTTCCTATCGTGCGTGACTTACGAGGCAATGCTTTGTTAAAGGTGATGGTTACCACTTACTCGTAACATCAGGTGGGCCATCTGCTTGTTCCATCAGCTAGTTGTTTAAATAAATAAATAAAAAACCGGCCGTTAGACAATCAAACATTGACAAATAAACATTTTTTTTTATTTGTAAGTATAATAACTAATAATAGGTAAAGCTTTGTTAAATTATTCAATATTGAAGTTATATCTTGTACATGATAAAATCTAATTTCACGCAATCCTTTTATGTTGAACTTTGCCGTCGTATTTGCATTTTCATCAAATGAAGCTTCATCAAAAACTTTTTCAATCATGCTCATGATGTCTGCTTTTCCTAAATATTCACATTCATGAAAATTAAATAATTCGTAGGGTTTTTCTGCTACATAAATTGGATGTTGATGAATTAGTAAAAACATGTGTTATTTATGTATTTTTTTTATTTTTTTTTAATAAAAAAAATAAGATGTTTGTTTTCGTGTTGGGTATAAATGTCATTATGAAGGTACGCATAATGACATTGTATAATAATAAAAATGTATAAATAAAATTATATAATTATGTTATTTGTTTTGCAACAATTACAAAAAAGTTTGTTTTAATAACAAAATTTTTTGTAAATACAAAACCGCTTCACGACTTTAATTACAAGGCACGGTAGATTGGATTGGATAGTCCTCAGATATCTTATCTTGAGTATGTACTGCGTACATACAGTTTCTAATACATACATAAAACATAATATTATAGCACCCACACAGAGAACAAACATCTATGTTCATCAAACAAATGTTTGTTCTCAGTGGAAATCGAACTCACAGCCTACAGCGCAGAAGACAGAGCTCATACCAACTGAGCTGTTAGAGCTGTTAAACTAACATGACCAGAACCCAATTTTCAAACCCCGGATGAATTTGTAAAGAAAAACGTAGCTCGTAGGCGATACGCTCCAAGTACCTAAACAAGTTTACCCACTCACAATCCCTTTGAAAATAACTTCATTAGCTTCAAAGTACACACGTTCTTTTTAGAAGCAAATGATTATGTGGGTTTTTAGAAGGCGGCGAGCGGCTTTGTAGGTCAAGACTTTGAATCCCTTTGAGAACAAAATTCGGGTTAATCTAAATGACATAAGTGCATTTTGACCCAAAATCACGGAAAAGGTTTTCAAGGTCCAGTTTTTGGAATGAGAACGTAAGCTAATATGCTAAAAAGACGACATTGTTGAATACAAGGGCTGACACCACAGTTTGCATAAGTAGGAGCCATTATTATTATATTAATTTTAATTTATTATTATAGCTATTTAAGATAAAGATTAACCTCTCACATGCCGGAACGTAGATCCACGCGAGCCACAAATGACACAATACATTTTCTATTGTGTCTGCAATTCTATTTATCTCAACTTCTCACTAATAATTAATTTGTTAAGAATAACAAAACTTATAGTTTTTTTTGGCAGCCCCATAGATCCGCAAGAGACGACCTATTGCGTGGTCGCATCCCACCGTCGCAACTACACATCGCTCTGCGCAGCACAACACGACATAAAGATGTCGAGGTTTCAGAGGCTGACCCGATTGGTTGAGGAACGACTGTCGGTGGAGAGTTCCACTGAGGTCGACAATCAGATCGAAGCGGATGACGGATACAGTCTGTTTGAAGGGAATCTGAAGAATATTATTAGGAGGAAGAAAATTGGTGAGTTTGAAATGATGCATTTCATTGGAAAATATTACGTGCCTTTTTCTGCCGCCAAGCTGCATTGTTGTTTCCGTTTGAAGCGTGTGGTTACCGGTGAAATTACAGGCACATGAGGCTTAACATCTGTATGCCTCAAGTTGACGGACGCACAACAGTGCATCGTAGGGCACGTTCCTATCGTGCGTGATCACGGGGCAATGGTTTGTTATAGGTGATGGTTACCACTTAACATCAGTTGCGCCATCTGCTTATTCCATCAGCTAGTTGTATAAAAAAAAATGAAGTTGTAGTGCCTGGGACAGAATTTGGGATGGAATAAGCTTGCCTACCACATCTAATCAGTCAATTTCACGAGAGAGAATAATTTCCTAATATCTGATTCAATCACGAAGTGAAAGTCACAGCATAGCTCTCTCCATAGCTCGTGCGACTTTCAGTATATGTGTGAGAGCATTCGTTAGTTGGATACCCATCTGAGTTGGATTCGTTGGTTGACGTCTTTTTCAAAATTTACCTATATTCCAAGGTTTATCCAAATTGGTCCAGTAGTTAATAGGACGATGCACTGCCCCGCGTCCATCAACTTGATGCATACCGCATGCAGAACCAGATGTCAAGCCCCATGTGTTTGTAATTACACCGGCAACCACACTCTTCAAACCGAAACACAGCAACACACTCCTGAAATATGGTACCCCTGGCTCTAAAGGTAGGTACTTTATCTGCTAAAACAGCTTCAGGGAACAACCTTTCTTAAAAAATTACAGGCTGTTTATTTTGTTTCATAAAAATCTTTATTACAGGTCGGAGCACAAAAGTGACTGATGAAGATCCAGTGATAGCATGTGTCGGTGACAGAACACACCATTTGATTGAGAACTTAGACCCTGCTAGGGTAAGTTGTTGGTAAACTCATTTAGCATCAAGATATTGAAGGTTTTCGTAGCTTACATTAGCTTACAGAAGAAGCTTTACTTTATTTGGACCTAGATCAGTCAGCTAGATAGTCAGTGGTGGATTTACCAGCAGGCTGAGTAGGTTGGAGCCTAGGGCGGCAGATTTAAGGGGGTGGCATTTTTTTTTCATATATATCGTATCTTGTTTTTGAATATATTTCTAAGATAAGAAAATTTCAATCATGTACCTTCTACTTAAAAGATTGAGCTCTTGGAAAAGGAACTGACACATCGATCGCCTAGATCACAACACAATCCTACTAATAACGGCAAAAAGCTGATGTCATCATATATAGATAGTGCACAATTCATAAAGTTGCAATTTTTTTGTCATTTTTTTTATAAATTTGATTGTACACAAGGGTAGGTATCGAATTTTAGAGGTCAGTAGGGCGGCATGAATAGCCTACTGGCGGCAAATATGTAAATGACCAATATTCATTAACTTATTCCATCATCCAGACATATTTTGTCAGCGTGTTCGGCGTAGCCAGAGACCGGCGCTCCGGCTCGTTGCTGGCAACTGGCAGCGTGCGCGCCAGGACCTCCACTGCCAAGAGACTCCGCGAGAACATACCTAGCAAGTCTGATATCAAGGGCCGAAGCGTCTACTATTTCAAGGCAAGTGGCATCTTCCATGAGCGATATAGCATTAGGGAGACATACAGCCGGTTTCTGAAAGCTCGATCAATACTAATCGAATGTCAAGTCACTTGCTATCTCTATCTAATTCGATGTAATAGCTGAAACGGCGAGTGACTTGACATCCGATTAGTTTTGATCGGGCTTTCAGAAACCGGCCATTAGTCAACCGTCGCTTATTTATTTATTTAACTGCAATAAGGATTGCAGAAAACATACAGTTAAAATACAATAGGAGGGCTTTATTCTCAAACATTTTCTACCAGCCAACCTAAGTAGTAGTTAAAAAAAAGATTGACGTGCGACAGATATAAACTTTTACCTACTTTTGCTAAGATTATAATAGTCTAGGTATGATACTTACATAACTAAATATAATTATAATGTACCTATGTAATGTATATAGAGGTATACGGTAAGTATACAATTTGATAACCTATAATCTAACGTGGACCAGGCTCACCTGTGATAAACAGATATGGACTAACAGGGGGGAGGCCTTTGCCCAACAATGGGATGACCTATAGCAACATACAGGGCCGGATTTAGAGGTCCAGAGGCCCCGGGGCAACAAAGGAGCGGTGGCCCCCTCGCGCCAAATTATTTTCCAAATAAAGTGAAATTTTCTTCAGTCGAGTTTTTCAATAAAAATTTATTGTGAAAACAAGTAGATTCTCTTATACAAAAAGAGTAACTCTTTTTGGTGTTTTTGGATTTCTGTTATTTAAGATTAATATAATCAAATAATCATGTACCTATGTACAAAGTACTGTAGGCTGTAGGTAAAGGTAAAATAGCAAAAAAAAAATATCAAAGGAAGATGTTTATTAGTGTTTACTAGTTGGAATTTGATAGATTTTTTTTTCCGAAGTCTCTATTGTGGGGGCCCCCCGTTTGTGGAGGCCCCGGGGCCATCGCCCCGTTTGCCCTCCCCTAAATCCGGCCCTGGCAACATACACAATAAATAAGAATAATAAATAGAATATATATTAACAAAATAAAGCAAGTTAAATTAAAATAAAATACCTAATAAATAATATTGAAATTGAAATTAACTTACAAAAAAATAAATAAAAAATATTATGTACTTAGTTAAGTTATAGGAGGCTTAAATAAATAAATAAATAAATAAATAATCTAGCTTGAGTGGATATTTCTCAAACATTTATATTTGTAGATACTTATTGTCACTGCATAAGGTAGAAAGTTGTCTGCCACACTGACACAGTCAAACGACTATCTTTTCTTAGATCTGCAACAATAGGTAGTTACTAGATGAAGAGAAAGAAATAACAAGGAGCCACTCAGAATTCACTGAGTCGTGTTTAAAAGACAACGACCAGCAACTCTACTGTGAAACGTGAAACATTAAAGTAATATAAAACGGTTTTTAGCACAGAATTTTATTTATTATTTATTTTAGAACAAAATCCAAAGCTGTTGCCACTTTACTGTGGTTTCCTAAGTTGGAGTAAGGAACCATTTCATGTTACTTAAAATATCTTTTTAAGAGTAGTAGAGCTCTTTGTTAAGGGCTCGCCCGGGGAAGTACTACCACCACACCTTTTTCTGCCGCCAAGCAGCAACGCTGTGTTTCGGTTTGAAGAGTGTGGTTGCCGGTGTAATTACAGGCACATGAGGCTTAACATCTGTATGCCTCAAGTTGATGGACGCAGGGCAGTGCATCGTAGGGCACGTTCCTATCGTGCGTGACTTACGAAGCTTGCTATAGGTGATGGTTACCACTTAACATCAGGTGGGCCATCTGCTTGTTCCATCAGCTGTTGTATAAAAAAAACTAATTCGAAGTTCTCTGCCACTACTATATTAGCAAGCGTATATCATTGCTCTTATGAATTTCCAGGCGTCCCTTGGAGCATCGGACGGCGCTTGGTTCACGTTATCGGCATGTGGAGGCGCAGTGGACGTTGAAGTGTTAGTGAGGGGAAAAAAATTATATGCTGCTAAGAATATCGGTAAGCATTTACTTAGATACCTATAGGAGCAATAGGTTAGCGTGGTATGGGCATGTCATGAGGGAAGAAAGTCATATTACGAGAAAAGTATTGGAAATGGATGTGGATGATTTTAGGAGAGGCAGGCCAAAGAAAAGATGGATGGATTGTGTGAAAGATGATATGAGTAAGAAAGGAGTGAGCACTGAGATGACGAATGATAGAGGAGAGTGGAAGAAGAAAACCTGTTGTGCCGACCCCACTTAGCGCGGGATAAGGGCAGGAAGATGATGATGATTTACTTAGATGTTCTGTTACCTAATTCTTTGGCTCCATCCAAAAGACGAAGCTGACCCTAAAATTTACTCGTATTCATCTCCCACGGTTGACCGGTGTTGATGATGATGCTGTTTTTTTTTACATTCCACACAGCACTATTTCGCCCCAAACTAAGCCAAAGCTTGTGATATGGGAACAAGATAGCTGATATACTACTTATATACTTCTTTTTTGTAAATACATACGTATAATATTGTATAACACCCAGACAGAGAACAAACATCTATGTTCATCACACAAATGTCTTTGTTCTCGGTGGGGATCGAACCAACGGCCTACGGCGGAGAAGGCAGAGCTATTATCAACTGAGCTGTGAAGGCTGTCTGTGAATTAAACTCACTTATTATGATACAAGTGTCATTCAAAATATTTATTTATTATTTATTTATTTAATAATTAGCACGGCTTAAAACCAATTACACTAATTAACGAAATTATACAACAGTTAAAAATTAAATAAATGATGATTAAAAATTAAATGATGATTAAATAAATTACACATTGTCAGTGACTAATAAATAATTGATCGCGTGAGCGAAGCGAACGAAGATCTTAGTTTCAACTTGGGCGATTTGGCATTTTATGTATGTATGTATGTATGTATGTATGTTTGTCTGGCGATAACTTTAGAACCGTTTATCCGATCTGCATGAAATTTGATATGTCGGTAGCTTGTACTTGAGAAATTTACTGGTAAGTATAAGAGTAAAATCGGATGAAGGGTTTTTGAGATATGGGGTTTTTTAAGGGGGCAAAAATAAAAAAAGTTACACAAAAAAATCAAGTTAAATGTCATATGAAAGGGTTTTGTTTGGACATTCCAAAACAATTTTTACTTTTTTCTTGGGACGCTCGGTTTTTGAGTTAAAACAAAAAAAGTTAAATTACTATAACCAGCGATCCAAGAGCTCCCATCTCTAAGAGTTTCGTTGACGTCAAGGTTTTTCTACTGGTCAGCCAGTTCCTTTGCGTTTTCTTATTTTATTTTCTTGAAATAAATTGAGGAGGTACTCAGTTTTCATAAAATGGTGACGACGACCAGGTCTGATGATGGGGAGCCAAGGTCTGTTCAACGGAACTCTTCAATAATTAGGCCAATATAGTTGAAACTTGGTTACCATACCAAGTTAGTAGGCGGTAGTCAGAAAAAGTCCAAAGATAATGTTTGGACTTGCCTCTGACTAGTACCTACTCAAAGTTTTGATGCGTTCGTCGGGTCGCATCACGAGATCTCAGTTCGGGGCGAACTACTAGTATTATACAAATTTAAAATTAGTAATCTTTATAGAGCCTACTACCTTTGAAAGATAGCTCACTCGACTTACATAAACCAGGATCATAATTTCCCTTTGTGAATTCCTCCATACTTTTCAAGAGCGACCAGCTATATTCACTAGGTCCATAGCACACGCTTTGCTTAGTTTGTCGATGGACACGAAGGGCACGTTCCTATCGTGCATGATTTGGGAAGTAGTGCTTTGTTTTAAGTGATGGTTTCCACTTAACATCAGGTAGGTAATCTGCTTGTTCGATCAAAAAAAGTAAACGTTTTGTGAAGTGTCCACGAATAGGTGTGACTATTTTAAGAGTAGAGCTCTTTGTGAAGGGCTCGTCCGGGGAAGTACTACCACCACGCCTTTTTCTGCCGCCAAGCAGCAACGCTTTGTTTCGGTTTGAAGAGTGTGGTTGCCGGTGTAATTACAGGCACATGAGGCTTAACATCTGTATGACTCAAGTTGATGGACGCAAGGCAGTGCATCGTAGGGCACGTTCCTATCGTGCGTGACTTACGAGGCAATGCTTTGTTATAGGTGATGGTTACCACCTAACATCAGGTGGGCCATCAGCTTGTTCCATCAGCTAGTTGTATAAAAAAAAATCATTTCTTTATTGAACGTCTTTGGCAAGAATTTTTCTTACTTCATCAGATCCTTACTCGAAATTCTTCGTCCCCGCGCCGAGGTCCATATCTTCGATCCAGGAGACCAGCGACGAGGGTTCAGTGCAGTTCGACTCCAGTTCCGAAGAGGCGAAGACCAGATTCGTCATCAAGATTGTTCCTAGCATGAGGGATAGGAGTGGCGGTGTTACTGTAGAGGTAGGATATATACAAGGTGATCCAATACTTGTGTTTAAAAACTTCAGGGGGCTAATGTACCCATATGAATAACTTTTTCTAAGGAACCAACACTGTGAACGCGAAAAAGGACTCCATTTAACTCGCAAGAATACTGCATACTTTTATTTCCACCAACAAATAGTCGAGCGGAAAGGACTGAGCGAGCAGAAAGTGTTGAAATGAACTCGCTCAGCTCTTTTTCCTTTTGCAGTGGAAATTAAAAGATAAAACTCTTTGTTGGTGGAAATGTAAACCTATTTCATTAAAAAGGAGTCCGTTCCGCTAACCATTTCTCGCTCATTACCCTTTCGCGGTGGAGACCGGGCTTAAGGCGAAGACAAGAGCTAATGTGACTCTCGCTCGCACGTTTCGACATGTTGAAAGATTTAAAATCACTAAACTTATTTTCGTAAAATCGCAATCAACCATCTTGTGTGCAATCACATTGCACACAGTTTAGTAAAAAAATCATTTTGATCGATACATGTTTTCCTACTCAAAAGTTTGCTTTACTAGTTTTCGTACATAAGCTAACTTTTAAGTAGGAAAACTTGTATCGAAAAAAATGAAATTTTTACTAACCTGTGTGCAATGTGATTGCACACAAAATGGTTGATTGCGATTTTTCGAAACTGAGTTTAGTGATTTTATATCTTTTAACATGTAGAAACGTGCGAGCGAGAAGTTGTTTGATAGTTGTCAGCCCCTTAACAAACCATCAATCTGTTCCAGATAACAGCTTCAACCACCCGATGGGGCATCAACACGCCAGAGCTGATGGGAGACGGTTCAGTGGTCAGAGAGCTGAGGCAGCGCCGGTCCTGCCGGTCTACCTACGTAGCCTTCCTGCCAGCAACGCATAACGCTACTGACGTCATCAGGTGAGGTCCAGGAACCATTCAAAACCATTTCAAACTGATCCTTGTGGTTGTACTGAATAAAGGCTGTTTTAATTTTGATTAATGATCAGTGTGGGAGGAGTTAGAGCAGTAGAGCGTTTTGTGTGTATCTCGTCCGGGGAAGTACTACCACCACGCCTTTTTCTGCCGCCAAGCAGCGTTGCTGTGTTTCGGTTTGAAGAGTGTGGTTTCCGGTGTAATTTCAGGCACATGAGGCTTAACATCTGTATGCCTCAAGTTGATGGACGCAGGGCAGTGCATCGTAGGGCACGTTCCTATTGTGCGTGACTTACGAGGCAATGCTTTGCTATAGGTGATGGTTACCGCTTAACATCAGCTGGGCCATCTGCATCAGCTAGTTATATAAAAAAAATACTGTACTTGATGATGGAACAAGCAGATGGCCCTAGTGATGTGTAGTGGTAACCATCACCTATAACAAAGCATTGCCATGCAAGTCACGCACGTAGGAACATGCCCTGCCCTGCGTGCCCTACGATGCACTGATCCATCAACATGCATCATATCTACCGAGCAAAGAGAAGCTATTTTTTTGTATTGCACGCGAGAAGATGCTTGTCTGACGGAGGCTGGTGCTGTCACATACACAACACAATACATTATTTATTTTTACATATTATTATGTAAAAATAAATAAACTTACGATTATCCGTACGGATACGACACATAATGAAAAAACGTTACGATATATATAATGAAAATATGTAATATGTACAAATGTAAATATGTATAATGCAGTCATATTTTCAGATACTGCGTAGCAGCTAGAGAGATGACATCTCCTGATCACTTCGTGTGTGCGTCATCTAAGAAGGTAGCGGCAAGGACGCATTGCATGAACCGCGACCAACAGCCGTAAGTAACGTCTAGACAGAACAATAACACGTTAACGAACTATAATCTATACAACGTATTTCAATACTTGTACTTAAAACTTCAGGGGGCTAAAGTACTCATCAATATGAATAACTTTTTCTAAGGAACCAACACTGTGAACGCAAAAAAAACAGCTGTTTCATACATTTTAGCCAGGTAGGTATTGAACTTTTGTATGAAACATTAGTTTAAATAGATGTTTTTACTTTAGCCCCCTGAAGTATTGGAACACCTTGTATATTTACGGAGTAGGCGTAGGCAGTTCCACGCGGAGTTAAACAAAATGTGAACTTGCCTCACAGCACTATCTAGCCCCAAACTAAACAAACTTTACAGCATCTGATACTATTTTGATATACTAACTGAGCTGTGAGGGCTGTTTTACATAGAATGGCATACGTTTCATATTTCGATGTATGAAAACACACATTTTACACCTAAATCCGTGCTGGCATGCATACATACATACTCCTTCGTTCGAGATATTTTACACCATATTTTTCCATTGGGTTTTCTATCGAAATAGACAGCTATCATTTTCTTCTGCATTTAACTTATCTTACCTCATATTTTTATGAATTACTCGTAGGTACCTACGAGTAATTCATTAATTATCTTCATAAATAATATTTACCCAACAAAGTACACTCACCCACAGATATTCAAACCGTTTTAATAAACGTCAGTAAAATCCCCACCACAAGTGTCTGTTAATTAGTTAACCTCAAGTTTGTGTGCTAAAAAAAACTTTTAATTTCTAGATCCAAAGTAATCGTGCAGAAGATCTTTGGCCTGAAAGCGGGGAGAAAGTACGCGATTCAAGTACTGGCGTCGAATAGAGGGAGCGCTGTGCCTTATAATATTTTATATGTAGATACTAACGCGTCTTGTAAAGAGGACTAAAAGTAGACCCAATTTACCCAGCAGAACGCACTGTCTAACCAAATTAAGAATCATCTACCTGCCCTTATCCCACGTTAAGTGGGGTCGGTACCAGTGGCGTAGCTATCGTAGGGCCAGGTGGTGCAGTGCACCAGGGCCCCGGAGCTCAGGGGGGCCTCTAACCTAAGCTTTGAAAAGAGAGGGTCAGCCAGCTCCCGAAGCTAGAAAACCTTGAGCCTGCTCACAATTTTTTTAAATCTCATTTTAAAGGTCAATATAAGTTCAAGGTATGTGGAAAGAGGGGATGAGGGCCCGATTCGTTCTCTATGCACCAGGGCCCTTGTCCACCTAGCTACGCCACTGATCGGCATAACAGGTTTTCATCTTCCACTCTCCTCTATCATTCGTTATCTCATTGCTCACTTCTTTCTTACTCATGTCACCTTCACACAGTCCATCTATCTTTTCTTTGGCCTGGTCCTTTTAAAATCACTCATACCTAACACTCTTCTCGTAATATAACTTTTTTCCCTCCTCATGACATGCCCATACCACGCTAACCTATTGCTCCTCAACTTGTCCGTCACAGGCGCTACTTTCAAACTTCCTCTATGGATATAACCAAATTAAAAATGTCTTCACCAATTCGTCAATGGATCGTACTTGACATTGACACGGTCAGCGATAGTAAACGTTCATTTCTGCCAGTTAATTACGTAGCTTTGTTACAATCAGTTGCTATTTGAAACCAGTATGAAAATATAAAAAAATAAAGTTTTGTGATGACCAATCGATATACACCAGTTGCAATCAAACTTTGTTAACAACTACAGCTAACATGTAACCGCAAAGCCGTCATTTACATATTTCAAACTGAAACTGATTGAAACTAATTGCAATAACTTTTGATCAAAGTTTTTAACCTTTTTTCCAAATACGCCTTGAGCCCTATCTACCAAGAAACTATAGTTGCAATTACTTTGCTAAATCCAGATAAAATTTTCATTGTAAAACGGAATTTTTCGATCTACTTTTCTCGCTGACTGTACCTATGTTTTGGGTGTTAACTCAGCTGGATTACAAGATAATTAGAGATGAGATTTTCTTTAAGTAGGTATTTTAAGAATTTTAAAAACATTTACTTGTTGAAAGTAATGTCTTCATTCAATAAAATTTTATAACATTTACTTATACTTTAATTGTTGAGGAGAATATAATATCTACCGTGCCTGGAATTTACAGCAATGAGCCAATTTTATTTGTTTATTATGTGTTTTTAAATGATCAAATGAATTATGAAAACGAAACTATTTCGTTGATGTTACCACTCACTAGCGGCCCTTTTCTGAAAGCTCGATCAAAACTAATCGCATGTCAAGTCACTTGCTATCTCTATCTAATTGGATGTAATAGCTGAAATAGCGAGTGACTTGACATCCGATTAGTTTTGATCGGGCTTTCAGAAACCGGCCGTAGGTATCCTACTTTTTTAATAAGTTGCATTTGATCTGGGATGTAAAATATGCTTTTCGTAGGCTAGTAACAGTATTAGTAAGCGCATAAATAAAGCAGTCGTATATTATATGTATAATCCGCGCTACGCTTCACTCACGTATATGAGTGAGAGGGAACTATTGTCAACAATAAGGCATGAGTGAGAGGTGTAATAAGTGCCGACATTAGGATTCGTGACATTATTATCGCGGGTTATAACTAGTTATTTCGGTACCTAGGATGTTTGTAAAAAGTGGGAATTTTACGCTATTGTATAAAATAATTAAGTATTGTCAAATGTACCAACCCAGTTAGCTTGGTATGATTGGTATATCTGTTTTGCTAGCTTGCTTATTTAGGTTAGGAGTTTTTTACCTGCTATTTATTGAAATTCAGACTTTGATGAGGCATTTAATAATTGTAATAAATAATAATAAGTAGCTAGATCATTAGTTATCTCAAAAATACAGATGATATAATTATGTTTACAGTAAAAACTATTTGTTCAAACTGCTTTTAAACCTTTTGGTTATGACTGTACCTCACTCAGTTGTTTTTTTGTATTCCTACAAAGTTGTATTTAATTGTATTTTGTATGTTCCTATTTTCTTTTTAATGTAAATATTATTTTAGATGAATAAATAAGGTGAATAGATTATACATATAAATAGTGGTAGTAGATAAAATAAAATTTTCGGTAGTACCTAGATACCTTAGGTATTAGTGTTAGTGCCTGTTTAAGTGTAGGTACCTAAGTAATTTAAGCAAAATAAACTATAAAACATTACTGCAATTGTTTCATTTAATAATATCATGTAGGTAAATAAATATGATTGATTTAAAATGTTATAACAGATAAACATAAACATTGTATGAAGATTTTTGCACTGTTTTAAAATGTGGCCTTTAAACTCTTTAAGGTAAAATAAATAAGTGAGAAGTAAAATAAAAACTTACATAGCATTGGGCTTCTATAGAATATTGATTGCCATGATTTTAAATCCAGACAAAGCTAGATGAACCAATAGAATGGATGTAATCCCAATAAAAATTATAAATATTTCATTCACTCAAAACAGCCAAAGCCATTTCTTTAGATATACTATCTGACATGCTATTCCTTTTGTCTGCATCTTGCTCATCACTCGACCACCAGCTCTCATCATCATCATGTATGAAGCAAAGGAACAGATCATCTTCATAAGTGGGAAAGTAATACTCCGGCTGATCCCAGCTCTCTTTCCGCAGCTCCCAATGTTTCAGTTCATGTATATGCTTCTCAAGGCTCTTAGCGTCATCAAACTTTAATTCACAAGACAAGCACTGCTTCAAATGGATTTGACGCCGTATATAGTTCACAATCTTTACTTTCTGATAGAAATTTTTACCGGCTGTAGCTTTTGTAAATGAGAACTCATGATGTCTCTCCATGTGATCTAGTATGTTTTCATATTCGGTCTCGGTATGGTCACAGAGCAGGCATGTTATTACTGGACCATTTTCTTCTGTCCATTCCGACCAATCAGGATCACTGTCCGCATTTGAATCTTGATCATAATCCTGGTTTGTTGTGTGTCTGTTCTTGTTGATGTATGGCTTAGAACTGTGTTTCGGTTTACTTTTATCGCCTATGTAATTGACTAGAAAGTATTTATCATATTCTTTGTTATCGGGATTAATTCTTTTGTGTCCCTTCTTACGCATGTGTTCTTTGAGTATTGTCCGATCTTTGAATAGGCCTTCACAGTAAATACACTGCAATTTGTCTAACTTTTGAGATACTAGGTTGACTAAATCATCAATGAATATGAGGTTATCTGGTTTGGCTATATGGAAGTTGTGTTTCTCATACAGATGGCTGAGATAGCTAGCCCGTGTAGTTGTTGACACATGTCTACAGAAAAGACATTCTCTGATAAATCCCTTATCTTCTCGCTCAAATTGGTGTCTTTCTAGTAAGTTCTCTAACTTAGTTTGCTGTAAATTGGTCCGTAATTCTTTATCCTCAGGCAGGACATCACTCAAGAGATAGTATTCTTCATTCAATGACTTTGTGCCGTCCGGTTTGCTGTCTAGTAGCATTGTTGTGCAGAAGTATGGTAGGTTTTGATCTGAAATGTTGCAAATAAATTATTACACACTAGTGGAATTGTAAGCAACTTCCTTCACATCAAGTTATTTACTGTTGTGTGAGTCAGTAAGTCAGGCCTTCAAAGATTATTATAATTATAGGATGGGTGCAAAAATAAATGCTTCGAGAGAACAATTTCTTAGCGTAGCGTCCTTACGCTACGCTAAGAAATTGTTCTCTCGAAGCATTTATTTTCTAAGTTGCAGTGAAGTTTATTGAACTAACCTTTAAACCTAAGTCGCCAATAACGGAGATATGCATCCATATCAGCAATCTGGTTCACATCAGCGACTACCAAACGATGCTCCATGAACAAATGTGTCAGTAACTTCTTCTCAGACTCTGGTAAAACAAATACTTCTTCGCATAAAATACACGAACATTCCTGAGGCTCGTAACTTTTGAATATCGTAGGTTTGTCGACTTTCTGATGCAATGTCAGCGGCCCGAAAAACTCCTTTTCATTTGTGGCCATTGTCGGTGAGGTTTTTATAATTTTACTCAGTAATTATTGCTCAATTCTTTTCCAAACAAATAAACTTACTGCATGCACAACGTAAACTTGTAAAACCTTTTTTATTTTTTTCGCAACAGCTAAGCTAAGCTAACCAAGATGAGTGACACTGACAGTGACACGCAAGCACCCTGTCATTGACATTTATAATCACTGACCTCAATAAATACACTGGACAGGCGGCTGGCAAGATAGATTTGTGCCTATTTGATTTACGCCATTTTGGCGCTGTAAGCAAATACGAAAGTCCATGGAACTAAAGTTAGTGATGCACGCAAGTCGACATCTAATGTTTTTATCGATAGCTATACGCTCATGGTTTGTATGTAGCTGTGCTGTGGGTGACTATTATGTACTTGTCACACAATTTGTGGAAGAAGCTTTTTATCACTTAAAAGGTATCTAATAAGGTTCTGTGCGTCTGAATAAATTGACATTATACTGATTTATCGAAGCAAGCAGGTATCTATTGAAATGAAGAATAGTATAATAGCTGGTTGACTTAATAATTCTCTATTATAAGATTATTCATTATTTAATTTTTAGTTTCAAATATCTGCCTACATTTAATTTTCCAAAAAGTTTAAATTACTTATACTATAGATATGAGTAAGTATCGATACTTTTCAGGTACTCCAGTTAGTAGTATCGCAAGACGATTTGAGTAGGTATCGATACTTTGCGTTTGGTGGTATCGGAACATCCCTACTTTTATGTAATTTACCACGGCAGCCATTTGCAATATACGTCACAATTAGTTCTAGGGACTTTCGTATGTCAAAAGTGGCGCTTCAAATTGGCACAAAAAATTGCTGTCATTCTAATGGTGAAAGCCTGTCCAGTGTATTTATTGAGGTCAGTGTTTATAATACATAAAACCCTTTTTGTCGGATTCGTTTTCTGTCATTTTATGAAGCAACATAGCTTTTTCATTTTAATTGTTTTTCTTGTGTTATTTTGAGTTGTGTTGTGTAATTTCGGTGGTATTTTAACCAACATTACTTGAGGTCTTAGCACAAAGTGTAAGCATTTGGAATGAAAGTGTATTATGTGATATCCTGATTTGACTGAAAATGTTTCGAATGTTTTGAAGAAAACCGCCACCATTTTCTTCAAGACAAATGACGGCCGACTTGACTATGGACTGACTTGACTAAAAAGTATTCATTCAATACAAATCACTTGACACTGGCAAGATTGTCTGTCGAATGACAGACAGGAGCCATAAACGGAGAGAAGAAGAAGAACCTTTTTGTCATTTTATATGACGGAAGCGTAGTGAAATAAGCGGAGCACAGATTGTTTTAGTAAGTCCATGGTTTTAACCATTTTTTGGACTACTCATTTTACTGCTTCTGCTTTCGCCACAGCTTGTTCTTATTAGTACCCAAGCCAAAGTTAGTACTTAATATTATCATCTTGACCTGTGGCATGATGGTAACCTTCGTTCGTTACATTTTTATACTTGTCCTAAAGGTACCTAATCTAGATACGATATACCTGCAACGTTAATAACTGGACTGCGGTACCATGTTGCCCCGTAGGTAGGTAGGTCTCCTGGAAATGGCAAAGAGCAGGCCATTCATTTTAACTTGTAGAACCTAATAAGTAGGTAGGTAAATGTGTATATTAATTTGTTGTGGTAATCAATAAAGAGTTATCTATCTATCTATCTACTCTAGGTACCTACCTACGTGACGCTAGAGGCAAAGCGCATAATATTATGCCAAATGTAATATTTGGACTCTGACTACCCTCCTTTAGATATCCTCATAAAATATTGACCCTGTACTACCTACCTACCTACCTACCTACTTTGCTTGGATAAAATTTATAAAGTTGTTCCTGTTTTTCTGCTCATATCGTATGATAGCTATACCTAAATTTTGCATTTATGTAGGTAGGTATGTACCTACCTACATAAATGCAAAATTTTGACGATTTTTATATGCGAGGATGTTGACGGCTTACCTACTGGTGCCTACTGTGTGTTCTTTTTGGATGATACAAAACCTATGGGGATAAAGCTTAGAATAAAGGAGTCGTTTTATCAATTTATGGAGCCTGGGTCGACTCTGTGTACAGTATATATAAATATCGCTTATATAGATACCTAACTGTTTTGATTTCTTATTTTCTTCATTTTTACATAATTTTCTTGCGTTACAAAATTGTTTTGGTCAAAGAGAGCAACACAATTTACTAAAAATATGGAGGTCTGACATGCGTCAATGTCATTTTGACAACTGTTGTATAAGTCAAGCTTGAGAGTGAAAGTCATTACCGTCAAAAAAAGCAACAAAGCTGTAAAAAATTTAAAAAGTGCAATGCGTCGTATCAAACGTCAATTACAGACTGTCATGGCGAATTTAGAAGTGTGCACATAGTAAGAAGTTCTAACAGATCAGCATTTAGTTAGGACAACTATAATAGCGTACCTATGTACTAGTGGTTCGCCCCGAACTGAGATCTCGTGATGCGACCCGACGAACGCACCAAAACGTTGAGTAGGTAGTCAGAGGCAAGTCCAAATATTATGTTTGGACTTTTTTCTGACTACCGCCTACTAACTTGGTACGGTAACCAAGTTTCAACTCTATTGGCTTATTCATTGAAGAGTTCCGTTGAACAGACCTTGGCTCCATCATCAGACCTGGTCGTTGTCACCATTTTATGAGAACTGAGTACCTTTTTAATTCATTTCAAGAAAAAAAAATAAAAAAAATCAAAGGAACGGGCCGACCAGTAGAAAAACCTTGATGCCAACGAAACTCTTAGAGATGGGAGCTCTTGGATCGCTGGTTATCTTAATTTAACTTTTTTGTTGTATCTCAAAAACCGAGCGTCCCAGAAAAAAAGTAAAAATTGTTTTGGAATGTCCAAACAAAGCCCTTTCATATGACATGTATCTTGATTTTTTATGTAACTTTTTTTATTTTTGCCCCCTCATAAAACCCCATATCTTAATAACCCTTCATTCGATTTTACTCATATACTTACCAGTAAATTTCTCAAGTACAAGCTATCGTCTTATCAAATTTCATGCAGATCGGATCAACGGTTCGAAAGTTATCGCCAGACAAACATACATACATAAATAAAATGCCAAATCGCTCAAGTTGAAACTAAGATATTCGTTCGCTTCGCTCACTCGATCAATTAATGAAATTGCATATAAAAACTCATGAAATATTAAAGCAATCACTACCTATAGGTACGCAAGCGAAGCCACGGGTGGCAGCTAGTCTTCTTCTTCTTTTCGTGTTCTATTTCTTTCGAAACAGTGTGGTGAAAGGATTTGAAGTGAGCCTCCAAGAGGCTTCTTTCGAGCATTAGTAACATAGGTACCTAATTGTATAAACCTACCTACGTACCTACCACAGATGCCTGGATGGTAGGTGTAGTTATCTCGGTGCGATAAGCAACTTCTCACACAAATTGGATTGGTAGGTCCAATAGTGAATGACCTCTCTTTGTCAATGCTTTAAGGATGAGGACTGATAAATCCAATAAGCCGATTTCAAAAGAGAATGCGGTTATTGAAATCGGTGGTAGAGAATCGGTCCACCCAACATGGGTTTATTGTGTCAGTTAAATGATAATTATTTACGACTGGGTCAAGATTCAAGCTTTGTGGAAGCTGTGCCACATTTACATTGAAACAATGATTATGTTTGTGTACAATCAGGCCATTATTGCGACGTAGGGTCAACGGACGTTGACCCTACGTCACAATGATGGCCTGATGATGGACGTTAATTTAGCTCTTGTTTTGTCGTTCTATCTTAATTTCACTGTCCCATTAAACATACCTGCTAGTATCAACGATAGGGTATTATATTCTCTGGTTGCCAAGGGCGGATCCAGGATTTATTTCTGGGAGGTGCACAAAAATCAACAATAACTGTCTTTTAACAATGAAACGAACAAAATTCGCAATTCCAGCCAGAATTAGACAAGAGTTTCACTCATGTTCTTTCTGTTATTTTATTCATATATTTTATCAACTCTGTTTATTTGACTTGCTTCTAAGTATGTACCTACTGTGATGGGGTCACGTGCCCCCGTGCCTCCCCCCCCCCCCCTAAATCTGCCCTTGCTGGTTGCTATCTATTGGCGGGATGATGGATACTGACGATATGTATTTGTATGAAAATTACAGTTCAAGCGTAGGTAAGGGATACGCTGCTTATAATGCTGAAAACATAGGTAAGGTAGGGTAGATACTTGGTACTTACCTATATAAAACTTTAGGGCCTAAAATGTCCGTCGTGTGATGTCCTCCCATACAATAAAGTGTCTCGTTTACCTCTGTACTGTAATGGCACGTAATGGTAAGGACGGGCTTTTGCATTCAGCCAGCAGCTTTAGCTTCTCAATTTATTCAGATTTGGTTTACCTTTCTACCTTTACGTATTATTTCTCAGCGAAAGTTTGTTACCGCAACAACACCACACAGGTATTATGAATGCATCAGGCATTGCTCGCTTTTATGTCCGTGTAGTAAGAGTCATTTTTCATTGGCTATAATGATTGAGTGAGCGAACGAAAATGTTACAGTCAACTTTGGCGATTTGGCATTTTATGTACGGTGTAGCTATATGTATGTTTGTCGGACCATAACTTTCGAGCCGTTGATCAGATCTTCATGAAATTTGGTAAGTCGATAGCTTGTACTTGAGAAATTTACTAAAATAAGAGGGGATTTATTAAATTAGGGGTTGCAAAAGGGGGCTAAAATTAAAAAAGTTACACAAATATATCGAGTTATGTGTCATATAAAAGGTATTTGTTTGTACATTCCAAAACCATTCTTACTTTTTTTCTAGGACGCCCCGCTTTCAAGATATAATGAAAAATTTATATTTACATAACCAACGATCCAAGAGCTCCCATCTCTAAGAGTTTCGTTGACATCAAGGATCTACACCTGGTCGGCCAGTTCCTTTGCTTTTTTTTCTTGTTATAAATGAAGAAGTTACTTAGTTCTCATAAAATGGTGACAGCGACCTGATCTGATGATGGAGCCAAGGTCTGTCCCACGAAACTCTTCAATAAATAGGGCAATAGTGTTGAAAATTGGTAACCATAATAAGTTAGTAGATGGTAGTCAGAAGCAAGTCCAATTGGACTTAATGTTTAGACTTGCCTCTGACTACCGGGGCGAACCACTACTGTAGATTTCTCTGTATCTTGTGTGTATATAAAGCCTGTGTGGTATAAAGTTTTTAATTTCATTACGTTTTAGTCAGCAGTTGCTACCACAGAATAAAAATAGTAGGTACAAAGTTTCTACACGACCGGTAAGGAAACCCGGTGACAAAATTAAATTAAAAATTTCAAAGGAAATTGTTCAAACCTTCAGATAAATTTATATAAGAAGTAGGAAGGGACTATTATTAATTATGTGGTTAGAACCAGAGTTGTGGTAGCTTCACTTAAATAGATCTAGGGATGGGAAAGGGTCAAAATAAGACAAAAAATTAATATTCTTTTTTTTTCATACACTAACTCTTTTTTACACACTAGCTCTGTTTAGCTCAGTGAACGTGTTTAGCTAAATACATTATATCAGATTACTGTGCAAGTAGCCCGAAGAAGTCAATTTAATTATAATTTGAATAATATACTTATATTATATTATTATGGTCTAAAGTTATACGCCGTCAGCGTCTCTAGCCACAAATACAACTTTCCTATAATAATTAGATTAAAATTTTCCTTCTCCGAATGTTTTTGTAGGTAAGTAAAAACGCCTCGAGATTTCTTTACGAAAATGTGAAACTACATTATAAGGCAATAAGACGGCTGAGTAGGATTTTAATTACATGCTACGCTAGGTTTGTCGTAGCTGCTACGACGCACGTGCCTTACGGCTACGGCGTAGCACATTATAAATCCGTACTCCAACTAAATTCTTGTTAAAGGTTTTAAAACTTTAGGTTTTCAGTTTTATCTGCGAAATAACTATCTAATTGGGTTATGGTTGTTTTACTAAGGAAAGCTAGTAAAAAAAGCAGCGGAAAGATGAATTATATGAAAGTGACATCTTTGGCGTATCTAATAAATAATAATTTTCATAAAATATATCTTTCCGCAGGTTTGTTCTGATATTAAAGATAAACAACGAATAATACAGTAGTAAATATAAAATATTAAGGGCCGCTTGCACAACGATCACTAATCGTGTTTAGCGAAGCCACTAATTGCTTTTGGGGCTGACAACTATCAAACAACTTCTCGCTCGCACGTTTCGACATGTTGAAAGATATAAAATCACTAAACTCATTTTCGAAAAATCGCAATCAACCATTTTCGATTACATTTCACACAGTTTAGTAAAAAATTCATTTTGAACGATACAAGTTTTCCTATTTAAAAGTTTGCTTATGTACGAAAACTAGTAAAGCAAACTATTTTGAGTAGGAAAACATGTATCGATCAAAATGAAATTTTTACTAAACTGTGTATGTGATTGCACACAAAATCGTTGATTGCGATTTTTCGAAAATGAGTTTATTGTTTTTATATCTTTCAACATGTCGAAACGTGCGAGCGAGAGTCACATTAGCTCTTGTCTTCGCCTTAAAGCTAATCACGACTAACGTCTTGCACAAGGATGTGATGTTGTTTACGCTAATCCTGTAAAGTTGGTAAACGTGTTTAACTAAATACAATTAAATTTGATTGTTGTGTTAGTTATGTTACAGTGACCTTTGTCGCGGCTGCCTACAGGAAAAAGAAACTGTAGAGCATGTAGTACTGCATTGCTCTGCAATAAACGAAGCCAGATCTAAAACGGGGCTGCAGGAGCTGATCGAGTCTTGCTCCCCTGCATCCACATCATCATCCACGGGGATGCTGGAACATTGCTGCCACCAACCCAAAGTCCTGCTCCGCTACTTTAAGGAGCTGGGCTGGCTGGGGTGAGGTTAGCAGGGGGATAATCCACAATACACCCCACTGCGGGACGTCAGTGCAGATCTCATTCCCCCACCGTAAATTAGAATTAGAATTAGAATTATTTATGTTTATAACTAAAACAATTTCAATTTTAAAGTTTGGGGCGAAACTTTAATTTCAATGTTGTCACTTAATAGAAATTCGCATACCACTAACTTATTTTAAAACAATGTTTTCATGGAAGTTTCCTTGAAAACATTGAAAATGTTTTTATTCATGACTAAGTTTATGGCATAGTAAACCTTTGCAGCAGTTAACTAAATTGAAAGTAACGACTTGTGGTACTGCTTTTAATTTTTACACTTTTGAGGCTGTTTCACATGCAAGTGCTTTCCAAGTTTCACACACGAGTGTTCTTTGAGCTCAATTTTGCTGGCAGCTTTCACTCACAGGATCGCGCTTTTTTTTTTAGTTTCGCTCAAGCTGATGTGATTGAGTAGGTACCTAACAAGCAAACATATAAACATAAACATATATTACAAACTCACGCTTTATATAATATTATTCATATAAGATTAATTTTTCTAACTTTTTTACAACTCCATAATAAATATTATAATAAACACTTTGAATCATCTTAACATGTGTTAGCCTTTTTAACCCGACCAATCCTATTTTTTCCAAAGTGATTCTGCCTAGTTTCACAGCATTTTTTATTTATTTTATTAATAATGTATGTTGCTTAAATAAGCAACATAGGTACCTTAATTTAAACCTTAATTTGCTCTCTCTCTTTCTATATCATGAAAGAGAGAGAGCAAATTAAGGTTTTCACGATTTATAATTTCTTTTTTACAAAACTATATTTGGCCTTTTGGTTGGTTACCACGTGTACGTGAAATGGCAATAACAGCATGTGGCTAGACGTAACGACTGTAGTAAATTATTGTTATTAACGTGTTTAATTAACATGCTAGTTTTATGAGCAATCAAATGATTAGAAAAACTATATTTTTACTATGAATTGTGATAGTAAAATTCAGTGATACCTACGTTTTTATTGCAACTAGCACGATAGGAACGTGCCATACGATGCACTGCCCTGCGACCATCAACATAAAAGGCATACAGATGTTAAGCCTAATGTGCCTGTAATTACACCGGATAATTACTCTTCAAACCGAAACACAGCAATACTGCTTGGCGGCAGAAAAAAGTGTGGTGGTAGTACTTTCCCGGACGAGCCCTTCACAAAGAGCTCTACTACCTACAGTTTTTTGAAGGTTTGCAAGTGGTCAAAAGAAACAGAAATAGTCACACGACTTTTATTCCTAGGCACGGTAGATAAGTACGCCCTCAGACCTCATAGTAGCAAGTGCAAATTGAGTGTACTCATTGAGGATGATTATGAGAGCACTGCTGGTCTCGTGGTAGCGACCCCGCCTTCCGGTCTTCAGGTCGTGGGTTCAATGAGTTTTCCTGCTCACAAATTGATGTGCATAATGCCTGTACAACGGTGTATGAAAACATCGTGAGGAAACTGGTATTTCGTAGAACCTTGTGTCAAGTGCTCGTAAGGAGCCTCTTGAGGGGCACTTAAAATCCTTTCACCGCACTGTTTCGAAAAATATTAGCGACATGACAAGAAGATGGGGGTAGTCAGAGGATAGAGGATACACTCGGAAAGCATCCACAGAAAATAACAAAATTATCGATAATGCTTATGCGAAGGTATTCGGGTAAATGAATAGTCTACCCGACCGGTTTCCGATCGATTAGGTTAACTTTATAGTATCACAAATGGAGCGGTCAATAAGGTTACCCATAATGTTTTGTAATCCATTGGTTCCGAATCGCTGTCTCAGCTTTTACTGCAGTCTATACTTAAAAGCTCTTTTTATTATACTACTGCTGATGGGTCACCTGATGTTAAGTGGTAAACGTCACCGATAACAAAGCATTAGGAATGTGCCCTACGATGCACTGCCCTGCATCCATCAACTTGAATTATACAGATGTTAAGTCTAATGTGCCTGTACTTTCACCGGCAACTACACCGTTCAAACTGAAACACATCAACGCGGCTTGGCGGTAGAAATTGTGTTTTTACTTCCCAGAACGGGTCCTTCACAGAGAGCTCTACTACTCTTATAACACCCAGACACATTTGTTTCATTACAATGTTTGTTCTCGCTGGAGATCGAACCCACGACCTACAGCGCAGAAGGCTGAGCTACCAACTGAGCCGTGAGGGCTGTCAAATAGGTCATGATTCAATATTTTATATTTTGTAGCGTCGTAAAGTGAATTTACATTTATATCATGAATCACTGTAGTCAGTCAACCATTCCGTTCCCAAAACGAACAAAGTTATAATTATTGCAATTTAGTAATCAAAATTCAAATTAAGGTTGTAATAGCCGCCAATATTTGCTATTCTGGTAACAGATCATGTCACCAGAGCATGGAAAGCTTGCCCCCGTACAGAGACATTATTTGAATATGAATCGAATAAGTATTATAAAAAAATAGTTTTTATGCATAAGAAACTTTATTTTCTCATAAAAAATTAAATAATAAAAAATACAGAGTTATCTTTTTCTTATGTTTTTGAATTTGCTCATCGACATCTGATGAATCTCGCTTGGGACTTAGTTATAGAAGCGTACACATTGTCCTGCAAACGATTTGCTTGTGTGAGCCTAGTAGTGGCCAAGTTTATCTTTATTTCTAGTGTTAACATTATGATTGTCGCTCGTTTTGGCTTCTGAAAAATAAACTGAACTGAAAAATATGTATGTTCTATTGCCCTCTTAAGCCAAACCAAAACCGGTTTTATTTGTCAGAATCACATCTATCGGAACGTTAAATATAATTTTCCGTGCCCCATTATCTTTCGTGACTAGGTTCTATAAAAACTAGTAATTTTATTCAATTGGTCGTCCAAACCGAAATAATAAAGATGCTTTTTTATGTGTTGAACGAAATTGTATACATTTTGAAATCACCTTATTTAAATAAACATATGTATGAAGGGATTTATTTCAAGGTAAACAACAAAAAAAATCCAAATGACTCGATAGACGGCGACTAATTGGTATGAAGTTTCTTTGGGTGTCTTGTGACAAACATACCGTTAGGTTAATTTCTGACATTTTGGGAAGCAACATAGATTTTTAATTTTAATTGTTTTTCTAGTGTTATTTTAAGTTATGTTCGGTGGTATTTTAACCAACATTACTTGAGGGCTTAGCACAAAGTGAAAGCATTTGGAATGAAAGTGTAATAAGTGACATCCTGATTTGACCGAAAATGTTTCGAATGTTTTGTAAAAAACCGACACAATTTTCTTCAAAACAAAATTAAATGACAGCCAACTTGACTATGGACTGACTTTACTATAAAGTATTTTATCTATATCACTTCTTCTTCTTCTCTCCGTTTATGGCTCCTGTCTGTCATTCGACAGACAATCTTGCCAGTGTCAAGTGATTTGATTTGTATTGAATAAATACTTTTTTGTCAAGTCAGTCTATAGTCAAGTCGGCCGTCATTTGTTTTGAAGAAAATGGTGGCGGTTTTCTTCAAAACATTGGATACATTTTCGGTCAAATCAGGATAACACAATACACTTTCATTCCAAATGTTTACACTTTGTGTTAAAACCTCAAGTAATGTTGGTTAAAATACCACCGAAATTACACAACACAGCTCAAAATAACACTAGAAAAACAAATAAAATGAAAAAGCTATGTTGCTTCCTAAAATGTCAGAAAATGAATCCCTATATCACTTGACTCTGGCAATATTGTCTGTCGAATGACGGACAGGTGCCATATACAAAGAAAAGAAAGAAAACAAACAAAAAAGTTAACTTTAAAAAAAGTTATTATTTGATTGGTCATCAATAAGTCAATTGAATTGTCGACGCTTCCTAATTCAACCATCTATGATAAATGTGGTGAGAATGTAACCGAATTTCTTTTTACTGTACCCCAAGTCTGAATTTTGTTTTTTTTTCTGTATAGTCAAGCCGTTTTTGTATGGACTGAGAACGCCTTCTCAGCACGCCTAAGCATCGAGCATCTTAGACTTGGGGTTATGGCATCAATTTCGTGAGTTAACTGCTCACGAGTCAATTGGCTTTGCCCCGAGCGCCATCCTCACGGTTGGCCTTTCAGCGGCTTTTCGTTGGCCATGACCAGCGATGGCTTAAATTATGGGTGGCCTCTAAAAATTGCGTTTTTTTAACGTTTGATTGAAAAAAAATCACTACTTAGAGAGGTATGAGTTACTTCTAGGTCACTTGCAACGGTCTGCAGATATCTCAACTGCTTCGTGCGTATTTTGTACATTTTGTAAATACTTGCATTCATTGTAACTTTCTTTGTATATAAACATTTTATTCTTCTATTTTACTAATGAATCAATAGTGTTACTGGAAATATTTTTCAGGCGGTAGGTAGCCAAATGTAGCACGTACACCGAACTGGATTTTCATTATAGGACCTATAAACAAAGAGAAAAACACGAAAACCCTCTACGGCGGAAACGTATCTTTTGGAAAGCACGAAATAGGCTCTCAACATTGTTCTTAGAATAAGCAAGCTGAAGTGGAAATATAAATACAGGGCAGGTAACATTTTTGTTGAAATGTAGGTAGGAAAAGTTAGTGACGATTACTGTTATTTCTAGTACTATTTCAACTAGCGCACACCTTGAAAATATTATGCTTAGGTCCAGTGTTGGTATGACTGACATCTTTTTTTTTATACAACTATCTGATGGAACAAGCAGATGGCCCACCTGAAGTTAAGTGGTGACCATCATCTATAGCAAAGCATTACCTCGTAAGTCATGCACGGTAGGAACGTGCCCTACGATGCACTGCCCTGCGTCCATCAACTTGAGGCATACAGATGTTAAGCCTCAAGTGCCTGTCATTACACCGGTATCCACACTCTTCAAACCGAAACACAGCAACGCTGCTATATTTTTTGTTATATTTATTTTGCCTTGTCTCAGAAATTGACCCGCAACACTTGTGTATTACATTTCTAAATATTGGCGTTAATTAGAACCGTCTTTACGATGTCGTTTAATTATAACTAGCGACCCGCCCCGGCTTCGCACGGTTATTGTGGGTTATCCCTAAGAGATTATGCTTGTATTAGGTATACCTTCCTCTTGAATCACTCTTTCTATAAAAAAAACCACATCAAAATCCGTTGCGCAGTTTTAAAGATTTAAGCATACTCGTACATAGGGATATAGGGACAGAGAAAGCGACTTTGTTTTATACTATGTAGTGAAGAAGCAGAAATAATTAAACTTCCGGAAAAGTATATAACATAACTTATCAAAGAAAGACTATCTTGTTTTTGTTTTTTTCATTATATTTTCTAATTTGAAATCTTGCCAAAACCTTTTTTGGTTTTTGTATTGTATCGTAGAATATTATTTTTAATACCGACTGCTTGTAAAAACTTGGCACATGATACTGTACGAAAATTGACTTTTTATTAAGAAAATGCTAACACTATCAGACGTTCCTATAGGGCGTGACTTGCAAAGAAGTGCTTTGCAAATAAGTGATGGTAACCACTTAAGAGGCTGACAACCGCAAAACAACTTCTCACTCGCACGTTTCAAAACTTTTGAAGACAAGAATTACTGAATGTAATTATAAAAAATCGCAAACTACAATGTTACTTTCACATTTACATTAAGTAGGACGAGATAGGATGAAACTTACGACATTATATTGTAAACTACACGATTTTATTTTATTTTTATACTATGATAAACCATTTTTGTAAGTATTGCGGTACAACTTTATTATTTGATCGTCCAGTTCTTCCTTATAGGTTTTATTTATTCACAAATATTCTTGACTAAGGGTAGAACCAGGACTAGGGACCACTCTAGGAAATTATTTGCGAAACTTTAGTTATGAGTCGGGCCGACGAAATCTAGGTCGTTCAAAACTGCGATGGGTCGACGACATCGTAAAGGACAAAAGACGGACAAAACAGATGAGGCTGACAGAAAATAAGGATAGTCTTTATATTAATATTTTGGGTATACCACACTATGTGCGCAAAATGTGGATATGTGCCAAAAGTAAAGTCTGGACGTACCTCTGACTACCCCCCTTACAATTCCTCAAAGAATCTGGAGTTAGTACTTGGCATTACGATATGTGAGAGGATATCTACCGTGCCTGGGGATCAAAGTCGTGAAGCTGTTTCAGTTTCAGTTTTTTGCGAAAGCTATAAAAAAATATGCTAATTGAGTGATATGCTTAGTTTCGCACGCCTTGACCATAATTTTTGCAAGCATCCGTAAAAAAGAAAGAATTCTGCAAAAACTGAAGAAAAGCTTTACAACAACTTCAAATTTCAATTATTCTTATTTATTTTTAGTAATCCGTGGGTAACGTAGTGGGTTGTACTCACACAATCCCTAGTACCATTATGTTAGTAAAATAACAATGTTTGTTATTCCTATTATAGTAAATGTATAATAAAGTATGTACACAGTTATACAACAAAATATTTTTATTCTTATTCTTAAATAAAGCTGCTGCTTTTGTAGCTGACTGTACTTATAAAAAGCGTGTGGCGTTGTATAAAAGTGTCCAGTGAGCCTATTTAATTTGGTATTGGCTATTTGAGAAGCAGTAGACATTGCGTACCAAAACGAAACAGCCCGAAAGGGCTTATAACCAAGTCTCATTTGCGATTCTATTTCTACAGTTGAAAGAGAATATTTCAGCGAGAGGCAAACGCAAATTATGCTAATAACGCTTTAAAAAGTTACTCTTGACTTGGCTATCGTACGAATTTGTATACGCTGTTGAATTGAATAGAATAGAACAGAAAATATATTTTTTCGTCACAAAAATCTTAACCTAGAATACAAACACCACGCCTTTTTCGGCCGCCAATCAGCGTTGCTGTGTTTCGGATTGAACTAACACAATAAAAAATAATGTAAATAAAATACCATTCTGGAATTTAGTAAAAGTCTCTTACCTTTCCCTTTTATTTTAAGAAAATTAAAAGAGTAATGAAAGCAGTATAACGTAGTAATACATTTTTGGAGAAACCCCAAAATAAAGCTGTTTTTTTTTTTAATTAAGTCGATGAGCAATAAGTGAATGGATAACGTATGCTAAATCATTTAAAGTAAAATGACCTAGTGGCCAACTTAAAGTGTAAAATTTTCGGCAAAATCCCAAAGATAAAGCTGTTTTTTAAATTAATTCGATGAGCTATAAGTAAATGGAACGTGTGTCGAATTTGTGATTCCACACATGGCTACACCGAATGGCAATTTTCCACTCAGTTCACATCCATGGCTTAGTGAAGCTACGTTCTAACTGGTGGGTCACTGGAAAGGTCTTTTTTCCTCTGTTTTTTTTTAAAAGATTGCAATACGTTGTTCCAAACAAGTTTCCACTGGAAAAATATAAATAAACTATTTTAGGTAGACTTGTTCGGCACAAAATTATATTTCGCTTCCTTTTAATATCCGCTAGAACTTGGCTGTTTGCGATTTTTCAGAAAAATGTGAAAACGAGGCTTCGGTTTAATAACTCAAAAATGTTAAACATGACAATGTGTGAGCGGAATATTAGCCACACGATTGCCAGCGTCAGTATATTAAATTTGCAACCATAATTTCAGTCTTTGTGGTCTCTCCCAGAGTGGGAAGCATGCGTAAATATTTTCTCCCATAAAAAAAGAAAAATCAAATCAAATCATATAATGTTCGTGATTCTGGGTTTTACAAAAAATTAAGATGGTTGGTGTGTACTTTCGAATCTGCAGATCCTGCTGCTTAGCATACAAATATTAATATAGACAATTAATACAGAATTAGTAGAATGATAAAAAATAATAATAAATAACACGGTCAAAATAAAGATGTCCATTAGAAAAACAGATTAAAATAGAACGTATTACAGGGAGAATCTAGGATATGATCATCGATCCCGTTCTGTCTCAGTCCTTTGTTTTGCGCGTGCGCTAACGTTAATTAATAATAAATTATGATAACAAATATATACAAGCTACATTTTAGCCTGGTAGGTATTGAACTTTTGTATGAAACAGCTGTTTTTTTTCGCGTTCACAGTGTTGGTTCCTTAGAAAAAGTTGTTCATATTGATGGGTACTTTAGCCCCCTGAAGTTTATATACACAACTTATGGAACACCTTGTATAAGTGGACTTTTCACCATCTAGCCCCAAACTAAGCAAAGCTTGTAATATGGGAATTAGATAGCCAATATATATTTATTTATTATGTATTTTTTATAAAACTAGCTGATCCTGATAGAACAAGCAGGTGGCCCGCCTGATGTTAAGTGACAAAAATAACAAAGCATTGTCTCGTAAGTCACGCATGATAGGAACGTGCCCTACGATGCACTGCCCTGCGTCCATCATCTTGAAGTAAACAGATGTTAAGCCTTTAATTTATCTATGTTCATCACAAAAATGTTTTTAGAGCTTTTTTCTTTAGAGCACTGGTGGCTCCGACTTCCGATCCTAAGGTCGTGCGTTCAAAACCGGTCGTGCACCAATGAGTTTTTCTTTTCAAAAATGTATGTGCACAGTGCCAGTACTCTCAAACAGTGAAGGAAAACATCGTGAGTAAACCAGCATGGAATAGAACCTAAAAAGTTCTATAACATGATTGTGTCAAGTGCTCGAAAGGAGCCTCTTGAAGCGCACTTAAAATCCTTTCACCACACACTGTTTCGAAAGAAACTAGTGCCACGACAAGAAGAAGAAGATAAAAATGTTTATTCTCGGTGGGAATCGAACCCACGGCCTACAGTGCAGAAAGCAGAGCTGAGCTGTGAGGGCCGTACCAAAGAGCACTAAAGTTGTTTAAAAACAAAAACAAGTGAATTCTGTCGAATTTTGTCATTTCGTTTTATCGCGCTGGTTTAGTAGTAGCTTATAAACATCTTCAGAGCTTCTAAGATAGCGGAGTCGTTTCTGAAGATCTTTCATTATTATCAGTGACGTTATTTCTTATACAATCTGAGGAACTTTTAATCAAGTGAGACGATGCCTTGAAGTCAGTCCAATACAGAGACTTTTTCTCATTTAGCACGTAATGGGGTGTTTATTTTCGTCAGTATTTTTGGTGTAATGTAGCCTATCTAAATTCCGATTCAATGATGAGAAAATGCGATCATTAATCCGACTTTAAGGCGAAGATAACTGCTAATGTACCTACCTCACGCTAGCACAGTTGTCAGCTCCCTAAACTGGTTATTTTTTGTAATGCTGAAAGAAATCGCTATATGAAAAAAATTCTTCCCATCTTTATTTGAAACAGACTTCAATAAACCTTAATAACTTTACTGCACTGCTGTAAAAATGGAAAGTCCTTGTGTGCCCTACAATCTTGTAAATTGGTTTGCGTGTGAGACGTGACGTGTGGTGAAGTTCAAAACCTTGAGTTTCGAAAGTTCAACTGTATGGGCACTAACAAAATGTTCTATTACAAATGTTTGTATGTAGTTATTTTATTTTACTTTATTAGGAACAACGAACACTGTGATTATGTAAGTAAGCATTTTTTTTTAATACAACTAGCTGATGGAACAAGAAGATGATCCACATTATGTTAAGTGGTAACCATCACCTATAACAAAGCATTGCCTCGTAAGTCACGCACGAACATGCACGATGCACTGCCCTGCGTCCATCAACTTGAGGCATACAGATGTTAAGCCTCGTGTGCCTGTAATTACACCGGCAACCACACTCTTCAAACCGAAACAAAGCAACGCCTTCCCCGGACGAGCCCTTCACAAATAGCTGTACAACTCTTAAAATAAGCATAATAATACTAGTACCATTATGCTCACTTAAATCTGATATTGTATCTCACATGTGAGTAAATGTACAACTATACGTAATTCATAGATTATATTACTTCTTGTGGATTACATTATATTTTTCCTCTAAAAGTGCTTATAGTATTGTTTGTGATATTTATAGAAATAATGTGACACAGATTTGAGGAAAATCTCAAACTTAATCACTTGAATCTTTGAATTGAATCTAGAACATCAAAGTATATATTTTCTTTTCTCGTGAAGTATTTTCTAAGAAAACTGCTTTTGTATTTTTTTGCTGGACCAAGCCACAATAAGAGAATCGCGTTATGAGAAATAAACCGGGCAAGTGCGAGCCGGTCGCGCACTTTATTTGATAATTAGGTATATCTGGCTAATGTGCCCTGGGATTGCATTCCGAAGCCTGTATATATTTTGTTTTTGTTATTCTGTATGTTATTTTCTTTCCATATTTTTATAGAAGCCAAAAGGTATTTATTCAATTGAATCACAAGGGTCACTTTGAAACGTCTTAAAGCTAGATGAATCTAGGTGTCAGTTCCACGCGACCAAAGCCTAGAAGAACAGGCAACAAACTTACGGCTTGGTTCCTACCGCTCTTTTGTATGATCCTTGTTACAATATAATTCAATAACGAATCTTCAGTGTGGTACAAATCGAATTTAATACTGCGTTTACATTTAGACATTCACGCTGCCATTCGCGTGGACGGAAATGTTGCCGTCCCATTCTCGCATTGCTCAAGTCCCTGCGCCTGTCTCTGCATGTCTCTGCACATTTCCACGGACATGAGCTGAGTGTAAACGGGGTATTATGAACCGTAGGCATAACAATCTGACGTGTAGCGTTACTCAGGGACGGTAAAACCGGCCTTGTAAGATTTTCTTTTATGCTAGATGCAAGATTTGGTGCCTTAAGTTAAACTTGTTGTCATGGTACCATCACTCAGAGCGCCGGTAGTCTAGTGGTAGCGGCCCTGCCTTCCGATCCTTAGGTCGTGGTATCAAAATCTGTCGTGAACCAATAAGTTTTTATGCACAAAAAATTATGTGCACAGTGGCAGTACTCTCAAACGGTGAAGGAAAACATCGTGAGGAAACAGGCATATCGCAGAAATATGTGCACAATACCAGTACTCTGAAACGGTGAAGGAAAACCTCGTGAGTGAACCGGCATAATTATCTTAGAACCTAAAACGTTCTAAAACATGTGTCAAGTGCTCGTAAGGAACATTCTTGAAGCGCACTTAAAATCCTTTCACCACACTGTTTTGAAAGAACTAGTGACACGACAAGAACAAGTCACTTGTCAGAGTTATTAGTTGTCGAATTGTGTACAACACATTCACGTGCATTACTCAATTTCCCATGGGCTGTTTTATGCATCAGTGGATATGTATCCTTACATTTTATATCACTGCCTGACAAGTGAACTTTAGGTCTTCCAGAATTAAATATTTTTTTATATAAAACATTATTTTGATACTTGTTTTCTAATATAATTGATTTCATGTATATGTATGATGTGTATATATATAATATCTCTCCTAAATAGGATATGAGACCCCTGGGTCAGGGTTTTGATGGAGTAGACTTGCCCAGCACCTATAATATTTAAAGAGTAGTAGAGCTCTTTGTGAAGGGATCGTCCGAGGAAGTACCTACCACCACGCTTTTTTCTGCCGCCAAGCAACGTTGCTGTGTTTCGGTTTGAAGACTGTGGTTGCCGGTGTAATTATATGCACATGAGGCTTAACATCTGTATGCCTCAAGTTGATGGACGCAGGGCAGTGCATCGTAGGGCACGTTCCTATCGTGCGTGACTCACGAGGTAATGCTTTTTTAAAGGTGATGGTTACCACTTAACATCAGGTGGGCCATCTGATTGTTCCATTAGCTAGTTGTATGATAAAAAAAAAAGTATCCTCACAGCTTAGTCGGCCTAATCCGGCAAAGTCTTTAGGATGGAAAGGCGCCATTAAACCACCAGTGTTATTAATGTTGTTGTACTAAAAATTAAATTAAATTAATTTATTTATTAATTCAGAAAATTTTGGTTCATATTTTGTTAGTAAACGGACAGGCTAACTGATTTGCTATGTTAGTATTTCTAAAAATAGGATAAGAGTAAGTGACGGCACAAAATTAATTATACGGAGTAAATTTCGTGGCTTTCACTCGGTACCCGACCCCAGAGACTATATACCTATACTTATAATAATAACCCACGCCAAGATACAATGCACGTAGAATCTAACCAGTAAGCAAATTAGCTCTTCGTATAATCTCCTACTAATTTGGTTACTGATATAACCAATTAAGACGCATACAGCCGTCAAACAAATTTATATTGATACATTTTTTAAATAAAAAATCCCTGAATGTAGTATGATAAATAGCTATTTTATAATTTGAAAATTAATGTATGTAAGGCACTAAAAAGGTATTACCTAGATATTTACAAAGAAATAATTGAGTTATATTATTGTCTCTAACTATGTGAAAAAAATGTGGTCCAGACAACCTGACGTCAGAATGTCTGACCACTTTCATTTTATGTTTTTTCACTGTTTATCGAGGTACTAGATACTTAATCTTATTTAGGTAAAAATAGTATCAAGAAGGTATGTAATTTGATAGTTACAAACATAAAATATCGCACTCGGTCCAATGGATCTGACTTTAGCCCAAAATCGGTGCTCTAAAAATACAAGCTATATAAAACTTTACCTATCAAAAAAATTTTTTCACTGGCTTCCTTAATCAAACTTTTAGGCGGGATAAAGAGTATCTACTGTATCTGAAATTTTAATTCTAAATTTGTAACACATTTTAGTCACGTACATCAATCACTAAAATTAAAACCTCGGCGCCTCTCGTCGAGAAACAAGATCAAGTTGCGTCACTGTGACTCAGCGTGTTCCGTACAAGTGAAAATATATTATTATAAAAGAATTTTTTTTTGTTGATGACATTAATTTGCTAATCAATTTGGTAAGTTCTCGACCAAGTGTTGGCGGAACTTATGAAGGTTAATCGAGAAAATATCAATATTTTTAATTGATCGAGTGAGCGAAGCGAACGAAGATCTTAGTTTCAACTTGGGCTATTTGGCATTTTATGTATGTATGTATGTATGTTTGTCTGGCGATAACTTTAGAACCGTTGATCCGATCTGCATGAAATTTGATATGTCGATATCTTGTACTTGAGAAATTTACTGGTAAGTATATGAGTAAAATCGGATGAAGGGTTTTTGAGATATGGGGTTTTATAAGAGGGCAAAAATAAAAAAAGTTACATAAAAAAATCAAGTTACATGTCATATGAAAGGGCTTTGTTTGGACAATCCAAAACAAATTTTTACTTTTTTTTGGGACGCTAGGTTTTTGAGATAACACAAAAAAAGTTAAATTAAGATAACCAGCGATCCAAGAGCTCCCATCTGTAAGAGTTTCGTTGACATCAAGGTGTTTGTACTGGTCGGCCAGTTACTTTGCTTTTTCTTATTTTTTTTTCTTGAAATCAATTAAGGAGGTACTATGTTCTCATAAAATGGTGACGACGATCAGGTCTGATGACGGAGCCAAGGTCTGTTCAACGGAACTCTTCAATAAATAGGCCAATAGAGTTGAAACTTGGTTACCATACCAAGTTAGTAGGCGGTAGTCAGAAAAAAGTCTAAAGATAATGTTTGAACTTGCCTCTGACTACTACCTACTCAAAGTTTTGATGCGCTCGTCGGGTCGCATCACGAGATCTCAATTCGGGGCGAACTACTAGTACTATTTAGAGATCTACAGAGCCTTGGGACAGGGGAGTTACTACCCAGGACAGTGGTGCGCAGTGGAGGAACAAGCGGAGTGATTGGATAGCGAGGCATTCTACACGGGACTCTAAATTGAAACATATGTAATAATAGTTGGGAGCAAGTTATTCATTATATTTTTTATATATTATTATATGACGTGCATACATCATATATAAAAATAAAAGAGTACAAAAAAGGTCCTTAATGCTAGAGGTAGGATTATACAAAAGGTATTATAATATTAATTAATATTGTGGCTACAGCCAGTGTCTTGTGTTCTTAAACGGTGAAGGAAAACATCGTGAGGAAACCAGTTAGTACTCTAAAAGCGGCGATGGGCTTGCAACCTGTCACGTATGGAATACCAACTACTGCAAAATGTGGGTAGTACTTGGTACTAAGAAATCTGAGGGGATATCTACCGTGCCTGGGGATTGAAGTCGTGAAGCTGTTTCAGTTTTTTTCCAGTGTCTTGGGGACGCTTCCGATGGGCACTGATTTGGATCAGTTGAGCTATCTCTAGATTACTTATTTAATATTTATTTCCAAAAAAGACCTCGTACATTAAGTACCGAGATTGTTCGAAACAGTCTGCAGATAGCTCAACTGTTTTATATGTATTAAGTCCATTTTGTAAATACTAGTATTCATTGAAATTTTATTATTTTTTAAAGTTATATCAACCACAAGGATCACTTTGTAGACTTGAATCGTGTATATAATTGTTTTTTTGGAAACAAAACACCACTTTCTAACCTATTTAAAATACAAGCAGATAATTCGTAGCAGGTTGTTGTAATAATAATCGTATTACACCATTTATGCATTAATTTCTATGGTGATTCAAAAAAGCTTATGATTATAAATCGTTGAACCCCCGTTATTATAAAACAAGGTGGCTCAGTTGGTAGTAAATAAATATTAAATAAATATTGGTGGACATTGCAACAGCACTATCTCACCCCAAACTAAGCCAAAGCTTGTGATATGGGAACCAGATAGCTGATATACTACATAAATACATTTTTTTTGTAAATACATACTTATAATATTATATAACACCCTGACATAGAACAAACATCTATGATCATCACACAAATGTTTGTTCTCGGTGGGTGTCGAACCCAAGGCCTACGGCGCAGAAGGCAGAGCTACTACCAACTGAGCTGTGAAGGCTGTCAAGCTCTGCCTTCTGCGCTGTAGGCCGTGGGTTCAATCCCCACCAAGAATAAACATTTGAGCTATGAACATAAATGTTTGTTCTCTGTCTGGGAGTATATTATATTATAAGTATATAAGTATTTAAAAAAAATATAACTATTATATCAGCTATCTGGTTCCCAAAGTTCAAGCTTCGCTTACTTTCAAAGTCAAAGTCAAAGTCAATAGGTATTTATTCAATAAAATCACAAGGATCACTTTGAAACGTCTTAAAGCTAGGTGACTCTAGGTGCCAGTTCCACGCGACCAAAGCCTAGAAGAACAGGCAACAAACTTACGGCTTGGTTCCTACCGTTCTTTTGTATGATCCTTTTACAATGTAATATAATATATTATTGAAGTTAAGTGAGGCGTAGGCATACAGAAAAAGGTAAACATAATCAAATTTATAAGACAGCACACGCTACGCTTCAAAGTAATAATACCTAATGCATAAAATTAAATACAATCTATTAAATCAGAGAAAAATAAAACACACAATAGTAGGTACAGTACAGACATTGCAGACATGTTAGCTGCCGATGGGCAGAGCGACCGGGACATCGGGCCACGCACTTTTATCATCAATATAGCTATCTAAAGTATAATAAGCTTTACTTATTAGATTATTCTTAATGTATGACTTAAATTTTCTAATAGGAAGCCCAGTGGCACTTTCTGGAAGTTTATTATAGAAGCGTATACCGTTCCCCATAAACGAGCCATTTACCTTTTGGAGTCGAAATTTAGGAATACATAATTTGTTTTTATTTCTAGTGTTAACGTTATGTGCATCACTCTTTTTCTTAAAGTTATCTATGTGTTTATGAGTGTCTAATAGATTTTCATAAATATACTGTGAAATTACTGTGAGAATATTAATTTCTTTAAATCGCTCCCTCAATGATTCGCGTGGTTTCATTTTATAAATGGCACGTATCGCCCGTTTTTGATGTACAAATATACTTTGTATATCAGCAGCTTTCCCCCAGAGCAATATACCATAAGACATTACACTATGAAAGTAGCTAAAATATACTAGCCTAGCTGTAGCTTCATCTGTAAGCCATCTTATTGTGCGAACTGCGTATGCAGCCGAACTCAGTCTACCAGCAAGTGATTTGATATGTGGACCCCACTGCAATTTTGCATCAATATTAAGTCCTAAAAAAATAGTAGAATTGACAAGGGTAAGTGATTCTCCATTTAATTCAATATTGGTTAGACGCTGAACCACATTTGGCAAAGTAAATTTAATGCATTTCGTTTTCCCGGCATTGAGCAAAAGATTATTAACAGTAAACCAGTTAAGTACTTGCGACAGAGATGCATTAACGTCATCGAAGTTAGTCTTCAATCTGTCGACTTTAAATATTAAAGAGGTATCGTCAGCAAATAGAACTATTTCACATAAATCCTTTACAAAAGGTGGAAGGTCATTTACATATACTAGAAATAAAAAGGGACCCAATATGGAACCTTGAGGTACCCCTATATCAATGACCGACCCAGACGACCTCTTACCGCCAACATCAACTTTTTGCACTCTATTGGTTAAATATGACTGTATAAGACCAATTGCCTGGTTTATGATGCCGTAATGTTTAAGTTTAGATATTAAGGTGGCATGACTTACACAGTCAAAAGCTTTGGACAGATCGCAGAATACCCCAATCGCATCTTGTGAGTGTTCCCAAGCATCATAAATGTGCTTCAGGAGCGTCGAACCGGCATCTGTCGTTGATCGACCTTTAGTAAATCCAAATTGATGACTATGAAGTATGCCGTTGACGTTGAAATGTGATAATAACTAAGTAAGAACAATTTTTTCAAAAATTTTACTTAACGAAGGCAGTACCGAAATAGGCCTGTAGTTCGCAGGATCTTGTTCATTTCCAGACTTGTACAGGGGAATGAGTTTACTGTGTTTCATTAAATCAGGGAAAACGCCCTCATCTACACATCTATTAAAAATGTATGCTAGACATGGTGCAATATCAGTTATAATAGCGCTTAAAACTTTTGTGGACATTCCCCATAGATCTTCAGTATTTTTAATATTTAAGGATTTAAAAGTTTTCACAATATTATCAGCATTAATATATTTAAAACTGAAGATATCATTACATTTTTTAACGCTAGACTCTAATAGTGTTGTCGCTTCAGCAGCTGAGGAATTTAGGGATGAAGTCACAAGTTTAAGTATACTGGAGAAAAAACTATCAAACGCGTTGGCGACTTCAATATTTTTAGTAAAAACATTATTGTTTACTTTTAAATTTATCTGTTTATTACCGATCTTTGATTTGCCTGTTTCGTTATTAACTACCTTCCAAGTGGCTTTAATTTTATTTGTCGATTTTTCAATTTTATTTCTTATATGCAATGATTTTGCCGCATAACATACTTTTTTGAAAATTTTAGAGTAGGTTTTAGTGTGTAGAATAAACGTTGGGTCATTCAGCATTGACTCCCTAGCAGCGTATAGGTCATATAATTTATTCCTACTTTTGTAAATACCTGGAGTTGCCCAGTCAGCGAACTTGACACTTACACTAGCTTTACAAGTTTTAAGTTGAAAAGTATCATTATGTTCTTCATTTATTAAATTTGTCAATTTTATATAAAGATCATTTGGGTCATTCAAATATGGTAAAAGGGACACTTTCAGTTCAACATTGTTCTGAAACTTTTTAGTACGGCTATCTGTGATAAGCCGATAGGTGAAGACCTCGTCTAGATAGTGCTGTGCTGTGCTTTGGGGCTAGATAGTGCTGTGGGGAAAGTTCGCCGGTATTTATTTAATACTAGCGGCCTGTCCCAGCTTCGCATGGGTGGTCATAAATTTTTTGAACATTTTAGGATAAACTTAGACCGTGGGTTCGAGCCTCGTGTCTACTTATTTCATACGCCCTTCTCCTTGAGTGTCGCACCCCGTGCGTGACCCGTGGACCCGTTAACATTTTTAATTTCGTCATATCTTTTGAATGGAATGTCCGATTTGAAAAATTTAAGAAGTAATCTATAGGTATTGAAACCGTCTTAATTATAAAATGATTTATTTGTATAAGGATTAATACCAAGGTATAAATAAAGACCCTTTTCTAGCGGCGGCATTTCAATTAATTTTTTATAATAAAAGAACACTTATTGTGACATAACTATAATAGTTAGACATATAGAAGTACTACCACCACGCCTTTTTCTGCCGCCAAGCAGCAACGCTGTGTTTCGGTTTGAAGAGTGTGGTTGCCGGTGTAATTACAGGCACATGAGGCTTAACATCTGTATGTCTCAAGCTGATGGACGCAGGGCAGTGCATCGTAGGGCACGTTCCTATCGTGCGTGACTTACGTGGCAATGCTTCGTTATAGGTGATGGTTACCACTTAACATCAGGCGGGCCATCTGCTTGTTCCATCAGCTGGTTATATAAAAAAAAAAAAAACATATGCTGTCGCGACATTTTTTGTAGATGATGACGTGTTCTACAAAATCGTAGTACATTATTTTGTTCTATCATCAATAGTTTTCGCAGCGCACGCGATGTAAGGTTTTCTTTTTCCACCTTGGGTTACATTATTAGAGTTTTAGTAAGGATCCCTGATTTTTTTGAAAATATAATATAGCCTATGTTACTCAGGGATAATGTAGCATTCTAATGGTGAAAGAATTTTTGAAATCGGACCAGTAGTTTTTGAGCCTATTCGTTACATACAAAAATACAAAAATACAAATCTTACCTCTTTATAATATTAGTGTAGAAGTGTAGATGTAGATATATAAATAAATGAATTATGAGCGTTACCAAAGCTTAGCCCTGTCTCTGTTTGTCATTATCTATTGGTAAGAGATGGCATAGCTAAAACACTATATTTTAATAGAATTTTATAAGGAAAGCCGTTTGACCACGGGCCCCTAAAATACGGGTTTTAACCGCAAGAGGGTGTTAAATGCCAGGGCGCGTTCGGTCAAAATTAATGGTTGTCAGGCATTTTTCTTGGAAGTCATTTTGTCAATACATTAACGGCACAAAGCTTGTCAGTAACTGGAGAGATTAGTACTCTGCTACAAAACATAGATCTTATTCATTTAGTAATAAGAGCGCTGGGGGTCTAGTGGGAAAGCGCCTTCTGATCGTGTGTTCGTGGGCTCGAATTCAGTCGGGCAACATAGGATTTTCCTCTTTGAAAAGTTTATGTGCAAAATGTTCTTCAAAGGTGAAGGAAAACATAATGAGGAAACCAGTTAGTATTCTAGCAGCGATGATGGGCTTGCAACCTGTTACGTATGGAATTCCAACTATTGCAAAATGTGGGTACCTGTGATTTTGAATAAATGAGTTGTCAAGTGTATCGGAGTTGGTCGGTTGACTCAGTCTAACGAGAGCGCTTGAGTTAGATAGATGCCCCGAAACACGTGACTGTTACAATATGAAGTGTGGTTTCATTACATCTAGTCAATATATATATAGACCTGAATATCGATACACAACAGTACCTATGTGCCAAAATGTAATATTTGGATGTGACTTTCCTCTAATTGACCCCTAGATATTTTTTTTACAATGTTATGTAAAATTTTGACTTTCTTAAGTGCATATATAACGTGCCTATGAGAAATAAATTAACTAACCTGAGACATCCTGTTAAAGGTGATGGTTACCACTTAACATCAGGTGGGCCATCTGCTTGTTCCATCAGCTAGTTGTATAAAAAACTGAAACAATCTTAAGTTGGTATTTGGTACTAAGAGATCTAAGGGAACATCTACCGTACCTTGGGTTCAAAGTCGTGACGCAGTTCCAGGTTGTTTTTTCTTCCATTCATTTAGGTAAGTACCTGTTCTTTACTTTCATTTATCATTTACAGAGTCTGATTGAATTTGCAGCATAAAAAAAGAAAAATGGTTTTCAATCACGAATAGGGTTGCCAGATGGTAAAATTGTAACGGATGATGAAATAATAAAAGTGCCTGAGTAGATTAGATTTAGGGAATCATTTACGAAAAATTGCAAAACGAACGAAGTGCCAAACGGAAATTGAAGACGGAGCGGAAAAAATAAAAATAAATCATCCTGACTGGAACAGTAAAACAAACCCAATATTATAGTAAAATACCTTCAAAAAAAGTATAACCCAATTCTCGTCATTTTCGATTTAAAAATCATGTGTTTATTTTGTAAAAGTAATAAATAAGTAAAAAAGGACCACCAAACCTATTCATGTCGCTAAGTATGTAACTATTTCAGTTTGAAGGGTGTGGTTGCCTGTGGAATTACAGGTACATGAGACTTAACATCTGTATTCCTCAAGTTGATGGACGCAGGGCAGCGCTCCGTAAGGCACGCTGCTATCGTGCGTGATTTGCGAGGTAATGCTTGTTTAGGTGATGGTTACCACTTACCATCAGGACATTTGCTTGTTCCATCAGCTTGTTACTAAAAAAAAATACAATAAAAAATACAAAAAAAAACATAAGAGTTTCAATCCTCTTCCCGGATTTTTTAGAATTCATGCGACCCACGCGATCACACGCCACACGTTTTGAACGGTTTTGGTGGTACCCTACCACCAAAACCATTAGATAGATAAAATAGATAGAATACTCTTCATTGTACACCAAAAGAACATAACATTATTTAACTTATCTAGAACTATAGCGAAGTATTACGATATCGATCAGACCAAGCACTGGAATATTTTAACGTGTGCAAAATTTGAATACTTCTCTACGAAATTCTCATACAAAAGTAAAATTAATATTGTCTCAGAAATTTGCAACAACCCTGATAATGTGTACGTGACCTTGGTACATACGCTATTTGTGTTTACTAATTGGTGGCAGTTCTGGTACCTTTTTTATCTAAAGTTCACAATTAAAGGTCAAAAACCAGCGGTAAATAGCTGCGTCATGTTGTGTTAGTTTTATTTTAGAGGAAAGTTTAAGAACGATTTCATGAATTAACTTAAAAATTTCAAAAGTAAAAGACTTTTACAAAAGACAATACACTAGTTGTTCGTCATGACGTCATGAGTGTAGAATACCCTGCTTCCGGGGTTATGGGGGTTATGTTACACGTAGTATAATAATTATAAATATACATAAAAAAACAATGTGTGATGTGATTTTATTGACTAAATACTATTGGGATTTGAATAACGCCGTTAAGTAATCATCATCATCATCATCAACCTATGTTAGTTCACTGCTGGACGTAGGTATCTCCCGAGACTTTTGAGCGTTTAAGTAATAAAGTGTCAAAGGTATTTTCGAAAATTATTAATAAATAAATAAATAAATATTGGAGGACTATCCACACAGCACTATCTAGCCCCAAACTAAGCCAAAGCTTGTAATATGGGAACCAGATAGCTGATATAATACATATATACTTTTTTTTTGTAAATACTTACTCATAATATTCTATAACACCCAGACAGAGAACAAACATCTATGTTCACCACACAAATGTTTGTTCTCGGTGGGGATCGAACCCACGGCCTACGGCGCAGAAGGCAGAGCTACTACCAACTGAGCTGTGAAGGCTGTGAATTGAGTAGGTATTCTAAACAAACGGGTAAAAAAAACTTTTAAATCCCTTAAACAATGAAGGTTCGACTGAATTAAGTTTAATTTGTAAGAATTCAATGAATGAAACTGTTGACGTGGAAAGGACTTTTCGACGAAAGTTAGATTCGACTACACAGTTCTGAAATTTCCCAAATCCTCAAGGATTAAAAGCCAACGCTTTGCAAAGAGGATTCTACGCCCAATGTACACTTTTTTGAGCTGATGTCAAAGTAAAAAGTATTTATTCAGTTGAATCACAAGGATCACTTTGAAATGTCGTGAAGCTAGGTGAATCTAGATGCCAGTTCCACACGACCAAGCCTAGAACAGGCGACAAACTTAAGGCTTGGTTCCTACCGGACTTTTGTTTGATCCTTTTTAGAGTAGTAGTAACTTTTTTAGAGTAGTAGAGCTCTTTGTGAAGAGCTCGTCCGGGGAAGTACTACCACCACACCTTTTTCTGCCGCCAAGCAGCAATGCTGTGTTTCGGTTTGAAGAGTGTGGTTGCCGGTGTAATTACAGGCACATGAGGCTTAACATCTGTATGCCTCAAGCTGATGGACGCAGGGCAGCGCATCGTAGGGCACGTTCCTATCGTGCGTGACTTACGAGGCAATGCTTTGTTATAGGTGATGGTTACCACTTAACATCAGGTGGGCCATCTGCTTGTTCCATTAGCTGGTTGTATAATAAAAAAAAAACCTTTTTGATAATGATGATTTTCTTGTTCTTTCAAAACAGTGAGGTAAAGGGATTTTAAGTTCGCCTCAAAGAGGCTTCTTTCCAGCAAATGACAGTCATGTTTTTGAACTTTTTAGGTTCCACGACATGCTGATTTCTTCACGATGTTTTCCCTCACCGTTTGCGAGTACTAAGCTGATGATAAAAATCTCTTCTCCTGTCGTGCCACTAGTTTCTTTCGAAACAGTGGGGTGAAAGGATTTAAAGTGTGCCTCAAGAGGCTCCTTTCGAGCACTTGACACATGTTATAGAACTTTTTAGGTTCTACGACATGCCGGTTTCAGTACTGGCATTGTGCACATACATTTTTGAACAGAAAAACTCATTGGTGCACGACCGGTTTCGAACCCACGACCTTGGTCTCGGAAGGCGAAGGCGGGGCCGCTACCACTAGACCACCAGTGCTCTATGATGATAAAAATGAATCATCACGAGACAAACAGACGTACAACCTAGGGCCGGGTCCTTAAAAAGGCTTTAAAATAACAAGGCACTTAGCCAAGCTTGCTGAGTTATTACGTTCCGGAGGCTACGACAAAAGCCATAAAATAGGTCATTCCTCAGGCCTCCTCCAGCTGAAGCTGTTAATAAACTAGGATTTTCGTTTTTAAACTACCTAAGTAATAAAACTCAAAAGTTATAATTCTAAAGTCTTTTTTTTATCAAGTTAGGTCCTATAATTATTGTTACTGTTAGCAAGTTTTACTGTATCTTTCTTTTTAATTGTTTTGAATTAAATAGATGACTAACGATATTGGTGACTCATACAATAATAAAGAAATTATAATAAAGTTTATGAAATCTTACACAGTTAAGGGGGATAATTTAAACTATGGTATAATGCTCCTTGAAATGTCATTTAAATCATAGACAACTGCCAAGCAGCTTCTCGTAAGAAAATTTCTATTATAGATACTTATAGATAATAATATATTGAAGAAATTGCAAGCAACAATCATTAAGAGAATAACATTACAAAAGATAATAAAAAGTAAAATTTTAGGCCAAACAAGTTTTTCTACCAAAAAATTGTTGTGGATTTTTCTTTAAACAATTCATAAAAGTGACAGACAGACAAGTAATTTTTTTTTCTAAAAATAGGGCTTTTATTTAAATTTTCAATTTGCAAGGGTGACATTATAAGCGAACGCTGTATTAGATACCAGGGGCCTAATCACGTACGAATTTTACGTTAGACGTGTAAATGTATCGTAACCCTAACACCAACAGAACAAAGTCGAATATCACTAGGACACTTTAACGCCACAAAATGTCGAAAGACTGAAGATAAATATAATACCTACGTTTCCTTACAGATAGCCAAATTGTGTGCCATGCTGCACTCAAAGATTGAAGCTGAACATAGCTGAACAGTTAAATAGAACAATTTCTAGCGCACTCAGCCAGCACTATATCGCGAATTTGTCGTTTTACTATACGTGACTCCAAGTCATATAAAATAAGAGCATTGATAAATAAATTGAATTTAATATGAAGATATGTGTTTCTGTGCTTCACGAATTTGATCCCGGGCTCGGTAGATATCCCCTATAATCATAATAATAATACAATTTTATTTCAGACACTTACAAAATTACATTTATGGTCCATATTAAATAAATACCTTATAGACATATATATTACTAGTGGCTTCCCGCGGCTTCGAACGCGTTGAAGTGGTGAGCCGTGATTGAGCCACAAAAATCCAAACATCGTAACTTTCGCATTGATTTGTATATTATTAGGGTAGGATTTTAAATACCTAAGTAGGTATAAGAGATACATATAGGCGTACATTACCTATATTAGGTAGGTATAGGTATAGGTACTGAGTTTAGCACAAACATGACAAATATAACAAAGACAACCTTACACGGAAAATATGTACTTATTTGTTCCTAGTTTCTACCCCAAAAACAAACGAAACGAAACAGCTTCACGACTTTGATCCCCAAGTACTTACTTGGAGTACTTACATCTACTTCAAGTTTCAAGTTTGTAGGTTCAAGGAATACTATTTTTCATACAAACGTTTTCATCCCTTTTTACACCCTTAGGGGTTGCATTTCCAAAAATCCTTTCTTAGTACACCTCTACGCCATAAGACCTATATACTCTTCAAATTTCAAGTCTCTCGGACCAGCGGTTAAAAAACTCCCATACAAACTTTTACATCCCTTTGCACACTTATTAAGAGTAGTTTAAAAAAAATAAAAATTCCTTTCCTAATTTTTAGCCTTGGGAGTACATGTACTTCAAGTTTCAAGTTTGTAGATTCAAAGAATACAATTTTTCATACCAACGTTTTCAACCCGTTTTACACCCTTAGAGGTTTAATTTCCAAAAATCCCTTTATAGTACACCTCTACGCCATAAGACCTATGTACTCTTCAAATTTCAAGTCTCTAGGACCAGCGGTCAAAAAACTCCCATACAAACTTTTACATCCCTTTGCACACTTATTAAGGGTAGTTTTCAAAAATTAAAAATGCCTTTCCTAATTTTTAGCCTTGGAGTACATGTACTTCAAGTTTCAAGTTTGTAGATTCAAAGAATACAATTTTTCTTACCAACGTTTTCAACCCGTTTCACACCCTTAAAGGTTGAATTTCCAAAAATCCCTTCTTAGTAAACCTCTACGCCATAAGACCTATGTACTCTTAAAATTTCAAGTCTCTAGGACCAGCGGTCAAAAAACTCCCATACAAACTTTTACATCCCTTTGCACACTTATTAAGGGTAGTTTTCAAAAATTAAAAATGCCTTTCCTTATTTTTAGCCTTGGAGTACATGTACTTCAAGTTTCAAGTTTGTAGATTCAAAGAATACAATTTTTCTTACCAACGTTTTCAACCCGTTTCACACCCTTAAAGGTTGAATTTCCAAAAATCCCTTCTTAGTAAACCTCTACGCCATAAGAGTACATAGGTATGTACTCTTAAAATTTCAAGTCTCTAGGACCAGCGGTCAAAAAACTCCCATACAAACTTTTACATCCCTTTGCACACTTATTAAGGGTAGTTTTAAAAAACTAAAAATTCTTTCCTATTTTTTTGCCTTGAAGTATATGTACTCCAAGTTTCAAGTTTGTAGATTCAAGGAATACAATTTTTCATACCAACGTTTTCAACCCTTTTTACACCCTTAGGGGTTGAATTTCCAAAAATCCTTTCGTAATACATCTCTACGTCATAAGACCTATGTACTCTTCAAATTTCAAGTCTCTAGGACCAGCGGTCAAAAAACTCCCATACAAACTTTTACATCCCTTTGCACACTTATTAAGGGTAGTTTTCAAAAACTAAAAATGCCTTTCCTATTTTTTTGCCTTGAAGTATGTATACTCTAAGTTGCGAGTTTGTAGATTCAAGGAATACTATTTTTCATACAAACGTTTTCATCCCTTTTTACACCCTTAGGGGTTGAATTTCCAAAAATCCTTTCTTAGTACACCTCTACGCCATAAGACATATGTACTCTTAAAATTTCAAGTCTCTAGGACCAGCGGTCAATAAACTCCCATATAAACTTTTACATCCCTTTGCACACTTATTAAGGGTAGTTTTCAAAAACTAAAAATGCCCTTCCTATTTTTTTGCCTTGAAGTATGTGTACTCCAAGTTTCAAGTTTGTAGGTTCAAGGAATACTATTTTTCATACAAACGTTTTCATCCCTTTTTACACCCTTAGGGGTTGAATTTCCAAAAATCCCTTCTTAGTACACCTCTACGCCATAAGACCTATGTACTCCTCAAATTTCAAGTCTCTAGGACCAGCCGTTTAGGCTGTGCGTTGTCTATATGTCAGTCAGTCAGTCAGTCAGTCAGTCAGTCAGTCAGTCAGTCAGTCAGTCAGTCAGTCAGTCAGTCAGTCAGTCAGTCAGTCAGTCAGTCAAAGTCCTGACTGACTGACTGACTGACTGACTGACTGACTGACTGACATATAGACAACGCACAGCCTAAACCGCTGGTCCTAGAGACTTGAAATTTGAGGAGTACATAGGTTTTATGGCGTAGAGGTGTACTAAGAAGGGATTTTTGGAAATTCAACCCCTAAGGGTGTAAAAAGGGATGAAAACGTTTGTATGAGAAATAGTATTCCTTGAACCTACAAACTTGAAACTTGGAGTATTAATATTTTATATAGAAAGGCATTTTTAGTTTTTTTAAACTACCCTTGATAAGTGTGCAAAGGGATGTAAAAGTTTGTATGGGAGTTTTTTGACCGCTGGTCCTAGAGACTTGAAAGTTGAAGAGTACATAGGTCTTATGGCGTAGAGGTGTACTAAGAAGAGGTTTTTGGAAATTCAACCCCTAAGGGTGTAAAATGGGTTGAAAACGTTTGCATGAAAAATAGTACTCCTTGAACCTACAAACTTGAAACTTGAAGTAGATTTACTCCAAGGCTAAAAAACAGGAAAGGCATTCTTAGTTTTTTAAAACTACCCTTAATAAGTGTGCAAAGGGATGTCAAAGTTTGTATGGGAGTTTTTTAACGCGTGGTGCGATTGATAATTAAGAATGACGCTTTTTACTTTTGATAATTACCCTTGCAAAGGGTGCAAATGACTGTAAAAGTTAGTATGGGAGATTTTTAACGCATAGTGCTATTGATTTCAAACTTGAAGTAAATATACTCCACAATAAATAATTTAAAATCACGTTTTCAATATTTTAAAACCACCCCTGCAAAGGGTGCAAAAGACTGACAAAGTTTCAAGGTTTGTATGGGAGATTTTTAAAGCGTAGTGTAATTAACTTCAAACTAAAAGAAAATGTGTTCTGTGGATAAATAACAAAAAGACAGTTTGATTTTCGAAAACAACCCCTAAAACGTTACCCTCCTTCGTTGCGCTCAAGTAAAAAGGCAAGGCGTCAATGTTTGTAAGGGACATTCTAAAACGGGAATCTTGAGTTGGTACGAAGAGATCTTAGAGTATCTACCGTGCCTGGGGATCAAAGTCGTGAAGCTGTTTCGTTTCGTTTGTTCTTGGGGTAGAAACTAGGAACAAATAAGTACATATTTTCCGTGTAAGGTTGTCTTTGTTGTATTTGTCATGTTTGTGCTAAACTCAGTACCTATACCTACCTACCTACCTAATATAGGTAATGTACGCCTATAGGTATCTCCTATACCTGCGTAGGTATCCTACCCTAATAATATACAAATCAATGCGAAAGTTACGATGTTTGGATGTTTGTGGCTCAATTACGGCTCACCACTTCAACGCGTGCGAAGCCGCGGGAAGCCACTAGTACATAATAAAATAAGTGCGACGTCAGCGATGACGAGTGTGCGGGTGTCTCATGTCAGGCTTCCGATGAACTTCCTGAACACGAGACCTTTCGGCCAGAATCCGCTGTCTAAGTACATTGAGAGTCCATCAGTCGGTACTCTCACCGCAATGGAATTGAAACTCACTTTCCGGCGAGATTTACATTTTTCGACTCTCAGGGTCAGGCCGGTCTTCTGCTTCAAGTACTCCACCACCCCCACCGGTTTCACAGCGTAGTGGATGCGCGACACGTATCCCTATGGTCTCTTTAGTTCCAAGTACGATCTCTAGATTCTTGGATGTCTAAGGGGGTAGTCAGAGGTACGTCCAAACATACATTTGACACATACCTACATGTTGCAGTGGTTGGTATTCCATACGTGACAGGTTACAAGCCCATCGCCGCTGTACGAATACTATCGGGTTTGTTAACGGTGTTTTCGCAAGATGAATTAAAGTCTGAAAACAATGACCCTCATACTATAAAATGGTGCATAAATTTAAATAATGATTAAAATTTGCGCTGTCTCTGTTTGCCATTATGATTTTTTTTTATACAACTAGCTGATGGAACAAGCAGATGGCCCACTTGATGTTAAGTGGTAACCATCACCTATAACAAAGCATTGCCTCGTAAGTCACGCACGATAGGAACGTGCCCATCGGCATTGGTAAGAGATGGCAATAGTTTAAGCATAGTTTGTCGTTTGACAGATTTTTTGTAGTAAGACCGTGAACATTTTAAATAAAAAATATGAAATTCAGTAAAAAAAAACATACAAAAGTCAGAAAATAAATCCTCAAGTTCTTCAGAACCATTACAATAATAGAACACAAGCTTCTAGCTTTTTCGTCTGTGGTATCTTTGCATGAAAACGCAACTATTGATCAAATCAAATCAAATCAAATCAAATCAAAATATGTTTATTTTGTGTCACAAAAACATAGGCGAAAATAAAATTTAAAGAAAAATACTGTGACATCAAAAACGGTAGCTTCACACAGGCAGCAACTGCAGTGCACAGCACCATCATTTTCTCAAATGAATGGAAATAATAACAAGAGATCAGAAATAAATTAGGGTTAAAAAAAAAGACACATTAAATTATAAAATACGGCAATATACATACATTCCTAATTCTTTTATAAGATGAACAACAATATAATATAATAATAACATATTAAATTAAACCAAACGTCCAGAACGACTAAACTACTAAAATACTATCTGAGAGTGTAACAGGTATTTCTTTAGAGAGAATTTAAAAGACCAAACGGATTGATGATGTCAAAACATGAAGTCTGCAAAATGTTGACTAATGTTGTTTCTGAAATAATATGTTCAATTAACCCTAGACGCTATTATGAAACACAATCCATCAAGAAGTACAGCATTAAAGACAGGAGATATGTTGCTAACAAAGTGAAGTTGCTGCAAAACAGTAAAAACGGTACTATAGACGCTTCAGGGTAGTGAGAGCACTGGTGGTCTAGTGGTAGCGGCCCCGCCTTCCGATACGGTCTGAAGTTCGAAACCGGTCGTGCTCCAATGAGTTTTTCCGTTCAGAAATGTATGTGCACAATGCCAGTACTCTCAAACGGTGAAGGAAAACATCGTGAGGAAACCGGCATGTCGTGGAACCTATAACAAGTTCTATAACATGTGTCAAGTGCTCGAAAGAAGCCTCTTGAGGCGCACTTAAAATTCTTTCACACACACTGTTTCGGAAGAAACTAGTGACACGACAAGAGAGAAAGGGTAGTACAGCTATTTGTGTGTGTCTCGTGCGGGAAAGTACTACCACCATGCCTATTTCTGCCGCCAAACAGCGTTGCTGTGTTTCGGTTCGAAGGGTGTGGTTGCCTGTGAAATTACAGGCACATAAGGCGCAACATCTGTATGCCTGTTGATAGACGCGGGGCTGTTCATCGTAAGGCATGAAGAATGAACCATCCTTTTGATGACAGCTGTCAAACTTGAACTACTTTACACTATTTGACATGTTTTTTTTAGAATAGATAACACTTACACCAGAATATAACAGTATGTCTGAGGTTAATGTGTATTTTAAATGATAGCTGTCCATATGTTATTTTTAACAGCTGTCAAACTTGAACTACTTGACAAGTTACGTCTGCACCATTAATGGGGGAAATCAATGGTGCAAACGCAACCGCGGTGTTCATATCGTGCGTGACTGGCGACGCAATAGTTTGTTAAAGGTGATGGTTACCACTTCACATCAGGTGAGCCATCGGCTTGTTCAGCAAGTAGTATAAAAATAAGACGATTTAAACTTCGACTGCAACATTGTTTTACTATCATCATCATCATTTAATTAATTACATTTTGGATTGATGGTTACGTTTCCAAACACCATTAGACAGGTACTTGTGGGTTGCAATCTAATTAAACTGCTGAGTTCACTAACATAGGAGTAAATTATCAATTAGAGAGAAGCTAAGACTATATTTATGTTTAATTAACGTTCTTATAACTGCTTGATAGCGCAACGTTAGTGGAATCTAGTAAATTTGCGTTTGATGAAAAAAAATTGGTGGATTTTGAAAGGGATACCAAATTGAGCTCATTTTTTATACTAGCTTATGGAACTAGCATATGCCTCACCTGATGTTAAGTGGTAATGGTTACCACTTAACATCTTGAAGTGAGGTAACACATGAAACAAGTTTTTTTGATATCAGTGATTTTTTCAGACACACAAACACAACAAGTAAACAGTCGCACATAAAACTTAAGTTCCGATTATTTTTGTTTTTTATAAAACATTTTTATAAATTCTTTAGGTTACGTACCTACGTACTTTTTGTGTGCGTTGTATCTGAGTACAAAATTATTTATACAAACTTTACCTTCTAATAATAGATCAATATTACCACCATTCCACATTACAGAAATGTTAACTAGATGAAATTGCTATCTAGCACTAAGGCGAATATTTCCGACCCAATTCAGGTATTTTCCATTGAGAAAATTATTTGAGTACCTAAGTAATTCTATTAAATTATCAAATATTCAGTATTGTAATTAAAACAATAAACATAGTGGTTAGTGGTTCGCCCCGAACTGATGCTACCCGACGAACGCACCAAAACTTTGAGCAGGTGGTAGTCAAAGGCAAGTCCAAACATTATGTTTGGATTTGCCTCTGACTTACTTATCAAATTTCATGCAGATCGGATCAACGGTTCTAATGTTATGGCCAGACATACATACATACATACATACATAAAATGCCAAATCGCCCAAGTTGAAACTAAGATCTTCGTTCGCTTCGCTCACTCGAACAATTAATACGGTGAAATAAAAACGCCCTCGTCATTCTGTGGAGTACATGGCGACCAACAAATTAGATTTAGATTTTGTTTCAAAGTTATTTTATTGCGCTTACAAAAGGGATCAAACTGAAAATTTTGAGGTAACCAAGCATCTTTTTGTTATCATAGCGTAAGTCTGACAATCATAATCTCTTCGTCGTGCTAGCGTCTATATCCTAGAAAGTATTGCCCAGCCTCAAAATCCCCTATCCCATATTTTTATGGACTACAGAATTTTCTAATCTAATCATTATATAAGACGTCTCTGAGGAGTTGGGTGGATGTAACTAAGACATCGTAATCAATTATTTCCTTGCAGAATTCCGATAAATCACTCTTAGTTCTTATCACAAGGGAATAAGGTTTAGAATATAAAAAATTACTACATCAGATAGCAAAGTAAACAGTAGAACTAATCTATCTACCGTATTTCATTTCAAACTAATTCATCGCCAAGTTATTTCTATCTGAATTGTTGTCTCCTAACCTAGTAAATTGAGTGGACTTAATTGTTAAATTTCATATTACAAAAATTCTAAACAATATCAAAAATTGTTAGAGTAACGGCCGGTTTCTGAAAGCCCGATTAAAACTAATCGGATCTCTAGTTACTTGCTATCTCTTTATAATTCGACGTGATAGCTGAAATGGCGAGTTACTTGACATCCGATTAGTTTTGATCGAGCTTTCAGAAACCGGCAGTAAGAAATCTAGTTAAAATTATTGTTTTGGTAAGAAAGTTTTCTTACTGATTCTGCGCGATAATATAATTTGGACCAAATTTATGTTATCACCAGCGTTATAGTAGCATAATGCTGTTAACAATCATACCTCACTACATAGTATACAACAAAGTCGCTTTCTCTGTCCCTATATCCCTATGTATGCTTAAATCTTTAAACCTACGCAACGGATTTTGATGCGGTTTTTTTTAATAGAAAGAGTGATTCAAGAGGAAGGTTGATATGCATAATACAAGCATAATCTCTTAGGGATAACCCACAATAACCGTGCGAAGCCGGGGCGGGTCGCTAGTAAATAATAATATAAACTTAAATTCAGACACCTACGAAAATTACTTGAAATTACATGAAGAGTAGTATAGTTATTTGTGAAGGCTCGTCCGGGCATGTAATATCATTATACCTTTTTCAGCCGCCAAGCAGCAACGCTGTGTTAACATCTGTATGCTTCAAGTTGATGGACGCAGGGTAGTGCATCGTAGGGCACTTTCCTATCGTGCGTGACTTACGAGGCAATACTCTGCTATAGGTGATGGTTACCACTTAACATCAGGTGGGCCATCTGCTTGTTCTATCAGCCAGTAGTATAAAAAAACATTTCTAGTTCATATTAAATATATAAGGTGCTCCGGGGTAAGATCGGATCTGGGGTAAGATCGAATAAATCGAATATCTCCATAACGTAGGGTATTTTTTGATTCTTGGCAACATTGCCAGCAACGCCATTTTGTTGGGCCCATCCCACTAGTCGCCGCCAGTCGATCGGACCATCAGCGCGCATTTCATTCACTCGGATATGAAAAGGTACGTAAAATGTGATTTTTTAAGGATCCGGACTTACCCCCGGCAACTTTAATCGTAAATTCTGGTATAACGGCTGTGTTTTTTACGAGTTTTGTGGCTTATCATATTAATGCGGCAACTTGTTTGCTGATTAAAGTGGTCTAGACACGCTAGAACTGTATGTAGCCTGAGATCCGGTCTTTCCCCATCAAAATTTGAATGGGTAAAGTTCGGATGAATTCTGTCCGATCTTTCCCAACTGTAAAATATAAACAGTTTCTCAAACTTTTAAAAAAATATTTGAACTAAAAAGGCATTTGCTAGAGGTAAGTCGCTCAATTTTTTTTTATTTTGTGAACCAATTTGCCTGTTAGTAAAAGCTAAAAGCTGGAATTATGTATGTACGGTACGTAATCCCATGCACGCTTAGCTTGCGCACACTTTTAGCTATGGTGTGTTTTCTTCGGTTTATTTTATTATTTTATATTTATTATTATGCCTAGAAACTACAAAAAAAAATTCTGCCGGCGACTTCTACTCAAAAAAGATTTGGAGAAATGACTTTTAATAGAAATAAGTAATTTATGGTTAATAATTTATTAACTAGATCTAATTTGCTTCATTGATCAGGCTGGTTAGTTATTAAAACCAACTATGAGGTGCTTGCTAAACCTTTGTATCTCCGTATTCCTACCTACGCACCATAGTTAAAGTGGAGGTGTCAAAGTTTGAGAAACATAGAAACTTCATTTTTTCTGAACCGGGGTAACATCGGATTATAAGAATGAAAAAAACAATATTTTGCCTCTCACTTTTGTCGTTGAAACAGTATCTCGAAAATCGATGTTGATGCTTTATTATTGGATAAAACCGGATATTTTCATTATAGGTAGCTTATGTTTGGAGCTACAGAGGCGATTTTAGAATGTAGTCCGATGTTACCCCGTCAAGGTCCGATCTTTCCCGTGGTTTTATAAAAATTACTATCACTTTAATCCCCTATAACTCGGCCACCGTTGTGTTTAGAGGGTTATCGGATATACCGATTTATAAACCTGTCTTTTATACAAAGCTCTAACTAAATTTAAGGTTCGCCAACATTTTCATAGTCGAGAAAAAAAATATTTTGCAACATACGAATGGTTTGCTAAAAAACCGTCCGGTCTTACCCCGGAGCACCTTACCTTACTTACATACAATAACATACATTGACGAGTGCGCGGGTGTCTCATGTCAGGCTTCCGATGAACTTCCTGAACACGACACCTTCCGGCCAGGGTACCGACCGGGACAAGCTTATGCTGTCAATTTTGTACCGGCAACTGCCAAATATTTCACGTCATCAAGCCTTTATCACGAATGAATATTGACATATGTCGCGGTATCGTATCCGAGCGATATTCGACCTTATTCTGTTATAGTTTAGGGATACGATACGTTTACGCGACTATCGTCGAATTTGTTCGTGATGAGGCCGTAGATTAAATAGCTGACAAGTTTATTTCATACTAGATGACGTTTCATTGTGCTGTGATGGCTTCGTGCAATCCTAATCCTTCAAGTTTAGAATTCACTGTCCAAGTAGGTACGTTGATCAGTCAGTAAGTCGTCAGATAGTTGATAAAATCAAGCCTGTTTTCCATAGGGGTAGACAGAAAATTTCAACTTGTTACGGTCCTGACACACTTTTTTGCATATTATAATTCGCTCTCATAAAAATTGTCATAATACTCGTCGGTTTGTGTCACAATTTATAACCTTTTCATTATGGTTCTTGTATATTTTGTATATCTGTGGTATAAACAAGCGATTTTGTATTGTATATATTTATATCGTATTTGCATTGTATCGTATTTTTTTTCTGGGCCAATTTGACATTCTACAAGGGCTAAGTATCTGTTCACATTTGTAGCTACCAACTTTATTTTATTTGTTTGTATGCTTTTAAGTACCTATAACTACCTACTCTGTTTGTCTGTACTGAAACTGTCCGTTCTGTATTTTGTGCGTATTAGTCAAATTAATATAATTTACTGTGTAATAATGTCTCTTTTTGTTTTTAATCGGTTTTGTATCGTTAAATAAATATTTTTAATTTCGATTTATACTTTATTGATCGAGTGAGCGAAGCGAACGAAGATCTTAGTTTCAACTTGGGCGATTTGGCATTTTATGTATGTATGTATGTATGTTTGTCTGGCGATAACTTTAGAACCGTTGATCCGATCTGCATGAAATTTGATATATCGATAGCTTGTACTTGAGAAATTTACTGGTAAGTATATGAGTAAAATCGGATGAAGGGTTTTTGAGATATGGGGTTTTTTAAGGGGGCAAAAATAAAAAAAGTTACATAAAAAAATCAAGTTACATGTCATATGAAAGGGCTTTGTTTGGACATCCCAAAACAATTTTTACTTTTTTTTTGTGGCGCTCGGTTTTTGAGATAAAATAATAAAAGTTAAATTAAGATAACCAGCGATCCAAGAGCTTCCATCTCTAAGAGTTTCGTTGACATCAAGGTTTTTCTACTGGTCGGCCAGTTACTTTGCTTTTTCTTATTTTTTTTTCTTGAAATAAATTAAGGAGGTACTCAGTTCTCATAAAATGGTGACGACGACCAGGTCTGATGATGGAGCCAAGGTCTGTTCAACGGAACTCTTCAATAAATAGGCAAATAGAGTTGAAACTTGGTAACCATAATAGTCAGAAAAAAGTCCAAAGATAATGTTTGGACTTGCCTCTGACTACTACGTACTCAAAGTTTTGATGCGTTCGTCGCGTCGGGTCGCATCACGAGATCTCAGTTCGGGGCGAACTACTAGTTTATATGAATTTCGTACATTATGTCAGTCTGTTCATGCACAGTACTTATAAAATTGGGCGTTGGTAACCCTAACGATGTAAATGACAAATTCCCCACTCCAAAGTCGCCATTCTTTATGAACACAACTTCATCTGTTATTCAAATGAGGCTGCCAGAGGCAGGTTAACTGTTTGTATGTGTTTTATATACATAATGTTATCTTTACTTTGCAGGGACAACATTGAGACCTCATAACTGCTACCAGTTTTGTTTTTACAGAGCAGACAGGGTCCCTAGTTGTAGAGCTCTGAAGGGCTCGTCCGGGGAAGTACTACCACCGTGCTTATTTCATCGGCCAAGCAGCGTTTCTGCGTTTAGTTTTGAAGGGTAGTTGCCGGTGAAATTACAGGAAGGAAAATTACATCTGTATGTATGCCTCAAGTTGACGCAGGGCGCGTTTCAAAAGTACAAGACAATGAGTGTTATTTACTGAGGTTTACTAAGAACTCAAAAGGTTTGATATAGGTACAAGTTGTATAATAATAATAATAGGTTGTATAATAATAAAACCATTTACATATACCATCGCGTTAGAGTAAAAAAAACCTGTTATATACCTAGTGGTAGGTACTGTCTTAAAAATAAATAAATAAATAAAAAGCTTGATGACGTAGTACGGTGATGGAATTACATTTTTAGGAGTAATATTTCAATTAATAATATGAACGTGCGTCTCGCACGGTGGTTTTTTTTTTTTTTTTTATACCAGGAGCTAATGGAACAAGCAGATGGCCCACCTGATGTTAAGTGGTAACCATCACCTATAACAAAGCATTGCCCCGTAAGTCACGCACGATAGGAACGTGCCCTACGATGCACTGCCCTGCGTCCATCAACTTGAGGCATACAGATGTTAAGCCTCATGTGCCTGTAATTACACCGGCAACCACACTCTTCAAACTTCGGTTTGAACACAGCGTTGCTGCTTGGCGGCAGAAAAAGGTGTGGTGGTAGTACTTCCCCGGACGAGCCCTTCACAAAGAGCTCTACTACTCTTAAAGTAAGTAAGGTTTTTGTAAGTGAAGACAAGATGGCGGTCCACACGTCGGAGTCTCGTCTTGCCCCATGCTCTAAAGTACGCAGCAGGTGTATCGAGTGAAGTTGGCGTAAACAACGAGATTATAGATATTTCATTTTAATTATTTAACAAAATCCACGCTCTTTATTGATCGAGTGTGCGAAGCGAATTACAGCAAACTTAGGCGATTTGGCATTGTATGTATGTTTGTCGGGCCAGAACTTTCGAACCGTTGATCCAATCTGCATGAAATTTGGTAATTCGATACGTGTGAAATTTAATTTACATACCAACGATCCAATCTCTTAGACCTAGTATCGAGTATCGATACTATATTATACTAAACTATACTATATATATAAGACATTTTTGGTTCGGTAATATCAAAATGGAACATAATTTTATTTATGATTAAGTTCAAAGAAAAGCCATTAGTTTTTATCAAAATACAAAATGTTTGTTCTCGGTGGGGATCGAACCCACGGCCTACGGCGCAGAAGGCAGAGCTACTACCAACTGAGCTGTGAAGGCTGTATATTACTAAGGCTGTTTATTAGTTTGGGGCTAGATAGCGCTGCGTGGAAAGTCTACCAATATTGTTTATTTATTTATTTATTACCACCACGCCTTTTTCTGCCGCCAAACAGCAACGCTGTGTTTCGGTTTGAAGAGTGTGGTTGCCGGTGTAATTACAGCCACATGAGGCTTAACATCCGTATGCCTCAAGTTGATGGACGCAGGGCAGTGCATCGTAGGGCACGTTCCTATCGTACGTGACTTACGAGGCAATACTTTGTTATAGGTGATGGTTACCACTTAACATCAGGTGGGCCATAAGCTTGTTCCATCAGCTAGTTGTATAAAAAAAAAAAAAAAAAGTAAAACCAAACGTTGGCATTTTTCTGGGATCAAATAAATAAACATCAATTAGTGTAGTTACTTACGAGTTGCCACGAAGGCACGGAGTTCGGTGCGGAGCAAACTGTAATAAATAAATAAACAATATTGGTTGGTGGACTTTCCACGCAGCGCTATCTAGCCCCAAACTAATAAACAGCCTCAGTAATAGACAGCCTTCACAGCTCAGTTGGTAGTAGCTCTGCCTTCTGCGCTGTAGGCCGTGGGTTCGATCCCCACCGAGAACAAACATTTTGTGTTATGAACATAGTTGTTTGTTCTCTGTCTGGGTGTTGTATAATATTATAAGAATGTTTTTACAAAAAAAAGTATATATGTATTATATCAGCTATCTGGTTCCCATATTACAAGCTTTGGCTTAGTTTGGGGCTAGATAGTGCTGTGTGCATAGTCCTTCAACATTTAATAATATTTATTTATTTTATTTATTTAATATGGATAACTAATATGGAAACATTACCTATAGCTGATATAAAACATCCAATTTATTTTTGTAATATTTACCCAAAAAGAAACAACCAGACAGAGAACAAACATCTATGTTAATTAGCAGCATACTGAATTCGATCCCCACAGAGTACAAACATCTGTGTTATGAACATAGATGTTTGTTTTCTGTCTGGGCGTTAAATTATATAATTCATTTGTTCTAAGCTTCGCTTTGTTAGATTTTGTTGTATTTAGGTAGGTAAGTAATAAGTAGTGCAACGTGGCCTGCCATTTGCCGTGACGTGTAGGTAGGTTAAACTAAACTTGGCACATGCTTGGCACGGAATAAATACAAACTTGATAAGTGATTTGGCATCTGTCCAGTCCACTAGACGTCTGCTTCTGTTCGTTTCTCGTTCCTAAAAAGCGTTGACAGTTATTGTAGAACGGCTATAGCGAGGAATTATTTTGTATCTTACATTCATGGAATAACATATCACATAAACTCGTATAGTACACATAGTACACATCGTATAGTCTCGGTAAAACTCGAGAACGGCTGGGCCGATTTAGCTGATTTGGTTTTGAAATGTGTGTCGTAGTCCAGGGAAGGTTTAAACAGTGAGAAAATATGGAAAAATTGCGAGGATAGGTGATATGAAGTACACCAAATCATGTAGTTTTCAATATAAATAATTAATTTAATATCACATATTTTATTTATATAGCTAGAAGGGCATACATAGGTATTGTATACCCGGAATGGGTAGACTGTTGGAACAAAATTGTATCTTTTTTTTAAACTATTGATGATGGAACGAGCAGTACCCCAAGTATGAGATTTGCTTACGATATTTCGTTTTTCGTTTTACGTTTTTGTTCCGTGTTTATTGCGGGTTTTGTATGAAGACGCGATAGAGATACCGATACGGAACCCGCAATGAACACGGAACAAAAACGAATCGTTTTCGCTGCGTGCTCATTGCGGGTTTTGTAAAGTTCCGTATCGGTATCAATATCGCGTCTTCATACAAAACTCGCAATGAACAAGGAACAAAAACGTAAAACGAAAAACGAAATATCGTAAGCAAATCTCATACTTGGGGTACAGATGTCCCACCTGATTTTAATATGCTCTTATAAGCATTGCCTCGTAAGTCATGCACGATAGGAAAGTGCCCTACGATGCAGTGCCCTGCATCAAACCTGAACCGCAGAAAAAGGCATGGTGGTTCCCCGGACGAGCCAAATACAAAAAGTTCTACTAATCATAACCTAAGGCAAAATAGAGACACTGTAATATCTATTTACTCAGTTTATTCTTATTCGAAATTAAATTAACTTTGCATACATCCACGATTACGATTGCTTGTTCCAGTAGATAGTAATAAAAAAAAACATTGTTTGAATTTCAAAAGTGAGTTATAGATAAGGCAAGAGTGAATAGGTGTCTTCTAGACCGTTCTGCTCCATCGTCGGCTACATCGTCGCTTACCATCAGGTAAAATTGTAGCCAAATCGAGTCAATAAAAAAAAACGTGGGTGGGACAGTGTTCTTCAACTCATTCTACCTCTATATTCAAATTAAACGCTTGACTCTTTTGCTTCATTTGTTGCCAAAAAGTGACACGTGCGAAGGCAAAAAGTGCAAAGGCTCTCACTTGGAATGGAATAAATTATAGGTACTTTTTCCTATAATTTATTCCATTCCAAGTGAGAGAAGTGAACATTCTATTGAGTTATTTATCTTTTGTTTTATTATAGTCAATGGTGGTTTGACTGAACCACTGAGGCATGAATAACCTCAAAACGATAACTATAGCTGACTGAACCACGAACATAACTTAGATACAAGATGATTATTTGCATAAAAAAGTACATTGACAAGTTTTATAAAATAAGAAAGTTCAGCATTAAATTTTTTTACATATTTCGGATATGGTAAAATGTATTTGGGTACTAAACATGTGAAATAGTACATTTTTTTATACACTAGTTGTATAAAAAAATGTACTATTTCACATGTTTAGTACCTAAATATAGTTTTTTTATACAATTAGCTGATGGAACAAGCAGATGGCCCACCTGATATTAAGTGGTAACCATCACCTATAACAAAGCATAACCTCGTAAGTCACGCACGATAGGAACGTGACCTACGATGCATCGCCCTGCGTCCATCAACTTGAGGTATACAGATGCATGTGCCTGTAATTACACTGGCAACCACACAAACACAGCAACGCTGCTTGGCAGCAGTAAAAGGCATATAGTCGTAGTACTTCCCCAGACGAGCCCTTCACAAAGAGCTCTAATACTCTTAAAAAAATGTATAAAATGTTTACAATAGTTTCTTAGTGAGCGCCTTTACCTCTCAAATAGGGCTTATAGATGTGGAGATTACGTGTGAATGTGGAATTTCATTAATTCATATAGATAATATTATCTCATTATGAAAAACTGGTCATCTTTAGTATAATTCAGGGAAAAGTGGAGTGGGGGAAGCGAGGCCTTTGCCCTACAGTGGGACGATTCAGGCTGAAAATAAAATATATCCGACTAATTTTATAAACGCGAAAGTTTGTAAGTATGGATGGATGGATGGACGGATGGATGTTTGTTACTCTTTCACGTAAAAACTACTGAATGGATTTTAATGAAACTTTACAATAATATAGGCTATACATCAGAATAACTCATAGGCTACAATTTATAAAGATAATAATATTGTGTGACTAATCCTGCGCAGACGATGTCACGGGCACCAGCTTGTGTTAAATATTTGTTTGTAGTGTAGCTTCTCTTATCTGTGGTGTAGCTTACTTTACGTTCAGTTTTGCACGTGGTAATCATTTGGAGAGAGGAATTTACATCTCAGTGGATCCGTGATTGAAAACCATCAAAAACATTTGGACATTTCACACAACGCTATCTAGTCCCGAAGAAAGCAAATCGTGTAGCAACTATAGAAACCAGATAACTCAAAATCAGTTTAATTTAATTTTATTTTTATTTTATTTGGGAAACAAACAGTACAATAGATCACTCAAAAAAATTACATATAGAGACACATAAACCAACAAAGTTTCCTCAATTAAATATTACAGAGTAGCAGTGAACAAAAATAGAAGTAGGTACACAAATAAATTAGCTAAAAAAAAAAGAACTCAATTATTACAAATAATAGTAATTTCAAATTAAATTTAATAACATAACTTCTCGGCGATATTTGGGCAATGTTATATTAAAATTATCTACCTCTGATAAATCATCATTATAAACCTCGCATACTCTATTCAAAAACATATTCTTTCTGTAGTTCGTACTAGAAATGGGCGACCAAAAAGTTTTCTTTTTGCGAGAGGATAAACAGTATCAATATAAGAATAATAATGGTCTTTATTCAGTTCTATCACAAGGATCACTTTAAAACGTCTTAAGCTTGGTGAATCTCGCGCCAATTCCTCGCGAACAGCCTAGAAGAAAGGCAAAAAACTTACGACTTGGCTCCTAGCGTTTTTTTTAATATTTTTACATAGTATAGGTATACATACTTATGCAAAAAGATATAAAAAAAACGCTAAGCTAGGAGCTCCAGCTCAAGTATCTTTAAGTAGGCTTAATTTTGAGTTTCAGTAATGAGCTGAAGCTTGTTTAATCCCAAGCTTTTTTGTCATTTATACAGAGTCTTAAAAGACATCTCCCGAAAACTTCAGGGGGGAAACCCATCAATATGAATAACTTTTTCTAAGGAACCAACCAATACTGTGAACGCGAAAAAAAACAGCTTTTTCATGCAAAAGTTCTATACCTACCTGGCTAAAATGTATGAAGCAGTTGTTTATGTTTTCTCGTTCACAGTGTTGGTTCCTTAGAAAAAGTCACTCTTAGCTACCTAGGGTACCTTAGCTTGCGGGTACTTTAGCCCCCTGAAGTTTTCGGGAGTGGTCTTTGTACACCTTGTATATGATATAGAAAATCTTTAAAATCAACATCCTTGTATAGGATGCCTCCCGATAGGTGGGTGACGATCAGCACACCATAGGTCTATGACGGAGGGTGACCTCGTGGTTGGCCGAGAAAGCGCGCTGGTGGCACAATCTGGATGTCTTTAAAAGTAGATGGAAGGAAGCTCAGGATAGGGATAATTGGAATTCTTTAGGGAGACCTTTGCCCAGCTTCGGGACAACACAAAATAGGCTTTTGCAAAAAAGTTTGTCGATTCTTTATTTATTTTTTGCACTCCATATACAATTACACAAGTCAGTACGTCAAGAGTAGAGTTTTAAGAGTAGTAGAACTCTTTGTGAAGGTCTCGTCCGGGGAAGTACTACCACCACGCCTTTTTCTACCGCCAAGCAGCGTTCCTGTGTTTCGGTTTGAAGAGTGTGGTTGCCGGTGTAATTACAGGCACATGAGGTTTAACATATGTATGCTTCAAGTTGACTGACGCGGGCAGTGCATCGTAGGGCACGTTCTTATCGTGCGTGACTTACGAGGCCATGCTTTGTTACAGGTGATGGTTACCATTTAACATCAGGTGGGCCATCTGCTTGTTCCATCAGCTAATTGTATAAAAAAACTATACACACTTACACAAGTCAGTACTTAAATGAAACAGTACTTTAATGAAATTCAAATCATTTGTAAAAGCAGACATCCATCATAGCAAAACGAGTGAAATATTGCTCTGAAAGTTATCATCTATCATACAACTGAGCTTCTAGTTAGACGGATCGACCATCGGGTAAGCTTTTATTAAATAAAGCTGTTCTTAAAATTTTTCCTATATAAGATGACTGGTGAAAGTTGACCTTTTTGTTTTCGCCTACGCGATTCTGAGGGAGCCAATAATGTACGGCCAAATAATATACAGCATGATATTGCACAGCACGATAATGCACACCCAGATAATCCGTGTCCACTGGTTTGAATTATTGGGTGTACATTATCATCCCGTACAATAACATGCTGTGCAATGTACACCCACGCGTGTTGATAATGTACACCCAGATAATGTACAGCATGATAATTGGAAGCCACTTTATTACCGTTGAGTCGGATTGGTTAGGTTATGTTGAAACATATAAATTACGCACGAGGCGAGCGAGCAAAGCGAGCGTGCCGCGGGAGCGGCCGCCGAAGTGCCAGAAATTAATTTTTCCTGTACCAAAGTGGCTTCCAATTATCATGCTGTACATTAACGTGCTGTACATTATCATGCTGTGTATTATTGGCTGCACATTAACTACACGTGACAATATTGCCCATCCAGATAATGCACACCCTGATAATGTACACCCAGATAAAACGAATCCAAAAAGGTACCAAAGTGGATTCCAAATATCATGCTGTACATTATCGTGCTGTACATTATCATGTCGTACAATAACCGGACTCAATTCTGCCTGTAAAAACTCAGATGCAATGTCAAAATCTTGTCGCTGATAGTACTTCAAAGGGTACAAGGGGTACTTTTCTGACATTTTGGGAAGCAACATAGCTTTTTAATTTAATAGTTTTTCTAGTGTTATTTTGAGTTGTGTTGTGTAATTTCGATGGTATTTTAACCAACATTACTTGAGGTCTTAGCACAAAGTGTAAGCATTTGGAATGAAAGTGAATGTGATATCCTGATTTGACCGAAAATGTTTCGAATGTTTTGAAGAAAACCGCCACCATTTTCTTCAAAACAAATGACGGCCGACTTGACTATGGACTGAATTCACTATAAAGTATTTAATACAATTCACTTGACACTGGCAAGATTGTCTGTCGAATGACGGATAGAAGCCATAAACGGAGAAAAGAAGAAGAAGAAGAAATACTTCAAAGGTTAATGAACGAGCGTTGTGATCGAGAATTTTAATAAAAAACTAAAGTAGATTAGTTTTTAGCATAGTAACTTTAATATTATATTTTTAAATAAAATACCATTTTATGACAAAATTAACAATATTTATGTGAAGATAAATTAGACTTTTATATAAATTTTGTAATTTCTAAGCAAAGCCTCCCAATTTTTTGTACCTAATATCTGATATGAATTTTACAATTTTAATATTAAATAATTTGCATTGTATAAAAAAACAGCGGTTTTTTATAAATGGCTATAATACAATTTATGAACTTATTTAATATTTTAAAAATTAATTATAATAACATTGGTACCTACTACCTAGTACATAAGTGGTTACATAATTTACAGTGTTAATAATCTAATTTACGATCCGCGCGGTCAGCATTTAGAAGGGTGACCGCTATTTATATAGACTTATTGTTATTATAGACTTGTTTTTATAGGTAAACATACCTGATGAACATACATACAGCTTAAATACTTATACTTACTTCCAATACTTGTACTTAAAACTTCAGGCTAAAGTACCCATCAATATGAATAACTTTTTCTAAGGAACCAACACCGTGAACGCGAAAAAAAACAGCTGTTTCATACAAAACTTAAATACCTACCTGGCTAAAATGAATGAAACATATGTTTTTTTTTGCGTTCACAGTGTTGGTTCTTTATAAAAAGTTATTGATATTGATGAGTACTTTAGCCCCCTGAAGTTTTAAGTACAAGTATTGGAACTTTTGGAACCCCTTGTATATCTTTATAAGGTAATTATCTAAATCTAACATCAACACAGAAATAAGTTGACTAGACTTTGTACACACAAACATATAAAACTTGTTAAAAATACGAACTACAAAGTTTCTACCGTATCTGCCATTTATTGGATAGAGCTTTGAGATAACAAAGGTACAGTCAGCGACAGTAGATTAACAATTTCAGTTATTCAATATCAATAATCAAAAAGATAGGTTATATTTAGGCTTGCCATAGATAATAATAGTAGAGCTCTTTGACACCACGCATTTTTCTGCCGGCAAACAGCGTTGCTGTGTTTCGGTTTGTTGAAGTGTGTGGTTGTCGGTGTAATTACAGGCACATGAGGCTTAACATCTGTATGCCTCAAGTTCATGGATGCAGGGCAGTGCATCGTGGGGCACGTTTCTATCGTGCGTGACTTGCGAGGCAATGCTTTGTTGTTGGTGATGGTTACCACTTAACATCAGGTGGGCCATCAGCAAGTTGTATAAAAACAAATTAAATAAAAAGATTACTAGCCAACGTTCAGTAGTGTAGAGGAACCCTAAGAAGTTATTCAATGCCCATTTTTACTGGATTTATCCAAGAAATGGATTCATCAGTGTGATTGGATTTGTCAGACAGTTGTAGCTCATGACTCAAAAAAAGTTCAAAATTTTAATCGGAGGTTTTTCATATACTACCTCTACATGCTTATAGAACAAGCAGATGGCCCACCTGATGTTAAGCGGTAATCATCACCAAAAAAATATATTTGCAAGTCACGCATGATATTAACCTGCCCTGCGTCCATCAACTTGAGGCATAAGTCAAAGTCAAAGTCAAAGTCAAAATGTATTTATTCAATAAAATCACAAGGATCACTTTGAAACGTCTTAAAGCTAGGTGACTCTAGGTGCCAGTTCCACGCGACCAAAGCCTAGAAGAACAGGCAACAAACATACAGATGCATACAGATGTTAAGCACCAAGTGCCTGTAATTTCACCGGAAACCACACCCTTCTAACCAGATATATAAGATATAAGTAACCTATTATATAATAATTTTAAGTTTTTTGACGCAAAACAAAAAAAAACTATTCTATTCTTAACCAAAACACAGCAGCGCTGCTTGGCAACAGTCATTTTCTTTCGCCATTTTCTTCAAAACTTTCATCAAAAGTGATAAAATATTAATTCGAGGAATATTGGAAGTTCACAAACACTTTTGTCGCCGCCGTACCTGCACGGCGGACGAACGTTGAAATGCACTTAAGCGACCACTATTTTTCTTTATGAAATACGGAACACTTCACTTGACACGTCTATCTATCCTCCGAGAGCAAAAGTTCGACCAATAACCGACTTCAATAAAATTTTGCTATCTTATTGAATAATACATAAATTTAATGTATGCCAGTTAGCTGACATACATTTATTCTTTACATAAAGCATTCTTTAGTTTTGACTTTGCTAAAGTAGTCTATTTTTTTTTTATCATTTTAACGAATCAACTTTTAAAGCTCCCTTGGTATATTCAGATCTCCGCCTTTTTGTATTAAGCTATAACAACTTCACATTGGCAAATTCGTGGCAAACCCTATCGGCTACTGAACAGCCACCAATTAGAGAAGAAGAAGAAGAAGAAGTCTATTTCTTTAGCTAAATCTAAAAGGTGAAAGGTAATACTGCGTTTACATTTAGCATTCGCGCTGCCATTCGCGTGGTCGGAAATGTTGCCGTCCATATGTCAGCGGCAGCGTCGCCGGTTATGTGTGTTCACGCTACACGGGCAACGCGAGCGGCAACGCGAGTGGACATGGAAGTGGCCTGTTTATATTCTCGAATTGTCCAAGTCCCTTCCCATGTCTATGCACATTTCCACGGACATGAGCTGAGTGTAAACGGGGTATAGGTAAAGATTATGACTATCGGATTATGTTTTTCCGAATTTTGGATCTTTTCAAAAGAAGAGTGAATAGGTATCTTCTAGTGTAGGAATATCCTTAGACCGCATCATCGCTTAACAGTTTGCGGTCAAACTGAAAACTGAAACTGAAACAGCTTCACGACTTTGATCCCCAGGTACGGTAGATATCCCATCAAATCACTTAGTACCAAGTGCCAACTCCAGATTCTTTGAGGACATCTCAGGGGGGTAGTCAGAGTTAAGTCCAAACAAACAACGCGTACATTTTGACATATTTAACGGCCCTTTAATCCTTTGTTAATCTAACAGAGCATGGTGAAACCGGCCCTTAAGGCTGCATTGTGTAAGGTTAGATTTAACGGCCTGTTAATCCTTTATTGGTAACGAACAGAGCATGGTGAAATCAGCTCATAAACTGATTATTGAAAAATGACAAGAAAATGTCACTCTATTACTTATTAAGTACCATTTTTAATCTGTATTTTTTTATAACCAAAGTGTAAAGTTATTTTACTACTATGCTAAAATCTTATGTATTTTTAAGCAGTTTTCTATTGTTTTTTCATGTGAAGCTTTTGTACTTTTATGTTTACGTTAAGGGGCTGACAACTATCAAACAACTTCTGGCTCGCACGTTTCGACATGTTGAAAGATATAAAATCACTAAACTCTTTTTCGAAAAATCGCAATCAACCATTTTGTGTGCAATCACATTGCACACAGTTTAGTAAAAATTTCATTTTGATCGATAAATGTTTTCCTACTCAAAAGTGTGCTTTACTAGTTTTCGTACATAAGCAAACTTTTAAGTAGGAAAACTTGTATCGATCAAAATGAAATTTTTACTAAACTGTGTGTAATGTGATTGCACACAAGATGGTTGATTGCGATTTTTCGAAAAAGAGTTTAGTGATTTTATATCTTTCAACATGTCGAAACGTGCGAGCGAGAAGTTGTTTGATAGTTGTCAGCCCCTTAACGTAAACATAAAAGTACAAAAGCTTCACATGAAAAAACAATAGAAAACTGCTTAAAAATACATAAGATTTTAGCATAGTAGTAAAATAACTTTACACTTTGGTTATAAAAAAATACAGATTAAAAATGGTACTTAATAAGTAATAGAGTGACATTTTCTTGTCATTTTTCAATAATCAGTTTATGAGCTGATTTCACCATGCTCTGTTCGTTACCAATAAAGGATTAACAGGCCGTTAAATCTAACCTTACACAATGCAGCCTTAAGGGCCGGTTTCACCATGCTCTGTTAGATTAACAAAGGATTAAAGGGCCGTTAAATATGTCAAAATGTACGCGTTCGACAGCTAAGGTTAGATTTAACGGCCTGTTAATCCTTGATTAGTAACTAACAGAGCATGGTAAAACTGGGCCTAAGGGCCGGTTTCACCATATTCTGTTAGATTAACAAAGGATTAAAGGGCCGTTAAATTTGTCAAAATGTACGCGTTTGACAGCTAAGGTTAGATTTAACGGTCTTTTAATCCTTGTTTAGAAACTAACAGAGCATGGTGAAACCGGCCCTAAACCTTACAGCATGGTGAAATCAGACCTTATTAAACTTCCGTGGTTATGGCATTTGAATTGTGGCATTTAACTTATATTTTTATGAACATACATAATACAGCAATTATCAACTAAGATTATGATGAACAACAAAATATGTACCTAAATAAAAGTAAAGTTTCACATTTTTATAAAACTTATTAGGTACTTAAATAGCTCGAAGATTATATAACTTTATAAGTAATTAGGTAGTAAAACTAGTAATTAATGTTAAACTATAGATATCATACCAAGTAGGTATTAGAAAATACTAAACTGCATTTTTTGGACAACTTAAACCTACGGCAAGTAAGAATGGCACACAGGAACATCGTCAGGCAATAAGAAACTCACAGTGCTGCACTTAGCGCTTAAATTCGTTTCACTCACACCAGTTACACTCTCGCAGCACTTCGGGAAGGGAATGTCCTTGGACTTCATGGAACGTCCGTGGTTGGCCGAAGGGCCGCGCCTTCCTCAGAGCTTCGAGGAACCGTTGTTTATCAGGCGAATGCTGCTGTCGCGACCAACACTTGTTCTGTCAAAATGTAAATTTAAATTGAGAATCCGAGACCAACGGTATACGGAGTACTCCCAGAACCACACACATACATACACGCACACACTCTCGCACTCTTACATTATATACGATCACTTCTTCTTTCGAGTCAATAATGTGAAAAGTTTATATGACGTTTACACAAACTTTGTGTACTTTGTTGTAGACCTACATGGAACTAAATAATCTTATTTTTGGAAGGCGGTCGTTGATAGCTACGTACGTCACAGTTTTTATCTTGTTTTTGTACCACAGTTCTCCTTCCTTTTTTCTCTCGAAACAGTGCTCAAAGAAATTCATTTTCTGACATTTTAGGAAGCAACATAGCTTTTTCATTTTATTTGTTTTTCTAGTGTTATTTTGAGTTGTGTTGTGTAATTTCGGTGGTATTTTAACCAACATTACTTGAGGTTTTAGCACAAAGTGTAAACATTTGGAATGAAAGTGTATTGTGATATCCTGATTTGACCGAAAATGTTTCCAATGTTTTGAAGAAAACCGCCACCATTTTCTTCAAAACAAATGACGGCCGACTTGACTATAGACTGACTTGACAAAAAAGTATTTATTCAATACAAATCACTTGATACTGGCAAGATTCACTGTCGAATGACAGGCAGGAGCCATAAACGGAGAGAAGAAGAAAAAGTGCTCAAAGAAGAATTCTATAGTTTTCTTGACAGTTTGTCGTTAACTGAAACAGCTTCACGACTTTGATCCCCAGGCTTGGTAGATATCCCCTCAGATCTCTAGGTACCAAGTACGACTTCCAGATTCTTTGGGGGCGTCTAAGGGGGGTAGTAAGAGGTATGTCCAAATATAACATTTGGTACATACCCACATTTTGCAGTAGTTAATATTCCATACGTGACAGGCTGCAAGCCCATTGCCGCTGTTAGAATACTGACTGGTTTCCTCACGAGGTTTTCCTTCAGCGTTTAAGAGCACTGTCATTGCGCAAATATTTTTTTTAAGGTGCTCCGGGGTAAGATCGGATCTGGGGTAAGATCGAATAAATCGAATATCTCCATAACGTAGGGTATTTTTTGATTCTTGGCAACATTGCCAGCAACGCCATTTTGTTGAGCCCATCCCACTAGTCGCCGGCAGTCGATCGGACCATCAGCGCGCATTTCATTCACTCGGATATGAAAAGGTCCGTAAAATGTGATTTTTTAAGGATCCGGACTTACCCCCGGCAACTTTAATCGTAAATTCTGGTATAACGGCTGTGTTTTTTACAAGTTTTGTGGCTTATCATATTAATGCGGCAGCTTGTTTGCTGATTAAAGTGGTCTAGACACGCTAGAACTGTATGTAGCCTGAGATCCGGTCTTTCCCCATCAAAATTTGAATGGGTAAAGTTCGGATGAATTCTGTCCGATCTTTCCCATCTGTAAAATATAAACAGTTTCTCAAACTTTTAAAAAAATATTTGAACTAAAAAGGCATTTGCTAGAGGTAGTACCTACCTACGTCGTTATTTTGTGAATTAATTTGCCTGTTAATAAAAGCTAAAAGCTGTAATTATGTATGTACGGTACGTAATCTCATGCACGCTTAGCTTGCGCACACTTTTAGCTATGGTGTGTTTGCTTCAGTTTATTTTATTATTTTATATTTATTATTATGCCTAGAAACTACAAAAAAAATCTATGCGGGCGACTTCCTACTCAAAAAAGATTTGAAGAAATGACTTAATAGAAATAAGTAATTTATGGTTAATAATTTATTAACCGGATCTAATTTGCTTCATTGATCAGGCTGGTTAGTTATTAAAACCAACTATGAGGTGCTTGCTAAACCTTTGTATCTCCGTATTCTTACCTACGCACCATAGTAAGAGTGGAGGTGTCAAAGTTTGAGAAACATAGAAACTTCATTTTTTCTGAACCGGGGTAACATCGGATTATAAGAATGAAAAAAACAATATTTTGCCTCTCACTTTTGTCATTGAAACAGTATCTCGAAAATCGATATTGATGCTTTATTATTGGATAAAACCGGATATTTTCATTATGGGTAGCTTATGTTTGGAGCTACAGAGGCGATTTTAGAATGTAGTCCGATGTTACCCCGTCAAGGTCCGATCTTTCCCGTGGTTTTATAAAAAATACTATCACTTTAATCCCCTATAACTCGGCCACCGTTGTGTTTAGAGGGTTATCGGATATACCGATTTATAAACCTGTCTTTTATACAAAGCTCTAACTAAATTTTAGGTTCGCCAACATTTTCATAGTCGAGAAAAAAAATATTTTGCAACATACGAATGGTTTGCTAAAAAACCTTCCGGTCTTACCCCGGAGCACCTTATAGGAAAAATCCATTGATGCCCGACCGGTTTCGAACCTACGACCTTACGATCGGAAGGCGGGGTCACTCCCACTAGACCACCGGTGCTCTGTGGTTGTCGTTAACACCTTTTAAAAAATAACTCAATATGTTTAAGTGGTCGAACCACATAAAGCGCATCGGGCGTCGAATAAAGGCCCGCGTATTAATGCGTGTGGCCAATTTGTGTGAGATTTGTATGCAGCGCAATGTTCGAGGAATAATATAAATCCGCTTTATGCGGATGAAAACAAAAGCGGCCATAATTTTGGGGCATTCCTCATAAAGCACAGATTTTCAGAGCACCGATTTTTGACCACCCAACCAATATTTGTATGGGCGCTCTACGTGGAATATCAAAAATGTTTCCTAGAGCACATGCGGTGTCTTAGCTTCTAGTGTAGGGGACACTAAAAATACACATATTAATACAAATACAAATATTGATTGGTATTCTGTTCATTCCACTCAATACTGATTTCCTATATAATAATAATAATTGTCAAGTCCCAAACATGTCAAATATGACAGAAAAAGTCGAAATTATAGTTAACGTCAATATGACAGACAGAAAATGTCACATTTTTGCCTTAGACTAATTACCATTGTAAAATAATTTTAACAATGCATTTTGCATGTTCAATTTTTTTACGATTACCTACGGTAAAAAGTACCACCGTCATCACTTACGTGCGTGGCACCATACTGATGTTCGTCTTCCGACTGGAATGAAGCCTCCTTGATGTTGAAAGTGACATGGATCCTCTCGTACCATGAGCTGGGCCGCCACGGCAGAAGAGATACCTGTCGAAAGACATAAATTTAATAGTTATTATTTTTTATTTTGATGTGAAAACAAACAGATGGTCAATCTGATGTTAAGTTTTAACCATCATCACAAAGCATTGCCTCGTAAGTCACGCACGATAGGAACGTGCGACGGCAGTACGATGCACTGCCCTGCGTTCATCAACTTAAGGCATACATATGTTAAGCCTCATGTGCCAGTAATTTCACCGGCAACCACACTCTTCAAACTGGAACACACCAACGCTTATTGGCGGCAAAAAAAAAGCAATATAGCTTAGAGTACATTTCGGGCTTTGCCGTAGTAATAAATGAAAAAGAAACAGCTTTAATCTCCAGGCACGGTAGATATCCACTCAGGGCTTCTACTATACCAAGTATCAAATTAAGAATCTTTGAGGATTTCTCCCAGGCTACCCCCTTCAAAAGTAGGTAGGTACTTCTAAGTTTTATATTAGGTAATATGATATTTTCTAATGAACTAAGTATAATTAATTAACAACTAAGTCTGTATCGAAATACTTGATCTTATCTTATTAATTAGCTTGAAGAGGTTGACCTTTCTAGATCCACGATAGCCTTCAGTGAACATGAAAGACATCTAACCCCAATTTTACTTAGCTCTGGGTTCCACATAAAAGAACTACGTTAAGAACATAAAATCCCTGACATTTGATGACTTGACAAATCATCATTATTACCATCACTCTGAAGAAGAATTTCCAGGAAAAACGATTCTAGAGTACCTTCCACTGATTTTCCGCGATCGTCACCATATCGTCGATCCATCAGGTAAGGAGGACGTACCACGCTTGATATACTATACTGCAATACTGCCTCCAAGTTAATGTACCCTATTCAAGGTCCTTAATATCATATAAAAGAACGGTAGGAACCAAGTAAGTTTTTTGGCCTGTTCTGTAGCACCAAGGTTCACCTATTTTAAGGTGTTTTAAATTGATAATTGTGATTCAATTTAATTAAGACTTTGACTTTGTGAAACCATTATACTTACACTGAAAAAGTATGAATGTATGTATTGAGTGAGCAATGAGGAAATCCGTAGGAGAACCAAAGAAGCCGACATAGCTTGCAGCATTAGCGTTGAAGTAGGCAGCTCACATCTAGTATCTCAAATAACTGACAACCGATGGAGAATAAAGGTTCTCGACCACGAACAGGAAAACGAAGCGTGGGACGCCCTCCTACCCGATGGACTGACGACGCGACGTTTTGAATATCACGGGAAGTTGGTGGATGGATCGGGCTCAGAATCGCTCTTCCTGGAAATATATAGGGGAGGCGATGTCCAGCAGTGGACTTCTCCAAGCTGTTTTTTTTTACTAAATTAGTGTAGCGCTTGATATGCGATACCCTAATATCATTACTACTACTCAATAGCCAAGTAGGCTATTGAGTTATTTTGATTTGACTTAATTTTATAGAAATAATATTACTAAGAATGTGTCCATTGGCACTTTTCTTACAGTCTCTATTTAAGGCGACACTTTGTTCTTGTGTTCGTCAAAAGTAGCACTATCACTACACAATATTAGGTTTACAAAAGGTTTGGTTCTTTTGAGTCTTCTCACTTTGTCTGTGTTGGATGGCTTCGACGTTCACGTGGTGAAGAAGTCTTTTTTCTGAAGAAGTCTTTTTTCGTTTTTTCTCCAAGCTGATGATGATGATGTATAGAGTATCTACCTATTTGATGATGTATTGAGAAACTGTCTCAATTGCACTCAAACGGATTACGAATGTGGTACAGACTTCATTGTTACACAATGGACCAATTTAGCAGTTAATTCGACTGCCCACCTGACTGGCATGCCTTGGGCTAAATTGGCGTTTGCCCTAGCTTCTGAGAGGAGTTTGTTGCTGTAGGTATAAGATGAACCCAAGATGTGGTACGAAAACCGAAAATTAACAGATTTATTTAGAGTCAATGTTTTTTTTTTCATAAATACCAAATATTTGCTTAGGTAGAGAATAAAGAAAATACTTCAATACACTTAAACTACAAGAATAGTACTAAATTAAAAACAAAAAAATATGATTGTAGACACATGAATGTTAATATAGTTGTCATTATAAATTGTTTTACCAGCAGGCCTAGTACAGGCTGGTAGAGGCTAAGTTGTCTTTCCACTGTGTTTATTCACTTGTCAGTAGATATAATTCTTTTCTCCACCTCTCATAGCACGGCAACAGGGGAAAGAGATAAAATGTATCCAATTGACGTTTATAGCGGATTATGTCCGGTTACTCCCGCTTCTTAGCACTGACTTGGGAAACATGTGGATAAAAAACTATCCGATTCACATAAGACAGGGAATAACTATTACCTATCTATCTTGAAGATGGGTATTAATATTGAGTTTTCGAGTTGATACCTGTTGAAGTGCTTCCTGAAGATGCCACTAGTGCAGTACAGCGCTATGGGGTTGACGCAGCTATTCAAGAAGGAGAAGCAGAAGCCGACGATCCTGAGCGCGTGCCACCATCCGTTGTAATCAGCCTCTGCTGTAGGACTGGACATTCACATTGTTATTGTTTTTTTTTTACTTCCACACAGCACTATCTAGCCCCAAACTAAGCCAAAGCTTGTAATATGGGAATCAGATAGCTGGTATAGTATACTTTTTTGTAAATACATACTTTATAATATATAATAACACCCAGACAGAGAACAACATCTATGTTCATCACACAAATGTTTGTTCTCGGTGAGGATCGAACCCACGGCCTACAGCGCAGAAATCAAATTCTCCTCATATTTTCCTCCTCCTTATCATTTGACAGCCTTCACAGCTCAGTTGGTAGTAGCTCTGCCTTCTGTGCCGTAGGCCGTGTCATTCGGAATTCGTTTTCCAGCGGGTTCCTGCATAAAGATGCGAAATCCGGCCTATCAAATACGAAACCAAAAATTAAAAAAAAAACAACTCAGAATTGACGTACGGGTCATAGAGTAAGCGGTTGTTAGATATTTGTAAGGCCTAATCAACCGCAACATATTTTTGTCTTCAAACTTGTGCAGAATATATATATTATATTGTGTTAGTTACACTATTATAACTAAAGAACGGCTGAACCGATTTGGCTGAAAATTAGGGGAGGCTTAGGGTAGCTTAGGACCAGGAGACGGACATAGGATACCTTTTATCACGACTTTTTTTACTTTTTTTTTAGTACCTGTTTCGTCTGACAAAATTAGGTTTCTCAAGATTGTTCCATGGGAAAAAAATACATTTTATTTTATTAAAGATGTTGCCAATCATATCAATAACCCATTCTTTTATTTGTAAGCATTCTAAAGTAAACGTGCGCGAGCGAAGACGCGGGTAAGAGCTAGTTCCTTAAAAATATAGATAGAGGACACAAATTATGACTGACAACGCTGATGAAGACTTACCAGTAGTAAAACCACATCGTGAATACGTGTGAGGGGAGGAAGCACGCTGCAAAGACTACCACGAACGCCAGAACTGTCATGGCGACTTTTCTTCTGGCCCGCATCTGAAAAGTATTCAAATGTACAATATGCGCGGTCCTAAGGTTCTTATTAGTTCGCCAGGTAAGATTCTAAAAGGTACCTAAAGGTATTCAATACATGGACATCGGTTTAAATATAGCGTCTCAGTGATTGTTAAACCGATACGTAAGCGGTCGACATCCGATGAACAACTTGTAGCTTGCACATTTTATCTATACAAGGTGTTCCAATAATTGAAGTATTAACTTCAGGGGGCTAAAATACCCATCAATATGAATAACTTTTTCTAAGGAACCAACACTGTGAAACCAACACAATTATTGGAGCACCTTGTTTATCTTGACACTGGCAAAATTGTCTGTCGAATGACGGACAGGTGCCTTATACAAAGAAAAGAAAGAAGACATGAAATAACTGAAGGTAGTTATGAAAAATCGCAAACAACTTAGTTTCAGAGAATAGCATTACTTAGGTTCAGCTAAACTATTATTCTGATCAAAACCAGTTTTCCTATCTCAAAGTTTGATTATGTAGGATAGGAAAACTTCTTTGGATGAAAAATATTTTTTTGCTAAACCTTTCAAAGTCAAAAGTTTTTAATAAAATCACAAGGATCACTTTGAAACATCTTAAAACTAGGTGACTCCAGGTGCCAGTTCCACGCGACCGAAGCCTAGAAGAACAGGAAACAAACTCGGGTCCTGCCGTTATTTTGTATGATCTTTGTAACAATGTTATATGTATAATACAATATTGAAGCTCCAGTGTGGTGCCAATCAGATTTACTGAGGCGTAGGCATAACAGAAAAAGGTTTTGTCATACTATTCTCCGAATCCTTGGTTGTTTGCAATTTTTTATAACCTATTTTAGTAATTTTTATCTTATCTATATTTATATATTTTATATTTATATTTATTATAATAATCATAATCATTTATTCATTGTTTCATGTTGTAGGTATACAGGTTCTTAGGGGGTAACAATATGTCCAGGACATGAGCCCCGTTGGGGCATTACAATGATTTTTATGGCCATTTAATGGGTATCTTCAAACAAATTGAAATCTGCGGGTGTGTATCATAACTGAACTATGCACTGTTCGTTGTATTTATTCTTAAACAAACACTGCTATTCCGAATTATAATACCTAAGAAAAATTCATTAATAGCACACAATAATTATCCAACACAAAAATAATTTAAATTTTGATAGTTGTTTTTTTTTTATTTACCTGTCTCTGTGTCCCTTGCATTTCCCCCGGCACGTTTTGCGTGCTCAACACCAGGTGGCGAGCCATTAGGATGTAGAACATGGCAATCACAGCCAGCGGCAGCGAGTAGTATATCACGAATCTCATCAGCACCATGTAGCGGGGGTAGTTCTTACCCCATCTCTCGGGGTAAGGGTAGCAGACTAGAAACTGTGGACAAGAGTCTAAAGATAAGGGCGGATATAAAAAGTCTTGAAATTTGTTGTACTTTTTGAAAGTGAATGTATGTTACGAACATAATTTTTATTTAAAACGGTGTATTTACAAAGGTTTGTGACTATGGTTTCTTTAAAAAATAATTATGGTATACAACGTGTCCCAAAATTGAACGATAAGCGGGCACCAGCGGGTGGACTTGCCCATGACTACTCTAGAAACAAACTTACAGGTTACACACAGGTTACAAACTATATTCCAAGTTTCATCCAATCCAATTTCATAAACACACTTTGCAACAAAATGCTAATGCATTCCGTCTAATGGTTAGCTCCAGACTGAGCCAATTTCTGCATTTTTCTCTGTATTGTTATTTAGCTTTAATTTTAAATTTTAAGAAGTTTACTTAGTACCTAATTAATTATATCTACTATAAATTCTGTGTTTAAAAAGTGTAACAGCTCGAGTCAGTGCCAACATTCATTGACATAAACCTTACTAGGTTTCACGATGTTGTAAAATGAATACGGTAATTATTGATTTTGTTAAATAAATAAATAAATAACTAAATAAAACTGTGTTCTCTGTTTATTGTGTCTAATAAAATGTTTTTTTAGGGTTCCATGACTCATAAGGAAAAAACGGAACCCTTAAAGGATCACTTTGTTGACCGTCTGTCTGTCTGTCAAGACCCTTTTTCTCGTCGTGATATTCGTTAAAATTTAGCGAATTTCGCTAAAATGCGGGTATGGATGGTACTTTTACACGATAGTGTTGTCAAATAAGCGAATTAGACGAATCATTTTCACGAATCCATAGACTGTGTTCAAAACCGATAGTTTCCGAGTTGACATTTTACACTGTACTTGCGGGGCTGCCCCGCAATTACCGATCTTTTTACGAACTATGCGATCGTCAAATTTGACATTTCTATTCGTGATATTTTGACGAATTGTTCGAGTACGGAAGTCGGGGTCGCTATCTTTTGACGATCGCATGCGATCGTCAATTTTCGCGATAATTGTAAAATGTCAACTCGGAAACTATCGGTTTTGAACACAGTCTATGGATTCGTGAAAATGATTCGTCTAATTCGCTTATTTGACAACACGATCGTTAAATCAAAAGTACCATCCATACCCACATTTTAGCGAAATTCGCTAAATTTTAACGAATATCACGACTTTCGTCAAAATTGCCAAACAATCGCTAAAACCCGTTTTCACGAATAGAAATGTCAAATTTGACGATCGCATAGTTCGTAAAAAGATCGGTACTTGCGCTGCTGACAAAGGAAAAATTGCGATAAACATAAATTTTTTGTTACATCATATAAAAATATTTTTCATAATTTTAAACTAATAGATAATGGTACGGAACCCTTCGTGCGCGAGTTCAAATCGCACTTAGCCGGTTTTCTTAATTTAAACATCCGATCATCCAAACATTGTAACATTCACATTTATATGCATAAGTAGTAGGAAGATGGGAAGCAGGATTTTGATTGGCTTGAGTTTGATAACTAAAATGATCATTTTGAATTCTGCGAATAGGGCTCAATTTACTTTGATATTGTAACTTCTAATTTTCTCACGAACAGAAGTTTGCAGTTCCAGGAACCAAAGACTGGCTTTTTCTCGGATCGCGTTCTTTTATCAACTTTCTCCTTTCAGCTTTTCTTGGTATACTTAAGGTACGTTTGGTTTTCTGAAGCAAGTCTTAAGCACCGGTTTGGTCGATAAGTAATAAACCGTGACATTTATGTGGTTTCATTACGTAATTTACAGCGCGTAATTGAAAGCGCTTTTATATTTAAGATAAGATAATTATTTATTTAGTACCTAACTGCATAGTAAGTTTATTTTGAGTAAGAAAGTGCCTACGACGCAGATTTATATGCCTAACTAGTTTTGGAACTTAATATAACTTTTAGGTAGGAAAACTTGTTTCAATCAAAATTATATTTTTGCTGATCTTTTGTAATACTATTTACCGGAACTTGGTTGTTTGCGTTTTTTATAACTATCAGTAATTTGATATCTTAAAAAAAATTGAAATGTGCGAGAAAAAATTTTTTCAAAGTTGATTTAGTTTATCTGTTTTATCGTTCATTGTGATTTAATTGAATTGAACCTTTTGACTTTGTTATACAAGGTGTTCCCATAATTATGTATATAAACTTCAGGGGGCTAAAGTACCCATCAATATGAATAACTTTTTGTAGGGAACCAAAACTGTGAACGCGAAAAAAAAAAACAGCTGTTTCATACATTTTAGCTAGGTAGGTATTGAACTTTTGTATGAAACAGCTGTTTTTTTTTTCGCGTTGACAGTGTTGGTTCCTTAGAAACAGTTATTCATATTGATGGGTACATTAGCCCCATGAAGTTTATATACACAATTAAGGGAACACCTTGTATATATCTATGCATATTATATATATATAAATGCTGTGACATAATTTCGGATTCGTTCATCGAACGAACGTGGAAATTTCGTTTATTGACGATTAACTGTTTACCATTATTACATTGTTACAAAATAATTATTCAAAATTAAAGCTCATTGTGCTATTGAGCAACAGCACAATGAGCTATCAATAATATAAATTAGATAATATTCAATATCAAATCTAAATTCGATCCGAATTTCGAATCTGAGTACAAACATCTGTGTTATGAACATAGACGTTTGTTTTCTGTCTAAGCCAGATATTAAATAGAGGTTGTTTCCCCCAAATTACTTATCTCACAACAATGAATAAATTGATTTATATTATATTTTTTTTCGAGTCGCTATTCTTAAAGCGTCTACACACGGCCCTAAATCGGTGGCAATATCGGGAGACTGTTGGGGAGCGCCCTAGATCTCTCCTTTGATCACTTCATGTGCAAATCGGTATCAATTACCCCTATCTCAGAAATTGGGTCTGGCGAACCCACGATTTAGGGGCTAGATATTGCCATGCTAATAAAATCAAACTGATTTTCCACAAATTTATACGACCTGAGAGCTACTAACTATTAGGTACTTAGCTAGTTTTATATGTCAGGAATTATTGATATGCCCAGAGGCTTATGATGCAATTCACCAATTTTTACATTAAGACCTTACCATGAACATAATAATTACAATAAACCGTATGAGTATATGTTTTTAAATATTACAGATTTCGAAATATGCGATTGAAATATTGTACGTCGGTTATCTGCGTCTCTAACGACGGACTCGCAACGGTCTCGATACCGTGACTACACTGGTGCTAACTATCTGAGCTAGTTTTTGGCGACAGAACTAATTATCAAGGTAAGTTTCCCAACTAAAGAACGTTTAACTAGTTGGGTAAATCCGTTTTGTTGCTTTGATTAAGGCTTACAGTTTGTCCAATTAAAACAAACTTAAGTAGTTTTACAAGAATCCATCGCAAGCTCATGAGTTCCGCAACATACAGGTACATAAATAACATACCTACCTACCGTACTTCTTGTCACCACATTGGAGCTTCAATATTGTATTTTATTACATTGTAACAAGGACAGAGTTCCACGCGGCCAAAGCCTAGAAGAACAGGCAACAAACTTACGGCTTGGTTCCTACCGTTCTTTTGTATGATCCTTTTACAATGTAATAATATAATATGTTATTGAAGTTTAGTGAGGCGTAGGCATACAGAAAAAGGTAAACAAAATCAAATTTATAAGACAGTACACGCTACGCCTCAAACTAATAATACCTAATGCATAAATACAATCTATTAAATCAGAGAAAAATAAAAAAAAACACACAATAGTAGGTACAGTACAGACATTGGAGACATGTTAGCTGCCGATGGGCAGAGCGACCGGGACATCGGGCCACGCATTTTTATCAACAATATAGCTATCTAAAGTATAATAAGCTTTCCTTATAGTAGGGGAGCCCAAGAGGGGATTTCGGGATTTCCTCGAGCGCGTCAGATTAATATACAGGGGGATACCTTGTACCTGGTTAAGAACCTCCACCAAATATGAGCCCCATATATAAAGCCGCCCGTCTAGGATAAAGGATCAGATTAGTAAAAAAAAATTGATCATCAGAAAATCTCGAGCGCGTCAGATTAAGTTAGGGTGAGTTAATTACATGCTAAAAAGTGTATATTCCACTAATCTGACAATTTGAGAGTGACGTAAAGAAACGGGAGGGCTACAAAGTTGTAAAAAAAAACGTCATCTCGACATTCTCGAGCGTGGCTAATTTTTTTTTTATTTTGAAGTAAATAATTCAAGGATAACGAAAAATCACAAGCCGAAGTAACAAATATTCGTCGATAAAGTTTATCTGCGTGGTGCCTATATTCCCCTCTGCACGCTTCTATTTCGTGCCATGAAATCGAGCCAGAAGAAGAAGATGATTCTACTAATGAAGATGATGAATGTATATATATATTAATCAATTAATTGTAAATAAAAAAATATTTTTTTGCATATTTTTTTAAATTATTTTCTTATAAATACAAGTATTCTACTTAACAAACTTATACTTTTTATTTGCATGCTATTTCCTGAGCTTTTCAATTAATTAAGTTGAATGGTTTAAAAAAATCAAAATAAAAAAATATTTTTTTTTGTCAGATTAGGCGAATCCCTCTAGATAATCGTCAGATTATGAGACAGCACGTCTAGGACATAAAGATGAACCATATATATCTTAATCTGACGCGCTTGAGTATTTCAAAATGGCGATTTTTTTTTGCATATTAAAATAATGGCTGCGAGTTTGCGTCACATCGAAATCGTCAGATTATTGAATGAGATTTTTTTTTTAGGTTCACATAGCACCCCCTTAAAAAATCTGACACGCTCGTTTTTTTTTTTTTTCATTTTCAACCCTTAAGTACGACCACCCCCATCATGCAAACGATCAGATTAACATACGTACATGATTAAAAATACGTAGGACATTGGTGCTATCAATATCTGACGCGCTCGAGTATGTCCATGCAACAGTTTTTTTTTACATTTTTGAAAATCTATAGCCGCTTCCCCCACCGATGAAAAGGTATACTTATATAACATTTTTTTCTTCTTATCATCTAAGCTTTGCAACCCAACAGGTCTCTATGACGCTCGAGGAAATCCCCATTTAGCATCATGGCCTCCCCTACTATTATTAGATTATTCTAATACACTACACTTTAAATTTTCTAATAGGAAGCCCTAGATTCACCTAGGTGGCACCTAGATTCACCTAGTTTCAAGACGTTTCAAAGTGATCCTTGTCTCTCTTTTCGTGTCACTAGTTTCTTTCGCAACAGTGTGGTGAAAGGATTTTAAATTTGCCTCAAAGATGCTCCTTTCGAGCACTAAACATATGATTTAGAACTTTTTAGGTTTTACAACATGCCAGTTTTCTCACGATGTTTTTCTTCACCGTTTGAGAGTACTGGCATTATGCACGTTCATAATTTTTCAAAAAGAATAATCCATTTAAGAGTAGTAGAGCTCTTTGTGAAGGGCTCGTCCGGGGAAGTACTACCACCACGCCTTTTTCTGCCGCCAAGCAGCGTTGGTGTTTTGGTTTGAAGAGTGTGGTTGCTGGTGTAATTACAGGCACATGAGGCTAAACATCTGTATGCCTCAAGTTGATATACACAGGGCAGTGCATCGTAAGGCACGTTCCTATCGTGCGTGACTTACGAGGCAATGCTTTGTTATAGGTGATGGTTACAACTTAACATCAGCTGGACGATTTGCTTTTTCAAAAAGTTTGCTTTGCTGTATATAAATACACCTAATGGTTGAAAAAAATATTTTTTGAAAATGTTCAATGTTTTGATAGCCGTTCAGTAAATTCATTTGTAAAATGTTATCCAGGGATTATGTCGTCTTAATTATATCCACCCTCTTCAGTCGGAGCTTAAAACGGTCTAAAGTAGAGCCAAATAATTACTTCCCCCGAGATCCCCACTTGTGGTCGGAAGCATTATTAAAGATAAACAATTTTATACCTAAAGATTTAAACAAAAATGAATCATGCCAGTAAAAAAAATCCTACACGCTTATTATTTTGATGGTTTATATGGGACTGTGTACATGTGAAAAGGCACTATGCCATGATTTAGTTTCCAGCTATCGGAAATGCAGTTAGTTCAACTGACAAACATATCACATTCTGTGCAATAATAGCCCGATGAAATCGATTTCATGCTTTGAGGTCAAATCAAGTCATTTCAAAATCAAAGTCTAGTCAAAGGAGTAGTAGAGCTCATTGTGAAGGGCCCGTCCGGGAAAGTACTACCAGCAGGGTAGTGCATCGTAGGGCACGTCCCTATCGTGCGTGACTTACGAGGTAATGCTTTGTTATAGGTGATGGTTACCACTTAACATAAGGTGGGCCATCTGCTTGTTCCGTCAGCTAGTTTTATTAAAAAAAACCCTCTACATACAGTCCAAAAAAAAACTACCAACTGAGCTGTGAGGGCTGTCAGTAATAAACCAGAGACAACTTCACGACTTTAATCCCCAGGCACGGTAGACATCCCTTCAGATCTCTACAGATTTGTCTCAGTTCCAATCCAATCTACGCAGTGGCCATCTCCAGTGACCTTTGACATTGAGTGAACCTTTTATCACGAATTAACCTTTGGTCTCGTAAAATGCAGTGGCCTAGTGTGAGTGGTTCTGTGTTGGCATTAGCGCTTAAAAATAGCATGATTGACGTTTTTGTATACACACAATGTTGGTATGTGCCAAATGCAATGTTTAGACATACTTCTGACCCCCCTATGACGTCCTCAAAGAATCTTAGTTTTAAGAGTAGTAGAGCTCTTTGTGAAAGGCTCGTCTAGGGAAGTATTACCACCATGCCTTTTTATGCCGCCAAGCAGCGTTGCTGTGTTTCGGTTTGAGGGGTGTGGTTGCCGGTGTAATTTCAGGCACATGAGGCTTAACATATGCATGTCTCAAGTTGATGGACGCAGGGCATTGCATCGTAGGGCACGTTCCTATTGTGCGTGACTTACGAGGCAATGCTTTGTTATAGATGATGGAAAACACTTTACATCAGGTTGGCCATCTGCTTGTTCCATCAGCTAGTTGTAAAAAACAAACTGAAAGTCGTACTTGGTAACAAGAGACATCTAACGTGGTTAGGGATCAGAGTCGTGAAACTGTTTTTAGTTTTTTTTCATAGTTTTGCGGAAAAAAGCTTCCCTATCTATTTCTAGTTAATGCTAGCGTTGACCGCAAACTGAAGTTGGATTTCTCTCAATTGATCCGGCGCGGACAACATAATTCAATACGTTTCCAATAATCTTTGTTCTACCACTACGGCTTACTTCCGCCATCTTGGATGACTTATTTGTTAGAGTACGAACTAGCTCTTTGTGAATCTATTTCTGTATCCAAGCCGAATTGCTATGTTTCCGTTTTAGGGGTGTGGGTTCTGGTAAAATTACAGGCATAGGACGCAAGATCGCGCATCATAGGGCACATTCCAATTGTGTGTGATTATTTTGCGAGGCAATTATTTGTGATTTAGTGTTCAGCTCACTTAATATCAGGTGAGCCTTTTTGTTTTATTCGCGGCATTTTTTATTTATTTTACTTTCTTCAGTAAAATAAATATTGGTGGACTTTCCACACAGCACTATCAAGCCCCAAGCTAAGCTAGTTTGTGATATGGGAATCAGATAGCCGATGTAATACTGATATCCTTTTTTTTGTTGGAAATACATACTTAATAACACATTCATCTTTATACAAAGAACATACATCTATGTTCATCATATAAATGTTTGTTCTCAGTGCGGATCGAACCCACACGGTCAGAAAACAGGGAACTTAATAAAAAAACTACCAGTTGGGCTGTGAGGACTGTCAATAAATTAAATAAATATTGGTGGACATTCCACAAAGCACTATCTCGCCCCAAACTAAGCCAAAGCATGTGATATGGGAACCGGATAGCTGATATACTACTTATATACCATTTTTTTTTGTAAATACATGCTTATAATGTTATACAACACCCAGACAGAGAACAAACATCTATGTTACCACACAAATGTTTGTTCTCGGTGGGAATCGAACCCACCAATATACCATTTTTTTTGTAAATACATGCTTATAATATTATACAACACCCAGATAGAGAACAAACATCTATGTTACCACACAAATGTTTGTTCTCGGTGGGAATCGAACCCACGGCCTACGGCGCAGAAGGCAGAGCTACTACCAACGAGCTGTGAGGGCTGTCTGAATTATAGTATACTCACCTGTGTAGTAGGATTGACAGTGAAGGCCCGTAAGTATGAGCCAATGTACGCTGGTGCGGCCAGCAATGCTGCCAGCACCCATATTCCAAAAGCAGTAGCCATCGTCAGCCTCGTCGCCCGCTTACTGCCACCTGCACAGAAACATTATGAGTTAAGAGTAGTTTATTTTTTATGCAATCTGTTGATGGAACCAGCAGATGGCCCACCTGATGGTAAGCGGTAACTATCACGTATAATAAAGCATTTCCTTGTAGGTCACGCACGATATGAACGTGCCCTACAATGCACTGCCTTGCGTCCATTAACTTGATTGATACAGTTATTAAGCCTCATATGCCTGTAATTTCACCTTAAAATTGGAAGGTGGGGCCGCTACCACTAGACCACCAGTGCTTTGCTAGTTTTTGCTGCAAATGATTTATAGATTGGATACCTACATTTTAATTATAATATAATATCACTCATCTCATCAATACATTCGAATATTGCATTTACACAATTTCACAGAATACCGATTTATGAACACATTTTCAGGCACAAATATTGAATCGTTATTAATATGAATCATTTTATAAAGACCTTATCACTTTTGTGTGACAAACCAATTTGTATTTGAATAAGCAGCTTTTATTAAAACTCTCATTACAGGCCTTTAGCTGAAATAAGAAGTGTTTACATCCCTCATGTTCGGTAAGTAGGTTCTTATTACCTCCAAATGGGGGTTGTAGGTGACTAATTAGCGCTCTAGGGTAATAATGTAGCTAGAAAAGCCCTAAGGCGGTAAGTAATTTAAAAAAAAACACTTCTTTCTTTCAAAAAGTTCGCGTACATCTAACCATCATACTGGCAATAGACATTCAGCCCAATGACCAAAGAGGTCGCTTTGCTATTCAGCCTTTTCTTCGTGTGAGTATAATAGTCATCAATTTTAAATATCGAACGGCGAAGCTCAATTTCGATCTTGAAAAAATAAATAAAAAGTTCTTTACTTGATTCTTTTTAATTAAAAAAATGCGGGAATAGAAAACTTTTACTTTAAATATTGTTTATTCTTGTAATATATTGATTTTTTCTACTTAACTCACAATCGAGATGTAAAGCAGAATAGTGAGCTCGAGTGTAAGCACCAATTGCACCCTCGAACTATATTGATATTTAGGCGCACGAGCGCAGCGAGGCTCGGGCTGCAATTGATGCCTTACAGCCCTTGGCTACTAATCTACTATTAACGGCTTGACAGAACTGACATTAAAATACCATGAGATAACAACTCTCACGGCTCAGTTCAGTTGGCAGTAGATCTGCCTTCTGCGCTGTAGGCCGTGGGTTCAATCCCCCATAGAGAACAATTGTGTAACAAACGTGATTTTTTCGCCGTTTTTATAGATAACTAGCGGCCTGTCCCAGCTTCGCATGGGTGGTCATAAATTTTTTTGAACATTTTAGGATAAACTTAGACCGTGGGTTTGAGCCTCGCGTCTACTTATTTCATACATTTGCACGCGCTTCTCCTTGAGTGAGTGAATACGCACCCCGCGCGTGACCCGTGGACCCGTTAACATTTTTAATTTCGTCATATCTTTAGAATGGAATGTCCGATTTGAAAAATTTAAGAAGTAATCTATAGGTATTGAAATAGTCTTAATTATGAAATTATGATTTATTTGGATAAGGATTAATACCAAGGTACAAATAAAGACCCTTTTCTAGCGGAGGCATTTCAATTATTTTTTTATAATAAAATAACACTTATTGTGACATAACTATAATAGTTAGACATATGCTGTCGCGACATTTTTTGTAGATGATGACGTGTTCTACAAAATCGTAGTACATTATTTTGTTCTATCATCAATAGTTTTCGCAGCGCACGCGATGTAAGGTTTTTGTTTTCCACCTTGGGTTACATTATTGATGTTTTAGTAAGGATCCCTGATTTTTTTGAAAATATAATATAGCCTATGTTACTTAGGGATAATGTAGCATTCTAATGGTGAAAGAATTTTTGAAATCGGACCAGTAGTTTTTGAGCCTATTCGTTACATACAAAAATACAAACATACAAATATACAAAAATACAAAAATACAAAGGTTTCCTCTTTATAATATTAGTGTAGATGTAGATTATATATTATACTAGCGGCCTGTCCCAGCTTCGCATGGGTGGTCATAAATTTTTTGAACATATTAGGATAAACTTAGACCGTGGGTTCGAGCCTCGCGAGCCTACTTAGGTATTTCATACATTTGCACGCCAGAGACTGAAATCGCATCCCGAGCGTGACCCGTGGACCCGTTAACGTTTTTAATTTCGTCATATCTTTTGAATGGAATGTCCGATTTGAAAAATTTAAGAAGTAATCTATAGGTATTGAAACCGTCTTAATTATGAAAAGATTTATTTGGATGAGGATTAATACCAAGGTACAAATAAAGACCCTTTTCTAGCGGCGGCATTTCAATTAAATTTTTATAATAAAAAAAACACTTATTGTGACATAACTATAATAGTTAGACATATGCTGTCGCGACATTTTTTGTAGATGATGACGTGTTCTACAAAATCGTAGTACATTATTTTGTTCTATCATCAATAGTTTTCGCAGCGCACGCGATGTAAGGTTTTTGGTTTCCACCTTGGGTTACATTATTGGAGTTTTAGTAAGGATCCCTGATTTTTTTGAAAATATAATATAGCCTATGTTACTCAGGGATAATGTAGCATTCTAATGGTGAAAGAATTTTTGAAATTGGACCAGTAGTTTTTGAGCCTATTCGTTACATACAAAAATACAAAAATACAAAGCTTTCCTCTTTATAATATTGGTGTAGATTATATTATATTATATTATATTATTTTATATTATATTATATTATATTATATTATATTATATTATATTATATTATATTATATTATATTATATTATATTATATTATATTATATTATATTATATTATATTATATTATATTATATTATATTATATTATATTATATTATATTATATTATATTATATTATATTATATTATATTATATTATATTATATTATATTATATTATATTATATTATATTATATTATATTATATTATATTATATTATATTATATTATATTATATTATATTATATTATATTATATTATATTATATTATATTATATTATATTATATTATTAGTGTAGATGACACGAAACCTTTCGTACGCGATTCGAACTTGCACTTGGCTGGTTTTTTTAAGAAATGCTTAATATCTAACTTTGGATTGTTATGTCTTTACAATCGAATGTTTCAGTTGTAAAAACTATGTACCTACTTAGAAAGAAGAAAGAAAGAAAAGGCATTTAATTTTTTTTAAACAAACTGTACACGACAAAGTACAGGACAGCTGTACAGGACATATAAAAGAGTAAAAAAAAGCTATTCTAGATACTTTGAAATGAGACATAAGTAGAGAAAAAACAAAAAAGGTATAAAAATAGTGTGTGTGTGTCACGTCTACGCAATATGCATGTGTTGTTACAATTCAACTATCTAGTTCAAATGCTAACTTATTTTCGAGATCGTTTACAAAACACGGATTGTTGTAGTCAATAAAATATATCGCTACAGATCGTTAATAAGCCATTCCTCATTGTTTAGTGCTGTCGTAAAACAAGCTAACTAAACAAGCTCACTAGAAAAACAGCTTATTTAGGAAAGCCGGATCATTTCCAATCCGATTGTACTGTCTGCATTCTTAAAATGCAGAAAATTAATTTGTTTTCAATTATTTAATTTCATAACCTTGATAATCTTTGTATAGATACGTCAACGCTGACTATTTTAAAATTACAACATGAAGTTAGAAAAATATATAAAGGAAATGAATTAATTAGAAAAAGTGAAAGTGAACCAAAACGTCATTAAGTGCATATATTTTTAGATTTTATTGATTTCAAAAGCGCTGAATTAAAAATAAATAAATATTGGTGGATATTCCACAAAGCACTATCTCGCCCCAAACTAAGCCAAAGCTTGTGATATGGGAACCAGATAGCTGATATACTACTTAGATACTTTTTTTTGTAAATACATACATATAATATTATAGAGGTATAACACCCCTACAGAGAACAAGCATCTATGTTCATCACACAAATGTTTGTTCTCGGTGGGGATTGAACCCACGGCCTACGGCACAGAAGGCAGAGCTACTACCAACTGAGCTGTGAAGGCTGTCAAATTTATTTCTATAAGTGAAGTACAAGCTAATAAACAAAACTAATCATCAAAATATATTTATAATTGGCAGAGTAATTGCGTAACAAACATACCTACATAAAAATCGGCCAAGTGCGAGTCAGACTCGCGTACAAAGGGTTCCGTACCATTATTTATAAAAACGGCAAAAAAACACGTTTGTTGTATGGGAGCCCACTTAAATATTTATTGTATTCTGTTTTTTAGTATTTGATGTTATAGCGGCAACAGAAATACATCATCTGTGAAAATTTCAACTGTCTTACTATCAGTGTTCATGCTATGAGATTCAGCCTGGTGACAGACGGACAGACAGACCGACGGACGGACAGCGGAGTCTTAGTAATAGGGTCCCGTTCTACCCTTTGGGTACGCAACCCTAAAACATAAGATCTCCAAACCCCCTTCTTTTTTTATGTAAATATTTGCTAATTAAATTAATAATAATAGGAATGATCTAGCTATTTCCTTGGTACCAATCCGACAGTAAAACAGGTAGATCGTAATTCGAGCCAATTTACAACTACCACCCCCTTATTCTGAAATACGGTGTTTGCGAGTTCGGGAGGTGAAAACTACGTTTTTTTTTGCGTTAAAGCTTTGTATTAATTAGAACGTGATACAAAAACGGGGTGGGGCCGTATTTATACCCAGTTTCTGAACGAATTAAGTTCAGTTAGTCGGTATCGTAAAAGGAATTTTAAAGGTAATTCGGAAACAGACACGTCAAGAGTGCATAATACCATCCTGGTGTTTTTAGGGTTCCGTACCCAAAGGGTACCCTTTTACTAAGACTGCGCTGTCCGTCCGTCTGTCTGTCAGTTTATCTGTCTGTATGTACGTCTGTCTGTCTGTCTGTCTATCTGTCTGTCTGTCTATCTGTCTGTCTGTCTGTCTGTCTGCCTGTGTGTCTGTCCGTTTGTCACCAGGCTGTATCTCATGAACTGTGATAGTTAGACAGTTGAAATTTTCACAGATGATGTATTTCTGTTGCCGCTATAACAATAAATACTAAAAAACAGAATAAAATAAACATTTAAGGGGGCTCCCAACAGCAACGTGATTTGCAGTTTTTATAGATAACGGTACAGAACCCTTCTTGTACGAGTCCGACTTGGCCGGTTTTTTTAATGTTATTATACTACTTACTGATGGAACAAGCAGAGTTTGAAGGAAACCGCTACCAAATGACGACCGTCTTTACTATATGGACTGACTTGACCAAAAAGTATTTAATCTATTTCACTTGACACAGGCACACAGGCACACACGTACACTGGCAAGATTATCTATCGAATGACGGAAAGGTGTCATAAACGGAGCATAGAACTTTTTACCTTTATAATAATAATAATATAATAAATTCATTTATTTCAATCTACAATGGATCATTTTGTTAGTAAAACTTACATCTATTGTTAGTAGAATTATAATATTATTGAATACATATAAAAACACAAAATATAAAGAGAACCCCATAGCAATGCCAGACTTACCTAATTGTATTTTTGTTTGTCATTACATGAATCATACAGCAATGGTTCATGTAATGACAGTCAAACCTACTAGCGAACACGCTCAGAATGGTGTTGGAGCTGGCGCGCACCCGACGCTGCAGGGACGTGCAGCGCTTGCGCATGCTACTGTAGAAGCAGTCCACTCTCGCGTCTGCAAACATCCCGGATGCGCTGCAGAAGCGAGGCAGCCCGATCAACACTCTGAACGCGTTATTATATTGAACGCGAAGGGAATTGTACTGTTTTTGAGTATAGTCAGCCCACAGGCTGCTCGTGTAGAAACTAGTACAGTAAGCTCTGAAAAGTGTAATTTTGACATCTGCGGAGCAACGAGCAAACCTGCGGGCTATCATATTCCCTCTAACAGACAACGCCCTCCGTTCTTTTTCTATATCCACATCATCTTTCAGGTCAGAGGTTACTAAATGCCCGAGGTATTTAAACTGATCCACTCTATTTAGTGGCATTCCATATAATTTTATCGGTGGTATGTGAGACGGACAATTTCCTCTGGCCTGAAAGACCATGCACTCACTCTTCTTCACATTATATTTTAGGCCATGGCTATGAGCATAGCCCTCGCAAATGGCTAAAAGCCTCCTCAATCCACAGACCGATGCACTCAGCAACACCATGTCATCAGCGTAGCTAATGTTATTGACACACACTTCGTCAATGTGACTGCCGGCATAAGTGCTGCTGAGCTCATCTATCAGCGCGTTAACGTACAGATTGAAGAGCTTCGGAGAGGTCAATCCCCCCTGCCTCACCCCGCACTCCAACCTGTACGGCTCCGAATAGGCCCCCGACCATCTCACTACATTGACCTGATTTTTGTACCAAAATTAAAGATGTTATTCAATTCTGGCGGCAGGTCAATATCTTTTAGCTTCTGCCACAAGATATCATAGTTAACCAGGTCAAATGCTTTTGAGAGGTCGAGGAAACAGGCATAGACGGGAGTCCGTCGGTCTGTATAGTACTTGACAGTCTGCTTTAAACTCAAAACAGCCATATCTGTAGAAAGCCCATGTCTAAACCCGAATTGATTGTCATGAATTATTAGATAACGGTCTAACTGAGTATTAAGCAAACTGTCAAGCACCTTCACCACAATGGTGGCCAGCGAGATAGGTCTATAGTTAGACTTGTCACTTAAGGCGGTATCAGACGGTTCACTTTTCGTTCATTTTTGTCTTTCATTCGGCATCTTTCACTCGAAATGATTCGTCTGAACCCCAAATGAAACAAGAGTGCCGAATGAATTCATTAATGAACCGATCCGACAATGTTTGATTTTGTCATTCGGCATCTTTCACTCCAACTGCGAATGAACGGAAAATGAACGGTCTGCACACAGAGAAAACGTTCACTCGGATTCGGCCATTTTGTCTTTCTCGTTTTTCTTCGTTTTTCTTTGTCATTCGCAGTAAGTCGTGTGAACATGGAATGAAAGAAAAATGAAGCATTCATTCGAGTGAATGTTCACTCGAGTGAACTGTCTGATATCACCTTTATGTCACCGGTTTTATTCTTCACAATCGGTACCACCACAGTTTTCATCATCTCTACAGGTAGGTATGAGTGCCCTAAGCATAAGGTGTAAAACATCGCGAGTACTCTCGGTAAGTGCGGGCCTGCGTTCTTAAGGTGTTCGATGCTGAGACCGTCGTGGCCAGGAGATTTGCCGCGCGACATAGAATTTATAGCTTTTTTGACATCTGTAGCTATAAATCTGGTACCTAACTCCTGCGCACTGGACCCTTCATCGATTACAGACTGTGATGGTCCCAATGGTGAACATACGGTAAAGTGATCTTTGAACATGTCTGCTATATTTTTATGATCATTGATGCCAGCAACACTCACAGGAAGGCCTGGCTTGCTATTCAGCTTATTGGTAGACTTCCAGAAATTACGAAAGTCCTGCCGGGCGTGGTGCGACGTTAAAATGTCCATTTTAAGTTGTTCAGTATGGTTCTGACACCATCTTAAGCGAGACTTGAAAATTCGCCTGCTTTCATACATATCGCTATAGATTCGCCCGGAAACAGGTTTTCCATAAAATATCCATAACTTATATTTATGCCTAGCCTCCCTGTGCGCCTCACTTACATGCCTATTCCAACCTACAATTGGTTTCTTCTTCTTCTTTTTATTTACATTTAAAACACGACTATCAGTGGCGGCCTGGCTCAAAGCATTTATTATTTTAAAATACATTATGTCAATAACATGCCTATGGTCAAAATTATTACATCTAAAGTCACAACAATCTCTAAGTTCAGTAGGGAAATGTATATCTCTTAATTTTTCATGACATATTTTATTGAAAAGAGCTATTTGTTCTGGGGTTCTCTCACTCCATAAAACATTATTAATTTTATTATCACAGTCAGTTAAAAATTTAGGTTTAATTATGTCAAAATTACATTCTAAAATTAATGGATAGTGATCCGACCACATGACGTCATATTTAACTGAAACGTTCGAAATAGACTGAACAGCCGATTCAGTGACCACACAGTGGTCTAGCCAGCGTCTAGCCCCGTTTGCCTCACTTATGAAACTGTATGTGTCAGAGTTCAGACCTAATAATTCCACATCCGCACATAACCAGTTTTCCTCATTACAGAAACTTTTTAGTTCGTCAAAGAATTGTGTATCCGGATGGGCATTAAAGTCACCAAGTATGTAAACGCACTCAGTATTGTCATTGCTTATTATAGCACTCACCAAGCTGAGACAATCCGTAAACTCCGCCAGGTTAGACACTTTATCCGTAGGCATATAAACACTGAACACTAGGAACGACCTCTGGCCCATAACAATTTTTATAGCACAAATTCGCGGGTTATTGCACTGTACAATTGATACATTTTGGAAAATGCTTTTATTCCAAAGTAACGCTACTCCACCATAAGGCCGGCCAATAAGCATACCAGCCGACGTATCCACCGCTGACGTACCCGTAGAGCCGAACCCCTGGTCAATGCTGCTTAGAAACTGGATATTATCTGGTAGTAGCCACGTTTCCTGTAGGGCTATTATGTCAGATGTCCGACAAAGGCTTCTTATATGGTCAACGGAGCGTTTTACATTTTTACAGTTGAAGCTAACTAATCGGCATAATGAACTGCTATACATTGTGTTTAGACATCAGGCCGCCCACAGTGTCACCACCGTTCACATTCTTTGGCTTGAAGTGCACAAAGCGCCTAAAAATGATGCCCTGGGGCCATAGCTGTTCATCCAAAAACAACGATAATTTCCGCTCAGACACAAAAAAATTTAAAGCTTGATGGCCTTTTTCCTTCTTCAATATGACTTTTTCCAGCACTATATTTTCATGAGTTTTTCTATAAACATACTCAGTTATGTCAGATTCAGTTGTGTCCCTATGCACTTTGGTAATGAAAATTGGAACTTTCATATCAGCCGCTTTAAACTTTTCCTGGCTATCCTTAGAAACACCCGTAATACCGAGATAACGGTACGGTGGTACGGTATAGGTTTCTTCCGCCTCTGAACAACTTTCCACTCCCCGTCACGCTTCATGGTCTCCGCAAATGATCTTACCGACGACTGTTGCATTCTGGACTCTTTACTATTATTTAAAGTTAGCTTTGTCGTCGTAGATTGCTGCACGGAGCTCGTAGTAACGTTAGGTTCGCCCAGCGATATCAAACTTATACTTATACCTTTTTACCTTTAAATTTAATTTAATTTAATAAAAAAAAACCTTCCCTACCTTTAACTTTTTACGGTTAATAACGTGAAGTTCGACGGTCATCATGGTGTCGGATTTTTGGAGCAAAAATTTAAAATGTCGGAATGCACCTTTGTTAAAAGGTATCAAAGGAATATTCGATGATTAAAACGGCCAGCATACCCGAATCTATACAATACAATATTGATGCCATGACAATGCCTTAAAACGGTCCCCAGACAATCAATGACAATTTTCAATATGCTATGTTATTGACATTTTGGAATTGAAGTGCCATTGATGCGGTTTAATGTGTTTTTGCATGCAGTATGCTTTTTTGCATTCCATAAAAATGAAATAGCAATGGGCAGGCCATGTAGCCAAGATGCACAACGACAGATGGACAAAATAGTAACAAAATGGGAAGGTCCCATAGGAACAGGGAGAACGAGCAGACGAAATAAAAAAAATTGCACGAAGAGCAAATTGGCTAGAGGGCCGGGACAGTTGAAAAAGCTTGGAGGAGGCCTATACCAAGAGGGGGCCTAAAAAATGTTTTTTAAGACGGCTGTAAGGAAGTAAGGAATAAAAGTCTTTATTTAATTTATTTATGTTTTTTGGCATTTGAACAGTTGGTAGTTCACTCAAGCTGCAACGGTATCAAATAGAGACTTACGGCCTTACTCCAAAAAATCTGTCAAACGATAAACTATGCTTAAACTATTGCCATCTCTTACCAATGCGTAATGGCAAACAGAGACAGCGGTAATTTTAAGCATTATTTAAATATTCTCAGGCACGGTAGATATCCCCGCAAATCTCTTAGTAACGAGCACTAACTGAAGACTCAACTTTGAATAGAGAAACTATATATAAATAGCTATGCCGAGAGCCTTCACAGCTCAGTTGGTAGTAGGTCTGCCTTCTATGCCGTAGGCCGTGGGTTCGATCCCCACCGAGAACAAACATTTGTGTGATGAACATAGATGTTTGTTCTCTGTCTGGGTGTTACCTATATAATATTATAAGTAGGTATGTATTTACAAAAAAAATATAAGTAGTATATCAGCTATCTGGTTCCCATATCACAAGCTTTGGCCTAGTTTGGGGCGAGATAGTGTTGTGTGGAATATCCACCAATATTTTTATTTATTTATAGCAAGATTTTACCCTTACCTTCCGGTCACCGGCGGTATTTACCAACTTCGTCTGAAAGGTAATCCCCTACTGAATTCAACTTCGCGTAAGCTGGGTTAGCTAAAATTGCGGTTATAGGCAGATTTGGCAATGCGTGTAGCAATGAAGAGAATTTCTGCAGGGATTTGGCAGAATGAGCCGCGGATTTAGGATTTGCAGCTGCATATTTGTTATAAACTACTTATCTTGTTGATACTCATGATGTGTACAAGTATGTGGATTATTTTAGTATCTGCATATTATGTAGAAGTTTGGTTGTGTTTGTACTTAAGTTCTTATTTCGTTTTTTTTTTTATGCCTCTAAGATGTCGTACAAGATTTTCAGAAACTCTGACAATGCTCATAATGCATTGCCTCGCATTGCCTCGTAAGTCACTCACAATAGGACTGTGCCCTACGATGCACTGTCCTGCGTCCATCAACTTATAACCAGCGCTGTAGCTTGAGCTCTCACAGCAAATGCTGAGTGGTGGCCTTTTTTTGTCATCAAAATTGTAACAGCTCTTTTGTAAATTTCGTTTTTAACAGACAAAATAAAGATTTTTCTATTATATTCTATTCTATTCTAACTTGTACATCAACTCGTGTGCCTGTAATTACACAGGCAACCACACTCTTCAAACCGAAACACAGCAACGCTGCTTGGCGGCAGAAAAAAGCGTGGTGCCACGTGGTGGTACCCCGGACGAGCCACACACAAACAGCTCTTAAGGCGAAGACAAGAGCTAATGTGACTCTCGCTCGCTCGTTTCGACATATTGAAAGATATAAAATCACAAACTCATTTTCGAAAAATCGTAATCAACCATTTTATGTGCAATCACATTGCACACAGCTTAGTATAAAAATCATTTTGATGTATACATGTTTTCCTACTCAAAAGTTTGCTTTACTAGTTTTCGTACATAAGCTAACTTTTAAGTAGGAAAACTTGTATCGATCAAAATGAAATTCTTACTAAACTGTGTGCAATGTGATTACACACAAAATGGTTGATTGCGATTTTTCGAAAATGAGTTTAGTGATTTTATATCTTTCAACATGTCGAAACGTGCGAGCGAGAAGTTGTTTGATAGTTGTCAGCCCCTTAAAGTGTCATGGCGAGTGGAAATAACAACGTGAGTGAGGCGAAGCTCGTGATCCAAGACCTACACCAAATTTGTACATAGTTTTCCATACACAATAAATATCTTTATCTTATCTTTATATTTATCAAGTGAGCGCGGATCCACTAGGTGAAACACCCCGTGATTTTTTTGTTTAGAGAATCGACACACTAGGAGCCAAAAACAATAGAGTATCGATTGGAATCCCCAAAACTAAGCTAATTTGAATATGTCCTTTTCGGAGTCAATAACAAAGGCGTTAACCCAACGTCATCCCTTATCGAATCAGCTATTTGTAATTCAGTGTCACGTAGTTTATTAGTTCTCCTTTGATTTCGAATGGGTTTGTATTCGAAAATTGCTGAGAATGTGATGTAGCGACAGTCCTGCAGAAAGTACGGCGTTGAAAGTTCTGCTAAATACGTTCGCAGTGTTTTTTAAGTTACCTGTGAACTTGCTATGAGACACCCTGTAGGCAATATAGGCAATACACTTATACCTACGCCTTTTTCTGCCGCCAGGCAGCGTTGCTGTGTTTCGGTTTGAAGAGTGTGGTTGCCGGTGTAATTACAGGCACATGAGGCTTAACATCTGTATGCCTCAAGTTGATGAACGCAGGGCAGTGCATCGTAGGGCACGTTCTTATTGTACGTGACTTACGAGGCAATATTTTTTAATAGATACCAGGTGGTAACATCAGGTGGGCCGTCTGCTTGTTCCATCAGCTATAAAATAAAATAAAATAAAAATGTGCCTCAAGGGTCACCCATCCAACTATCCACGCGAAACGCTGCTCTACTCTCGCTTGGTTAGGTATGAACAAGATACGCCACAAGAGGTCCAAGTTACTGCGCTTAAGTGAATCACATCAGATAAAACGATGTCTAATTAAGTTCAACAGCCGTACTTAAAGAGAGTGAGCAAGTCGAGAAAGGAAATTGAAAGTAGCTACGTAACTAAGTTGGTAACTAAAAGGTTTTACAATCGATTTCACTGCAGTTCTGCAACCTTAGTGGTTACCTGAAAAATGTACGCAATTCTTTTCTGTGTCGTTTCTTTCGAAACTGTGTCATCATCATCATCATCTTCCTGCCCTTATCCCACGCTAAGAGCTGATTTCACCATGCTCTGTTAGATTAAGAAAGGATTAAAGGGCCGTTAAATATGTCAAAATGAACGCGTTCGACATCTAAGGTCTAGATTTAACGGCCTGTTAATCCTTGATTAGTAACTAACAGAGCATGGTGAAATCAGCTCGAAGTGGGGTCGGCAGAACAGGTTTTCTTCTTCCACTCTCCTCTGTCATGCGTCATATCGATGCTCACTCCTTTCTTACTCATGTCATCTTTCCCATTTCCCACAGTGTCTTTCGAAACTGTGTGTTGCAAGGATTTTGAGTGCGACTCAAAGAAGCTTCGAGCACTTGACACAAGTTTTAGAACTTTTACAACATGCCGGTTTCCTCACGATGTTTTCCTTCACCGTTTGAGAGTACTGGCACTGTGCTCATAAATTTTAGAACAGAAAAACTCATTGGTGCACGACAGGTTTTGAAACCACGACCTTAGGATCGGAAGGCTGCAGCCACTAGATCACCAGAGTTCACAAACGGTGAATGAAAAACATCGTGAAAAAAACAATTATGGTCAGCCCTTTGCAGCACAATAGGGTTCAATTCCCACCGAGAATTTACTTATACAACGTGTAACATAATAGCCCCTATAAGGCCAAAGACCAAGAGATGTGAATAGGGCTGCCTCACGGTGTGATTAGTTTCATATATTTTTTTTATGTAATAGACAAACAAACGGGCTTACGGCCCACCTGATATTAAGTGGTCACCGTCGCCCATATACACCAACAACACTTGGGGTGTTGTCGTTGCGTTGCCTACCCTGAAGGACTTTATAAATTTTTTTTCTTGAAGCTATTCATGTTATAACTAAGCGGGAAAACCTCCGGTGATAACGGAAGAAAGCTTAAAAGAAATTTCAGGAATGAAAACCTTCGAAATTTCAAAAGTCGTAGAACTTAAGTTGTTTGCCATGACCTGTAATACCCATACACAAACGATTTCGATGGGGCTCGAACCAGCGCAGAAGACAGAGCTTAGAGTCAGTAGATAGTAACCAACTGACGTGAGGGTTGCCAATGACTACCATGCGAGATAAGCCGTGGGTGGCAACTAGTCATTACATAAATCTTAGTTAAGTATACCGAGGTGCGGAGTTTTACAGGCTCTCAATTTTCAGGTAAGCAAGTACCTAATGAACGTTATCCTCGGTTTAATGGCACCGAACTGGTTCGCAGATTATTACTATCTCGTCGGTAATGAGGCCGTCTTTCGCATCTCAGGTAATTATTCCGAGGCATAAAGCGCTTCACGACCTTTGCGCCATACATTTGGTACTCATCATTATCATCATTACGTTTTTATTAAATATAGAGTAATTGTACAGCAGTTAAAAAAAACATTATTAATGCATAAATAACTAAGATCAGGTACATTACATATAATTAAAGTTCTATTATTTATTATTAGATCATATTCAATTTATCTTATTATTATTGCTATTTATTTACGTACATAATTCATTTATTATTATTTTGTTATCGTAGTTGTCTACATCTACACTAATATTATAAAGAAGAAAGATTTGTATGTTTGTGTTTTTGTATGTAACGAATAGGCTCAAAAACTACTAGTTGGATTTCAAAACTTCTTTCACTATTAGAATGCTACATTATCCATGAGTAATATGGGCTATATTTATTACTTCGATAAAAATAGGTATTCCTTCTAAAACTTCAATAGTGTAACCCAAGGTGTAAAAAAATTGGCCATAATATGTTTTTCATCGCATGCGCTGCGAAAACTATTGACGATAGAACACAAAAATGTTCTACAATATTAAAGAACACATCAATATCTACAAAAAAATCAGCTATACGTCTAACTATCGTAGTCATGTTACTATAACATCTTATTTACATTTTAAAAGTTGATATAAATGCCGACCGAAATCAGACCATGTTATCCATACCTTTAATCCATCAACTTTTATATTAATCCTTTACATAAAAATTACATATAAATTATTTCGTATTCAAGACTATTTCAATATCTATAGATTATTTCTTGAATTTTTCAAATCGGACATTGCATTCAAATGATATTACGAAATTAAAAGTTTTAGTTTATTAGCGAACGCATGGTTCCACGGGGCGCGTTCTCACTCACTCAGGGAGAAGGGCGTGCAAATTTATGAAATAAGTAGACGCCAGACTCGAACCTACGGTCTTAGTTTATCCTAAAATGTTCAGGAAATGTATATCCACCCATGCGAAGCTGGGACAGGCCGCTAGTGTTAAATATAGAGATGAAGGTACATTTAAATAAGAATCACTAAAAACACAATGTAAACATAGTCTATGCTGCCAAAATGGCGTTATATAGCAATGGTTGAGTAATATTTGTATAAGAAATGCCCATTATTATTTGAAGCGTAGCGTGAGTTATGTCAAAAGAACAAAAGGGACCAAGCCGTAAGTATGTTGCCTGATATTCTAGGGTTGGTCGCTTGGAACTGGCCCCTAGCTCACCTCCACACTAAAGTACAATTTATAGTACATTTTTAGCAGTTAGGTGTACAATGCCAGTAGGTACTCTCAAACGGTGAAGAAAAACATCGTGAGGAAACCGGCATGTCGTAGAACCTAAAAAGTTCTATAACGTGTGTCAAGTGCTTAAAAAGAGCCTCTTGAGGCGCATTAAAAATCCTTTAACCACACTGTTTCGAAAGAAACTAGTGACACGACAAGAGAGAGAGCAGTTATCGTTTAAGGCAATTTACAATTTAAGTGTATGTAATGTCATTATTTTAGCGAAAATGTTTTCCGTAGGTTATGAAAAAAGACTACCCCATTAATAAATGTTATGAATGTTTCGATCGTCTCGCACCTCCCCTACACTTTTATTGAGCTGTGCGTGATTGTGTCGATTCTCTAAACAACATTATCACGGGAAGTTTCATTAAGGCGAAGACAAGAGCTAATGTGACTCTCGCTCGCACGTTTCGACATGTTGAAAGATATAAAATCGCTAAACTCATATTAAAAAAATCGCAATCAACCATTTTGTGTGCAATCATATTGCACACAGATTAGTAAAAATTTCATTTTGATCGATACATGTTTTCCTACTCAAAAGTTTGCTTTACTAGTTTTCGTACATAAGCAAACTTTTAAGTAGGAAAACTTGTATCGATCAAAATGAAATTTTTACTAAACTGTGTGCAATGTGATTGCACACAAAATGGTTGATTGCGATTTTTCGAAAATGTGTTTAGTAATTTTATATCTTTCAACATGTCGAAACGTGCGAGCGAGAAGTTGTTTGATGGTTGTCAGCCCCTTAAGTGGATCCGCGCTCACTTAAACCACAAGCTTCGCCCCACTCACGTTGGCATTTCCGCTCGCCAAAACACTCGCAGGTGGCGCTGGTGACGAGTGAATGTCCTTTAGCACAGGTTTCATTAACCTATTTCAGGCACCGGTCTCTCGCAAAAGAGGTTAACTTATTTATGGCACAATAGTTTTAAATAGCACACAACGATCATAAAGCATTTTTTTTTCTTTTTTGATATACCTACCTATTTGATTGTATTACTAGTATTAGGTTTGACTTGTTTTATGAGAAAAAATAAATGATTTTAATAAATATTATTATTATTATTATGTTACAGAATGCCAAATTGGAGGCTCACTACGGATACCACGATCACTTGGGTGAATGTTGTAAACGGAATAGTACGTCAGTCTGTTGCGAAATACCAGCAATGTAGGTAATACATGTTTATTTATATCTAAGTACATAATACTCTTCGGTAAACTTTGATACAAGCCAGACACAGCGGATCAAGCAGCCATTTTGAAAGAACAAAGGCTCAGCGTACTTGATCGGATGCCAACGAAAACGGTACGTTTATTGTTTCAACGATCAAATACAGCTTAGTGATCTAAATCTGTTTTATTTGAAAGTATTTTTGGATTTTATGAGTACTGGTTGTCTAGTCTTCTTCTTCTTGTCGTGTCACTAGTTTCTTTCGAAACAATGAGGTGAAAGTATTTAAAGTGCGCCTCAAGAGGCTCCTTTCGAGCACTTGGCACAGATAAAGAGCTTTTTAGGTACCACGACATGCCGGTTTCCTCGCGATGTTTTCCTTCACCGTTTCAGAGTACTGGCATTGTGCACATACATTTTTGAACAGAAAAACTCATTGGTGTACGACCAGTTTCGAACCCACAACCTTAGGGTCGGTCACCACCAGTGATCTAGTGTCTAGTGGGAACGATCCCACCTTCTGATTTTAATGTCCTAGGTTCATGCCTTGATGCACCAATTTTACTTTTTCTTTCGAATAATGTATGTGTATCTCTTAACCCTTAATTACTCAGCGTTGGTTTGATCGCCTCTAGTTATTGGAGTTTCGAATTTACAGCGTTAATTTTTCCTCTAGCTTCCTAAAAATAGCGGAACTTTGTTATTTACTCACAAAAAACCCTATGGCGTAAGGTTGGCAGGAGAGTGAAAAAATCCAAAACATTATGTTATAAATGCCATCAAAATATGTGGAGTGCCATGTTATTCCAACATGTCAGAAATGTAATAAAGAAAATTAGCTCCTACAATAAGTTGATCAAAGAAAATGTTTATGAAACTTTTTGATTCTAGTGTCAATTAATCGTTAAATCAAAATATTATCTACACTAATATTATAAAGAGGAAAACTTTGTATTTTTGTTGTTTTGTTGTTTTGTTGTTTTGTTGTTTTGTATGTAACGAATAGGCTCAAAAACTACTGGTCCGATTTCAAAAATTCTTTCACCATTAGAATGCTACATTATCCCTGAGTAACATAGGCTATATTATATTTTCAAAAAAATCAGGGATCCTTACTAAAACTCTAATAATGTAACCCAAGGTGGAAAACATAATCCTTACATCGCGTGCGCTGCGAAAACTATTGATGATAGAACAAAATAATGTACTACGACTTTGCAGAACACGTCATTATCTACAAAAAATGTCGCGACAGCATATGTCTAGCTATTATAGTTATGTCACAATAAGTGTTCTTTTATTATAAAAATTTAATTGAAATGCCGCCGATAGAAAAGGGTCTTTATTTGTACCTTGGTATTAATCCTTATCCAAATAAATCTTTTCATAATTAAGACTGGTTCAATACCTATACATTACTTCTTGAATTTTTCAAATCGGACATTCCAATCAAAAGATTTTAAAAATATAAGGTCACGGGGCGCGTTCTAACCCAGCGCGGGCCCGGGCAAGGCGCGAGCTAGAAGTGACTCGAACCCACCACGATCCAAGTTTATCCTAAAACGTTGAAAAAATTATGTCCACCCATGCGAAGCTGGGACAGGCCGCTAGTCATAAATAAAAGTCTGATTTTACATGAATTTGGTAGTTTTTAAAACCGGGGCGTAAAGCACCTCACGCGAGTACTTACGTACATTTTTAGGTGCGAGTCGCTAAGGGTTAAACGGTGGAGGAAAACATCGTGAGGAAACCAGTTAGTATTCCACTAGCGGCGAAAGGCTTGCAACCTCTCACGTATGGAATACTAACTACTGCAAAATGTAGGTATGTGGCAAATTTAATGTTTGGACATACATCTGACTACCCGTCTTAGACATCATCAAAGGAATCTGGAGTTTGAACTTGGAACTAAGAGACCTGAGAAGATAACTACCGTGCCTGGTAATCAAAGTCGTGAAGTTTTTTCCGTTTTTCAGTTATTGGTAATTCGTTTTTTGAAGTTTTTTTGTAGAAAGTCTAATATCTAGTATAAAATGCGAATTGTTTTTTTTTGTTACTCGTTGCTAGAGCAAGAGCCAAGTTAACTCTACGTTTTTTTAAGAGGTTTGACAATAGCTCTAGTCTTGTCGTGTCACTAGTTTCTTTTCGAAACAGTGTGGTGAAAGGATTTTAAGTGCGCCTCATGAGGCTCCTTTTGAGCACTTAACACATAATAAATAACTTTTTAGGTTCTACGACATGCAGGTTTCCTCACGATGTTTTCCTTCACTGTTTGAGAGTACCTACTGGCATTGTGCACATATATTTATGACAATAGCTGATGTCACGTGCTAATATTAAGATCTTTATCACTTACACTGCAAAGGCTATACAAGTAAACAAGAATCTTTATTGCTTCTACTTCCGTCATGAGAGAAGTCTGCGTCAGACATCTAAATTTTACTTTGTTTGTACCCTTGTCTTTGTTGCATCTTATTAACTAAGTTAAGAGGCTGACGACCGTCTAATAACTTGTCGCTTATACATTTATATTTTTGAAGATATAAAATCACTGGATGAAGTCATGAAAATCTAACAACTGAGTCAGAGTAGCTAACTCATCATCATATTCCTGCCCTTATCCCACCCTAAGTGGGGTCGGCACAACAGGTCTTCGTCTTCCACTCTGCTCTATCATACGTCATCTCAGTGCTCACTCCTTTCTTACTCATATCATCTTTCACACAATCCATCCATCTTTTCTTTTTCCTGCCTCTCCTTCTAAAACCATCCACATCCATTTCCAACACTCTTCTCACTAATATGACTTTCTTCCCTCCTCATGACATGCCCATACCACGATACAAACTCACAGTAGCCAACTACGAGTACTTAATATTGATCAATATTTGGAGAAAAAAATCCAAACAAGTTTTCCGACCAAGTTTGATTACTCATTACTTTTAGGTAATAATAGGGACTTTTTCGACGGTTATCTGCGTCTTAAAAAGGGTTACTAACTTTTTGTAATTGTCACAACGACGCACCGGCGAAGTTTCTATTCAGTTAATAAAGTTGCTGTGAATATAGACAATACAGCAGGAAAAATGACTTTCCACATAGCACTTTCTAGCCCCAAACTAAGCCAAAGCTTGTAATATGGAAACCAAATCACTGATATAATACATACATACTTTTTTTGTATATACATACTTATAATATATTATAACACCCAGACAGAGAACAAAGATCTATGTTCATCACACAAATGTTTGTTCTCGGTGGGGATCGAACCACGGCCTACGGCGCAGAAGGCAGAGCTACTACCAACTGAGCTGTGAAGGCTGTGGCCGTGGAAATAGTAAACCCAAAGACTAATTAAGTTAATTTGGTACTAAAAGGGGACTATCTACCGTGCCTGGGGATCAAAGTCGTGAAGATGAATAATATAACTTTTTGTTAGGTGCGTCCGGGGAAGAACTACCACCATTCCGTTCTCTACCGCCAATCAGCTATGCTGTGTTTCGGTTTGAAGGGTGTGGTTGAAATTACAGGCACGTAAGGCTTCACATATGTATGCCTCAAGTTGAGGGCGTAGATCAGTGCATCGTGAACTTGCCTCATAGGGCAAGTGCATATCGTGCGTGACTTGCGAGAAAATGCTTTGTTATAGGTGATGGTTACCACTTAAAACCAGGTGGGCCATCTGCTTGTTCCATCAGCTAGTTGTATAAAAAAAAGTGCGCCTCAATGAAGGCTCCTCGTAGAGTACGCATGGGCCATTCGAGCAGTTGCCAAATGTTTTTAGAACATTTTACGTTTTACGACATGCCGGTTTCCTCACGATGTTATCCTTCACCGTTTGAGAGTACCCGAAAATGCCACTGCGAACCTGATATAAACTCGCTAATGATCGATATAGTGCATTCTGCATCATTAGACATGTTTACAATATAATAATACAAGCTGGGGCCCGCGACTTCGTCTGCGCAGGATTAGTCACACAATATCTTTATAAATTGTAGCCCATGTGTTATTCTGATGTCTGATAAGCTATATTATTGTAAAGTTTCATTAAAATCCATTCAGTATTTTTTACGTGAAAGAGTAACAAACATCCATCCATCCATACTTACAAACATTCGCGTTTATAATATCAGTATAATATATTATGATGACGGTCTGACCAAAATTTTGTACAGTTTTGTAGTTCCACGTGGACAAACTCGTGGGATGAAGAACACTGTGTGAGACGTCACACGGCTAACGGTTTGAACCCACAACGTTAGGGTCGGAAGGTGGGGCCGATACCACTAGACCACCAGTGCCCTCTTCAGATTGGTGATGATGATATTACACTAATTCACGCAAGCCCGTGAGTAAACAGTATTTTATGATGATCCCAAACCGCGGTGGAAAATACCTAGAGTATGTGCAGATATTTTGGTAGATTTGCATGCGTAAACCGACGAAATCACTTTTAACGGTTAAACCGTAAAAAAACGATAAACCGGATTATTACTTTTTACTGGTGCTCAGCAGGTAGGTTAACCAAATTCAATAAAAATATATTTGCAGTTATAACTTTGACCAATGATATCTTCTGGGGCCTTATGCTCACTTCGAGCGAGATTATCTCACGGTGGAGATGACGTCATATCTCGTTCAATAACTCGTTGACCTTGCGTCTCGCATGAACTTTGTATGAGAAAATTGGGTAGTTAGATGGTGAGAATGGGGATAAATAGTTATCGAACGAGATATGACGTCATCTCTAACGTGAGATAATCTCGGTCGAAGTGAGCATAAGGCCCCTGATCCTATGTAGTTATTTTTAACCGACTTCAAAAAAGAAAGATTCTCAATTCGAGTGTAGTATTTTTTTGATGTTTGTTACTGCATAATTCCGCCATTTTATAGAAATTTCATCAAAATAGTTTTGCTTTTAAATCAAAATAACAGGAAAAAGTTTTGCTGTTTTATATATATTTTTTTTAAGTGTATCTGAAGTTGTTTTTTTTTTTAGAAAGTTATCATAATTTATTACATTAAACACCTACCACACTAAATGTTTTTCCAACTTAAATTGTTAAACATCCTTGTGACTTGCCCTGACTATCCCTCTGACAACTACATCAAATGCTGAAAGAATCTTGAGTTGAGGACCAAAGCCGTGAAGCTGTTTTAAGGTTCCGTACCCAAAGGGTAAAACTAAGACTCCGCTGGCCGTCCGTATGTCTGTCTGTCCCACCAGGCTGTATCTCATAAACCGTGATAGTTCGACAGTTGAAATTTTCACAGATGATGTATTTCTGTTGTCTATATAACCACAAATACTAAAGAACACAATAAAATTAATATTTAAGGGGCTCCCATACAACAAACGTGATTTTTTGCCGTTTTTATAGATAATGGTACGGAACCCTTCGTGCGCGACTCCGACTCGCACTTGGCCGGTTTTTTCTTTTTTTGTTTTATTACAAAGTTACAAGTTACAAACTACGTAGGTGTAGTCTATTTTGTTTGGACAATCCATCTTACTAACAAGAAACCGTGTGATGGACTGTTATCGACCCATCCAAGGTCTCGGGGTCACCAATCGACATAATATATCATGATGGATTTTCGTGCTAAAATGGCAACATTTTCGTGCTAATTCGTGCTAAAAAGTAGCTCTGCCTTCTGTGCCGTAGGCCGTGGGTTCGATCCCCACCGAGAACAAATATTTGTGTGATGATCATAGATGTTTGTTCTCTGTCTGGGTGTTATATAATATTATAAGTATACAAGGTGTTCCATAAGTTGTGTATATAAACTTCAGGGGGCTAAAGTACCCATCAATATGAACAACTTTTTCTAAGGAACCAACACTGTGAACGCGAAAATAAAAACAGCTGTTTCATACATTTTAGCCTGGTAGGTATTGAACTTTTGTATGAAACAGCTGTTTTTTTTTCGCGTTCACAGTGTTGGTTCCTTAGAAAAATTGTTCATATTGATGGGTACTTTAGCCCCCTGAAGTTTATATACACAACTTATGGAACACCTTGTATATTTACAAAAAAAAGTATATAAGTAGTATATCAGGTATCTGGTTCCCATATCCCAAGCTTTGGCTTAGTTTGGGGCGAGTAGTGCTGTGTGGAATGTCCACCAATATCAATTGATCCGAAATTAACACACCTCAATTTTTTTAAATATTGTCCCAAAAGTGTAACTTAAGACTCGTGGTCACACTATAATACCCCTTTTACACTCAGCTCATGTCCGTGGAAATGTGCAGAGACATGAGCAGGGACTTGGGCAATGCGAGAATGTAAACAGGCCACTTCCATGTCCACTTGCCGCTCGCGTTGCCCGTGTTACGTGAACACACTGCCGCAGACATATGGACGGCAACATTTCCGTCCACGCGAATGGCAGTGCGAATGTCTAAATGTAAACGCAGTATTAGTGAGGGCATTTGATTAAGTACTTAGAGATGTCAACAAAACTTTATGCGCCATTTTTTATTCTTTCTGACTTAGCAAGCAGATGACGATTTCTATTACTTCTCATTCGATCTACGTACAAAAAACAATTTCTAAACTAAACAACCGTTTTCTTTTTACCGACGCTATTTGTCGACAAAGTTGGAAGAAAGTATTTCGAAGCAGTGATACCTATTAGTTTCAAGCTCATAGAGAATGCATGAACATAATGTTCACTGTGCCGAGAGGCGGCAAACATTTGTCTTTTCACAAGATTAATTCATACTTAAAATAGCTTGCTTTTGTTTACGGCTACACACTTCTTACAGGATAAAAAGTAGCCTATTTTTTATAAAACTATCTGATGGAACAAGTGGACGGCCCACCTGATGTTACGTGGTAACCTTATCCTATAGCAAAGCATTGCCTCGTAAGCCACGCATATGAACGTGACCCACGATGCACTGCCCTGCGTCCATCAACTTATATAATAATGAACTTTCTTTATATAACTTTAGTTTTTAAAGAAAGTAGTTTGATACTCTTTGATAGTCTGTAGAGTGGTAGTTCTTTCAGCGAATTAATAAAAATATATCATTTCATATGTTACTACTAATGTAATGTATTGTTTATCTAATTTTGTCACTGATTAACTATTGTTTATTTTTCTTATTTTTTTTTTAATTTCTTACGTGTAAGCGTTCGTCGATTGTTTGCGCCCCGCCCGCGTTCCGCACCGACACCGCGCGGTATGCTCCTACGGCAAGCGCACTCACACTTCTCAACACTTTGATTACTCAAAAATGAAATCAAAATATCAAATATTTATTTATTTGAACACAAACATAAGGTTTACAATAAAAACAATGCAAAACGTTGACAGCTGCTAAAAATATTACAAATATGGGTAAACTGTCAGTATTTTGTAGCAGTTGTTTACATTTTTATTTTATTTTATAATGAGATTCGCTACGAACCAGACTAGATAATCTGTGTCCCGGATTCAGAACCATGATGTAGATGTGTTTCACGTGAAGCGCCATCTATTTGATGTAGCTTGCATTAGTTTTTTAAGTTAGTTATCTAAGTGCTATTATATGTAAATCAAACCGATGATTAATATGTTAAATGGCACACAGACGTTATGGCTCAGGCTGTTAGTTTGTATCGTTTGTATTGTTTAAATAAATAAATAAACTATAAAAATCTTAAAAAAAGTGCATCGTCAAAAAATCGTTGGGTGAATGTTAGTTGGTATGTTTTTTTTACACCCGTCTCTTCATAACCCACTTCAGACTGAAATACATATAAACTTTTCATTAATTTCGCATCTATCTCGGCGTCTCATAAATCTTTCCATTGCGTTTGGTTATAGTCTTGTCCTGTTTTATGAGGCAAGCGTGATGTGACCAAGCGTGTTGTGGCCAAGTTTACTGGATTCAATCACAATGTTTATTTTCGTAGTAACAACGGTAGTTACCTATAACCTATGTATGACCAGCCAAATTTTCTATATATCGGTGGTCATTCATCACGGCCCCAAACTAAGCAATGCTTGTATGCTGATGGATGCTGATATAATACTTATATGCTTAACTTTTTATATTTAATAACACCAACACTATTTCCTGTTACTCTTAAATTGTTTTCTAATATCAGAGAATTGTATTCTTTTTGAGAAATCAATAATCTTAAACCCGAAGACAGATAATAAAAATCTATATTCATCACACAATATATTTTTAAGAGTAGTAGAGCTCTATGTGAAGGGCTGGTCCGGGGAAGTACTACTACCACGCCTTTTTCTGCCGCCAAGCAGCGTTGCTGTGTTTCGGTTTGAAGAGTGTGGTTGCCGGTGTAATTACAGGCACATGAGGCTTAATATCTGTATGCCTCAAGTTGATGGACGCAGGGCAGTGCATCGTAGGGCACGTTCCTATCGTGAGTGACTTACGAGGCAATGCTTTGTTATAGGTGATGGTTACCACTTAACATCAGTTGGGCCATCTGCTTGTTCCATTAGCTGGTTGTATAAAAAAAAACACAAATGTTTGTTCTCGGTGAGAATCGAACCCACGGCCTACAGCGCAGAAGACTGAAATACTACCAACTGAGCTGTGACAGCTGTCAAATTCATCTATTCGTCTATCTTAGTTAATCGTATCTTATTTTGTGAGTTTATAACTGAAACGTTCAAAATTTTCAGGACGCAATAGAATTGCCTAATTAAATCAGTAAAGACAGAACCGACTAACACAACGGCGTATAGAGAGAGCTATGCGGAACTTTCGCTACGTGATACTTTCAGAAATGAGGAACTTTGTAGATCAATCTAAGTTCGGAGACTTTGATTGGTCTAGCTGGGAAAGCTGGCAGAGTTGTCAAGCTAAAGTGACAATGAGGGGTCATTCGACTCGAGGAACCTACCTACTAAAGAATAAACGTTGGTGAATAACTATCACAAGCCGAAATATGAAGCGAGTCGCGGCTTCCTAGCCGTTCCACCAGATGGACCGACGACATTGTAAAGAGTGAATAGGGATGGTTTTAATCGTTCTATCTTCCCTGAAATGTGTAAGTATGGATTTATCTATATCTATATACAAGGTGTTCCATAAGTTGTGTATATAAACTTCAGGGGGCTAAAGTACCCATCAATATGAACAACTTTTTCTAAGGAAGCAACACTGTGAACGCGAAAAAAAAAACAACTGTTTCATACATTTTAGCCTGGTAGGTATTGAACTTTTGTTATGGAACTTATGGAACACCTTGTAAATAAGGCAAAAGTGATTGACAGATGTATCAACACACAGGCCAAACCCTTAGGGCTAGAAGCTTAAAATTTCGCACACGTATTCCTCCACGTACTCATCCACTTAGGAAGAATTTTTCAAAATTCAACCCCAAAGAGGGCTAGCGGTCCGCCCGACTATGTAGAGTTTTTTTAAATAAAGTACCTATAAAGAAAGGTTAAATAAGTTCTAAAATAAACGTGCGCGAGCGAAGCCGCGGATTAGAGCTAGTCTAAGAAAAATCCATTCTTGGACATTTCACCTTCCTACCTTTCCCGAAGAAATAAACTACTATGGACATACCTACAGTTGATTTCTTTAGGCTGGTAATGATGATGATGTTTTGCCCCAGGTTTGAACGAAGTGGCAATCAGAAAACGAATGAGGATGCACAGGCTGCCAATAATCGAGTGAAGCGTCACTAACTTGTATAGATTAACCTACTACGAGGGCGTATAAAAGTTCACAAAATGGCATGGCATTTATAAAACGGCCAAGTACGAGTCGGACTCGCGCACGAAGGGTTCCGTACCATTATCTATAAAACGGCAAAAATTGCGTTTGTTGTATGGGAGCCCCCTTAAATATTTATTTTATTCTGTTATAGCGGCAACAGAAATACATCATCTGTGTAAATTTCAACTGTCTTACTATCACGGTTCATGGGATACAGTCTGGTGACAGACGGACAGATAGACAGACAGACAGACGGACGGACAGCGGAGTCTAAGTAATAAGGTCCCGTTTTACCCTTACGGGTACGGAACCCTAAAATCAATCAATAACGAGAGCATTGCTTATTTATATACAGACTTATTTGACTACTACTGATGTAGAAGTGTAGTTTAAGAGTAGTAGAGCTCTTTGTTAAGGGCTCGTCCGGGAAAGAGGCGCCAGCGTTGCTGTGTTTCGGTGTGAGTTTGATTACCAATGCAATTACAGGCACACGAGGCTACGCAGGGCAGTGCATCGTAGGATATGTTCCTATCGTCCGTGACTTACAAGGCAATGCTTTGTTATAGGTGATGATTACCACTTAACATCAGGTGGGACATCTGCTTGTTCCACCAGCTAGTAGCGCATCACTGATGTGACTAGCAGGAATTTATTTTACTCGTAGACACAACTTACCACTTTAAGGCCCAGTTTCACCATGCTCTGTTAGTTACTAATCAAGGATTAACCGGCCGTTAAATCTAACCTTAGCTGTCAAACGGATACATTTTGACATATTTACCGACCCTTTAATCCTTTGTTAATCTAACAGAGCATGGTGAAACCGGGCCTAAGATTAGTAGATTTAACGACGAATAAAGACAAAAATCTGCATTTCAATGTGTTAACAAATCTATGAACTACTATAAAAATAGCATAGTTGTACCTTTAAATAGAAACTACTAGGTATACCTACGGTTTGAGAATATTGGAAATACTATAAGAGCAATATCGAACTATATGTTTCTTCTTGGTATCGGTAAGTTTACGGTAAGTAGTGGACCTCGAAACTTTTTATATATCTGCGCAAGTTTGGCATCTCCCACCCATCACCCACGTTTAAAAGATGATTATTTGAAAGCTTTCTGAAAAATGACTGCTAACTATTAATAATTAACCACAACTTTCTATATCCTAAATGCGCTAGGCACCACTGTCACACTGGACCTTCAATAATATATTATATTGTAACATGGATCATACAAAAGAACGTTAAGAACCAAGCCGTAAGTTTATTGCCTGTTCTTCTAGGCTTGGTCTCGTGGAACTGGCACCTAGATTCACCTAGCTTTAGGACTTTTCAAAGTGATCCTTGTAATTCAACTGAATGAATACCTTTTTGCATTGACGCCAAAAAAATTGGTTCTCGTCATAAAATCCACAACCTACAGTGCAGCGTGCTATTCCGTAAACAACATTCACCCAAGTGACCGTGGGATCCACAGTAAGTTTTCAATTTGGCATTTTGTAGTACATTCACCCATCACTAGCGCAACCCGCGTGAGTGTTTTGGCGAGTGGGAATGCCAACGTGAGTGAGAAACTCGTGATCTAAGTGAGTACGGATCTGCTAGGCTAAACTCCCCGTGTTTTTATTGATACTTCTACCAAGCTACTACCAACTGAGCTGTGAGAACTGTCAAACTGCAAACTCACACGTGACAGGTTTTAATGCTGTGAGGAATACTATACCTGTACCCCAAGTATGAGTTTTGCTTACGATTTTTCTTTTTTCCCAAAACCCGCAATGAACACGGAACAAAAACGTAAAACGAAAAACGAAGTATCGTAAGCAAAACTCATACTTGGGGTACGGGTTTCCTCACGATGTTTTTCTTCATCGATTGAGAGCACTGGATTGGGCCCCAGGGTGTCATAAATCAGGAAAACATTGTTATCAGCAGCACCGAGCAATAAACAGAGCTATTACACAACAAAATACCCACTAACAACCTCTTTGTAAACAAAAGGACAACTATTTCTTACTAGCTGTCGCCGGCGGCTTTGAACGCGCATTAGTATTTAATGTTTGTTAAATTTGAACATTTACAAAGAAAATTACAATGAATACAAGTACGAGTGTAAGCAAAATCTACAAAATACATAATATGAAACATTTGAGCTTTCTGCAGACCGTTGCGAACGATCTAGAGATAGCTCAACTGATCCGAATCAGTGCCAATCTTTTAAATATTAAAGTTTTATAAAAATATTAAAAATTTGATCGGTAATGTTTTCCAGACCGTCATCATCCACAAGCTGGGTATAGGCCTCTCTTAGTATTTGCCACTGTTGACGGTCCTGCAGGCAAACCACGATCTCTTATATCAAAATAATATTACACTGAAATTTCCTTCATTATATTGCTGCTATTTTCATCCTGATTTTGCCTACCGTGTTTGTTACATCATCTGCCCATCTCGCAGCAGGACCTAGACCAAGACGCCGATCTCTAGATAAATTTTTATTATAACGTAATATCCTGGTAAAATTTCAGGATAAAAAATAAGTAGCCGATATTCTAATCCAGGTCACGTTACGCTATATTTTTTCTAAGTTTCACCCCAACCGTTACAGCGATTAGGGCGTGATTGAGCCTATTTGCCTTAGCTCTCTATGTGGCTTCGACTGATTGTTTTTTTTTGCTGATGGAACAAGCAGATTTTAAATGGTAACCATCACCTTTAACAGAACATTGCATCGTAAATCAAGCTCGATGGGAACGTGCCCTAAAATGCGTCCTTGCGTCCATCAGCTTAAGGCATACAGATGTTAAGCTTCATGTGCCTGTATTATCACCGGCAACCATACTCTTCGAACCGAAACACAGCGTTGCTGCTTGGCGGCAGAAAAAGGCGTGGTAGTATTACTTCCCGGACGAGCTCTTCACAAAGAGCTCTACTACTCAGGTTACGTTAAGTTATATTTAATCTAAGTTTTACCCCAACCGGTTCAGCGATCAGGGCGTGATTGGGCCTATTTGGCTTGCTCTATCTGGCTGTGACTGATTGTGTGGCAGACAATTGAACAAATTCGACAGAATGATTACCCCAATCCTTGACTTTGACCTTGACCTTGACCCTCGTTACAATAAAATCGTTCGTCGAGAAAAACGGAAGTTCAAACGGCTCAACCGAAATTCAAAAAGGAAGTCTGTGAGAGACCTTTCTTTTACCCAAATATTCGGATTACCCTAATCCGAATATTTGGGTAAAAAGAAAGGTTTTCGCGCACTGTTTATACCATGCTACAAGACTTGCCTCGAGCTATCATCCTAATTAAGTTAGGCCTGTAGAAGTACGCTGCTAGTCATTGGCCTCCCTGTGGCCTAGTGATAACGTAATAGGATGGGAAGCACTGATGTTCTAGTGGTAGCGGCCCCGCCTTCCGATTCTAAAGTCATGGGTTCGAAACCGGTAGTGCACTAATGAGTTCTTCTGTTCAAAAAATTATGAGCACAATGCCAGTACTCTCAAACGGAGAAGGAAAAAACCTAAATAGTTTAAAAACTTGTGTCAAATGCTCGAAAATACTTTGAGGCTCACTTAAAATCCTTTCACCGCACTGTTTCGCATAAACCTAGTGCAATGAAATTTCTTTAGGATCAGAAGGCCCCGTCTTTCGATCCTAAACCACTACCTCTCTCTCTTGCCGTGTCACTAGTTTCTTTCGAAACAGTGTGGTGATAGGATTATAAGTGCGCCTCAAGAGGCTCCTTTCGAGCACTTGACACATGTTATAGAACTTTTAAGGTTCTAAGACATGCCGGTTTGTTCGAGAAGTTTTTCTTCACCGTTTGAGAGTACTGGCACTATGCACATAGGTACATTTTTGAACATAAAAACTCATTGGTGCACTTCCGGTTTTGAACCCACGACCTTAGGATTGGAAGGCGCTACCTACCGCTACCACTAGACCATCAGTGCTCCCCATCCTATTACGCTATTACTAGGCAAGTCCAATGACTAGCAGTGTACTCCTACAGGACTAAGTTAATTAGGATGATGGCTCGAGGTAAGTCTAAAAAAGGAGGTGACCTAAGCATCGGAAAGAAGGCCTGCTACCACTAAAACACTAGTGCTCTTCAAACGGTGACCACACAGAACGTTGCTCTACCACCAGCAGCAGCCAGCGTCACTGTAATAGTTCCAACGTACATTACTTTCACTTATGAAAATATTATTCGAAAAATCATGAATTTAGCTTAGATCGACGGAATCCCAATAAATACATATTTGCAAAGACAGAGGCCGTCCCAACGGACTACGCTTGCCACAAATAACGCTAGTTGGAAGCAAGTTACGATTCAAGCGAAATTGTGCGAAATGACTGCCTCGGCCGAATCGATAACGTCGAGATAAAATTATGTTCCTCTTGTGAGCCGGTTGGTTTATTGCAAAATTCACATAAATTGTGTAAGCAGTGGGGTTTTTCTTGACATCCCTCACACCGTTGGTAGTACTCATGCCTTCTGTGCTGCAGGCCGTGGGTTCGATCCCCACTGAGAACCTACATTTTTCTTGATTTTTCAAGAGTTATCTTGACATGAAACTAATGATATCTATTTTCAACCGACTTCCAAAAAGGAGTAGGTTGAGAACCTACTCCTTTTTTGAAGTTCGACTGTATTGTTTTTCTTCTTTATCACGCATAACTCCGACATTTATGAAGCAATTTGAAAAAAACATTTTTTTTATTTGAGAGGATATACTTTCCGATTAGTCCCAAAGAAATTTTATTAAAATTGGTTCAGTTATGTTATCCAAGTAAATGAAATTGCGTATTATGCTGTTTAAATTCAGTGTATTTCAAGTCAGTTTTTTTGCAAAAAAGGTATATTGTATATATCACTACCAAACATTCCATCAAACAAATCCCACAAATGTTTGTTCTCGGTGGGGATCGAACCCACGGCCTACAGTGCAGAAGGCAGAGCTACTACCAACTGAGCTGTGAAGGCCGTCGATTGATTTTGTATATCCACTTACCGGTAGCATGTAGCTTCCTCAGCGGATCCACGATCGCGAAGTATCGGTCAGCAGACAGTGCGGTCAGCGTGAACACCGACACTCCGATACTGACGTCCTTGGCTGCCTCCGACACGCGACACACGAGGTCGCCCCACGGCCACGACTCTACCGTGTACACGGTAGATGTGAATGGGACGCAGGTGATGATTACCAGCAGATCCGCTAGAGCTAGTGAGAGGATGTACCTGGAAAGAGATATCAGGTTTAGAAATATAGGACAGCGACGCTAAAGGTCATAGCTCATTAGAGCCGCCCGACACGCGATCCGCACCGCCTCGCCTCTTCTAAGCTTGGTCGTATATAACTGGCAACTAGTTTTAGGACAAAGTGATCCTTGCGATTTAACTGAATAAATAAACTTTTGACTTTAACTTTCGCTTACTGCGGTTAGTATTCTTTAAATGGACTGGTATGTACTCGTATTTGCGCTCACTACATCAACTACGTAGCGTCACTGGATCGCACCACTCGGTGACAACAGCGCATGCATGCGAGTATGCGAGCAGCAAACTCGTGCTTGCCTTGCGTTGACTACGCATTGCCAAGGCATAGGTCCTGAGTAAACCACGCGCTGCCCGCGAGTCGTTCGCTGATTGACAAATCGGAAATTACTACTTGGCTACCACGCGTCGTTCACTCGTTGACCACGCGAGGTTCAATGGTTGACAACGCGGCGTCCACCCGTGGACCACCTCTCAACAAGTAGACGAGGCGGTGCTGATCGGCTGCCGGGTGACTTTAATGAGATATGACCTTAAATCGATTTCACTATTTATCTTCTAACCGCTACAGAACTACTTATTATCAAGATCAGCTTGAATAAGGCCTTTACTGGCTCTTCTAATTATGTTACAAACGAAACAGCTTCTGTGCCCAATTTCAGACGTCTAGGGCTTGTAGTTTCGGAGATGTAGAGATAAGAATAGTAGAGCTTTGTGCAGGGCTCATTCGGGGAAGTACTATGACCATGCCTTTTTCTGTCGCCAAGCAGTGTATTATTTGCACTATACTTACTGCAAATAATTAATAATAAATAAAAATATTTTATTTCGGACAATTAAAAGATCCATAAACTAAAACTAACTTACACTAAACAATTATACCAGAAATTACACAATTTGACCAATGATAAAACGCACCAAGGATGGTCATGGTTTATTAATGTTAATGTTCGTTAATGGTTTTTGTTCAATATTGTTTGAGTTCATTTGAAGTCATTATGTGTGAGATTGAGAAATTTGACGGTTGTCAGCCACTTAGCGCATAGAAGTGCCAGTATTCCCAATGCACCCTTATAAATATGATTTTTCTCCTATATCGTATAGCAAGACCCGTGTTGAAACAGTCGTAAACACAATAATATAAACTTGGATAATATCGTAACCTCTTTCGGGTTATAGCTATTTGTCTCCATAATATGAAACTATGCTGTACCACAGATAAAATAACATGTAGTACGGAATTTTATCGTAGTTCGGAATTATATAGGAAGCGCATAGTGGGAGTTTTAGAGGGTTTCGGGTTAAGAGCTGTTTCTTGCACCCTGTGTTTATGGTAGGTAGTAAGATGCCGTCAAACAACTTCTTGCTCAAACATTTTGAGAGATACTCGTATAAGTACGAAACACTGTGCATAAGTAAGAAAAAATAAATATAACGAAAACAGATTCACGACTTTGCTATAAGACGTTTCAAAGTGATCCTTGTGATTGTACTTGAAGATGATATGAAAAAAATAGGAATAAATCTAATCAGCCGAAGAATTGGGAACTCAATAAGGCGAAGACAAGATGTGACTCTCGCTCGCACGTTTCGACATGTTGAAAGATATAAAATCAGTAAACTTATTTTCGAAAAATCGCAATCAACCATTTTGTGTCCATTGTCATTGTAAAGTAGTTTAGTAGTAAGTTAGTTCAGTTTAATAAAAATTTTTTTGATTGATAAAAGTTTTCCTACTTAAAAGTTTGCGTACGAAAACTATTTTTGCAAACTTTTTAGTAGGAAAACATGTATCGATCAAAATGAAATATTTACAAAACTGTGTGCAATGTGATTGCAGTGATTTTATGTCTTTCAACATGTCGAAACGTGCGAGCGAGAGTCACATTAGCTCTTGTATTCGCCTTAACTTGTCACGGGATTCCTTATATTTTGGTTACGTGAGACGGCAGGGCGGTTACGGAGCCTCATTAGTATAATTAAAGTCAATAAAAATAATGATATTATTTATATTCCTCTCCGTCTAATTAACGAAGCTGAAGTCTATTTTCCTTCAAAGCTATTCCATTTTAATAAAATATCAAGTTTTATGAGTTTATGAGAAAGTTTAAGAGCATAATTTTTGCACAAATTGGTTCCACTTTGCGACTGTTGTAGTCTGAGCTAAGCGAGGTTCAGGTTCGATTTTTACAGGGTAATTTGGATTTCAAGTACTTGTTTTAACAAAGATTTAATATAGTCCCAAAAGTTATTATCCGAGTGGGATTTGAACCCACAACCTTCCCCTTGATACGGGGCCGCGCTAACCAACTGCGCCATCGGATTATGATCACACTCGACGAATAACTCAGGAACATGCTACTACGGTACTTAAGCTACTTTTGGGACTATATTAAATCTTTGTCATTTTTCCTTAAGTGTAGGTAAACACTATAAAAACAAATAAAAATTAATACTTGTTTTAAGTTCAAAAACCATTTGATGCTATAACAGCTGATGATAATGATGATTCTATAATCATCAATATCATCAGCCTGAAGAAGTTAACTACTTCCTCAAGTTAAATACTGGAGGCCCTCCTCATATATCCACAATGTCATCGGTCCATCGGGTGGGATCCGTCCAGCTCGCCCCAAATATATTGCTTCTGGGTTTGATGGGGATTGAACCAATGAATAGAGCCTTCTGCGCTGTAGGCATTACAGCGCAGAAGGTTTCAAGCGAAGCTCTACGAACTGAGATGTGAGGGCTGTCAATGAAACTTTTTTTTGTAATCTTGAAACGAAAACCCTTGCTTCTGATCGATATGTCAGCTTGTTTCCTCCCGTACTTTTGTATGATCCTTGTTACATTTCTCGTTATTATTTCTACAACTAGCTGATGGATCAAGCACCTGATATTAAGTGGTAACCAACACCAATAACAAAGCATTGCCTCTTAGTCAAACACGTTAAGAACGTGCCCAACGATGCACTGCCCTGCGTCCATCGACCTGAGGCATACCAATGTTAAGCCTCATGAGCCTGTAATTTCACCGGCAACCACACTCTTCGAACCGAAACACAGCAACGATGAAAAAGGCATGGTGATAGTACTTCCACGGAAGAGCCTTTCACAAAGAGCTCTACTACTCTTAATTAATAATGAATATAATATAATATTAAAGCTCCAAAGCAATGTCTTTTCAAAACTTACGTATTCGGCACGTTCCTCATCGCCTTATGCCTCACGAAGACCGCCACCAGCGTCCCATTGCCCACCACTCCAATAATGAAGATTAGCGCGAAGATGAAAGGAACTATGTACGTCTCAGGCCGCTCCACGTACGGCTGAAACGGCTCTGACATGTTCTCTGAACCGTTGAAGAGGGAGAAGTTCAGGGTGTCCATGGTGCATAGTACCTGAAAAGAATAAAATATAATACAATAATTCAATTCAATTCAATTTTATTCCATTTTGATACATGTTGTACACTCGGAAAAGTTACAATTTACAAAAGTGTACCTTAGACAAAAAAAAACACAAAATATTTGTACATAATCGTAGTTAAACAGAAACAATCAATAAAAAACTGTTACATGCTAAAATCATCAGCCAAGGCTTCGTCAATAGTATAAAAAGATTTTAACAATAGAAATGCCCTTATTTTGGCGCTAAACTCTTTAAATGTAAATTTCGAATGTCCTCAGTCAACTTATTAAAAAAGTAATGCTTTTACATAGGAAGCTTTTATCAACTTTAGCGAGTCTTCGTTTTGGGACAACTACATTGCTTTTAATGCATGTATTGTAATTGTAATATCATTTAATAAAAGAGATGCCTTCACAGCTTAGTTGGTAGTAGCTCTGCCTTCTGAGCCGTAGGCCGTGGATTCGATCCCCACCGAGAACCAACATTTTTGTGATGAACATAGATGTTTGTTCTCTGTCTGGGTGTTATTATACCTCTATATTATAAGTTTGTATTTACAAGTAGCGTTGCTGTGTTCAGTTTGTAGGGTGTGGTTGCCAGTGAAATAACAGGCACTTATGGCTTAACATCTGTATGTCTCAAGTTGATGGACGCAGAGCAGTGCATTGTAAGGCACGTCATATCGCGCATGACTTAAAAGGCTATGTTATAGATGGTGGTCACTAAACATCAGGTGGGCCATCTGCTTGTCCCATCATCAATTAATATAATAATAAAATATAATACTTATTTAATATAAATAAAATATTGTTTATAATACTTTTGCTTCTGTCTGTAATTAAGAATAATAGGGCACAGCACTCAATCTGTATTTTCCAATATTGGGTTACCTCGCTTCGTAGCGTTGTTGTTTCATTTAAATTGGAATAAAGTAAAATTATGGCCTTTTATTTCAAGGCAGAATATAACGAAATTAAAATTATTTACCCACTCCTGTCTAAGAGATCGCTTTCAGCGATAAAACCGCCCACTGTACTACTTTATTTTATATTTTAAAGTGTTTTTTGTTCAGTTTGGTGTACAATTAAGTATTTTTCATTCATTCATTCTTTTTTAATGCCATTTTAGTATGCATGCGCGTTGGAAACAGAAAAACCTTCACGGCTTTGTTCCCAAGGCACGGGATATTCCATGAGATCTCTTAGTACCAACATACAAATTTTTTGGGGACTTCTAAAGGGAGTAGTCTATTTTTTGCCGTTTTTATAGATACGGAACCTTTCGTGCGCGAGTCCGACTCGCACTTGGGCGGTTTTTTTTTGCTCATTTTTGCTCGATATTGATAGGTGCAACAGGTAGACGCTTGAAATATTCACAGAATATTAAGTTATATATTCACTTTAAAAATAAATAATTAAATAAAATAAAACATATATTTAAGGGGGGCTCCCATACAACAGACATGATTTTTTTGCCATTTTTATAGATTATACTTACGTACTCGTACGGAAACCGTCGTGCGCGAGTCCGACTCGCACTTGGCCGGTTTTATTTAGAACTTATCTGGAAGGCATGGAATTTCCCAGCCTTAAGGCGAAGACAACTGCTAATGTAACTGTTATGTTTGGATCAAAATGATTGGATTGGTAAACAATCTACTATATTTTTATGAACCTCTATTATTATTCTGCCTATTAGTATAATTCAGCCTATTGGTTTAGTTTAGTATAAGTATCGGTTAGCTTAAGTATGTATGTATGTAGCTATAAGACCGCACATTGTACTTCGCTGTAGATTAAATTAATTCTTATTATGTTATGTTACTTTCTACCTATTTATGTAAGTATATTATGCTATGTTCACATGCACGCCGTGCAGCCCGGCGGGCTGCCTGGCGGGCTGCGCGGCATGCAACCCGTCCCAGGCCGGCGAAAATTCAATCTATTCACGCACGCACGCCGTCGTGTCAGTCAGTGCCAGCATGGCGGGCAGCGAGGATCTCGGTGTTGTTGCTGCCATATCCTTTGGCTTAACTTATTTTTATTGGAAAAAGAAACAAAATGATGAACGACGGAGAAAGCATCGCGAATTTTTTTCTTGTCCTTATGGAATTGATGTTCGGGGTTCCATAATATTTCTTCTTCCTGGTAATATTCCAGGAACGTCAAAATTGTCTCGTTTGACCATGTCCATTCGACCATGTTGTAATCTCCGATCGTAGCGACTTTTTTAGCAACGATGAAGATCCACTCCTCACGAAAGCGCGAGAGAGACTGACTGCCCGCACCTTTATCCTTTGAACTTTGCCAAAAAACCGACACTCGCCCGGCTCGCGGCATTCACGTTCACAGGCGCGTTTACGGGCTCGGGCGTACCGTTTACACGCTCGGGTATGTGAATGTGCACGTTGAATGTCGAGTTGAACGCGCGTGTGTGAACGTAGCATTAATCTATTTGCTAATTTGACAACCCAATTTTGACAGCCTTCACAGCTCAGTCGTTAGTAGTAGTAGCTCTGCCTTCTGCGCCGTAGGCCGTGGGTTCGATCCCCACCGAGAACAAACATTTGTGTGAGAAACATAGATGTTGGTTCTCTGTCTGGGTGTTATTAAATATTACAAGTATGTATTTACAAAAAAAAGTATTTAAGTATTATATTAGCTATCTGGTTCCCATATGACAAGCTTTGGCTTAGTTTGGGGCTAGATAGTGCTGTGTAGAAAGTCCACCAATATTTTTTTATATATTTTAATTTTTATGATATTTTGTATTGTAGCCTAATTTAAATGATTATCTTGTTATTGTTTTGATTTGTTTGAGAAAATGATGGTACTGTGCAGCGCAATTGCTGCCATTGTACTCCGGCGTCACGGAAGACCAGCGTTGGAGTAGTGCATCAAACATTGTTGTCCGAACCAATATTATTCTTTGTCTACGTTTTTGTGATATATAATTTTTGATTTCGATTTTGTGCTATTATGTATGCATATTATTATTATTTAAGTATGTACTGACCTACCTACCTCTTTGGTGTGTAATTTGTTTTTTTTAATACTATTTTGGCTATTAATCTTGTTATTTTTCGCCAATCTTCCTTACTCTCACAATCCTCTCCAATATACAGTTATTATTTTATTTTTATTTATACTGTACTTTTGTTTTGTTAGGTTACAATAAAGCATTTTTATTCAAAAGAGGTCAATAGCCTTCGGTTTTCAAATCAGTTCGTATTGGTGTTAGTCCCCGTGGTCAACGTTCTAACACAAATATTGAAGTTCCAAATTCAAATCACATTGCAACCTCAGGGAATAATGAAATTGAGTAGGTACAATGTTATAATGACTTGCTTTCAGTTAAAGAGCTGCAAAAGTCTATAACTCGAGTCACTGTCAACATTAATACTTACACAGTAAATTGTTTACCAAGGGAGCAAACAACCGTTTTATAGGCGAGAGTGTTTCTTTGGATAAGTTAATTTACACGATTTTTTTTAATGAAAAATGTATTTATCTTTTTGTTAAATAAATAAATAAGCTCACAGAAAATTACAAGGTATTACAAAAAACTTAACAATACGCTTAATTAATACTTTTGCGTTGTTTTACGATTTTTTCCTCTAGTCGGTACATAATTATTACAAACATTGGATACAACTACGAGATTTTAAAGACTTAAATCAACTTAGAACTCTATAGTCCTGACCTTATTTTATCACTATACTTTAGTGCATTCTTTTACAAAAGCCCTTAGTAATGATTGAAACTTTTTTTTAAATTAATATTAAAAGAAACGCCAACAGCAATATGTATATGAAACAGAACATTTATACAGGAATGTCATACGTATAACTTGGTATCTTATTACATGCAAACGGCTGCAGCTTTGAAATAAGCGGATGTTCTTCTATTAACCTCACAGAAAAGTCAACCGAATATTTTGTTTCGATATACTACTAAAGGTTTTTTTTAATACTACTTGCTAATGGAACAATCTGATGGCCCATCTGATGTTAAGTGGTAACCATAACTTATAATAAAGCATTGCCTCGTAAGTATAAAGTAGAGGCTGGAATATTTTTTTCAGATCGCTACGCTGAGTTAGTCTCATTTGAGATATTGCAAAAAAATATGGTGCCAATATCAAGCAAGTAATGGTTAAATAAAAAGTTGATAGAGATAAATATCCAGTGTGTCTACCGTGAGTACATTTGTTTCCTCGATACAGGCTCTGTCTAGTGAGACCAAGGATTCTACTTTTTTATAATGGTTCTCTGCAAAACATTTTATACCGTACCGTAACATTTTAAACATATTATATCCGTATTAATGGCTTAATTTTAACGAATTACTGTGTTTGCTGCAATAAAAACGATTTAGTTTATTAAAGAAAAAAGTTTTTTTTTGGAAAACTAAAGTTAAAAACCGCATAAAAATTTGTAATTTTGTTATTTATTTATAGAGCCGCTATTATCGACAGTCCCCTAGTGTTGTCAGAGCGGTTGTCGGTTGGCAGCGCACAGACACCCGCCGCAGGAAATATGAATAAGGAGTTGTTTCAGAATAGTAGAGCTCTTTGTGAAGGGCTCGTCCGGGGAAGTACTACCACCACGCCTTTTTCTGCCGCCAAGCAGCGTTGCTGTGTTTCGGTTTGAAGAGTGTGGTTGCCGGTGTAATTACAGGCACTTGGGGCTCAATATCTGTATGCCCCAAGTTGATGGACGCAGGGCAGTGCATCGTAGGGCACGATCCTATCGTGCGAGACTTACGGGGCCATCTGCTTGTTTCTTCAGCTAGTTCTATAAAATACTATTGCGACGGCCGCATGTGAAAAGGTACTTCCATCGTGTGTTCATCACACTCTCATCTTCAATTCAGTTGGGGCCTTTAATAAAAGCTCTTTGTGTGGGATTGCGAATCGTAAAGTATACGTGAAATATGTAATAAAGATTATGTACATTTATCATTGCGATACCTTTGTGCTACGAGTATATTATGTAAACTGGGTATAAGGAAAGGGTACTTTTATAAATAAAACTTGAGAGCTATTTGTCAGATAGTTGACATAGACATATACAAACATTTTTAATGTGAGTTTTAAATACAACTTTTTTTTGTTTTTTAAATAATGTGTAAGGTGTAAATAAAATAAATAAATAAATATTCTTGGACTTTCTACACAGCACTATCTGGCCCCAAACTAAGGCAAAGTTTGTAATATGGAAACCAGATAGCTGATATAATACATGTATGTTTTTTTTTTAAATACATACTTATAATATCATATAACACCCAGACAGAGAACAAACATCTATGTTCAACACACAAATGTTTAAGGAAAAAACGGTAGGGATCGAACCCACGGCCTACGGCGCAGAAGGCAGAGCTACTACCAACTGAGCTGTGAAGGCTGTCAAAATTTGTATGTATTTTGATACTTTTGCAAATTGCAAATTTTGCTACCAGAGCACACACAAAAAAGTTGATTAAAAAACTCAAATTTTTGTTTTTGGTAGGGATCGAACCCACGGCCTACATCACAGAAGGCGCTCTGCCTTCTGTGCTGAAGGCCGTGGTACTACCAACTGAGCTGTAAGGGCAAATGAGAGATATGTCTTATGACATTATCACGTATAACTTTATTAATTATAGTTCGTCCAATATCTTCTTTTCTCAAAAACCAACGCAAGTCACTCTCCAAGATAAACTCAAACATCAATTACAACCTTTACTATACCCCAAGAACAAAACCCAAATTATTCTGTCGCTGTCAATCAATTCTGGACCTTCAATCAAAGTGTTACCGCCTAAATTTGTCCAGCTCACTATCTATCTAGTCTTCCTTTTGTTGGTTCCTCTTTGTTTCGTATTTTTAGGGGAATAAGGTCTAAAATTCTTCGCGTGGAAGGTTTCATCAATCAAATGGATCATGTTGATTTGGCTCTCGAATTCGCTTATCGAGTGAGTCGTTGATTAATAGCTGTAATTAGATTAAGGTTTGGTTTACTGTGCGTTAGAATGAGGATTCGCAATGAATGGCAGCCTTACTATAAAATTTTATTACGTTTTACATTAACTTTGTACGTTTTTCTTCCTTTTGTAATGAGGTTTATTCTTTTTTCGTTTGAATGGAGAAATGGATTTTCATTTTTCTTTTGGCTTACCAAAGAAAGATACAGAAGAAGATGATAATTATGATAAGAGGAAGATGATAGATAGATTAGATAACACTTTATTGTACACAAGAATACATCATAAATCTAGGCGTAGCTTAAAAAAGTACAATGGGCGGCCTTATCGCTGAAAGCGATTTCTTCCAGGCAACCTTAGGATGGAAAGAAATTACAGCTCTGTAATTTCTTCACCGTCCATAACCGCTCGGTTATGGACGGTGGTGCACAAAGTGAGGTGATGATGATGACACTACCTAGCACTACGCTTTTTAACGAAGATTCAAAACCCCTTTAAAAGTAGTAGAGCTCTTTGTGAAGGGCTCGTCCGGGGAAGTACTACCACCACGCCTTTTTCTGCCACCAAGCAGCGTTGCTGTGTTTCGGTTTGAAGAGTGTGGTTGCTGGTGTAATTAAAGGCACATGAGATTTAACATCTGCTTGCCTCAAGTTGATGGACGCAGGGTAGTACATCGTAGGGCACGTTCCTACCGTGACTTACGAGGTAATGCTTTGTTATAGGTGATGGTTACCACTAAACATCAGGTGGGCCATCTGTTTGTTATTTCTGCTTCATTCTGCTTGTTGCAAAAAAACCCCGAAATTCCGGAGATGGAATGCTGATCATCGACGGAGCTTAAAAATAGTCCGAGTCTCAAGCCTCCCACTAGACCACCGGTGCTCCAGACTCCAGTGTGCCAAAATGGTTTTTCAGTTTAACATAATATTCTATTTTAAATGCAATTCCACTTATCGCCATTCATAAAATTCTCCTAAATTCAGAAACAATGTGAATTAGGTAAATTTATTCAAAAAGATCAACACTTTGCACCGGAACCTATCATCAAAATCTCATAAGTAAATAAATAGATAAAGTAAACCAGCCTTTGGATTATTGTAGATTATTTCGTCGTGAGGGGCAACAGTTTTCCTTCTGTTTTTCTGATAATTATCGCTTAGATCAATGATACCCAAAGTGGTCTATGTCGACCCCCAAGGGTCTGCGATGACCTACAACGTCCATGTCAGTGAAGAAAGAATTAAGGGTCTATCCTACTAATCTTATAAACGCGAAAGTTTGTAAGTATGGATGGATGGATGTTTGTTACTCTTTCACGTAAAAACTATGAATGAAACTGTACAATACCCCCCCACACAATGAACCTACCTTAAAAATTTTATGTTGTAAGTTTTTGTTTGTTTTTATACTACCCTGTTAGTTCATTAAATAGCAGAGCTATTGCTCATTGGTTTAGGAGGCGGGCGTTGAGACTGCATCACAGTTTATAACTTTCGCAGATTCATCGTTATTTTGTAACTTGTGCACTTGTAACTTTGTTCTGAATGAATATTACTGATATTACTGAAAATAATATAGCTTATACATCAGAATAACACATAGACTACAATTTATAAAGATATTGTGTGACTAATCCTGCGCAGACGAAGTCACCAGCTTGTGGGATATAAACGAAAGAACGAATACATATTTATTTGCACAGTACTTAGATTCAAAACATAATACTAAAAAGAACTTAAAAAAAAGAGCTGCAACACGGACCTTGACTCAGAATAAGTCAGTTGGCTAGCAACTAACGTACTAGCATTCCATCAGGGCCGCGCAGTAATGCCACGGACAATCTACACACATATTATAAAACTTAATCAAGTGGCCCATTCGCTTGTTCCATCAGCTAGTTAAATAAAAAAACACGACGACGTCAGTAAGTTTATTGTTAAAACAAATACAAACGAAGGAATACATACAGGAAAAATTAAAGTGTTGACATGTAGGTACACGTAACTAAAACTGTGAAACCAAGAGGTAAGCAAATTTATCTCTAGCAGATGTTAAAAAAATAATCAGTACTAACTGTATAATTGAGAGCACAGAACTGTAGGTATATTTACTTTAAAAAAAGTATGGTAATATGTTTATATTAAGCTTTTTTCGTGTTTAGGCGGCGGAACATTAGTCGACCGGATTTATGTCAGTCGGATTGATCATACATTTAACAGTCTGACCCACACACTAAAATCATTCAAATCCGAAGAATACAGACACACAAAATTATATTGGTACCTAGAACGGTGCTGATGCAAAATTTTGGGGTAGGACGCTGCCGCGTGTTGACGATAATAACACACTAGTGGCACCTTTAATATGTGGCTTTGAAGACAGTCGTATAAATATAGAATTACTATATCTATATTTTTTATATGCTAAACCAATTCATTTACTAAATATTCAAGACAAGTCTTTTTTTTTATACAACTAGCTGATGGTACAAGCAAATGGCCTACGTGATGTTATGTGGTAACCATCACCTATAACAAAGCATTGCCTCGTAAGTCACGCACTATAGGAACGTGCCCTACGATGTGCTGCCCTGCGTCCATCAACTCGAGGCATACAGATGTTAAGCCTTTTTTTTATCTGACAGATTACCAGAAACTCCTTTGATGGTAAAACTGCCCTAAGCGAGATAAATAAATATAATTCAATATTGGTGAACTTTCCACACATCACTATTAAGCCCCAAACTAAGCAAAGCTTTTAATATGGGAACCAGATAGCATATATAATACTTACGTACTTTTTTGTAAATACATACTTATAATACATAATAACACCCGGACAAAAACAAACTTTTAAGTTCATCACACAAATAGGTAAATGTTTGTTCTATGTGGGGATCGAACCCACGGCCTACAGCGCAGAAGGCAGAGCTACTATCAACTGAGTTGTTACGACTGTCACAGTAATTAATATGTATTACCAAAAGAATCACTAGAGCGCGAATGAAAACTACCTTTGTCGTCGCATAGACATATTTGCGTGTTGCACTGCACTTTTATATCCCCTAACATCCTATATAAATTACACTAGGCAACACAATAGTATAAATTATTTTTTGTTGTTTTCATTTGCATCACAAAAGGCAAAACGACCTACACACAATGACGCAAACCAAAACACTACACATTCATTACTTATCACGTTTTACACACTGACACTTGTTTTTTTTTGCGATTAACTTAAACTTATTATTTTGGTTTGTATTCTCAGTATCATCTACCTACCTACTTACTTTGCTTATAAATGTAGATTCAATTTAGTTAGTGCACAGTGTACCTCTAATAGATTAAAATAGACAAAATAGAAAAAAATTGTGAATCTAAGACTAAATAAATAGATAAATAAACGAACATACAAAATGCGTTCAGATAACTTTGTTACGTTAATTGTTGTATAAAAGTTATTAAATGCCAATCACGAACCTGAAGTAGCGTAGAATTCAACAAGAGTAGTAGAGCTCTTTGTGAAGGGCTCGTCCGGGGAAGGACGACCACCACGTCTTTTTCTGCCGCCAAGCAGCAACGCTGTGTTTCGGTTTGAAGAGTTTGGTTGCCGATGTAATTACAGGCACATGGGGCTCAACATCTGTATGCCTCAAGTTGATGGAGCAGGGCAGTGCATCGTAGGGCACGTTCCTGTCGTGCATGACTTACGAGGTAGTGCTTTGTTATAGGTAATGGTTACCACTTAACATCAGGTGGGCCATCTGCTTGTTCCGCACCGTTCGGTTTCAGAAGCACTTCCTCCCGCGCACTCTAAGGTTGTGGTTGCGCTCCCTGCGGATGTTTTCCCTGGAGAATACAGCATGGGGTTCTTCAAAAAAGGCGTTCTAAAATATTTAAAGGGTCAGCAACGCGAGTGTGACACTTCTGGTGTTACAAACGTCCATAGGCTATGGTAACTGCTTCCCATCAGGTAGTCCGTACGCTTGTTTGCTTACTCGGTAGTAAAAAAAAACAGCTAGTTGTATAAAAAAAAACGAACTGAATGGTTTCGAAAAGGCTCGAAATCGTTCATTCTATATTTTTAGGAGCTCATGACCAGTCTAGTTGGACTTTTTCAGGCAGATGATGACGATTACTGCAGTAATTCAAGACTAACTTCATCCTATCCTATTTATATAAGAATGAGAAAATTACAATGTCTCATGCATGCATGTTCATGCCTGACCGGGTTTACATGAAGCTTTGGATACAGTTTTGTGAAGCGGATGGCATGTGGTATTTATTTTTTGATACTACATATTTCTTTGATGCATATTTCTATGGTATATTTCTATGTTTTTAATACTACATATTTTAATGTCAGAAAAATATTTTCCGGCATGTTCCTTTTTTTTATTTATTTATTTAACAAAATAAATAATTACAGTATTCATTTATCGTGAAACCTAGTAAGGTTTGTGTCGATGTTGGCACTGACTCGAGCTGTTACACTTTTTAAATACAGAAATTATAGTAGATTTAATTCTATTTAAAAAGTAAAAACGAAAGTTCTTGCACAACACGTTTCACCACCACGTTTTTCCACCATGCTTTGTCCTATTGGATTTTAAGGATCTCCATCCTAAGACTGCTATTTGACCATTTAAAAAATTTCTTCTATATTCGGTCATTTCTCTCTCTCACTCACTCTTTTCGCTGTGTCATGCTATTCCGTAAAAAAAAATCACGGGAAGTATGACCAGGGGTAGTGAACCTTTTTCAATAAAAGTGCCATTTAAAAAATAAATATGAGCCGTCGACGTGCCCTCAAATCAGAATCAGAATATAATAATTCTAATGTTTATTATAATAATTTCAACATAAATTCTAACATCGCCCCATATTTTTTTAATTCAGGACAAAATGGAAAAGTTTATAGACGTAAAAGGACATTGGGTTTGCCCTACAATCGGCGGTCTTATCGCAAGTAGCGATCTCTTCTAGACAACCGTTATTTTAATCAAAACTTAGTACTAATGCTTTGCATTATTGACTGCGAAGTAGATTCCTCGGTCACTTGGGCGAGTGTTGTTGACAGAATAGCATTTCTGGATTAAATTTTCCGCAGTAAAAGTAAGTTCAACCTTCTGTTACAAAAACAAGTTATTAATTGTTATAACTTTGATCCCTTATTTATTATAATTACCGATTCCGTGTCGTTTTACCCGCAGGTGGCATTTTTAATTGCATAATAAGCTGCTGTTGGAAGCAAAATTCTAAATTGTACTAATTAATATGAATGGATTAGGAATTTCAAAGAAATTTGTTGCCAAGATTATCCTGATGCTTGGTGAAATAAATAAAATTCTGTCTGTTTTCTGTATGCCTAAGGTTAATGGACACAGGGCAGTGCATCGTAGGCACGTTCCTATCGTGTATGACTTACGAGAAAATGCGTTGTTTTAGGTTATGCTTACCACTTAACATCTGGAGGAGTAGAAGAGCTCTTTGTGTAGGGCTCGTCCGGGGAAGTACTACCACCTCGCCTTTTTCTGCTGCCAAGCAGCATTGCTGTGTTTTGGTTTGAAGAGTGTGGTTGCCGGTGTAATTACATCAGGCACATGAGGCTTAACATGTCTCAAGTTGATGGACGCAGGGCAGGGCATCGTAGGCACGTTCCTATCGTGCGTGACTTACGAGACAATGCTTTGTTTTAGGTTATGCTTACCACTTAGCATCAGGTGGACCATCTGTCTGTTCCATAAACAAGTTGTAACTTATTTAGCTAAAACAATTTAAGTATCGACGTTAAAGAAGAAGATAATCAAATTGTATAAAAAAAACAGGATTCTTGGTTCTGTATACTTTTGTTTAGTTTAAACAAAGTGCTCGACACATTTTGAATAAACCTAAAAATTGGATTTAAAAGCTAAGTAATAATTACCAAATATCGAATTGCTACCGTATTTTTTTTCCAAACTATAAATATAAAGAGTTTCAACATTTTTGAAGATAACTAATGAATTTATGGAAAATCGCAAACAACTTAGTTACATAAACTCAAATTATAAATGTTCAAAAAAATATGATTTACCAGTTTTCGTACTTATAAATAACTTTTTGGTAAGAAAACGAGAGTTTTTTTGACGGCTGTTATCCTCTTAATCCTTATCACAAGGCTGCGCTACGCTCGTAGGCAGTACTACGCCGCGTAGGCGTAGTTATTTATTTATGGCGCGTCTCTAAATAAAAACTTTTCAGCTAAATAAGCCAGTTTTTAAGACAGGCTAACTAATAATTACCAAATACCGAATAAACTACCGTTATTTTTTTGCCAAACTCTAAATAGATAGTTAATAGTTAATATATAGCTCAACATTTTTGAAGATAACATAACTAATTTATGGAAAATCGGAATCAACGAAGTTTCATAAACTAAAATTATAAATGTTCAAAATAATATGATTTACCAGTTTTTTATAAATAACTTTTTGGTAAGTAAACGATAAATTTTTGATGGCTGTCATCCTCTTAATCCTTATCACGAGGCTGCGCTACGCTCGTAGATAGTGCTACGCCGCGTAGGCGTAGATATATTTATGCACTTTATTTTCATGACCCACTTTCTCACAATCAGTCCATGCATTCTTTATTTATGGCGCGTCTCTAATAAAAACTTTTCAGCTAATTAAGCTAGTTTTTAATAAGTATTACCAAAAGAATCACTAGAGCGCGAATGAAAATTACCTTTGCCGTCGCATAGAAAATTTAGCGTAAAGTTGCATGGTTAATATAAAGATACATAGGATGTTAATAATAAGGTGTTTTTTTACACTGAACGTGAAAAAAAAACAGCTGTTTCATTCATTTGAAATATAATACAAATGAAAATGAAAAATATTGATTACAGCAAAACAGTAAAAGTTTACATTACTTATATTTAGGTTAGTGATTTACAATACTTAGGTTTAGGCCCAGTTTCACCATGATCTGTTAGTTGCTAATCAAGGATTAACAGGCCGTTAAATCTAACATTAGATGTCAAACGCGTACATTTTGTCGTATTTAACGGCCATTTAATCCTTTGTTAATCTAACAGAGCATGGTGAAACCTGACCTTAGTTTTGTGTTTTACAATGATTGGGTTTACTTAAGTTTAGGTTAGATTAATAATGAAAGTATTATTAGATTAGGTTTACTCAACATTTTAATGAATGATCGCCAGGTAGGTATTGAACTTTTGCATGAAACAGCTGTTTTTTTTTTGCAGTGTTGGTGTTTTAGTAAAAGATATTCATATTGATGGGTACTTTAAGCCCCCTGAAGTTTTCAGGAGTGGTACTTTTACACCTTGTATATTATATTACCATGGATGGTGAAGGCTCTGAATCGTGCTTCCTGGAAATGTATAGGAGAGGTCTTTGTCCAGCAGTGAACTTCTACAGACTAATGATGATAATGATGATTGTATTACTAAGAGCAGTGGCGGTCTAGTACGAGTTACCCCGCCTTCTGATCGTCAGGTCGAAGGCTCGAATCCAGTAGCGCACCAAACAAATTGCGCGAAAATAGATTAAAAATTGGACTGCCATTGCACGATGATTCTCTTCACCTTTTGAGAGCACTGCCTCTGAGAAGGTGAAGGAAAACATCGTGACCTGCAACCTACCAACAACTGCTAATTTGGGTGTGTGCCAAATTGAATAAGTGGACGTACCTCTGACTACCTTTAAATATCCTCAAAAAATCGAATTGTAACTGTGCTAAGAGATCCTACCTATCTATTGGTTTTGCCTTTGCCTGTCCATTGTCCGCTTTGTGTACCTATAAGTATGTCAAATAAACAAAAATAAACATAAAAATAAATATAAACATATATATAAACATAAACATAAGTGTATAAAAATAAATGTATTTTCCTTCTTTTCTTTCTTTCTTTTAGATCTGAGGAGATAAAAGTCATAAAGCGGTTTCTGTTTATAATAAATTACCTTTTTTATACAAAAGTTCAGCTAATTGAAAAAAAAAATAGTATGTAGGATTTTTAAAATGGAGGCTTGTTAAGGCGAGGCTTGCCGACACAGTTTTAGGTACTTATTCCATAGAATTAAATATTTTTTATTAAATACTTTAGATTTTTTTTATTTAAACAGCATAATACTTTGAAATAAAAAAGCCCACGTTGTATGTGGAGTATATGGTATAAAACCATGTTTTTTTTATACATCTACCTAATGGAACAAGCAGATGGTCCACCTGATGTTAAGTGGTAACCATCACCTATAACGAAGCATTACATCGTAAGTCACGCACGATAGGAACGTGCTCTATGATGCACTGCCCTACGTGCATCAACTTGAGGCATACAGATGTTAAGGCTCATGTGCCTGTAATTACACCGGCAACAACGCTCTTCAAACCGAAACCCAGCAACGCCGCTTGGCAGCAGAAAAAGGCTGAAAAGCATGGATTCACCCGGCCATAAGTGTGGCTTGTTTATTAAACTTTTTGAAGGTAATTGAAATAAAGCGTTTTAGTTTTGCTACCAGTCTGCTTGCTAGCATTTTTTAATATAAAAATAAATAAATAAATATTGGTTGACTTTCCACACTAGCACAAACTAAGCCAAACCTTGTAGTATGGGAACTAGATAGCTTATATAATACATATATACATAATTATATACTTTATTTTTGTAAATATATACTTATAATATATAATAACACCCAGACAGAGAACAAACATCTATGTTCATCACACAAATATTTATTCTCGGTGGGTATAGAACCCACGGCTTACGGCGCAGAAGGCAAAGCTACTACCAACTACGACATGCTACTACCAACTACTACGTGCTACAACTTGCCGGTTTCCTGACGATATTTCCCTTCACCGTTTGAGAGTACCTACTATTTGGAAAAACTCATTGGTTCACGACTGGTTAGAACCTACGACCGTAGTATCGGAAGACAGGGTTTTCACGTTTTGACCGAACCACCAGTGCTCTCTGACTCTGAAGTTGAACGCAATGACGTTGCGATTTTGGTTTTGTGTGTTTGTCTTGTATGTGTGTCTTTTGTATCGTTCGAAATAAGCTTTATTAGCTTCCAGTAATTATAAAGCAGTGTTTATTGGCTGTATTTAACCCACACATTTAAATATCAGGTGTGCCTACATTGTTTTTAATATAAAATAAAATGACGGGTAAACAGCTTTTGGAGGCAATTCTGTTGTAACAGCTAATTATAATTGTGTGAAATATGAAAATTCTGTTTACGAGACCAAATTGGCATACCACCTCAGACTGACGTATCCAAATTTAGTATTTTCCTATGATGCCTTTCAGTTACGTTTTCATTTCAAATTTAGCAGCACCAATTTATATAAATAATAAATATTGGTGGACATTCCACACAGCACTATCTCGCCCCAAACTAAGCCAAAGCTTGTGATATGGGAACCAGATAGCTGATATACTCGAAAATACATACTTATAATATTATATAACACCCAGACAGAGAACAAACATCTATGTTCATCACACAAAATATGTTTGTTCTCGGTGGGGATCGAACCCACGGCCTACGGCGCAGAAGGCAGAGCCACTACCAACTGAGCTGTGAAGGCTGTCAAATATGATGGCTGATTCCACGTAAATATTGAATATTGGTGGATTTTTATATTGATTATTTTGTATGACGTATCTAAGTACATGTGACATGTCAAAAGAATAATAAAGATTATGATTATGATTTCTACTGTAGAAATACAGGGGCTAGATAGTGCTATGTAGTAATTCTACATAGCACTATCTAGCCCCAAAGCATGTAAATGGCTAGCAAAGCATGTAAATGGGAACCAGATAGCTGATATAATACTCATAATATCATGTAGTGCTATTCCATCAACAACAATCACCCAAATCACCACGGAGTGAATTTTCAATTTGGTATCCTATATTACATTCACTCATCACTAGTGTGAAAATGCCAATGTGAGTGAGGCGAAGCCCGTAATAAAAGTGAGCGTGGATTCACTAGGTGATACGCTCCGTGATTTTGTTGTTTACGGAGTAGCACTATTGAAACAAACAGGCTATAAATTAAGCCCTGTCTAATTAATGCGACAAAAGCGACCCTGTGTAGTTATAAATGATATATTATATTGTAACTTAAAAGGTTTACTTTAAGTAATCCTGGACCCATTTGTAAGACTGGATTATCAGGGTATAACCGGATATTCCCGAATATTCTCTCTCTAGGAACGGACCAAAACTGTATTAAACTTTATATTAGACTAGTGGCTTCCCGCGGCTTCGCACGCGTTGAAGTGGTGAGCCGTGATTGAGCCACAAACATCCAAACATCGTAACTTTCGCATTGAGTTGTATATTATTAGGGTAGGATTTTAAATACCTACGTAGGTATAAGAGATACCTATAGGCGTACATTACCTATATTAGGTAGGTAGGTATGGGTACTGAGCTTAGCACAAACATGACAAATACAACAAAGACAACCTTCAACGGAAAATATGTACTTATTTTTTTCTAGTTTCTACCCCAAAAACAAACGAAACGAAACAGCTTCACGACTTTGATCCCCAGGCACGGTAGATACCCTCAGATCTCTTCGTACCAACTCAAGATTCCCGTTTTTAGAATGTCCCTTACAAACATTGACGCCTCGTTGTATCCTTTTTACTCGAGCGCAACGAAGGAGGGTAACGTTCTTATTTCTTAGTATATTTAATTAAGGTTTTAAGTCAATCGCACCACGCGTTAAAAAACTCCCATACAAACTTTGACATCCCTTTGCACACTTATTAAGGGTAGTTTTAAAAAATAAAAATGCCTTTCCTATTTTTTAGCCTTGGAGTACATCTACTTCAAGTTTCATGTTTGTAGATTTAAGGAATACAATTTTTCATACAAACGTTTTCAACCCTTTTTACACCCTTAAGGGTTGAATTTCCAAAACTCCCTTCTTAGTACGCCTCTACGCCATAAGACCTATGTACTCTTCAAATTTCAAATCTCTAGGACCAGCGGTCAAAAAACTCCCATACAAACTTTTACATCCCTTTGTACACTTATTAAGGGTAGTTTAAGAAAACTAAAAATGCTTTTCCTATTTTTTAGCCTTAAAGTACACGTACTCCAAGTTTCAAGTTTGTAGGTTCAAGGAATACTATTTTTCATGTAAACGTTTTCAACCCTTTTTATACCCTTAAGGGTTGAATTTCCAAAAATCCCTTCTTAGTACGCCTCTACGCCATAAGACCTATGTACTCTTCAAATTTCAAGTCTCTAGGACCAGAGGTCAAAAAACTCCCATACAAACTTTGTCATCCCTTTGCACACTTATTAAGGGTAGTTATAAAAAACTAAAAATGCCTTTCCTATTTTTTAGTCTTGGAGTACATCTACTTCAAGTTTCAAGTTTGTAGGTTCAAGGAATACAATTTTTCATACCAACGTTTTCATCCCTTTTTACACCCTTAGGGGTTGAATTTCCAAAAATCCCTTCTTAGTTCACCTCTACACCATAAGAGCTATGTACTTTTCAAATTTCAAGTCTCTAGGACCAGCGGTCAAAAAACTCCCATACAAACTTTTACATCCCTTTGCACACTTATTAAGGGTAGTTTTAAAAAACTAAAAATGCTATTCCTATTTTTTAGCTTTGAAGTACATGTACTCCAAGTTTCAAGTCTGTAGGTTCAAGGAATACAATTTTTCATACAAACGTTTTCATCCCTTTTGACACCCTTAGGGGTTGAATTTCCAAAAATCCGTTCTTAGTACACCTCTACGCCATAAGACCTATGTACTCCTCAAATTTCGAGTCTCTAGGACCAGCGGTTTAGGCTGTGCGTTGTCTATATGTCAGTCAGTCAGTCAGTCAGTCAGTCAGTCAGGACTTTGAGTTTTATAATGAATATTTACAATAATATCGCTTATACATCAGAATAACACATAGGCTACAATTTATAAAAATATTGTGTGACTAATCCTGCGCAGACGAATTCGCGGGAACCAGCTTGTTGGTTAAATGAGAGATCCAGTTTTATTATTTCTAAACATTTTATTAATTCAAAATAGTTAATTTTCAGTGTATGCAACTTGCATACACTGAATTCACTATATTTTTTTTATCTAAAGTAAGGGTTTAATCTAATTTTGTATTTGTGGGTCATCTTTTGATTTATATATATTTTTTGTTTGTTGCCAATAAAGACTTATTTATAAAACCAAATAATTCAAACATTTTCAAAGCGTATGTATCGAGTACTGGCATTTTTTTTATTACATTCCTCTTGTTTGCCTATTTTTTAACGTGGAAATGAAAATGTATTGCATTTACCACATTAAGCGTAGCTTTTTCTGAATGTCCGCGTTTTTACGCAAAATGGTGGGCATTTTCGATCAAAATGAAAAACTCAATACTTTCTAATATTCTTTTTGTAGTATGAAACCAGTAAATGAAATTGAAATTGAAACAGCTTCACGACTTTAATGCCCAGGCACGGTAGATATCCCCTCAGATCTCTTAGTACCAAGTACTAACTCCAGATTATTTTGAGGATGTCTAAGGGGGGTAGTCAGAGGCACGTTCAAACATTACATTTGGCACATACACACATTTTGCAGTAGTTGGTATTCCATACGTGACAGGTTGCAAGCCCATAGCTGCTGTTAGAATACTAACTGGTTTCCTCACGATGTTTTCCTTCACCGTTTAAGAGCACTGGCATTGCGCACATACATTTTTCGATAGGAATAATCCATTGGTATCCAAAAATCAGTATATAATACTATTATAATAAAGAAGTCCATAAATTAATTGTCAAGCCCGCTAGGGAGGGAGCTTTTTGTATATTCATACAAAAAGCTGAAATAAAATCCGGTCAAGTGCGAGTAGGACTCGCGCACGAAAGGTTCCATACTATAAAAACGGCAAAAATCACTTTTGTTGTATCGGAGCCTCCTAAAATATTTATTTTATTCTATTTTGTAGTATTTATTGCTATAGCTGCACCAGAAATACATCATCTGTGAATATTTCAACTGTCTAACTAGGTTCATTAGATACAGCCTGGTGACAGACAGACAGACAGACGGACGGACAGCGGAGTCTTAGTAATAGGGTCCCGTTTTACCCTTTGGGTACGGAACACTTAAAATAGGCTCACAAGGCACCAACATAACAGTAGGTAGGCTCTTTGTGTAGGGTTCGTGTGACCACACTCTTCAAACCGAAACGCAGCAACGCTGCTTGGCTTCAGAAAAGACGTGGTGGTTGTACTTCCCCGGACGAGCCCTTCACAAACTCTACTACTCTTAAGGCGACGACAAGAGCTAATGTGACTCTCGCTCGCACGTTTCGACATGTTAAAAGATATAAAATCACTAAACTCATTTTCGCAAAATCGCACTCCACCATTTTGTGTGCAATCACATTGCACACAGTTATGTAAAAATTTCACTTTAATCGATACAAGTTTTCCTACTTAAAAGTTTGCTTATGTACGAAAACTAGTAAAACATTAGCTCTTGGATTCCCCTTAAGTCTACACCAATATTATAAAGAGGAAATATTTGTATTTTTGTATGAAACGAATAGGATCCTTACTAAAACTCCAATAATGTAACCCAAGGTGGAAAACAAAAACCTTACATCGCGTACGCTGCGAAAACTATTGATGATAGAACAAAATAATATGCTACAATTTTGCAGAACACGTCATACTATTATAGTTATGTCACAATAAGTGTTCTTTTATTATAAAAAAATATGTACCTAATTGAAATGCCCTTGAAAATTGAAAAAACCTTGGTATTAATCCTTATCCAAATAAGTCTTTTCATATTCAAGACTGGTTCAATACCTATACATTACTTCATGAATTTTTCAAATCGGACATTCCATTCAAAAGGATTTAAAAATATAAGGTCACGGGGCGCGTTCTCACCCAGCGCGGGCCCGGGCAAGTCGCGAGGTAGACAGACGGGCGTGCAAATGACTCGAACCCACCAGGGTCTAAGTTTATCCTAAAACATTGAAAAAATTGATGTCCACCCATGCGAAGCTGGGACAGGCCGCTAGTAAGTTATATAATGTAACAATCTTACGCCGTACCAAACAAACATGTTCAACCCACTTTAGCTCGGAGGGATTTGAGCTCAGCAGTTTTCAAACCGAAGCAGATGCAGTAAACGGCCTCTTTGTGCCAAAACACTACATTTACTTACTAGCTTATACAACATTTTATTAAGCTGTAAGTTTCCACTACCTCAACACAAAAACATGTTGAAAATCATGTTTCTTGAGACAATATTGAACCGTGTATTTTGTTGTGAGACATGTTAATTTAATAGACCTCAACATATTGATTACAAATGAAATATAATTTACCTATACTGTTTCATGTAGTGTGAACGTATACACCAACAACACAAATGTGCGATTTGTTTTATCGACGAGTTGTGAAATTTATTTTACCTTCATGTTTTTTTTATACCACTAGCTGATGGAATAAGCAGATGGCCCACCTGATGTTAAATGGTAACCATCACCAATGCTTTGTTATACAAAGCGTTGCCTCGTAAGTCACGCACGATAGGAACGTGCCCTGTGATGCACTGCTTGCGTCCATCAACTTGAGGCATACAGATGTTAATTTTATGATTTTGGTATCTACATAAATTTTTTGTTCCAAAAATCAACACAATATTTATTTTTATGATTTCTAAGAGGGGTTTTTAGAAATTCGTAGTTACATTTGGCACGTACCCATATTATGCAGTAGTTAGTATCATAAACGTGACAAATATACATCCATTCAGAACACATCGCCACTGTTAACATACTAACTGTAAAAAATTAAAAGTCCTTAAAGTAAAAACGCTTAAAATATTGATGTTAGCAACTACTTACCACATAAGTGAAGCCGCGTGCGGCCGCTAGTAACAAAATTAAAATATTCAGTCTATTTTACTTGGTATGCAAACACAAATACGCAGTGAGCACAATTTGGGCTGTGAGTATGGTTGGCATGCGAGATATTTTAGGAAATTACATAATAATTACTGACGTAACGCCCCCAAGAACTGACTATCTAGGTATACCACAAAGTCATCCCCGGATCTAGGGGGGGGGGGGCAAGCCGGGGTCGATGCCCCGGGTGGCATTCACACTTAAGCAGACGAATACACAACTCATCATTAACGCAACTTTGCAACAACTCTGTAATTTCGCGTAATCCGTTCCAGATTTTTGTGATTTTTTTATTAAAATATAAAAATTTAAATAAAAACACCAAAATTAACATTGCTAGCAGACTAGAGCAGAAAAAGTGGTGTTTCGTACTCTCCCTAAATCCTATATTTAATCGATTATTGTAAATATGTTTCTGGTAGGTTTTTACAACAATCGTCGCTTAGATTCACCTTGATTTAACGCACTTTGGTGCACTGGTGGTTTAGTGGTGGCGGCCCCAACTTCCGATCCTAAGGTTGTGGGTACAATATCAGTTGCGCTACAAAGAGTTTTTCTGTTCAAAAATGTATGTGCACAGTGACAGTACTCTCAAACGGTGGAGGAAAACATTGTGAGGAAACCAGAATGTCCTCGAACCTAAAAAAGTTCTAAAACATGTGTCAAGTGCTCGATAGGAGCCTCTTGGAGGCACACTTAAAATCCTTTCACCACACAGTTTCGAAAGAAACAAGTAAACACGACAAGAAGATCTTGATTTAAAACATTTCAGAGTGACTCTTGACATTTTCTTGCATAAATTATAGTAAAAGCATGGAGACCTTTCAGAAGGGGACTATTAATAGAATAATAAGGTTTTATGGCCATGAAAGCTCTCGATATAGATGCCGTAACTATGTTGTATTTTTAAACGCATTTAATTTGCAACTGATCTTCTTACGTTTATATTATTTTTTTATTATTATATTCTTCTTATATTATATAAATACCAACCAAGAGCACTGGCATTGAGCACATAATTTTTTGAATAGTCAAATCCATTGGTGCATGAGATTTGTCCTACCTGAATTCTGAATTTGATTACCTTTACCTTTTTCAGTTATACCTACGCCTCACTAAATTCGATTGGCACCACACTGGAGCTTCAATATTGCATTATAATTGTAACAAGTATCATACAAAAGAGCGGTACGAACCAAGCCGTAAGTTTGTTGCCTGTTCTAGGCTTTGGTCGCTTGGAACTGGCACCTAGAGTCAACTAGCTTTAAGACGTTTCAAAGTGATCCTTGTGAACCTTTTGAATTTGACTTTGACTTAACATTATTGGTCAGAAGGCGGGGTCACTCCCACTACACAACCGGTGCTCTCAACAAAAAAGGAAAAAGATACAATAATTCAAATTCACAATAGACACAGAACGGACATAGGTATTAACAGACACCCAACAAAACATAAATATAATAAAACAGTTAGCATAATTGGACCAGTGGGTCCTAACGTCCTAACCCCGTCTCGTAGCAAAGTCAAGGCCCTTACTCAGCTAACATAGTAAGTGCCTAGATAGATAGATACATAATAATAACTCTTTGTACATCACAGGGAATGAGCAATACAAACCATGCCAACATCTTGTCTACCATGCCAAAGAGTACTAGTTTTTCAGGGGCTGACAATCGTCTAAACTTCTTGCTCGAGGGATGTAGGCGCTCACTGAGAAATTATTTCTGAACTCGTACTAATGGTGACAGAGAAGTATAGGCTTTTGTGAAGGACTCGTCCGGGGAAGTACTACCACCACGCCTTTCTCTGCCGCCAAGCAGCGTTTCTCTGTTTCGGTTTGAAGAGTGTGCTTGCTGGTGAAATTACAGGCACATGATGCTTACCATCTCTATGCTCCAAGTTGATGGGACACGCGCAGGACACGTTCCATCGAGCGGGACGATGCATTGCTTTGTTATAGGTGATAATTACCAGTTAACATCAGCTTGTTCCATCAGAAGTTGTATAAAAAAAACGGGTGTTAAGTTTGTATAAAAATAGCTTGACGCGATGAGTCTATGAGTCAGTATACCCATCTCAATTTATAACCCATCTCACTATCACATATCAAATAACATTACTTCCATCGTATTAAGTAGACCCTAGACTCATTGATTAATCTCTTCCGTATACATAATACGTTGAATATTCTGTCCACATCATTAAATACGTGACGCTTTTACTAAGGGAGTGGTTTTATTACTCGAATAATGTAGTAATAAGATCATTGGTATTGTTTGATAAGAGTAAGAGGGAAAACGGCAAAAGCGTGAGACACACATTTTGTCCAAAGTTTTTGATTATTCACTAAGTAAACTTTTTCTTTTCGTGTGACGAAATTTTTATTTAAAAAATGTAATATTTTTACGTCCCTCTGACTACCACCCTTACTGCCGGTTTCTGAAAGCTCCATCAAAACTAATCGGATGTCAAGTCACTCGCCATTTCAGCTATTAAATCGAATAAGATAGAGATAGCAAGTGACTTGACATCCAATTAGTTTTGATCGGGCTTTCAGAAACCGGCAGTTAGAGCCTCAAAGAATCATAAGTTGGTACTTCTCTCTCTCTAGTCATATCACTAGTGTCTTTCGGAACAGTGTGGTGAAAGGATTTGTAGTTGGTACTTGGTACTAATAGACCTGAGGGGGACATCTACCGTGCCTGGGGATATTAATGTTGTCTATGACATAAACATTAGAATATTTTTAGTATACCAATGTAGCTACATTCTTTTCCACATAACCTCTGTAAACATGATGTATTGCATTATCCAATAAAATTTGAAAATATCAGTAGTCCCAAAAGGCGAAATAAATAAACGCCGTGCCGTAAAAAATTCAGCGATATTTCCTCTTATCAAAGCTATTTAAATTTATACATTCAGTAATGAATGATACATTCAAATTTGTAGTTTCGGCCTGTGGACGGCATTTGTTAATGCATAGCAAGTGTGTTCTCGTTGCGTGCTGGCCGATGCACAAAATATACGTCATCCGAACCTTCCAATCTCTCTCTCTGATCACTAGTTTATTTCGAAACAGTGTGGTGAAAGGGTTTTAAGTGCGCCTCAGGAGGCTCCTTCGAAGTAGCCTGAGAGCACTGGCATTATGCACATAAACTTTTTGAACAGAAAAACTCATTGGCGCACGACCGGTTTCGAACCCACGACCTTAGGATCGGAGGGCGGGGCCAATAACAAGAGGCGAAACTCAAATATCGACCACTCGCTCGGTTCGTCGCATGCATCGTGCGAACCGATTCATTTGGATTTATTTAATTCCCGCTAACGAAACAATGTAGTGACAAATTGCAAAATGGATTTTCTGTGCATATTGTCTTAAAATAAACCAACCGAATGAGCGTGAAGCTGTGCAGTTTTAAATTTCACGGCAACTATTTTTCATTCGCCTGTGTCAAGTGAAATTATAGAATACTTTTTAGTCAAGTCAGCCCAATTACAAGTAGGTAGCCTTCAATTTACAAGACTTAACGACACGGCCTACAAAACCTAGCGAATAGATTCGCAGACAAAGATTGAGAACTCACTGGACGAATCTCTCCTCACATGTCAATTGAAACAGATGGACAAATCAGACAGTAGTTTGGATTATTGTTTTATAAACAGATCGCCAAGAAGCAGGATGTAAAATGAAAAAAAAAGTCAAGTCAGCCCAGTTGCGTCTATTTATATTTCCTTTATTTATAATTCTGTAGACATTTTCTTGCCTCAGAAAATTATGCATTGTTAGAAATTTGAAAATTACAGTGAACGGGATCCCAGTTCCAAAGCTTCGAACCGCAATTCAATTTAAGGCTAAACATCCGTATGCCTCAAGTTGATGGACGTAGGGCATGTTCTTATCACACGTGTCTGGCGACGCAATATTTTTTTATATGTGATGGATATATATAATATCTCTAACATCAGGTGGAACTTTTTAGCTTCTACGACATGCTGGTTTCCTCACGATGTTTCCTTTGTGCGTGTTGGCACTGTGCACATATATTTTGTGAACACTTAGGTTCGGTAGGCGGGGCCACTACCACTAGACCACCACACTGACGGCCAGTTTCAGAAAGCTCGATCAAAACTAATCGGTCGTCAAGTCACTCGCCATTTCAGCTATTACATCGAATTAGACAGAGATAGCAAGTGATTAGACATGCGATTAGTTTTGATCGGGCTTTCAGAAACCGGCCGTGTGACTCGTTAATAAGCGCTTTTATCGGTCGTGCTGTGTGTCTGTGTGTGAAATCACGATTCTCCATACAAAAATGCCTTTATATACAGAAAACATAAAACCAACCTGTTATTTTAACTCAAGTTTCCTCCAAATCAATCCATAGTCTACTCCAAATCTACCATCGGACCACCAGACGTACGGAGACGAGACATCCATTCATAGTTGACATACCAACTGCCCGCACCAAGCGCTTTGCTTCAACGTTCATCATGCGTACGGCCAAAGAATGGAATTCCTTACCGGCGTCCGTTTTTCCAAATGCCTATAATTTGGATGTTTTCAAAAGAAGAGTGAATAGGTATTTTCTAGATAAACGTGCCACATCGTCGACCGCATCTTCACTTAACATCAGGTGAGATTGCGGTCAAACGTTTTACCTATAAGTTGTAAAAAACGCTATTTTGCCACGTCTAAGTATGTTATAGTTTATTTGAAAATAATTTGAGCCTCTGTTTCTTTTTCAGCGTCATGAATACTTACTAATACCAAAAAGGAACGAATTGCTACCAACGTGAACGTCCTCTCAATATCTCGAGGGCCGAATCGCTCATATACCAGTACTTCAGGTAGGTACTGTGCTGTCAATAACAATGACGGTAATAGTCCATAATTCCGATAATCGCTTTTATCAGTAAACAGTAACAGTTACTGTAACAACTGTGATAAAAAATTTAAACCATTTACCTTTACGGCTGGCCATTACTGAAATTCACGTTTTTAAAGTCGTTTCGCGTTTGAATGACTGTATCTACGTAGGTAATTAAGGCGATGACAAGTGCATATGTCCGGCTCGCTCGCACTTTTCAACATTTTGAAAGATATAAAATCAATAACACAGAAATTCGTTTTGGATTAAGTTCATTTCCGGTGGTTCGGAAACAAGTATCTGTAATAGTATAGCTCAGTCGATATGAAACTAATTCTTAATCAAATACAGGGTGTAAAAATTGTAGTCTTGAAAACTTAAATGGAGACATTTTTTCTCGATCGATTATGATCTGACGAGAAGAAGAGATATAAAATAAGTGAACTTATTTTTAAAAAATCACATTTTACCAAGTTGTGAGCTGAGAAAATATAATTTTGGTCCCAACAAGTTTTCCCACTAAAAAGTTTGCTAGAGTACGAAAATCAAAAATCAAAATCAAAACGGTCTTTATTCAATACAATCACAAGGATCACTTTGAAACGTCTTATATACTAGGTGAATCTATCGCCAGTTCCTCGCGACCAAAGCCTAGAAGAACGGGCAAGAAACTTACGGCTTGCTAGCGTTTTTTTGTATGATCCTTTTTATAATTTTATTATGGTACCTACCTTAATTGTTTAAGTGTTTTTAATGAGTTGGAGCATAGATCAGGCCCAAGCTTTTTTGTCATCTATATATTCAGATATTTTATAGTAAGCTTTTGTACAAAGTTTTCTTTTTATTATGTTTTTGAATTTGCTAATCGACAACTGGTGAATCTCGCTTGGGACTTTGTTAAAGAAGCGTACACATTGTCCTGCAAACGATTTGCTTACTTTAGTGAGCCTAGTAGTGGGAACAGCGAGCTTATCTTTATTTCTAGTGTTATCATTATGATGGTCGCTCTTTTTGGCATATAAATTAATATTTTTTCTAACATACATTAAATTTTCGTATGTGTTGTACTGACAGGGTAAAGTTATTACATTTATTTCTAGTAAAGCACGAAAATTAGTAAAGCAATTTTTTTCATAGGATTACTTAATTGGATCAAAATTGTATTTTAGCTGAACTGTGATTGCACCTGATTGATTGCGATTTTCATAAATAAATTCACTGATTTTATATATCTTTAAAATTTTTGAAATGTGCGAGAGAGAGGTACATCAGCAGTTGTATTTTTGGCGTCGTCTTTTCACACCCATCTATTGTCTCAGCTAATTGCTTCGAACCCGACACCGGCCGGAGGAGAGTGGAATCAGTAATTTGTCAATCACCCCGCCCATGTTTGCAGACTGCCATTCTCTGTATTGATCCTTATTTGGAAAGTACTCGCTCTATTTATATTTGATTGTTTATTCAAAACTACTACCGCCGTATACTTTCTTACTATTTCTACTTCTTGTCGTGTCACTGGTTTCTTTCGAAACAGTGTGGTGAAAGGATTTTAAGTGCGCCTCAAAGAGGCTCTTGAGACATGTTTTTTAGACTGTCTTCTGCTACTGAAATGGTGGCAGTTAAACACTTTCACATATTCCCGGCCATTTATAGCGGCTCTATAGAGTATACTTGTCACTGTCACTTTCATGCCAACGAAAAGAGATAGCAAAAGACTTATCGGTCTAATAAGCTAATGGAGCGCTCAGCGACCAATATGAATAAGACCATTATATTATTGGTTATAAAAGCTATAACATAGTAGGTATTGCACACAATTGAAATTATTAAAATAACAGAATGCCTGGTGAGCCATTTGCTTGTTCCATCAGCAAGCAGTACTTTCTTTTACAATTTGTTGTTGAAACAAGTAGATGTCCCAAGATGTTAAGTGGTAACCACCACCTATAACAAAGCATTGCCTCGTAAGTCACGCACGGTAGGAACGTGCCTTACACCATCTGCACTCCCTGCACTGCCCTGCGACCATCAACTTGAGGCTTACCGATGTTAAGCCTCATGTGCCTGTAATTTCACCGGCAACCATCCACTCTAAACAATTCTGTTACTAAGACAAGGCGAGAAAGCGCTAGAGTACAGACAGTGATCAAATTTCAGAATCTTGTAATTATAAATGAGGGCGCTAAGCAACCTCATTCACCTCGTCTTGGCACGTGAGTGTAAGGTACGGTTATACTGGCTAGAACATCTCAGGATCTTAAAACTTCAATATAAGGTTCAATTTTGCTTGCACATTGCATACGTTGAGCTGTATGGTATTTGATAAAGCAAAATATTTACTTTCCGTACATCATAAGGTTCAATCTTGCTTGCACTAAGTATACGTTGAGCTGCATGGTATTTGTAAAAGAAAAATGATTTACAATCCGCATTTTTGCAATTTCAATTTTGCATGGTTGTGAGACCTATAAGCCGACATTGTATTGAAAATAGAATGTAATATTTTCTTAGTTTAAGATGCAGACTACCGATAAACAACTTCCCGCTCGCACATTTTTTTATTTTTGAAGATAATTATTTTCCAAGTTTCCCTACCCAAAAATTAGTTTTACCAGTTTATGTACCTACTTAATTTTAGTTAGGAATACTTGTTAGGATTAAAATGCTATTTTTGTTGAACCTATGTAAAGTTGTTCTTTTTTTATACTTTTTCTAATGAAACAAGCAGACAGTCCACCTGATGTTAAGTGATAACCATTGTCCATCACAAAGCATTGCCTCGTTAGTCACACACGATAGGAATATGCCCTATATATGCATTCATCAAATTGAGGCCAAGAATATTAGCCTTATGTACAAAAAGACATGACCTGATGGTGGTAATAAGATCGTGTAGTAAATAAATAAAATAAATATTGGTGGACATTCCACACAGCACTATCTCGCCCCAAACTAAGCCAACGCTTGTGATATGGCAACCAGATAGCTAGATAGAGACAACTAGATATACTTATATACTTTTTTTTTGTAAATATATACTTATAATATTATATCACACCCAGACAGAGAACAAACATCTATGTTCATCACACAAATGTTTGTTCTCGGTGGGGATCGAACCCACGGCCTACGGCACAGAAGGCAGAGCTACTACCAACTGACTGTGAAGGCTGTCAGGCTGTAGTTAATGGGCACATTCAATTTAGGGTTTAGAAGCTTTTTACATCTTGATTTGACTAGATTGGCAGTAATACTATTTACTATTCACCTATCACTAACGCCCGCGTCTGTGTTTTGGTAGTTGAAATGCCAACGTGAGTGAGGTGAATCTCGCGGTCGAAGTGAGCGCGGATTCACTAGGTGAAACTCCCCGTGATTGGTGTTCACGGAATAGCACTATAGTGCTTTCAATTCATGTGTTCAGTTAACCATAGATGAAACGAATGATGTCACGAATGTTTTATTTCACTTCGCTGTTAGCAACCACCATCTTTTAAAAGATATTTTTCTATGAAAACTGAAAAGTTAAATCAGCTTCATGGCTTTGATCCCCAGGCATGGTAGATATCCTCTCAGATATTTTACTCCAGGTTCCTTGAGCACGTCTTAGGGGGTTAGTCAGAGGTACTCCCAAATATTTCATTTTTACATACCCACATTTTGCAGTAGTTGGTATTCCATACGTGACAGGCTGCAAGCCCATCGCCGTTTTAATACTAACTGGTTTCCTCACGATGTTTCCTCATAATGGTGGGACTTTAATATATTTTAAGAACACTTAGATTACACTTGGCGCCTTTGAGACAGGAGTGGAAGCGGTTTGAGTATGCCTTTGTTAAACAAATTCGACACTGCGACAATACTAAATAAAAACTACATAATAAATCTACAATCGAGAATCTGAACTGAAATTTAAAATAAATAAATTATGAGTGACACTGATCCTATATTTATCTATTTTATGGATATTTATGTCTTGAGCTTTGGGCTTCTGATTGAACTGGATCAGTTGAGCTATATCGAGATCGTTCGCATCGGTCTGCAGATATCTCGACTATTTAATGTGCATCAATTTGTTATATTGTATAATATGTACAACATGTACATATATAATAAATATATATAATATATATATAATATAACGAATTGATTCAGCATTTTTTTTACTTCAATGATTTAGTTTCATGTCAAACACAGCACCAACATGCTATATTTTCCACAATCCGCGCATAGACATTCATTTAAAAAAAAACTCATAGACAATGTTTGGGTGGCTTATCCGCATCCTATGGGTTCGTTTATAGTATCAATTCGTTTGCCGTCTGACAGTCTGTCGGTCGAGGCCCTTTTTGTTAGAATTGTTGAATGGAACTTGGAAATACCAATGAAAAAGGTATGACCATAAGTTGTTTGTACGTCCATGATACATTTTAATTGTGGAAATGCTTTCAAGAGAAGAGTGAATAGGTATTTTCTAGGTAAACGTGCCACATCGTCGACCACATCTTCACTTAACATCAGGTGAGATTGCGGTCAAACGTTTAACCTATAAGTTGTAAAAAAAAAAAAAAAATATATATACTTAGTAGTACATAAAGAGAAATAATTAGCATCAATGTCCATCACACAAAACTAAATGTTTGTTCTCGGTGGAGATCGAACCCACGGCCTACGGCGCAGAAGGCAGAGCTATCAACTAAGCTGCGAAGGCTATTCTATTCTAGACTTTTCTATTCTATAACTTGAAATTTACGAATTGTATACATTCTAGAGCAGTCAATTATCTGTTTTTTAAATCATGCTGAGCTTGTAATAGGATAAGCTTCGCGCAGGTAGATTTATCGTCTAAGAACAACAGAATTATTATTTAATATTCCGAAATTGTCTCGCCTCGGGATTTGGGACTTGATATATATTTCATACTTCAGATTCAACGTTCATGTATTAAATTCCTGTTCACCTTTACGTCTATTAGATTGTACTTCGCTTTTTTTATGTTAAATGTCTTTGTGGTGTGCAATAAAGAGTTTTCTATCTATCTATCTTAGGCCTCCATCTAATACAAGGCTGATTTTAAGCAACGCCCTAATTTAAGTACCTTTATAAATATATAAATGTAGTTATATTAGGGCATTGCTTAAAATTGGCCTTGTTGTTATTGTGCTTATTGGTCTAAGAGCAGTGGTTCTTAACCTTAAGGGGCTGACAACTATCAAACAACTTCTCGCTCGCACGTTTCGACATGTTGAAAGATATAAAATCACTAAACTCATTTTCAAAAAATCGCAATCAACCATTTTTAAATCAACTCAATCAATCATTTAATCAACACAGTTAAGTAAAAATTTCATTTTGATCGATACAAGTTTTCCTACTTAAAAGTTAGCTTATGTACGAAAACTAGTAAAGCAAACTTTTGAGAAGGAAAACATCGATCGATCAAAATGATTTTTTCACTAAACTGTGTGCAATGTGATTGCACACAAAATGGTTGATTGCGATTTTTCGAAAATGAGTTTAGTGATTTTATATCTTTCAACATGTCGAAACGTGCGAGCGAGAGTCACATCTTGTCTTCACCTTCGACTTTCTGGAACATTTAAGTAAATAGAGATAAAAAAAAAATTTTTTTTGAAGGTCATTTACCTACATATTTAGCGAGCAGGTAAAGAGGTCTTAGTGTTAAATTGACCTTTGCCATTAGGTTAATAAACACCACTTTCCAAAATGTCTGTTACGGATGTGGGTATAATTCCTAAAATTTCAGTTTCCCATTAGTTCACAGGATGATTGATTAAAACTGGAATCCCACGCGAATTTATTCACATGAAGGTTTTGAAACTCAACAACGTAAAATCCGACGGGTTAATTATATAAAAACAAGCCGTAGCCGAACAATAGCAGTAAAAGAGTCGTTGGTTATTAAATATAAACAAATCGCATCGATACCGCTATCGTTGTCCGTCGTGCTAGGTGATTGTGTTGTCTAAAAAGTTTTTTTTTAATTATACAATGTGTTCCACTACTTGTATTTAAAAACTTCAGGGAGCTGAAGTACCCATCAATATGAATAACTTTCTCTAAGGAACCAACAATGTAAACGGGAAAAAAGAAACAGATTTTCATACAAAAGTTCAATACCTACCTGTCAAAGTCAAAGTCAAAGTCAATAGGTATTTATTCAATAAAATCACAAGGATCACTTTGAAACGTCTTAAAGCTAGGTGACTCTAGGCGCCAGTTCCACGCGACCAAAGCCTAGAAGCCTGGCTAAAATGCTGTATTTTTTTCGCGTTGACAGTGTTGTTTTATAAGAAAAAGTGATTCATATTGATGGGTACTTTAGCCCCCTGAAGTTTTTAACACAAGTATTAGAACACCTTGTATTTTATATTATACTTAGATTTTCTGACAAAAGCAAAACTAAATTGGTAACGGGAATCAAAACTTTGATGTTATTTTTTGCAGTATTAGTAGTATACATATAGATGTTTTATAGCATATTAAGTTAAAATTAGTTTATTTTTGTTTTTAGGAATTTTAGGAAAACTTACAGCTAGGTACAGATTATTGTTTGAAAAATAGTTAACTAAATCTTAGAAAAAAAAGATATGTTATCTGAAGGCCAATTAAAAGTTTCCACAGATAGGTTAAATTTACTTATAAAAAAACAGTAAAGTAGACGACTAAACAAAAAAAAGAAAAGTTAGATTTAAAGGAAAGTTGACAAAATAGGCACGTACCTGATAGGTACGTAATCAAAATAATAAAAGGCAGTTATACAAAACCCAAAAATTTATAAAGAATTTGTCACTGACTGTACGCTTTAGTGTTCTAATTGAGGTATTAAAAATATCTATATCAACATCCGCCTTAACCAAAGTGTTGAACAAGTTGCTAGTTCTGATAATAAAAGCATTTTGCCTGTAATTGGTTTTGACTAAGGGAACATAAAGTACAATGGGTCTTCTTAATGAGGCTGTGTTTGTTCGTAGTCCTAGTAGAAATAATAGTTGATATAAAGTATCCCCTAGTTATAGTATTTCGATACTGCTAAGACTGTAAAAAGCATCATCAAAGTTTTGATTCCTATACCGTTTTGGTTTAGCCTTTGTCGGAAAATTGAAGTTACAAAAATAAAGCTCCATAAGGTTTCGCGGCTAGGCAGCAGTCAACCAACAATCAACGACTCATTGTACTGACCAAGGCCTTTTTTAGATAATTGGCCCGCGCGGTTTTCCACTAGTGTAATTATTCTGTCAGTATTTGCTGGCGCAGTTTGGTATAACAGTGGCACTCTAGTAAGATTGGTCTAAAATACCAAAATATTTTTATCAATATTAAATACAAACACTCGGTTTGTTGTGTCATTATCAGCAGTCTGTAGAAGTCAACTGCTGGATATAGGCCTCTCCTACACAATACATGTCCAGGATGAACGACTCTGAGCCATCTCCATCCACCGACTTCCCGCGATCCTCATCCTAGGCCGGCTTGTACAATAACAATGTTATTAGTATTTTATTTTATGCCTCTTTGCCTTAAACGCAGATTCATGGACTTGTACAGTGTTCCAATACTCACGTACCACTGCACGAGTAGTCTAGGCACTCCCAGACTTGGTCCGTGGCGGCTCAAAAGAGCTACCAACTCGAGGTTTGTCAGCGAGCCATGGAGCGCAGTATATTAGGAGTCAAAGTTACAGATTTCATAAAAAACACAATACGCTTCAACACAAAAATTTTCGATGTCATTTAAAAAACGGCTTTCCGGCATTCTAAAAAGCGGATTGGGTTGGGTTTGTGGCTCGACGATCTTTGAGCTAAAATAACAACCGATCTTTGGGTCCCAAAGTCAAGAGACAGATCCAGGAAAAGATGGCGGGACGATTTCAATTTCCATTTAAATGGCCGCCCTTTAAAATGATAGCCAAAAATGGAGATGTGTGGAAAAAAGAGGCCTTCGAACTAAAGGTAATGGATAGAGACAAGGAGGATACTGGCTAAAATAAAATAAAGCTGGCTCAGCGCATCAGCATTGCCATTCAGCGCGGCAATGCAGCCAGTGTCTTGCGAGACACGTCCGTTTAACACTGATTTAGATCGGTCAATCTGATGATCACAAAGATCTTCAAATAGCTCAACCGTGTCATTTGTATTTTGTTAATACTTTTATTACTAGTAGTTCGCCCCGAACTGAGATCTCGTGATGCGACCCGATGAACGCATCAAAACTTTGAGTCGGTAGTAGTCAGAGGCAAGTCCAAACATTATCTTTGGACTTTTTTCTGACTACCGCCTACTAACTTGGTATGGTTACCAAGTTTCAACTCTATTGGCCTATTTATTGAAGAGTTCCGTTGAACAGACCTTGGCTCCATCATCAGACCTGGTCGTCATCACCATTTTATGAGAACTGAGTACCTCCTTAAATTATTTCAAGAAAAAAAAATAAGAAAATTCAATGGAACTGGCCGACCAGTAGAAAAACCTTGATTTCAACGAAACTCTTAGAGATGGGAGCTCTTGGATCGCTGGTTATCTTAATTTAACTTTTTAAATTTTATTTCGAAAACCGAGCGTCCCAAAAAAAAAGTAAAAATTGTTTTGGAATGTCCAAACAAAGCCCTTTCATATGACATGTAACTTGATTTTTTTATGTAACTTTTTTTATTTTTGCCCTCTTAAAAAACCCCATATCTCAAAAACCCTTCATCCGATTTTACTCATATACTTACCAGTAAATTTCTCAAGTACAAGCTATCGACATATCAAATTTCATGGAGATCGGATCAACGGTTCTAAAGTTATCGCCAGACAAACATACATACATACATACATACATACATACATACATAAAATGCCAAATCGCCCAAGTTGAAACTAAGATCTTCGTTCGCTTCGCTCACTCGATCAATTAACAAAACACAAATGACACGGTATAATATTTTTTGAAATTGAAATGAAATTCTTACAGTTGACTTGGGCGATTTGGCATAAATAAAGTTACTCAAAAAGTAAAGTTACATGTCATATGAAAATTCTTTTTTTTTTTACTTTTACTAAAATTATTTTTACTTTTTTTTTTCGGATGCCAAGTTTTTGACGATCAAAGAGCTCCCGTCTCTAAGAGTTTCGTTGGAATCAAAGTTTTTCTACTGGTCGGTCAGTTCCTTTGCTTTTTCTTATTTTGATTTTTGAGGTACATTTGGTTACCCCAAGTAGGTAGGGGGTAGTCAGAGACTAAATATCGTGTTTGGTATCAATGTAAGACTGGAGCGGACATCACAAAATCCACTATAGTCTATATTATAATCATAATATATATTTATTTTCAAAAAAGTTTACATTTTTAGACAAGTTTACATATATTTTAAAATACACATAACATTTAGGTAGGCTTAAGTAAGTTTTAAGTAAGATGCACTCGTAAACCTTGCATAGTCAAGTGTTTGACTCCTTGCTCTAACTATGTAGAAAACTTGTGTTTAGATATTATCAACTAGGTACCTATATTTATTCTTGACAGAGAACATCATAAAATGAGATCGTAGCTTTTTCCCAAACCAACCATAATATATTTTATTATTCATAAACATAACTATAACCTCAGGCTTACATATAAATCTTTGTCATAAAATTGTTACGATACTAAATACCCAAAGGTTTCAGAACCTTTCGACGCAAGATATATTACTTGTAACGTGGGCACCGAAGTTTTACGTTCAAATCGCTCAGGCTAATACTAAACCTTAAATTGAAAACCTGACAGCTTATATTAGGCCTATGTAATACAACGTATAACATAATACCCCTATAACCCCTGAAGCAGGGTATTCTACAGGCCATGGCGAACAACTTTATTTTACGTCTTTTTAAATTTCGTAGTTTTTCATTCGTGAAATGCCTCTTCAATGTTTTTTTTTACAACCTATAGGTAAATCGTTTGACCGCAATCTCACCTGATGTTAAGTGGTGATGCGGTCCACGGTGTAGCACGTTTACCTAGAAGATACCTATTCACTCGTCTCTTGAAAACATCCAAATTAAAGGCATTCGGAAAAACGGATGCGGTAAGGAATTCCACTCTTTGGCTGTTCGCATTATAAAAGTAGATGCAAAGCGCTTTGTGCGGGCAGTAGGTAAGTCAACCATGAATGGATGTCTCGTTTCCGTACGTCTGGTAGTCCGATGGTAGAACGGGGATGGGGGAACCAAGTTGTGGAGTTCCGTTGCACACTCTCCGAAATGTATCCTGTAAAAAACCGGCAAACAGATAAAGAAGCTGTCCCGGTGTGAAGTACTGCCTCACCTTGTAATGTTCCTCTCATATGAAATTAAACACACCATGAGGCAGCCCTATTGACAGCTTTATGCACGTTCCGTGCGTACGTGACCTTGGTACTTACGTTAACAGTATCAGGGGTGTTGCAAATTTCTGAGACAAGAATAATTTTAATTTTGTATGGGAATTTTGAAAACGATATTATATTCAACCTTTGCACACGTCAAAGAATTCCAGTGGTTGGTCTTATCACTTGGTCTTTGGCCTTGTAGGGGTATTATGTTACACGTTGTATATAACCTACTGTGACAGAAAAAGACCTCTTGAAGACTGGCAACACATTTTATTTTCGTTTAAGCTGAGGTGGCAAAAATTTTCTTCTAATTCGTTTTATTTTCATCCACATTTATAGCGCGTCATTTTACATTTGCCGTATTTATCATCATCTTCATTGAAAATTAAATAAATAAATATTGGTGAACATTCCACAGCACTATTTTTAGCCCCAAACTGAGCAAATCTTGTCAAAGTCAAGGTCAAAGTCAAAAGGTATTTATTCAATAAAATCACAAGGATCACTTTGAAACGTCTTAAAGCTAGGTGACTCTAGATGCCAGTTCCACGCGACCAAAGCCTAGACCTTGTAATATGGAAACCACATAGCTGATATAATACTAATATATTTTTTTTTTTTGTAAATACATATCTACTTATAATTAGTAACACCCAGACCGAGAACAAACAACATCACACAAATGTTTTTTCTCTGTGCCTTTGTACACGACTTTTATTTTTGTCTGTATACTTACTATGTATTATTTTTGCAATCTCTAATACTATAAGACTCAAAGTCCTGACTGACTGACTGACTGACTGACTGACTGACTGACATATAGACAACGCACAGCCTAAACCGCTGGTCCTAGAGACTTGAAATTTGAGGAGTACGTAGGTCTTATGGCGTAGAGGTGCACTAAGAAGGGATTTTTGGAAATTCAACCCCTAAGGGTGTAAAAAGGGTTGAAAACGTTGGTATGAAAAATTATATTTCTTGAATAAAAAACTTGAAACTTGAAGTAGATGTACTCCAAGGCTAAAAACTAGGAAAGACATTTTTAGTTTTTTTAAACTACCCTTAATAAGTGTGCAAAGGGATGTGAAAGTTTGTATGGGAGGCTCACCTTTTTAACGCGTGCGAAGCCGCGAGAAGCTGCTATTAAATAATTATATATGTATATGATATATACGATATTATCCAGATAGTGAATCCCGCTCTCAGTCACTAACGATAAAGTGAGTTATAAATAAGCTGAAAACTAAAAGCTTTAGAGATATAAACCCTTTACCCCTGGAGCTACTCCGACACATGCATAAGCAGTATTTTGTTAAGTACAGTCAGCCACACGATCATCTGCTTGTTAAAAAATTAAAAATAAACGATTTGACGGGGAAAGTAATAAGTCTGTGTTATTTTTTATAGAATAATAGGTAACCAACAAAATTTTCATTCTATATTTTCCATACAAGTATGGCCTATTTTTTGCAAAAGAGATTATTATTATTATTACTACTACATTTTACACTTAATGCACGTAGTTCTAATCAATTGGTGCAGTTTACAGTACAAATCCTTTTATACTGGTGTGAAATCCACCGTCAGCTTAGAATAACTAATTAAACGTAAAATAGAGGCGAGACTTGAGTATTTTTAAGTCAGACTTATCTCGTTAGCTCGTGCTTAGAATTTCAATATTTTTATGTTTATTTTTATAGTTTTTACCTGAAGTTCGGGCACTTTCAGAGATCTGTTTTTCATGACTTTAATTATATTGGTGAACTTTTCACACAGCACTATCTAGCCCCAAACTAAGCCAAAGCTTGTCATATGGGAACCAGATAGCTAATACAATACGTTATCCTTTTATTTTGTAAATACATACTTATAATATCATATCACCCAGACAAAGATCAAAAATCAATTTTTATCACACAAATGTTTGTTCTCGGTGGGGTCGAACCCACAGCCTACAGCGCAGAAGGCAGAGCTACTATCAACTGAGCTGTGAAGGCTGTATATGAGGAATACCTACACTTTATTTAAGGAAACCAACCTTCTTCTCTAATAATACTCGGATAATAACTTTTGTGCCATTATAAAATCTATCATAAGTTTTTGGAGCTCGTACTTGGTACCAAGATGTTTTTTTTTTAATAGGTACAACAATCTGATGGAACAAGCAGATAGGCCCTGATGTTAAGTGGCAACCATCACCTATAGCAAAGCATTGTCTCGGAAGTCACGCACGTGCCCTAAGATGCACTGCCCTGCGTCCATCAACCAAGGCATAAAGATATGTGCCTGTAATTACACCGGCAACACTCTTCAAACCGAAACACAGCGTTGCTGCTTGGCGGCAGAAAAAGGCGTGGTGGTTGTACTTCCCCGGACGAGCCCTTCACTACTAATCTAATATCTGAGGGGATATCTATCAAAGTCATGAAGCTGTTTCAGTTTTGTTTTTTAAAATCTATGTTTTATTTTTAGGTTTCACGGTGGAATGATAAATCAGCAATGCCAACTAAGTGGTATCCAAAACATTCCAATTTATATTCAAGTGCGTGCTGGTTCTCTAACGATGTTTTCCTTCGCCGTTTGAAAGTACACGGCTTTGTAAAAAAGATTTACATGTAAGAGGGTTCGATTTCCATTATCGGGGAGTAACAAGGTCTAACCCAACTTTTGATAAGCCGTGCTCTTAAATATTTGATTGGAGGTTCGTTTTCGAGCGAAACTTACAGATACAGATCCAGCTACATAAAGCTAAAGAAAAATGACGCTTACTAATTATAATATAACTAGCGGCCTGTCCCAGCTTCGCATGGGTGCATGCCCTTCTCCCTGAGTGAGTGAGAACGCGCCCCGGGGCCCGCAATCGCATTCGCTCATATTATTAAAGCGAACTAAAATTTTTAATTTCGTAATATCTTTTGAATGGAATGTACGAATTGAAAAATTCAAGAAGTAATCTATAGGTATTGAAACAGTCTTGAATATGAAACAATTTATTAGGATAAGGATTAATATAAAGGTATAAATAACATGGTCTGATTTCGGTCGGCATTTCTATCAACTTTTAATATGTAAAAAAGAAGTTATAGTAACATAACTACGATAGTTAGACATAAGGTATTGCTGAGTTTTTTGTAGATATTGATGTGTTCTTTAATATTGTAGAACATTTTTGTGTTCTATCGTCAATAGTTTTCGCAGCGTATGCGATGAAAGACATATTATGGCCAATTTTTTTACACCTTGGGTTACATTATTGAAGTTTTAGAAGGGATTCCTAATTTTTTCAAGCAATAAAGCCTATGTTACTCAGGGATAATGTAACATTCTAATGGTGAAAGAATTTATGAAATCGGACCAGTAGTTTTTGAGCCTATTCGATACATACAAAAATACAAATCTTTCCTCATTATAATATTAGTGTAGATGTAGAGATAGTGTAGATGTACATGTATATGTAGATGTACACCTCAGATTAACAACACCATGTATAAAAAAAGAACCTACATTTGTTGCAGCTATCAAAATTTACAATAGTTTCCCCGATAAAATTAAACCTCTTCAAAGAAATATATTCAAAAATCATTTGAGAAAATGGTTAGTCTGGAATGCATTTTATAACTTATGCGAATATTATGAACGATAAAATTGGAAGCTCCATAATATCTACCTCTTGGTTTCTTGTATTTCATATACTTACAAGAAATTAAGAGTACCTATTAGTAGGTATTAAATATAAATGTTTTAGTTGGTTCTTGGGTGAAAACTTTAAGCAAATAACAATGCGTTTTTGTTGTACGTCCGGAACGGACAAACTGTTAAAACTGTACATAACCATATAGCTATAAGATCTTTTTTGTACTACAGTTAATTATACAATAAATAATTTCTGATTTCTGACTACAAGGACATAAAAGCGAGCAGTGTATAGCCTGAAGCGTATTCGTGCGTGTATCCATGTGTGAGTACACCCTCTGAGGGCTATAGGTTAAAAAGGGAATTTTGAAAATCCAAGGGGTTCAAAGTCAAAGTCAAAAAGAATTTGTTCAGTTGAATGACTTTGAAACAGCTAGGTGAATTTAGGTGCCAATTCAATGCAACCAAGCCTAGAAGAACAGGCAAAAAACTTACAGCTTGTTTCTTACGTACTTTATATGATCCTAGTTACAATGTTATAAAATATAATAATGAAGCTCCAGTGTAGTGCCAAGCGAATTCAGTGAGGCGTAGGCATAATAGAAACAGTTAGAGGCAATCAAATTCATAGGACTGAACGAACACGCTACGCTAATAATACCATATGTCGTTAATATTTTCTTTTTGATATTATGTTTTATTGTAACTATAGTTTTTAATTAGAATTAAATTTGAATATTATTATTATTTACTGTACCTAACTGTAACGATGGCATGGGTGTCGCAGTTGCTGCGTTGTCGCGTAATGTTGTCACGGAAGACCAGCGTTAAAATAGCTTAGGCTGCTATAGCATTTATCGGCCAATTTGTGTCACTTACTTACTTTTAATGTATATTCTTGTATTTTTTTTATAAACTGTGTATGTATGGCATGAATAAATGATTTTGTATTATATTGTATTGTATATGCATAGAAACAATCTTTTATAGTAGACAGAAAAAGACAATAGTACAGACAAAAAAACGGTAGGAACCAAGCCGTAAGTTTCTTGCCTGTTCTTCTAGGCTTTGGTCGCGTGGAACGGCACCTATTCACCTAGCTTTGAGACGTTTCAAACTGATCCTTGTGATTTTATTGAATAAATACCTTGACTTTGAAAATAAATGTTAAAGTTAGTATAGAAATAGTTTAACGAGCAAAGTAACACGGGATTCCGCTAGTGCATGATACAGAAGTTGCCTTTATTTATTTATTTATTTATTTAACACTTTATTGCACAAAAATAAAAATTTAAGTGTACAAAAGGTGGGCTTAATGCTATAAGCATTTTCTACCAGCCAACCTTAAAGGTAGAAAATGATGTTGGCGTGCTATTATTAAAAATAAACAGTTTAAAAATTAATAAACGCAAAGTTAGACGGTGAAGAGAAGAAAAAAAAAAAAAAAAGAAGACTCTTAAAAGAATTACACCTAACACAAACATATACCCGCAAATACATTTCAATAGTACATGAAGCAACAAACAGAAATACAGTGGATGAGTGGTTTCAATCAACATTATAACATTTTACTGAACTGATGAGATCTGTTTAAGGAAATGTTCATAGACTAAGCGTTTGAACACTAATTTATTGGGAGACTTTTTGATGGGAATGGGAAGTGAATTCCAAAGACCTACAGCCGCCACCTCAAAAGAGTTACCACGGAAAGAAGTTGAATGCTTAGGAGTCGCCAGAAGGAGAGTGTCAGTAGATCTCAAGTTGCGATCATGGGAATCAGAGAGAAAGGTAAATTTACTTTTTAGGTATAAAGGAGAATGGGGGTCCTTAAGGATCGAGTAAAGAAGACATAATGTTCTTCTATTTCTTCTTTCACGAATAGGGAGCCATTTAAGCTTATTGCGAAACTCGGAGATATGGTCGTACTTACGAAGACCGTAGATAAACCTAATGCAGGTGTTGAGTAAGCGATCTAATTTATTGAGAAGGTCTTGGTTAAGGTCGAGGTAAGAGACATCCGCATAGTCGATTATGGGCAGGAGAAGGGAATTAACTAGGGATATTTTAGTTTTAACGGGGAGGAAATTTTTTAAACGAATAATTGAGTGAAGCGTTGCAAAGAACCTACGAGAAACTTCTTTGATCTGTGTTGACCAGCTTAGGTTAGCATCAAAAAGAAGCCCAAGATTTTTGACGACTGGTGAAAAGGGTATGGGGCAATCGCTATACACCAAAGGTGTGAGAGAGGTAAGATCAATTTTAGTAAGTTGGCGAGAACTTCCGATGATTATCGCTTGGCATTTATTGGGGTTAACTTGAATGCCGTAATTTTCAGACCAGGTTTTAAGCCGAAGCAGGTCGGAGTTAAGTGCAGCTAATGAGGCATTCAGGTCACTGGTTTCAGAGTGATTGTAGAGCTGCAAGTCATCCGCGTAAAAGTGGTAATTACAATGGAGTTTGGCTGATAGCAAACTAATAAATAGGGAGAACAGTAAAGGTGACAAGATTCCCCCCTGAGGGACTCCGGCACTCAAATTACACCAGTCCGAAAAAGACTGACCACAGCGAATAGACTGTCGGCGACCCGTCAGGTAAGAAGAGAACCACTGAAGGACAGATGTAGAGAAGTTGAGATGGCTCAGAGTTGCAAGGAGCAAGTCGTGATCAACGGCGTTGAAAGCATTACTGAAATCAATCAATACTAAAACCGTAACCTGAGACCGTTCCATTGCCGATCTAATATCCTCAGTGACTTTAAGTAGAGCAGATGTGGTGCTATGACCGACTCTGAACCCAGACTGAAGAGGGTTTAAGAGATCACCATCAGTTAGAAAATCGGTCACTTGCCTGTGAACGACCGACTCAATTACTTTAGACAAGAAAGGAAGTATTGAAATTGGCCGAAATTGGTTTGGGAGAATGGGATTGGATGTTTTAGGTAAAGGGAGTACGAATGCCTTACGCCACTGATCGGGAAATTGCCCAGACGATAGCGAGAAGTTGATTATATGAACAAGCGAAGGTAAAATGTGATCGATCAGGCGCATAACCATAATGCGGCCGATATCGTCACAACCGACTGCTTTTGATTTGAGGGAATTTAGAATTTTTCTGATTGAGTCATGAGAAACGGGGACGAATTCAAATTTAGCAGTGTTCGGTCGAGGCAAGTCATTAATTTCCAATAAAGTGTCAAATATTAAGTTTGATTTAATTTTAACTGAGGAGGAGAAATGAGAATTCAGGTCATTAAGGTTTAGTGAAATCGAAGTATCAACACATTTGGACTTCCCGAAGCCAAGAGACCTTAGGAACTTCCAAAGTCCAGCCGGGGTGGACAGTTCAATTTGTTCAGCAATATATTTACGCTTAAAGCTACGACAAATTTGGTTAGCGCGATTTCTTAGTTTTTTATAGGCAGTCCAGTTTTCAGCGGAGCGATCTTTTTTAAATTTACGGAATGCACGATCTCGTTTAGACATGGCCTTGCGCATGGTGTCGTTGATCCACGGTGTTGGACGGTGTTTTATTTTGACTGGGTGGATGGGTGCATGAATATCGAAAATATTGATGATGTTATTTGCCAAAAAGTCCACCTTTTCATCAACAGATTGAAGGCCCTCAACATCCTCCCAGCCAGCACTCAGTGCCTGACTCTCAAATTTGATAGCATCAATACCAGCAAAGTTCCGCTGATTAAGAATGATTGGTTTTGGTTTTGGAATCTTTATTTTCACTGATGAGTAAATTAGATCATGGTGAGAAAATGCTGGAGCCGATAGTTGGCCATAAGCAGCTATTAGGTCAATGTCGGAACATATAATCAGATCAATGAATGTGTCAGTGGTAGAGGTGTGATGTGTGGGGTTGCCTTGCCAACTTTATTTACATATCAGACAAAGCCTGGCGAGGTTTCAGCTGAAAATGTAAATGTCAAGTTTCATAGCGTAAATTTTACTAATTTAACAACCCTCATAGCTCTGTTGGTAGCAGCTCTGCCTTCTGCGCTATAGGCCGTGGGTTTGATCCCCAACGAGAACAAATATTTGTGTAACGAACATTGATGTTTGTTCTCTGTCTGGGTGTTATAATATATAAGGAAGTATTTACAAAAACAAAGTATATAAGTATTTTATCAGCTATCTGATTCCGAAGCTTTGCTTAATTTGGGGCTTTACAGTGCTGTGATGACCACAGATATTTATTTATTAACATTATTATAACATAGTTTGCTGTGATGCTGTGATATTTGTCGTGATGCTGTGTAGACCACTACGTATATCTGGGTCAGACGATTCAACTCTCTTCCTCTTGTCGTGTCAGTGTTTCTTTCGAAACAGTGCGGTGAATGGATTTTAAGTACGCCTCAAGAGGTCAACTAAGTAGGTCCAACTTTGACAGTGGTCAGCAGACGAATCCAACTCGGATGGGCAGCGTTCGTGGAATTACGCCACATCTTCTCGTCACAGATTCTGCAGAGCCTATGAAAGTCTACTATTAGTGTGTGTTGCCAGTCATTTAGTAATACTTATCTTATGACAGCCTTCACAGCTCAGTTGGTAGTAGCTCTGCCTTCTGCGCTGTAGGTCGTGGGTTCGATCCCCACCGAGAACAAACATTTGTGTGATGAACATAGAGGTTTGTTCTCTGTCGGGTGTTATTATATATTATAAGTATGTATTTACAAAAAAAAAGTATATATGTATTATATCAGCTATCTGGTTCCCATATTACAAGCTTTGGCTTAGTTTGGGGCTAGATAGTCCTGTGTGGAATGTCCACCAATATTTATTTGTTTATTTATTTATCGAACTGAGACATGGTTGCTTACGATTTAGAGAACTATTCTGGGAGTTTCACTACGTGATAGAATCATAAATGAGGAAATCTGAAAAAGAACCAAAGTTACTGATATAGCTCGCAGAATTATCAAGTTACAGTGGCAATGGGCAGGTTCTACAGCTCGAAGAACTGACAGCCGCTGGGGAATAAAGGTTCTCGAATAGAATCCACATACTGAAAGACGAACTGCCTTCATACTCGATGGATCTACGTCATTTTAAGGATCGCGGAAAGTTGGTGGATGGAGAGGGCACAGAATCCTTCTTCCTGGACATATAGAGAAGGCCTTTGACAAGCAATAGACTTCTACAGGCTGATGATAGTGATGATGATGAACCATTATGCTGACAGTTGGTTTATACTATTGCGGTTACGGTTACCAATGCTCCCATTTCCGGTTTGAATGTCTGTATTATTGTTGCGTCCAATTAATTTAGAAAGGTCTCATTTCAAAAGGGGTTGTGAAATGTGTGATTTAATGAGGAAAGATCATCTTATTTCCTGAACAACATGTGAGTGACGATATGTTGTTCAGATAATGTATTCACGTCAGGTCACGAGATATTATTAAATTATTTTGAGTTCCATCCAAATTAATCCAGTCGTGGTGTGTTTTGAGTAACAAACATCTAAATAATAAGATATCCAAATTCTCGGAAGTATTTTTTTAAGTATTAAGGTGGGTTTAGACCAAACGAATAAAGAGCTATAGAGCTAGAACAAGAGCATTCTTTCTTGATCTTTTAGTGTAAACGAAAGCCCATTTTCAGCGTTTAAACCAAAATAACAACGAGCAAGAATGAAAACCAAGAACTAGAATCTGCTCGAACACAAGAACACTTTGAAGAGACCGCTCCGGGGAGCGAGCACGTCCGAACACGTAAGAACGCTTTAAGCTACTGTTCGCGCGCTCCAGTGCGTTTACATCAAGCGAGCGAGCATTCTTAGAATATTCCGTAGAATCTATGTGAGCTATCATTTATTTATTATTTTATTTATTTATTTATTTATTTCTATTTACAACGCCCTAACAGTAAAAACTAAATCGACATTGAAAAACAATTTTTAAACTAACTAATATCTAACTTATCTACTAAGAGACATGAAAGCGCTTTCTGTGAATTTCGTCAGGGAAACCACAAAAAGGTCAAAATCTTCCTCTTCGCTCAAACTATTTATTAAACGAAGAGCCCTTGTCAAAGGTGCTTCCTTCAGAAGGTTGGTCCTGCCTATAGGGACTAGCAACAGCTTGTGTCGCCGCGCACGCACGTACTTGTCTGGAACATACAACCCCACACGCATCAGTACTCGCGGGTTATACACCATTCCTCTCAACAGTTTGAAGAGGTACGTAGTTAGTGTTGCCTCCCTTCTTACATCCATAGAACAAGGAGGGAATGCTCTATCACTGTTTACACTAATAGAATTTGACGGAGAGGGGATAGAATGAGCATTCTCTCGCCTGATGTAAATCGGCCTATAAACCAAAAGTACGTAGGTATCCCTTACAAATATAACTTAAGGGACCGAGTCTCGAACCTTCTGAAGCCATGAAGCCCAATTAAAATCGGACTAGCCAGTCAAAAACAGTATATCGATATATCTATCCAAGTCCGTGGGGTGCCGAGGCCTACAGGGTCTTCAAAACTTTATCAGGGCTTCTTATCGAGGTGACGCTTGACCCGAGGGCTGGTGAGTATCTGGCTCAGCCCATCAGAGCGTATATTCTGTGTTTTGTCAACTTTTTCGAATCTGAAATTTCATATTTGATAATTCGGATTGTGTTTTCCTGCGGGTTTTGTATGAAGATGCGATGGACGCCACCATCTGGATGTGAATAAAAGCATTAGTACTCAGCAAGCTGGATGGGGTGCTATTCGCATCTTCATAAAAAACCCGCTGGAAAACGAAATCCGATATTCTAGAAAACACGTTGTAAAAACTCAGAATAGACGTACAATACTGCGATTCAGCGTGGCAATGCAGCCAGCGTATTCGGGACTATTGTCACTGATTTGGATCAGATAAGCTATCTCTACCTCATCAGTCGCAACGGCTTCCAGATAGGTCAACTGTTTCATGTATATTTTGTACATTTTGTAGTAGTTTACTTTGTATACTCTCCAAATCGCGAACGTCTTTTTTCGGAAGTCGGTAAAAAAACCATTAGTTGTTCTTTCAACCTTGCACTGTGACTTGTTATTATTTCGCGACAAGGACGTGTCGAGATCTCAAGGATTTATCCCGGTGATAAATGGAGTGTCCACTGTGACGTGACAAATCACGTGTTCCATTCGAGTATTTCCTATACACTGCACTGAGAGTATTCGACCTTGTTTTGTAAATGACTGGTGGAATGTAGCGAGAATTTTTTCGCGGAAAATTCTCAACTACCTACAAGCATCGGGGAGCACGATAGGGGTTGTACTTTAGGAAAATTAATTAAAATTAAGACAAATTAATTCTTGATCGAGGCTAATAGTTTTGAAGTTTAAACGGGACGTCTTAAGTTTAATAACAATAATAAATTATTTATACTAATTCACAACCCTGAAAAAATCTACACGAAAATTCAGAAAACTAGTATTAAAAATACATGTATTATTTAGCAAAATGTTCAAAATCTTGATTCGCACCACGTTCATAATCCTGATACCTGATCCTGAAAGAAATTGAAAGTATTTCGGAAACCAGTTATTTGTTTTTTATAATATCCCAAAATAAAAATACGGAGAGGGATTTGAACCCGCGACCTTCCCCTTGATACGGGGCCGCGCTAACCACCTGCGCCATCGGACTTAAATCACAGCTAATTTTTGGTTCAGCAATACAAATATATATGTTACTAGCGGGCACCCATCCAAATAGCATTACGTTATGGCGATGACAACTACTAATGTACTTCTCGTTTGCACATTTCAACATTTAAAAGATATAGATTTAAGAGTAGTAGAGCTCTTTGTGAAGGGCTCGTCCGGGGAAGTACTATCACCACGCCTTTTTCTGCCGCCAAGCAGCAACGCTGTGTTTCGGTTTGAAGAGTGTGGTTGCTGGTGAAATTACAGGCACATGAGGCTTTACTTCTGTATGCCTGTAATAATATACCACCACCTCTTCGTCAGCTTAAATCTAAATATTCTTTTAAAAAACAGTATCAAAAACATCTAATTCAATTGCAAAAAACTGGGTTGTCTGGTACAAATAGTTGAAGTAGGCCTTTCACATGTTGAGCTTTTTGAATGTCAGTCTTTTTTATATTTAATACTCAAGTTATACCTACACAAGAAGAGACCTGTGTTGTCAGGGGAGCTCACCCATATACACATATTTACACACAGCCTCCACATTCACACATCAACATCACACAAATCACACTAATACGCAACATACTTAAACACAAACACTAAACCCTTATTTCACGCATACACATGGGTGGGTTCTCTTGTGAAACCTTGGCTCTTATGAGACTTGTGTAATCAGGAGAACTCACTCACACACTTTTACACATACACGTAGGTTAATACACGAAAAGTCACTTTTTTAATGTTATTTTTATTGAGGAAATGAGGTAGGAAACATTATAATGAATTTTTGGACATTTTCATGAAGGTCAGATATTAGAAAATACCTTTATAATAGAGCGCGCTCGTTATAAACTTTGGATGATTTCCAAGCAAGATGTTAAAAATTTAATATTCGATATTATATTTATTCAATTCTGTAAGTAATCCAATTATTATAGTTTTATTATTTATTGTTATTATTATGATTCGCCAAATTTTAATCTGCTGCAATGACACTGCTTTTCATAGGGTTGAGTGACTGGGCCGGAGGTGCCGGCAGAATAACAGCGCTGAGCTGTCCTCGGACGGTAAAGCATAATGCTGAGCCGGGACCTTTTTTGCTGCTGTAGCACACAACACTTCTGTTAGGTATTAGTTTATATATTTAGTACTTCTGTATCATGTAAGTCTATGTTTTTAATTTTATATGCCTTTTAAATTGATTTATTATTATTATTTATAAAAAACCTGTTTTAGTTGTCTTTTTTCATCATTGTTTTCTTGTACCTTTTTATCTACGTCTATATGTATTTTAAGCCTGATTGTATGTGTTGTGTGTTCTTGTGGCAAATAAATGATTGTCTATGTCTATGTCTATGTCTATGTCTATGTCTATGTCTATGTCTATGTCTATGCCTCAAGTTGATGGACTCAGAGCAGTGCATCGTAGGGCATGTTCCTATCGTGCGTGACTTACGAGGCTATGATTTGTTATAGGTGATGGTTACCACATAAAATCAGGTGGGCCATCTGCTTGTTCCATCAGCTAGTAGTATAAAAAAATATATATAATCTCTAAACTATTTTTTTTTAATCGCAATCAACCAAACTATGAAATTTAGAAAAAAAATTGTTTTGATCCAAACAAGTTTTTCTACGAAAAAAAAACAATTAAAAAAATTACTAGTTTCCATACTTATACACAGCTTGGTAGATTGCGATTTTTCAAATTCGAATTCATTCAATTTCAAATCGAATTTCAAATGACTTCAGTGATTTTTTTAAAAATGTTGAAATATTTGACGAAGACGTACATTCCCAGTTATCTTTCCCTTAAGCACTGCCAAGTTTTTGTATTACAAACGAACCAATAAGATCCGGTACGATAAAAAGGACAAAAGACTTAAAAGTATTTTATTAGCCACTTACCTACGTCAAGCTTTGTTTATCTCATTTTTTTGTTATTAAAGCAACATTAAAATTACTCCACGTAACATTTAAGACGAATAAACATGTCAACGCGAATTCCGCTACTAAATTAATAAGCATTCGATTTAGGTTTGTTTGTTTGGAGATGAACGCATGCACGAGTTTTTAGCGCTATCGAATCACATCCTCCTCTAACAAATTAACAGTTTCGCGATTTTTCCAGGCAGATATCACCTCAGATCACTAAATACCATGTATCAATTCAGGATTATAATGTCTAAGGGGTTAGTAAAGGGACCGTCTACATATTTCATTTCACTCATAGCCACATATTTTGAAGTAGTTTTGAAGCAACTTAAATAGCTACTTTAAACTCGTATACAGCAGAAAGGCTGTATAAAACTGTGCCCAATCAGGCTTTATATGAGCTGTATAGAAGCTTACAACTACCACTATCCGACAAGAACTACAACAGCCAAGAGCTATAAAAATAACGCTTACTTAGCTCTTAAATCACCACTTTGTGCTACTTGGGTGGTAATCTACACTTGACAGTATTCTCGATGTTTTCCTTCACCGTATCGTGAGGAAACCTTATGTATTCTAACAGCGGCGATGGGCTTGCAACCTGTCACGTATGGAACACTAAGTACTGCAAAATTATGTACCAAATGTAATATTTGGACGTACCACAACCCCCCTTAGAGATCCTCAATGGATCTTTGGTGCTTGAGAGATCAGGGGTAATCCTCAGTCGCATTATTCCAAATCGTGCTTTTTTTTTGTATAAAACAAACTTCTGAACAATTTGACCAATTTCTCTCTCTCTCTATGTATCGAGCGCCTGTCTTTATAATAAAGTGGCCTCTATAGAAAACTATATTTTCGCTACCGCATAATACAAGTTATTGCAACGATTTTCTGTGACATGGCGATTTATTGGAGTAGACTCCACAAAAACTGTGTTTTTCTTATTTGAGAGACAAAATGGCGGATCTCTTAACCCTATAGAGGTATACATTTAAGAGTAGTAGAGCTCTTTGTGAAGGGCTCGTCCGGGGAAGTACTACCACCACGCCTTTTTCTGCCGCCAAACAGCGTTGCTGTGTTTCGGTTTGAAGAGTGTGGTTGCCGGTGTAATTACAGGCACATGAGGCTTAACATCTGTATGCCTCAAGTTGATGGACGCAGAGCAGTGCATCGTAGGGCACGTTCCTATCGTGCCTGACTTACGAGGCAATGCTTTGTTATAGGTGATGGTTACCACTTAACATCAGGTGGGCAAAAAAAACATAACGTCTACCGCGTGAGAAATAACCCCCGTCTACCCGATTGCACACAAAATGATTGAATGCGATTTTTCAAAAATGAGTTTAGTGATTTTATATCTTTCAACATGTCGAAACGTGCGAGCGAGAGTCACATTAGCTCTTCTAGCCTTAAAGGAAACAGCTTCACGTCTATGACCCCAAGGCACGGTAGATATCTCCTCAGATCTTTTAGTACCAAGTACCTACTCACTAGAATTCTAATACCCCGTTTACACTCAACTCTTACATTACATTCTTTAATACCTCTAACTACTCCCATAGACATTCTCAAAGAATAACGGAAAACATCAAACACTAAACAATAAAAGACAATGCTAAATATGACAAAAAGCGTCACGTACAGAAAGTTACAGAAAGTTACAGAAAACTTCATTATGTAATAATCCTTTGGTCTCTACTCTTTAGAAATACTTTTGTACTCGGCAATTACGACCTCAATAACGTCACAGCTGGGTATTATGGAATAATCCCACCTTTATTAAGCTCGTTTTAAAGCCGCCTATCACCTGTTTGTGACATCTAATTAGCAGTTATAATCGATAGAACAAGAAAAAGCAATTAGATTCTACATTGCGGAGATTTAAGACAATAGATTTTCTATTATTGTTTGGATAAATTTAATTTCCTGGTGGAAACACAGCGCGATCGCAATGTCTGGAAGAAATGGGGGGAGGTCTTTGCCCAGCAGTGAGACCGGAGGGTTCTTAATAATAACATAATTATAATACTTAATTAGATTTTTCAGCCAAGACGTTAATTCATCATCATCATGCCTGAAGAATACCACTGCTGGAGTCTCCCCTGTACATTTCCAAGTAGAACAATTCTAAGCCCAGTTCATACACCGACTTCCCGCAATCCTCATGATCGGTCCATCGGGTAGGAGGGGGCTTATTCACATCTGTCACTTATAGGTAACAGACGGGAACAAAAAGTTCGATCCGTTCCCTTTTTACCAACTGGGTGACGATCGAGCTTTTTTAAACAGTTCGATCTGTCACCTCTTTACTAAAAGGATGTAGATCGAGCTTTTTTAAGAAGTTCGATCTGTCACCTCATTACTAAATGGGTAACTTTTTGTTCCCATCTGTCACCTATATAAAGGTGACACATGGGAATAATCCTAGGAGGGCTCACGCTTCGTCTTCTAGTTCGCGATCGCCATTCGAGAACGTTTACCTACTCCCCAGGTTTTCAGTTCCTCGAACACAATATAACGTACCCATTCTCATTTCACTGCGGTTACTTTGTTTCTTTTTCAGATTTCCTCATTTTTTAGAGGGGTTAATTAACGGTACCTATGTGACGACGTTAACGCAAAATTGACTACTTTTCAATCTCTTCAAAAAAATATTAATTTGTTCCAAAGTTTTTGAAATTCGAACTGATTTCGAAATACGTCTTCGAATCATTTTGGGCTAGTTTCGAAGCAATTTATTGCTGTTTGTTTAGCCATTTCGCTAACAAACTATTTGCGGAAGACAGCCATATAACTGCAGCAATTAACTGTTTCTTGCTCGATTAATATTAAATTACGATACACGATTAGTCGACGACATTTTAAAGACCGCAGGAAGAAGTAAGAAGAAGTAGAGGAGAGGTAAGCGTAGTAAAGTTCTTTGTGAAGGGCTCGTCCGGGGAAAAACTAAAGGAAAAACTACCACTATGCCTTTTGCTGCCACCAAGCAGAGTCGCTGTTTTTAAGTTTGAAGAGTGCGGTTGCCGGTGTAATTACAGGCACATGAGGTACATTACAGGCATTTGATGGACGCAGGGCAGTGCATCGTGAGGCATGTTCGTATCGTGCGTGACTTACGAGGCAATGCTTTGTTATAGATGATGGGGATACCACTGGGCCATCTGTTAGCAAGTTTTTAAAGAGTAGTAGAGCTCTTTGTGAAGGGCTCGTCCGGGGAAGTACTACCACCACGCCTTTTTCTGCAAGCGTTATCATTTTATCTACCAAGCAGAGTTGCTGTGTTTCGGTTTGAAGAGTGTGGTTGCCGGTGTAATTACAGACACGCATGAAGCTTAACATCTGTATGCCTCAGGTTGATGGACGCAGGTCAGTGCATCGTAGGGCACGTTCTTATCGTGCGTGACTTACAAGGCAATGCTTCGTTATAGGTGATGGTTACCACTTAACATCAGGTGGGGCATCTGCTTGTTCCATCAGCTAGTGGTATAAAAAAATTATGATAATGATGATTGATGATAGTGATTAGGTACCAATTGATCTTGATTTGAAGATCAGCTTTGAGTCACACCTATCTGCAAACCGACGTAGGTAGATAATTATTTGAAAAACCAACCGAAAGGGGACTTACATTGCTTATTTCGTCGCTGCCTGTACAATCTCAGCGGTTCGATAGCGCCACAAACTGATGTTGATAGTACAGTTTTATTGCATACTAATTAGCGTGAAGGTGTTTATTATACGCTGGCTATTTGTAAACGTAAAATCTAAATATTTTTACAACTGACCAGAGCTGATGTCATGTCTTACAATTCTTCTTCTTTTTTTTGTAACTTCGGGTAGGTAAATGACCGCAACCTCACCTGATATTAAGGCGATGACAACTACTCATGTACTTCTGTATGCCTCAAGTTGATGGACGCAGGGCAGTGCATCTTAGAGCACATTCCTATCGTGCGTGACTTACGTGGTATTGCTTTGCTATATAGGTGATGGTTACCTCTTAACATCAGGTGACCTTAAGCTTGTTCCATCAGCTAGTATAAAAAAAATATCTCTCTCGCACATTCAACATTTTTGAATATACAAAACTACTGAAGGTAGTTATGAAATATCGCAAACCAAGATTCGTAGAATAACGTAAAGTTGATTTCACTTAGAAAATTTAGTAAGTAAGAACGGATCTAGTTAAGTATATTTTTGGTAGGACAACTTGTTTGGATCAAAATGAAATTTGTGCTGAATCTTTGTAATACTATTCTCTGAAACTAAGAGTTTAAGAGTAGTAGAGCTTTGTGAAGGGCTCGTCCGGGGAAGTACTACCACCACGCCCTTTTCTGCCGCCAAGCAGTATTGCTGTGTTTCGGTTTGAAGAGTGTGGTTGCCGGTATAATTACAGGCACATGAGGTTTAACACCTGTTTGCCTCAAGTTGATGGACGCTGGGCAGTGCATCGTGGGGCACGTTACTATCGTGCGTGGCTTACGAGGCAATGCTTTGTTATTATAGGTGATGGTTACCACTTAACATCAGGTGAGAAGTCCATTAGCGGTATAGAACGATAGAAAACCCTTTATTGCACATATAAAACATACTGCACTGAGGCGAGCTTAATGCTGGACAGCATTATCTACCAACCACCCTTTGGGTAATAAGAAGACATTTTTCAGTACTGCACATTTGATGAAAGCTTATAATAAACAAAGCAAGTACGGTAGTCTGTGTCTTAGTCATTTAATCAAGAAGGCCTTTTCCAGCCGTTCTTCAGCTATTCCAATCTCTTACTTAACCACGTTAAGGCAAACGTGGAATGCAAATTCCATGTAAATGGTAAACGCAGGCGTTAGATACGAGTCAGCGCCTTTTGTTATGCAAGCGGCTGCCGTCAAAACGGCTAAAAAAATACAAAAATATATATTTTCAGAGTTTGTACTTGTTATTTTGAGATAAGATATCGAAATCATGAAGCTATTTTAATTTTAATTCAGTTTAATTTTATTTTTATTTTCAACAGGTTTAAAATATGTGTGTTTTTTGGCTTAAACAGTAGCAAAGTAGACATAATGCATTTCAGGTATTTTGCTACTTAGACCTTACGCAATTTAGGTAATTTACTAATCAGACAATAAGCGTTTTAGGTGTTATGCTACTTTGATGTTTTGCGCTTTAGATGACCCGCTCATGAGGCTGGTTAGATAAATAGGTTAAAAAAAATCTCTTTAGTTCACCTGTTGTACCAACGTCAGGTTAAATACTCAAAACAACATTTTTTTTTTGTACAATTATATTGAAGCGTTTGACCTCAATCTCACCTGATGATAAGTGATGTTGCGGTCGAGGGTAGCACACTTACCTTGACGATACCTCACCATTCACTCTTCTCTCGAAAACATCCAAATTATGGGCATTCGGAGAAACGGCCGGTAAGTAATTCCACTCATTGGATACTCGCAATATAAAAGTAAAAGCAAAACGCTTAGTGCGAAATGTCTCGTTTCCGTGAGTACTCCGAGAGAGAACGGGTATGAGGGAACCAATTGCCGGAGTTCCGTCGCACACTCTCCGAAATGTATCCTGTAAAATACCGATAGACTGGCAACTTTGCGGCTCTTTTACTCTCGAGCACCGGATTTTTTTTTTATGCAACCAGCCGATGATTCAAGCAGATGGCCCACCCAGGAACCATCACCTCTAACAAAGCATTGCCTTGTAAGTCACGCACGAAAAGAACGCACCCAACGAAGTTGAGCCTTATCTGTCTGTAATTTCACCGACACACTCTTCGGACCGGAACACAGCAACGCGGTTTGGCGGCAGCAAATGGCATGGTAATAAATGCCCTGCCCAAAGAGCTCTACTACTCTTAATGTTGCTAGTAGCTTAGACTCAAATAGCGTGTATGCGTGTAATAACCTTTGAGCTCGTCAGTCAATGGTTTCCAAGCTGGTATTTGGCAGAGCCATTCCGAACGCGCTTGAGGCTCACCTTCGATAGTAGCGTAGCTTCTTCGCAGCTGTCTTGGCCTTGGATTCGATGAATCAGCCAACATTTCGTTTACTGATCAACGTAAACCCTAAAAGCTCGAGCTAAGAAAGATGAGAAGAGTGCAAAGCGAAAGAGCGTGGTTGCCGGTGTAATTACAGGGACATGAGGCTTGACTGTATGCCACAAGTTGATGGACGCAGGGCAGTGCATCGGTGATGGTTACCACTTGGGTCATTTGCTTGTTCTATCAAGGAGTTGTATACAAAAAGAAGGTAATCTGATATGCCTGATATACCTCGGGAAGTGGGAGTCAGGTGGAAATAACTTCTTAGCGGAGAAAAAGATGTAAAATGGTTTTAAGAGACAGGTTTCCTTTCTTTATTTTTCATTCTTGGGCGACGGAAGTGTTTGCTTAGGACCGTTTTAAGTAGGTATGTTTAATGTCACAGGGTCCTTTTGTAATAGGTGTCTTTGTCATGTATTGGCTTTGATGGCTGAGTGTATGGCAAAGAAGTCTGGTAGATATTAGCACTTATTTTAAACGCATATGTTATAATGCAGTATTTAAGGCGAGAATACCCGTCAATTATTTTAGGTTTCCAGGATTTGTATTAATTATTATTTGTACAAAACGAGAAAAAAAAAATTGGAGGTAACTTTGCGATTTTTTCTAGCAAGTGTGTAAATCAGATAATTATAATATCTTCGTCATGCTGATGGCAAATGTCCTTGAAAATATATGGTTTATTTATAATTAAAAATAAAACAAACATAAAAAAATGGGATCCTCGTAATGCGATTTTTTTAAAGGCATGGATTTACCCGGCCTTAATAAAAAAACTAAATGCATAGAACCTGAAACTAAGTTATTTATCAGTTCGACGTGACAAAAAAAAAGCTGTATGCACGTATCAAGGCCCGGAGCTTACTCCGTATCACGTAAAGGATAAAAAGTGAAGCGATGGCTTACTGACTTAGTGAAGTTACGCGCGGTAACTTTTTACTCAAGCCCGTTACTTTATGAAATACCTCCACTAAAAGCCTTGGTTTACTAAAGCTGCGGTCACATGTAGCTTTTTATGAACCAAGAAGGCGGCAACAAATACTCGCCTTTACCTGCCTGTCACACGCAGCAAGGAGGTTGTCACACTTGGGTTTTATTAAGGCTTATGCCAGATTAGCAGCTTTAATAAAAAAAGCTAAGTGACTGATGCCTGCTAAGGGCCAGTGCACACCAATGGAAAACACACATAATACATTCGTGGCTCTCAATTTCGTGCTTCAAACTCAAAAGTGTGTTAAGGCGAATACAAGAGCTAATGTGACTCTCGCTCGCACGTTAATAAATCGATACAAGTTTTCTTACACAAAAGTTTGCTTTACTAGTTTTCGTGCATAAGCAAACTTTTAAGTAGGAAAACTTATATCGATCAAAATGAAATTTTGACTAAACTGTGTGCAATGTGATTGCACACAAAATGGTTGTTTGCGATTTTTCGAAAATGAGTTTGGTGATTTTATATCTTTCAACATGTCGAAACGTGCGAGCGAGAGTCACATTAGCTCTTGTATTCGCCTTAAAGTTTGTGTTTACCTACTTATATAGCTATAATTTAATAGCTGCTGTCAATTGATAGCCTTCACAGCTCAATTAGTAGAAGCTCTGCCTTGTGCGCCGTGGGTTCGATCCCCACCGAGAACAAACATTTGTGTGATGAATATTGATGTTTGTTCTCTTTCTGGGTGTTATATAATATTATTAGTACATATTTACAAAAAAAATAGTATACATATATGTATTATATCAGCTATCTGGTTCCCATATTACAAACTTTGGCTTAGTTTGGGGCTAGATAGTGCTGTGTAAAAAGTCCACCAATATTTATTTAATCTTTCTGTTCATTTTCTATTTGCAACATATTCAATTTGAATACTCAGGGCAACACTCACGATGCTTTTGGTACATTTTGCTGTGAAGGGGAAAATGTTATTTTCATAAGTGACGCGCCAAACTATCACGTCAGCTACATAATGGAAGCGAAGGCTCATCCTGTTACTAAGTAGACGTTCGGCAGTTAGTTTTATGTTCTTGCGTTGGCGATATTGAAGATAATGTTTCACTGAGTAGGTGTGCTCTTTACCTTAAAACAAAAATAGATGTGAAACTCGAAACGATCCATTAGCCAAGAAATCTATGACAGTTTCAGACGAAGCCAGTGCTGCTATATTTTAAGACTTTTTTTATTACCACTAGCTGATGGAACAAGCGGATGGCCCACCTGATGTTAAGTGGTAACCATCACAAAGCATTACCTCGTAGAATAGAAACGTGCCCTGCGTCCATCAACTTGAGGCATACAGATGTAAAACCTCATGTGCCTGTAATTTCACCAAAAACCACACTCTTCAAACCGAAACACAGCAACGCTCTTGGCGGCAGAAAAAAGCCCTTCACAAAGAGTTCTACTCTTAAAACGTAGACATACGTAAAAGTAGCTATAACTAAGTATATAAATATAAGTGAGTAAAGCAAAATTAAATGTACTCTCGGAACCAGATAGCTGATGTAATAGTACTTAATATATTTTTTGTAAATACTTATAATATATTACATACAGAGAACAAACATCTATGTTCATAACACAAATGTTTGTTCTCGGAAAACAGCCTACAGCACAGACAGAGCTACCGACTGAGCAAGTGCATATAAATAACGATAGACAAAAAACGAGGTTTTCATCACAAAAGTGTATAATTAATATTATGCACATGGCTATAGTTCTGATAAAATGATATTTTTTTTCATATATACCTTTATACCTACCTACTACTTTATACCTACCTATATATCTTTTATTTAAATAAAACATTCCTTTACTTACTTTCATATTATCTTCTTAAAACTCAGTTTCATTTCTATTCGAGAAATTTTGTTTCATTACTTTTTTTGCTGAAGACCCGAGTATTAATTATCGTTTTACCCTTTTCTCCTTCCAAAGCTTTTTGATTACATATACGAAAGTATTTGTTGATGAGAAATAATAAAAGGAAAGATTTTGTTTGTTTTATTATTGTGTGATGAACAGATAAACATATGTTATTAAAGTTGAACTTCTAAACCGTTTAGGATTAATCCTTTTAGGTTAAAACTTTTTCACCATTTAAAATCAAAAATTGGAAGATATTTATGTTTAGGATATTTTCATTATAATTACAGTATTAATTTGATTAGTTAAAGTTGATTATATTAATTAAGAAACGACTAAAGCCTTGACATACGAAGCAGGACGCGAAGACTGCGTTTTGATTTGGTTCCGCAGGTTGTGTGTGTGTGTGTGACGTGTGTGTATATTGTCCTGACTTCTTTACAAAAAAATCTTAGCTCCTTAAGCAAAAACGTCAAAAGGCGATTCAACAAAACCACAACGATCACTTTAAAACGTTTCAAACTATATAGTTAAATCTAGGCACCATCCGAATAGTTCACCAAACACTTGTCGACTGTTTTGGCTATAATGAAAAAATATTTTATCAAGAAATCCGAAATTATCTACACTAATAATATTATAAAGAGGAAAGCTTTGTATTTTTGTATTTTTGTATTTTTGTATGTAACGAATAGGCTCAAAAACTACTGGTCCGATTTCAAAAATTCTTTCACCATTAGAATGCTACATTATCCCTGAGTAACATAGGCTATATTAAATTTTCAAAAAAATCAGGGATCCTTACTAAAACTCCAATAATGTAACCCAAGGTGGAAACCAAAAATCTTACATCGCGTGCGCTGCGAAAACTATTGATGATAGAACAAAATAATGTACTACAATTTTGTAGAACACGTCATCATCTACAAAAAATGTCGCGACAGCATATGTCTAACTATTATAGTTATGTCACAATAAGTGTTATTTTATTAAAAAAAATTAATTGAAATGCCGCCGCTAGAAAAGGGTCTTTATTTGTACCTTGGTATTAATCCTTATCCAAATAAATCTTTTCATAATTAAGACGGTTTCAATACCTATAGGTTACTTCTTATATTTTTCAAATCGGACATTCCATTCAAAAGATATGACGAAATTAAAAACGTTAACGGGTCCACGGGTCGCGCTCGGGGTGCGATTTCACTCTCTGGCGTGCAAATGTATGAAATAAGTAGACGCGAGGCTTGAACCCACGGTCTAAGTTTATCCTAAAATGTTCAAAAAATGTATGACCACCCATGCGAAGCTGGGACAGGCCGCTAGTTTATTATATAACTATGGTACAAAAAAGATGTTTTAGCTATGGTTAGGTACGTTTTAACAGTTTGTCCGATCCCAACGTACAACCACAAAGTACTCTGTGCGTACAACAAAAGCGCATGGTTTTTTTTTTAAAGTTTGCACCCTAGAACAACAAAAAACTTTTTATATTTATACAAACATACAAGAAAAAAAAGGTAGTAGTAGAGGTCAACAATCTGTCCATAATCACTTTGCGTTGACAAATGATTTACCACGGAAGACCAGCGTTAATAGTAGTGCATCAATTGTAGCATGAAGCTGAGTGACGACCGATTTTGTTGTCTTAACCAATATTGTTCTCTGTATTTCGCCTATGTCTTTGTGTCACAAAATTAACGTTTTTTTATTTGATTTGATTTTTATTTACGTCGTTAAACTTTTCTGACAGAAATATTGTTCGACGCTGAACCGGTGGCGTCTGTTCTGCGCCTAAAGATACGGATATTAAGCAGGATATCGTCTGAACCGTGGATAATTATGTTAAAAGGACTCTTGAGCTGCTTAGTAGTCAGGCCAGTCGGGTTGTGAGTGAAATGAATATTGATTCGGGAGCCCCTGAAGGATTCCAGGCCAACTCTAAGGGGGTACGCAGACCAGCAGGCAATATAGTGAGCTGAGAAGCCAGTCATAAATCTATCTATCTAATTATCTAGTACGTTTATTCTCTTGATTTCAAGAAAGGTGGATGGCCAGATTTGAATTCGATTGCCTCAAAAATACGCCTCAAAAATTCGATTAACTCCACACTAGAGCTTCAATATTGTAATATATATTAAACTCCCTCTAAAATTTCACTCACTTTATACAGATAGATCAAGTATCCGTGGACGCTCTCATCGCTGGTAATTAAAAATACCTGAGTATAAAATATATTTTACTTTAAACAATTTAACTAACTTCTACTATTTTGCATATCAACTTTCGTACCTATACAAGGTGTTCCATAAGTTTTCACGCGAAAAAAAAACAGCTGTTTCATACAAAAGTTCAATACCTACCAGGCTAAAATGTATGAAACAGCTGTTTTTTTTTCGCGTTCACAGTGTTGGTTCCTTAGAAAAAGTTGTTCATATTGATGGGTACTTTAGCCCCCTGAAGTTTATATACACAACTTATGGAACACCTTGTATAACCTTATATGTATACATATAGATACCTTTATTGTAAAATATTTAAAGTCAAAGTCAAAAGTTCTTTCATAAGATTAGAAAAGGATAACTTATTTTAAATATATTAAGCATTTCGTAATGACCACGCCTTTTTCTGCCGCCAAGCAGCGTTGCTGTATTTCGGTTTGAAGAGTGTGGTTGCCGGTGTCATTACTGTCACATTTGTATGCCTCAAGTTGATGGATGTAGGGCAGTGCATCGTAGGGCACGTTCCTATCGTGCGTGACTTGCGAGGCAATGCTTTGTTATAGGTGATGGTTACTACTTAACATCAGGTGGGCCAACTGCTTGTTCTATCAGCTAGTTGTAAAAAAAAAAATACAATTCTGTCTAATGATAACCAACATTAGTACCACAAAATATAAATAACGTTATGTAGATATGGTTGTATTTTGCTAACGTAAAACTTTGTCGAGCAATTTGTTGCTTGGTCTGCGTTGGCCCTAAGCGACTGAATTATGTAGATAGGCACTGTAGGTTACTGTGTGTCTATTATTTTCAGCTGCCGATCTCATGTTTCATTCTGTTACTAAATAATATATTCTCCATAATAATATGAGTGTTGAGATCGGTGATGAAACATTATCCTCAGATAATGCTTCTAGATTGTTAGTCAATGAAGGAATACTAAACAAGTATAATCTTTTTCATTATATGTCCAATCAATGGGGAAGACAAAAAAAGAAAAACCCAACATAGAGAATAAATAAATATAAACTATACATACATAAATAAATAAATAAATAAATATTGGTGGACATTCCATACAGCACTATCTCGCCCCAAACTAAGCCAAAGCTTGTGATATGGGAACCAGATAGCTGATATACTACTTATATACTTTTTTTTTGTAAATACATACTTATAACATTATATAACACCCAGACAGAGAACAAACATCTATGTTCATCACACAAATGTTTGTTCTCGGTGGGGATCGAACCCACGGCCTACGGCACAGAAGGCAGAGCTACTACCAACTGAGCTGTGAAGGCTGTCAAATAATTGTAGAATTTAAAATAAAGTATCGTCCAGAGGTCCCCCAAGTCCCTCCAACCGTTGCCATCCCTTGCCTCCCAACATTCCCACCATCCTGTCTCGAAAGCGGCGAAATAGTCCCTACAAGGCGTTCTTGGCTGATTCCAACCTCACCTTCCGTCTAGTTGCCACGAAATCACTGGATTCGTCCATATGTAGAGCCACCCTATCTAATTCCTCGTTTACTTAATAAACTACCTAATGATCTCATTAACAGCATTACCTCAAAAAACATTAAGTCTACATTAAAATCTCACTTCTTAGCTAATATAGAACACTACCACTGAATATACCTACCTACTTAATACTAAAACTGCACTTACCTAGATCCAGACTCTCTAGTAGCATTACTTTTACAAACCTTAGTGGTTTTCTTAGTGCTATTTAATTAATATCTATTATGTATATGTATTTTATAAGGATAATTAAATAAAAAAAACGTAATATCGATGAGGCTCTACAAAGAATAAGATCATTGCTCTAAAATCGATGCTCTACAAGGAATACCCCATTTATCGGGATGCATTCTTCTGAAATTACCCGCCCAATACCATTTGAACTTGGCCCTTTTTCTTCGCACGTCGATAACTATATTATATTAGTAATGTGGATACGATATTTCATACCGCAGGCAGGACTCATGTTGAAACGGCCATAAATGGAATATCTCTTGGGACGAAGCCATTTTGTCCTTACAGGGCTAAATAAGGGTAGCTTTATGTTATGTAGATATGTACTTTGAGTTTTCCCGAGTGGCTTTTTTGTCATACGAGGTATGTATTCCATATTATGACTAGCTTTGACGCTGAAAACCGTCAGAGAATTTCGCGCACATTTCAAGATTTTCATCATTTTTAAAACAGGAGTTTTTCAATTCATCTGTTACTCGTTTGCAACGCGATTGCTCCACCATTTATTAATTTATTTTAATAATTATATTTTAAATAAAGATTATTTTAAATATATCTAGGCTTTGGTCGCGAGGAACTGGCGATAGATTCACCTAATATATAAGACGTTTCAAAGTGATCCTTGAGATTGAACTGAATAAAGACCGTTTTGATTTTATAATTTTTTTGTAGGTTATAGGTACTTCAGAAGTGGTCCCATAAAAATATTATTGTATCAACATTTTTTGAAAAAATCTTTAAAAACATAGTGGTGGAAAAAAATTTGTTTTATGTTCAGTGTATTTGAAGTCAGTTTTTGTTTTGCAAAGATGTTATTTAATGCAATGACAACTGCTAATTTTCCTGTAGTTCGCACAATTTAACGATTTGAATGATATAAAATCATTAATTTTCTGACAATTTGGTAAGCAATATAGCTTTTTCATTTTATTTGTTTTTCCAGTGTTATTTTGAGTTGTGTTGTGTAATTTCGGTGGTATTTTAACCAACATTACTTGAGGTCTTAGCACAAAGTGTAAACATTTGATATGAAAGTGTATTAAGTGATATCCTGATTTGACCGAAAATGTTTCCAATGTTTTGAAGAAAACCTCCACCATTTTCTTTAAAACAAAATGACGGCCGACTTGACTATGGACTGACTTGACTAAAAAGTATTCAATACAAATCACTTGACACTGGCAAGATTGTCTGTCGAATGACGGACAGGAGCCATAAATTGAGAGAAGAAAGAAGAAAGAGATTTTTTCATCGTGTTGTGTGCAATCACTTCGCAACCATAAAATACCATTATGACCCAAACAAGTTAAACTGCAAAAAAATTGCTTATGTGCGAAAACGAATAAAGTGATCCCTGTAATTGAACTGAATAAGGACCGTTCTGATTGATTTTTGATTTCATCGCCTAAAAATACCTGTGTTCGAGTTCTCTGCCCACTTAGTCGTATCTACAAGTTCTACTTATCCAATCTTCAGTCTGCTTGCAATGTTCAATGTTGTGGGTGGATGTATCGAATTAAGGTTATCCTTTGTATTCATTGTCAGCTGTCCAATGCGAACATGTAGGGCACAGAACTGAGCGTGTTTCAGTCGGTATTTCTGTATTATGATGTCTTATTGCTGTCCGACTACCTGAATTGATTTAAATTGATAGATTCAATAACATGACAGCCTTTATAGCTCAGTTGGTAGTAGCTTTGTCTTTTGTGCTGTGGGTTTGATCCCCACCGAGAATAAAAATTGTGTGATTAACATAGATGTTTGTTCTCTGCCTGAGTGTTATTATATTATGATAAGTAAGAACTTACAAAAAAAAACCGGCTAAGTGCGAGTCCGACTCGAAGGGTTCCATACCATTGTCCATAAAAACGGCAAAAAAATCACGTTTGTTGTATGGGAGCCCCCTTATATATTTATTTTATTCAATTTTTTTGTATTTGTTGTTATAGCGGCAACAGAAATACATTATCTGTGAAAATGTAAACTTTCTAACTATCACGAGATACAGCCTGGTGACAGTCGGTCAACAGAGTCTTAGTCCTTAAAAACCACCGAAAATACACAACAGAACTCAAAATAATACTAGAAATACAATTAAAATAAAAAACCTATGTTCCTTCCACCGCGGATTCCGCCGCAGTGAATTTTCAATTTGGCATTCTGTTCCGCGTCACTAGCGCCACCCGCGAGAGAGTTTTGGCAGTAAAAATACCAACGAGCGCGGATCTACAGTTGAAACCTTTACCTCCATGGTTGAAACTCTCTGTGATTTTGTTGTTTAGGGAATAGACTTCTTTATTGACAGCCTTCACAGCTTAGTTGGTAGCTCTGCCTTCTGCGCCGTAGGCCGTGGATTCGATCCCCACCGAGAACAAACATTTGTGAGATGTTTGTTCTCTGTCTGAGTGTAATTATATGTAAAAAAAATATTATATCAGCTATCTGGTTCCCATAATACAAGCTTTGGCTTAGTTAAGAGCTAGGTAGTACTGTGTGGAAAGTATTCTATTTAGTAGTAGGTATATTTAGTGTTATATTATTATTATTTTTATCAACCGGTTCACAAACCTATTTTAATATATATATATATATATTTATGTCTGCCTTTTGTGTATTAGTCAATAAAAAGATTTAATTCTATTGCATTTACAAAACAATAAAGATTTATACAAAGACATTTAAGACGCAGACAACGTTTAAACAACTTCTCGCACGTACTTTTTAACATTTTTGAAGATATAAAACCACTTAAAGTAGTAATGAAATCCTCTTATAAACCTTTTAATACTAAAAGCGATTTGACACAGCACTATCCAACAAGTAAGATACAAATTTCTTCAATTTCTTTTGTATTTAAATTAATTAATTATTATGTACCTTCCTACCTACTTATGTTTCTTGTATCTATGTTTCAGTTTTTTCTCCGTTTTTTTTATAGATTTTTTTATGCTTTACTCGTGTTTGTGAGTCAAGTAGACCATTTTCTATTCTAAATAAATATTGGTGGACTTTCCACACAGCACTATCTAGCCCCAAACTAAGCCAACGCTTTTAATATGGGAACTTGATAGCTGAAATAGTATACATACTTATATACTTTTTTTTTGTAAATACATACTTATAATATATAATAACACCCAGACAGAGAACAAACATCTATGTTTATCGCACAATAAATGTTTGTTCTCTGTGGGGATCGAACCCACGGCCTACAGTGCAGAAGGCAGAGCTACTACCAACTGAGCTGTGAAGGCTGTCAGGTTTCCATTCTATTCTACTCAATTTGGACTTGTGTGTATTGTGAAGTCGTCACATGGTGTCCAACTCAGCATGGTGTCGCGTTTGATAACACAACACCAATACTCATTTGTATAGTAGTCTGTGTGAGGTGTTCCCTCAAAGGCCCACCCAACGACTGAGCCCTGTAGTTTTGGAAATGTAATGATGAGTGGGTTAACTTCTCTTTAGGTACGAGTATAAATATAGGTTGCAGCTGTTCCTGCTGACTTTACTGGCATTTAAGAGGCTGCAAACTTTCAAAGACCTTCTTGCTGGCACATATCCATTTTCAACATTTTTGAAAATATGATCACTGAATGTAGATGTAAAATCGCAAAGAAAAAGTTTTGGAGAATAACGTTAAAAAGGTTCAAAAAAATCATTTTTATCCAAACAGTTTTTCTTACTTAAAACTTAAAACTAGTCAAATAAAGGCAGGAAAATTTGTTCTAAACAAACTTTATGGCAGGAAAATTTGTTCGGTTCAAAATGAAATTTTTACTGAATCTTTGAAATATTATTCTCCGAAACTTATTTGTTTGCAATTTTTCACAACTTCAGTAATTTTATATCTTCAAACATTTTGGAACGCGCCAGCGAGAAGATGTTTGACAGTAGTCGGCGTCTTAACAGCGTATATATTAAATAAAAAACATAGAAAATCTGTCTCGTTCAGATGCCGCCGTAACTTCATGTTAGGTGTTAATAAAAACGGGTAAAAGTGTCCGAGCCAACATAAATAAACCTTAGTCACGTTGTATAAAAAACTTTATAGCACAAAGGCACAGAATAGCTATTGAATACAGTAAATTGAGGTCAGTTTCAATTCGTTTTATCACAGTAGTGTGATATTGCATTAGTCTTTGTGTGTCAAAGTTAATTATAAAAATATTGAAAATAAAAATGGTGGACATTCCACATAGCACTATCTCGCCCCAAAGCTTGTGATATGGGAACCAGATAGCTGATATAATACATATATACTTTTTTTTGTAAATACATACTTATAATATTATATAACACCCAGACAGAGAACAAACATCAATGTTTATCACCACACAAATGTTTGTTCTCGAAGGGGATCGAACCCACGGCCTACGGCGCAGAAGGCAGAGCTGTGAAGGCTGTCTGAAATTAAAAGGTTAACGGCCGGTTTCTGAAAGCCCGATCTAAACTAATCTGACGTCAAGTCACTTGCTATCTCTATCTACGAGTGATTTGACATCTGATTACGTTTGAACAAATTTATTATTTTACTTTTTATTTATACACATGAAGCAATAAATTTGATTTTAATGGAGCTGGTATTTATACAACATTTAGGTACACGTATTAAAGTGTAGTCATATAATTATTGTTAGTTTTGCTGAATAAGGTAGGTAAATTAGTATTAACTATCTGACTATGGGAACTAGATAGCTCATATAATACTTATATACTTTTTTTTGTAAATTAATACCTATTATTACTATACCAAGGACAAACATCTTCATTACACAAATGTTTATTTTTGGTGGGAATCGAACCCACGTCCTACAACACAAAAGGCAAAGCTACTACCAGCTGAGCTGTGAGGGTTGTTAATACTAATATTCTATATCACATATTGAATGATTATTTTCTATATTTTTCATATCAATTATATCATGCTATATAATATGTGCGATGATCGTGAACGTTTAAAAATACTATTAATATGTTATCGTAATATACCTCTATAGCACCTGTATTTTGCACAGTATTCAATAATAAATAAATAAATATTGGTGGACTTTCCACACAACACTATCTAGCTCCAAACTAAGCCAACGCTTGTGTTATGGGACCAGATAGCTAATATAATTAAATATATCCTTTTTTTTGTAAATACATACTTATATAATAACACCCAGACAGAGAACAAACATATATGTTCATCACACAAATGTTTGTTCTCGGTGGGGATTGAACCCACGTAAGGCGTAGAAGGCAGAGCTACTACCAACTGAGCTGTAAAGGCTGTCAAGCAGTGTACTTACTGCGTGTGTTACTGTTACTGTTTTTAAGGAAAAGTCAGATTTGACCCACGGGTGGCAAGGTTAATGGTAGTTGATACAAAAGGGTCATTCGGGACGAGACTTCTCATCCAAGCACGTCGATGGACCATTCGATCTCTGATTTCTTCTTAATCTTTAAAATTGGAGATTTATTTGCACATGAGGCTTAACATCTGTATGCCTCAAATTGATGGATGCAGAGCATTGCATCGTAGGGCACGTTCCTTTTGTTTGTTATACGAGGAAATACTTTGTTATAGGTGATGGTTTAAATGGACTTAACTTCAGGTGGGTCATCAGGTTCCACCAGCAAGTAGTATATTATTATTATATTAATTTGTAAAAGGATCATACAAAAGAACGGTAGGAACTAAGCCGTAAGTTTGTTGCCTGTTCTTCTAGGCTTTGGTCGCGTGAAACTGGCACCTAGAATCAAAGTCAAAGTCAAAAGGTATTTATTCAATAAAATCCCAAGTATCACTTTAAATCACCTAGCTTTAAGACGTTTCAAAGTGATCCTTTTGACTTTGACTTTGACTTTGACTTTATAAATAATAATAATAGGAGCTAGAGAAATTCAATTTCGAATCAACGGCCTCTCAGCGGTAAAACCGAAAAAGTCAATAAACAATAAAATGGTGAACACGGTACACATCCATTATTTTTATGTTGTTTTTATTAATTCCACATACGTGGATTCGGCGTCTCATGAAAAAGGTAAGTACCTATTTACCTTGGTAAAGCTTCTTTTTATTATACCATCTGCCACCCACGGCTTTGCTTGCGTAGTAGTGATTGCTAACAATAATATTATTGTTTTTTTTCCTCTTTAACATGAAAAAACTTTTTTCTATATATTTTTTCATGTTTTTTAGATAAATAGATAGATAGATAACTGTTTATTGATTACCACAACAAATAAAGATACACATTTTTACTTAAAAGCTAACAATTGTAGTAATACAATGGGCGGCCTTATCGCTAACAGTGATCTCTTCCAGGCAGGCAGTTTTAAACCCTAGTAGTTCCTAGTAGTTTTTCAGCATAAAAAGTAATCTATATGCTAATCCAGGTTACAAACTATATCTCTTCGAAGTTTCATCCCGATCAGTTCAGTGGTTAGGGTGTGATTGAGATAAAAACATCCAAGCGTCATAAGTTTCGCCTTCATACATATATTAGTATGATATGAAGTGAGTATGAGCATGATCACTGATGGTCTAGTGGTAGCGATTCCCGAATGAGCACCGATTTTTGAGCTTTTTCTTATACAACTAGCTGATGGAAAAGCAGATGGCCCACCTGATGTTAAGTGGTAACCATCACCTATAACAAAGCATTACCTCGTAAGTCATGCACGGTATTAAGAGTAGTAGAGCTCTTTGTGAAGAGCTCGTCCGGGGAAGTACTACCACCACACCTTTTTCTGCCGCCAAGCAGCAACGCTGTGTTTCGGTTTGAAGAGTGTGGTTGCCGGTGTAATTACAGGCACATGAGGCTTAACATCTGCATGCCTCAAGCTGATGGACGCAGGGCAGTGCATCGTAGGGCACGTTCCTATCGTGCGTGACTTACGAGGCAATGCTTTGTTATAGGTGTTGGTTACCACTTAACATCAGGTGGGCCATCTGCTTGTTCCATCAGCTGGTTATATAAAAAAAAAAAAAAACGGTAGGAACGTTTCCTACGATGCACTGCCCTGTGCCCATCAACTTGAGGCATACAGATGTTAAGCCTCATGTGCCTGTAATAACACGGGCAACCACACTCTTCAGACCGAAACACAGCAACACTGCTTGGCGGCAGAAAAAGGCGTGGTGGTAGTACTTCCCCGGACGAGACACACACAAAGAGCTGTACTACTCTTAAAAGCACCGATCTTGTTCCTTGTTGATCACCAATCTTCCATACTTTAACAATCCTCTCCATCCAAAGGTTGTCTGGAAGAGATCGCTTTCAACGATAAGACCGCCCATTGTACTACTTTATTTTATATTTTGAAGTGTTTTATTTTTTGTTCAGTTTGGTGTACAATAAAGTATTTTTCATTCATTCAATCAATATTTGGATGGGTGCTCTACTAGGAATATCAAAAATGCTTCCTCGTTGAGCACCTGCTGTGTAGTAGGTTCTAGTGTTGCGACATGTTGTAGAACCTAAAAAGTTCTAAAGCATGTGTGAAGTGCTCGAGTAGCCTCTTTGAGGCGCACTTAAAATCCTTTCACCACACAGTTTCGAAATAACTAGTGACCTGACAAAAAGAAGTACTAAGAAAATTGTATTACAAAAATAAGTTGCCTGGTTGTTCCAACTTTATTTGCCAAGTTTTATTCAAATGCGTTCAACTGCTACGGAATCTTTACAAACTGAAACGGTTTACTTAAAGAATGTTCCGTACAAACTTCATTCTCCTTTTAAACCCGTTTTTCAGCTATACTAAGCTTTTAGTTTGAACTTTAAGCCAATATATCTAGTAGTAATAGCATTACACGGATATAATAACATATTTTTATTAGAAAGTAAAAAAAATTGTAAATACATACTTATAATATTTTATAACACCCAGATAGAATGTGGTGGACTTTCCACAAAACACTATCTGGCCCCAAACTAAGCAAAGCTTGTAGTGTGGGAACCAGATAGTTGATATATTACTTATATGTATACTTTTTTTGTAAACACATACTTATTATAATAACAGACAGAACAAACCTACGTTCGTCGCATAAATGTTTGTTCTCGGTGGAGATCGAACCCACGGCCTACAGCGCAGAAGGCAGACTACCAACTGAGCTGTGAGGGCTGTTACGAACATATTATATAATTCTTGACGCCTATTATATTATTATTAAGATTATTATCTAGCTATATTGTCTTCAGATAGGTCATCTGATTGTTTCATATTTGTTTTACATAATTTTAAGCACTGTATTTATTTGCAAATAAAATATCATATTGTAGTAACAAAAAGAAGTTATGAATGAATTCACGAGTAAATATAATACAAACAACAAATTTCTCGAAAAACCTCCATTTTAATGAGCAGTTCATGTAATTTCAACGATACAAAAGTATCCAAACGACGCGATTTATAAAAATGTTTCCTGGAATTAAAATAAACGTTGATACCACAAATTCTCTGATCTGTGGTACCATAAAGAAGTAGGTAAGTGTATTTGATTTGCGTTACAAACACTTTATATTTGTTTGTGGCTACCTAACTACTGGGTTTCTATTGCGTTTATGGATATTTTAAATAAAAAGATGCGTGTGCGTTCAAAGTGACAAGGCGTATATTCAGCCATTACAAAATTTGTGGATACAGGGAAAGAAACAATTGACCAATGGTAGCATGCTGTTAAATATCACGTGATGTGGAGCTGCGGTGATAGGCGAAAACGAAATAGGTAACGAGAACTGTCTAATTTATATCCTGTTTAACCAACAGCGTAATCGCGAAAAGTACCTCTAAGTATTTTTTGAAGTAAAAAAAAAAAATTGGTGGACTTTCAACTCAGCACTATCTAGCCCCAAACTAATTCAAACCTTGTGTTATGGGAACCAGATAGCTGATAACTTAAATACTTTTTTTTTGTCAATACCTGCATACATACTTTTATTATGTAATAACACCCAGACAGAGAACAAACATCTATGTTCATCACACAAATGTTTGTTCTCAGTGAAGATCGAACCCACAGCCTACGGCGCAGAAGGCAGAGCTACTACCAACTGAGCTGTGAAGTAAGGATTTTATGTGTGCTTCAAAGAGGCTCCTTTCGAGCACTCGACACATGTTTTAGAACTTTTTGGATTCTACGATATGCCGGTTTCCACACGATGTTTCATGCTAAAAATATAGGTCAAACTGAAAATACTCATTAGCCTGCCTTCTGGCTAGATTCTAATTAAAATCTAGCCAGAAGATTCATTATTTGGTATGTACGCGTTATATAAAACTAGCGGCCTGTCCCAGCTTCGCATGGGTGGTCATAAACTTTTTGAACATTTTAGGATAAACTTAGACCGTGGGTTCGAGCCACGCGTCTACTTATTTCATACATATGCACGCGCTTCTCCTTGAGTGAGTGAAATCGCACCCCGCGCGTGACCCGTGGACCCGTTAACATTTTTAATTTCGTCATATCTTTTTAATGGAATGTCCGATTTGAAAAATTTAAGAAGTAATCTATAGGTATTGAAACCGTCTTAATTATGAAATGATTTATTTGGATAAGGGTTAATACCAAAATACAAATAAAGACCCTTTTCTAGCGGAGGCATTTCAATTAATTTTTTATAATAAAAGAACACTTATTGTGACATAACTATAATAGTTAGACATATGCTGTCCCGACATTTTTTGTAGATGATGACGTGTTCTACAAAATCGTGTTACATTATTTTGTTCTATCTTCAATAGTTTTCGCAGCGCACGCGATGTAAGATTTTTGTTTTCCACCTTGGGTTACATTATTGAAGTTTTAGTAAGGATCCCTGCTTTTTTTGAAAATATAATATAGCCTATGTTACTCAGGGATAATGTAGTATTCTAATAGTGAAAGAATTTTTGAATCGGACCAGTAGTTTTTGAGCCTATTCGTTACATACAAAAATACAAAAATACAAATGTTTCCTCTTTATAATATTAGTGTAGATGTAGATAAAAATAAATTTCTAACGTTGTTAGTCCTTTCGCCACATTCATTTTATATACAGAAAACATCTATCGAAACCACAATAAATGCAATTATTTTCAATGATAAACTCAAAGGATTGGTTACTCGGCCAGGTTTGAGTATGGATAATATTATTGAACAAATATTTTCTTTAAAAACGAAACGAAACTTTTCCGACAATTTGTGAACTAAGAAGACCGATGGTGGTAGTATTATGTGAATTCATTAAAGCCCTTAAAGCCAATTTATGTGAGCTGGAAAAGATATGATGGACCATTAACTGAAAAATTGAAACAACTTCACAACTATGACCCCAGGCACGGTAGATATCCCCTCAGATATCTTATAGCACCAAGTACTAACGTAAGATCCTTTGAACAACTTAAGATCCTTTGACTCCCTAAGAGGGTAGTCAGAGGTGCGTCCAAATATCACATTTGGCACATACCCATATTTTGCTGTACCTAGTAGGTACCAGTACCAGTGTAAGAGTAGTAGATCTCTTTGTGAAGGGCTCGTCCGGGGAAGTACTACCACCCCGCCTTTTTCTGCCACTAAGAAGCGTTGCTGTGTTTCGGTTTGAAGACTGTGGTTACCTCAAGTTGTTATCTGTATGCCTCAAGTTGTTTTTTTTTTTTTTTTTTTTTTTTTAAATATTGGTGGACATTCCACACAGCACTATCTCGCCCCAAACTAAGCCAACGCTTGTGATATGGGAACCAGATAGCTAATATACTACTTATATACTTTTTTTTTTGTAAATACATACTTATAATATTATATAACACCCAGACAGAGAACAAACATCTATGTTCATCACACAAATGTTTGTTCTCAGTGGGGATCCAACCCACGGCCTACGGCACAGAAGGCAGAGCTACTACTAACTGAGCTGTGAAGGCTGTCGCTGATCGACGCAGGGCGTCGTGCGTAACCTACGAGGTAATGCTTTGTTATAGGTTATGGTTACCACTTAACATCAGGTGGGCCATCTGCATGTTCCATCAGCTGGTTGTATTAAAAAAAACCTAGTTGTTATTCTCTCCAAACCGAAAAACAGCACCGCTGCTTGGCGGCAGAGAAAGGCATGGTGGTAGTACTTCCCCGGACGGAGCCCTTCACAAAGAGCTCTACTAAGTCCTTCAGCAATACAATACCATCCGCCATACAAAATGTTTGCTAAATAATTTATACGCATAGATAAGATAGCCCAGCACTTAGAGATTGGGACATGTTTGAAGTGGCTATAAATAAAAGCGCCTGCGGGAAGCGCGTGTTTAATTAAGTTACGGGTAATTTGTGGTTTAAGCTACGTTCAAACCGACGTGACCGTAAAGCCGAAGCCAGGACTGTCAATCGGTTCGTGTGTCCAGTAACCGAAGTCTGAGGTTTCTTCTTCGTTTTATAATTTTATTACTTTTTTTTCGAATGGACTAAATGCTGGTTTTTTTTTAATCCAACTAGCTGATGGAACAAGCAAATGGCCCACCTGATGTTAAGTGGTAACCATTGCCTCGTAAGTCACGCACAATAGGAACGTGCCCTACGATGCACTGCCCTGCGTCCATCAACTTGAGGCATACAGATGTTAAGCCTGTGCCTGTAATTACACCGGCAACCACACTCTTCAAACCGAAACACAGCGTTGCTGCTTTGCGGCAGAAAATGCGTGGTGGTAGTACTTCCTCGGACGAGCCACACATAAAGTGCTCTACTACTCGTAGAATAATCGTGGTATCGTAGGACGATTGCCGACAACGTTACCGGGCTACAGGCAACCGCAGAAGGCGCTCTTTTGTTTAAAGGTTTTTGGCAACAAGACAAAAGACAAGAGCACCAATTAGATACGGACCTCGGCTTGGGTTGTTGCTAGGGAAGAGAGATGTAGGAGAGATTCATCGCCCAGAAAAGACGTTAAGAGGGAAAGTGTATCGTCAGGTGGGATTTTTTATGGAGACTCGATAAGCGCCTCAATCCGTCGTGCTGACTCTTTTGGGTCTATACAATAATAATACCTAATACAATAATCGCAATCCGCAAAAAAAACACAGACTACAGGTACAGTTGTATCCGCTTTTGTGCTTCAAGTTATCCGCAAATTTCTTAATATTTTTCGTTAATGGGTTGACAACTATCAAACAACTTCTCGCTCGCACGTTTTGACATGTTGAAAGATATAAAATCACTAAACTCATTTTCGAAAAATCGCAATCAACGATTTTGTGTGATTTAGTGATTTTATATCTTTCAACATGTAGAACGTGCGAGCGAGAGTCATATTAGCTCTTGTCTTCGCCTTAAATGCTATTTTACTAAGTCAAAGTCAGTCGAAAAAATATATATATTAGGTATAACATCACACCATAGGCTGTCCGGTTGAGATCACTCTTAGAGACAAGACCGCCCATTGCACTTCACTATAACTACCTATTGGACTTGTTTGTTTTACTTTGTTAAATAAATAAATATCGGTGGACTTTCCACACAGCACTATCTAGCCACAAACTAAGCCAAAGCTTGTAATATGGGAACCAGATAGCTAATATAATACATATATACTTTTTTTTATAAATACATACTTATAGTATATAATAACACCCAGACAGAGAAAAAACATCTATGTTCATCACACAAATGTTTGTTCTCGGTGGGGATTGAACTCACGGCCTACGGCACAGAAGCCAGATCTAATACCAACTGACCTGTGAGGGCAGTCAATCAAAGTTAGTTCAATTCAATTCATTTAATTCAATTCAATTCATTTATTCAATAACAATTCTCTTACAAATCGTGTCTGAATCTTAACCTAACATGCAACAAAATAAAAATAAACAATTTAATTATCATAATATCCTCAGTGAAATTTAAATACAATAACTATTTATTTCGAAATATTAAATGTCAACAATAATTAAATGTCACTTCTGAAAATCTAAAAATTCTTCAATCGAATAGAAACACCCCTCCAACAAGAGCTCTTTCAGTTTAGAGATAAATTTGATAGGACTCTTTAAACATTTAAATTCTACCGGTAGTGCATTAAACATTTTGACCGCTTGATACCGACAACAGTGTTTTACGATTTGTAATCTCGGAGTAAAAGGTATATCGAGATCCTTCCTCCTTGTTAGCAATCTGTCTTGCCTCTGGTTCATTGTCTCGTATTTTAGCGGGTGTATTACGACGTCTTTAAGAATGACTAGTAAGTATAGGGAGGGAATGGTCAAAATATTTAATTTTTTAAAATGTTCTCTACATGACTCCCATTGCGGTATACGCACGATGGTACGAATTGCTCGTTTTTGGATGATGAAAGCTTTATAAATATTGTAGGCATAGCTGTTTCCCCAAAATTGTATACTGTACCTTAACTTTGACTCGACCAATGCATAATATACGCTCTTAAGTTGCTCAAGGCTTACCTCATCACGCAGACTTCTTAAAGCGTAGCAAGCGGAACTTATGTAGTTCTCAATAGAGTCTAATTCTGTTTTCCAATTTAAAGATTGGTCTATGCAGATACCTAAAAACCTTACATTGTTAACAAAGTTAACCTTTTCCCCATTTCTATTTATATCCATTGATTCTTGCTTATTAATGGTGGGCCTAAATAAAATGGCATTAGTTTTGTTTATGTTTAGCTTTAATTTATTAACACCGAACCATTTATTAAAAGTCTCAAGCGCATTATGTACCTTAATTTCAAGATCACGCATACAAGTCGATGGAATGATTGCATTGGTGTCATCTGCGTAAATTGTCAATTTTATATCGGGTATAGAATTACGCATATATCCAATAAGATCGTTAAGAAATACAATGAAAAATATAGGTCCCAGTATTGATCCCTGAGGAACTCCTCTTCTTGTGATCACCATCTGTGATTTGGTAACCACTTCGTTATTATTAACGATGGACTTTAATTCAATAAATTGTTTTCTGTTGGTTAGGTAGGATCTCATTAAGTCCAACGCGATACCTCTAACACCGTAATTTTTTACCGTACGTTTTTTTAGACACCGTAAGTTTTTGTTAGAATTGCCTTAGAATTTACCTGTTCTTCTCTGACTCTGTGTTCTCACAGTCACAAATCGCAGACGTAGCTTCGAAAGCCGCCAAGCTGAAGTGAAGCCTGGAGGGCTCGTAATAATAATAATATTTTACAAAAAAAGCATATCTGTATTACATCAGTTATCTGGTTTCCAGATATCATAGCTGCTGTGTGGAAAGTCTATCAATATTTTGTTTATTTATTTATTTTATACAAGCTGGTGCCCGCGACCTCGTCTGCGCAGGATTAGTCACACAATACTTTTATAAATTGTAGCCTATGTGTTATTCTGATGTATAAGCTATATTATTGTAAAGTTTCATTAAAATCCATTCAGTAGTTTTTACGTGAAAGAGTAACAAACATCCATCCATCCATCCATACTTACAAACTTTCGCGTTTAAAATATTAGTAAGAACTAGGATTGATCAATCAATCGAAGTTGCTTGCTTATAAAAAGCTCGATGTTTTCTCCTTGTTTGAAGTTTGCTAAAAAACAGACCGATTTTGGCTCCGTTTGGTTTGTTCATTAAAACTTCAGTCATTTCGTCGACGTTTGATCTTCGAGTTGAGACTTGCTAATGAATCTATTGAAAGACACTTCTATTTGAGGTTGGTTTTTTAGGGTTCCTTACCCAAGGGTAAAACTAAGACTCCGCTGTCCGCCCGTCTGTCTATCTGTCTGTCTGTCCGTCTGTCACCAGGCTGTATCTCATGAAACCGTGATAGTCAGACAGTTGACATTTTCAAAGATGATGTATTTCTGTTGCTGCTAAAAAACAGGATAAAATAAATATTTAAGGGGGCACTCATACAACAAACGTGATTTTTTTGCCGTTTTTATAGATAAAGGTACCCTATTCATGGGGCAGATCAATGGTGCTAACGTAACCGCGGGACCCTTCGTGCGCGAGTCCGACTCGCACTTGGCCATTTTTTTTTTATTACTATTTTTTGATGGAACAAGCAGATGGCTCACCGGAAGTTAAGTAATAACCATCAACTATGAACCTGTGCCTATCTGTGAGTTTGCACCAAAACCATACAAATAACTGTTTCGCCACTTGTCGATGAAACAAATCGCAGAACTTGGTTTGTTGCTTACGTTCGAAACAAGCGTAAACAGGCAACAAACTTACGGCTTGGTTCCTACCGTTTTTTTATAATCCTTGTTACAATGTATTATAATCAGGGGTCGGGATAGGTAGAGTTTTTAAGTACCTTGTGACGTAGAATTACCTACGCAATCCTAACATGGATTTGCCTTTTAAACTAAAAATCGGGGATTAATAAAAATTGTTTTCAAAAACTTATGGGTTTTTTTTTTATATACAACTAGCTAATGGAAAAAGCAGATGGCCCACCTGATGGTAAGATTGATATTATTGTCTTCTAAAACTCTTTTTTCTTATGTTAAACACAAACTAAGTAGCGTTACACGTACAACAGGGCTATTTTAAAACATTCGGAGGTTTCCAATCGGTAACTTCAGTTTTTATCACATTTGATTTCGAACCCGAATCGTTTCCGACACGAGGATTAAAAAAGGCATATCCATATTTAGATTTCGTAGTAGCGTATTTGACGTCATTTGGTACTTAAAAACTCTACCTATTCCGACTCCTAATTATAATACAACACTGAAGCTCCAGTGTGGTGCCAAACGAATCAAGTGAGGCGTTGGCAATTATATGACAAATATACTTATTCATATTTATGAATGCTTTGTAGCATGTGATGCTGATGTAATGTTACTTTGAATGATAGCATTCGTTCGGATGAATATAATGTATACTGCTTTTGAGAGTGACTAATTATGCATATCATGAAGACACTCGTCTTTCTCCCTCTTAATGATCCGTAACGAGAATGAAGCTACGAGCTTCTCTGTCAAAGAAATCGTCTTCATTTGTCATCTCGTATGAAGCGAGTATAGGAGGTAAAATAACCACTTTTTAAATTACCTTTATATAAAGTTAGATATTTTTTTATATGATATCGCAAAAGCTATTATCCGAGTGAGATTTGAACTCAGGACCTTTTCTTTTTGGAACTGCGCTAACCACCTGCGCCATCGGATTCTAATCACACCCAGCGAATCACTCATAGGGATACGTTGATACGGTACTTATACCGTACGGTGTTTATTACCTACACTGTAAAACTAATAAAAATGAAATAAATACAATCAGATTTTATTATTCCAGATTATACCTATTCCATGACCATTTTTGCCATCAAGCAGCGTTGCTTAGTTTCGGTTTGAAGAGTGTGCATGCCGGTAAAATTACAGGTAGGTACATGAAACTCATATTCATGTCTCAAGCTGATGGACTCAGTGCAATGCACCGTAGGGCACGGTTCTATCGTGCGTGACTTCCGAGGCAATGCTGTGCTATAGGTGATGGTTACAAATTTTCTTTTGGGTCATTTACGCTTGTTCCTTCGGTAAGTAGTATAAAAAAGTCAGATTCTTAAAGTCAAAATTCTTAAAAATTCGATTGAAAAACAAATAAGATATATGAATTAATAAAGTCGAGCGGAATTTACTGGTATGGCTTATAGCAAATTCCTTTGCAGCATCTGCCTGTCTGTCGAAATAATATATTTTATATCCAGCGAATGTTGAATGCTATTTTGCATGAAACGTATACATAATTTCAAAAAAGTATTCATGTTGTTCTAATTGAAGTCTTATCTACACTAATATTATAAAGAGGTAACATTTGTATTTTTGTATTTTTGTATGTAACGAATAGGCTCAAAAACTACTGGTCCGATTTCAAAAATTCTTTCACCATTAGAATGCTACATTATCCCTGAGTAACATAGGCTATATTATATTTTCAAAAAAATCAGGGATCCTTACTAAAACTCCAATAATGTAACCCAAGGTGGAAACCAAAAACCTTACATCGCGTGCGCTGCGAAAACTATTGATGATAGAACAAAATAATGTACTACGATTTTGTAGAACACGTCATCATCTACAAAAAATGTCGCGACAGCATATGTCTAACTATTATAGTTATGTCACAATAAGTGTTCTTTCATTACAAAAAATTAATTGAAATGCCGCCGCTAGAAAAGGGTCTTTATTTGTACTTTGGTATTAATCCTTATCCAAATAAATCTTTTCATAATTAAGACCTTTTCAATACCTATAGATTACTTCTTAAATTTTTCAAATCGGACATTCCATTCAAAAGATATGACGAAATTAAAAACGTTAACGGGTCCACGGGTCGCGCTCGGGGTGCGATTTCACTCTCTGACGTCCAAATGTATGAAATAAGTAGACGCGAGGCTTGAACCCACGGTCTAAGTTTATCCTAAAATGTTCAAAAAATGTATGACCACCCATGCGAAGCTGGGACAGGCCGCTAGTTCGATATATATTTATTCAATTCTGTAAGTAATTCAATTATTATAGTTTTTTCGTCTGCGCAGGATTAGTCACACAATATCTTTATAAATTGTAGCCTATGTGTTATTCTGATGAATAAGCTATATTGTTGTAAAGTTTCATTAAAATCCATTCAGTAGTTTTTACGTGAAGGAGTAACAAACATCCATCCATCCATCCATACTCACAAACTTTCGCGTTTATAATTAGTAAGGATTGTTAGTATGATCACGTATGATTCACCAAATTTTTATCTGCTGCAATGAACCTGTTTGCATAGGTAGTGACTGGACCGGAGGAGGTGCCGGCAGAATAACAGCGCTGACCTGTCTTCGGATGGTAAAGCATAAGCTCAGCTGGGACCTTTTTTGCTGTAGCACACAACACTTCTGTTAGGTATTAGTTTATATTTAGTACGTCTTTATCATGTAAGAAATGTTTTATTTAATAGGCTTTTTAAATTGATTATTGTTTATTATTATTATTTGTAAAAAAACTGTTTTAGTTGTCTTTTTTATCATTGTTTTCTTGTATCTTTTTACCTGCATCTATATGTATTTTAAGTCTTATTGTATGTGTTGTGTGTTCTTGTGGCAAATAAATGATTGTCTATGTCTATGTCTAAGCCTGACTGATTTTCGTTTCTCCTCAGGCCGTTTTTGTATGGAGACCCGTGAGTTCTCAACTCTACCCATAGAGGCGCTTATTGAGTCTTCACACAAAAAGGCCTCACGATACAGAAAACGACAAACGAAAAACAGGTATAAACTCATCAAAATAAGGAAACGCGGTGATTTTAATACTAAGTGGGCTTTACGACGACGACGAAGACAAAAGGCTTCAACCAGTGTGTGTTGCCAGTGATGACGTATGGAACTGAGATGTGGTCGCTTACTATTGGCCTCATCAACAAGCTCAAAGTCGCACAACGGGCTATTGAGAGAGCTATGCTGGGATTTTCACTACAGGATAGAACCAGAAATGAAGAAATCCGTAGGAGAACCCAGGTAGCCGACATAGTTCGCAGAATCAGCAAGTTGAAGTGGCAACGGGCAGGTCATATAGCTTGAAGGACTGATAACCGTTGGGGAATAAAGGTTCTCGAATGGCGACCACGAACAGCAAAACGAAGCGTGGGACGCCCTCCTACCCGATGGACTGACGACATTGTCAGGATCGCGGGAAGTCGGTGGATGGAGAGGGCTCGGAATCGTTCTTCCTGGAAATGTATAGGGGAGGCCTATGTCTAGCAGTGGACTTCTTTAGGCTGATGATGATGACAGCCTTCACGGTTCAGTTGGTAGTAGCTCTGCCTTCTGTGCAGTAGATCGTGGGTTCGATCCTCACCGAGAACAAATATTTGTGTGATGAACATAGATGTTTGTCCTCTGTCTGGGTGTTATACAAATATTATAAGTATATATTCACGAAAAAAAAGTATATAAGTAGTATATCAGCTATCTGGTTCCCATATCACAAGCTTTGGCTTAGTTTGGGCGAGATAGTGATGTGTGGAATGTCTACCAATATTTATATTTATTTATTTATTTATGGGCTTTGGCTTTACTCGGCTTGGCTTGAGAAACAGAATCAAAGTCCATTAAGTGTTTTACCACCTCCATGACAACCACCGCTTCTAGAAAAACGAATAACAAAACTAAGGGTAGTTTTGTGTGTGGGCAGAGTGCTGCCCACACAGTATTAATTTCATCCAAGTGATTGACAATGGCACTTGACGCTTCCATAATGATTCGACAGCCAATAGATGGCGCTTTACTAAAATATGAAGAATAATATTTTACGCATTGACGACGCTCCGACATAAATATTGTATACAAAAGTTCAATACCTACCTGGCTAAAATGTTTTTTTTTCTTTACTATTAGCTGATGGAACAAGCAGATGGGCCACCTGATGTTAAGTGGTAACCATTACCTATAACAAAGCATTGCCTCGTTAGTCACGCACGATAGGAACGTGCCCTACGATGCACTGCCCTGCGTCCAACTTTTGAGGCATACAGATGTTAAGCCTCATGTGCCTGTAATTACACCGGCAACCACACTCTTCAAACCGAAAGACAGCAATGCTGCTTGGCGCTAGTAGTACTTCCCCGGACGAGCCCTTCACAAAGAGCTCTACTACTCTTAAAATGTATGAAACAGCTGTTTTGTTTTTCGCGTTCACAGTCTCACCTTAGAAAAAGTTAAGTGGTTTTTTGAACAAGCCCTAACATTTACCATCAGATATTCTAGACATAAAGTTACCTTGGAAAGGCTTTACTCGTAGCAAACACTCAAATGTCGTAGAGGGTCTACGACGTAGAGCTTCTCAGTAATCTATAATACTGAGATAATGCTCGCTCTTATTTCATTGTAGTAAGCGTCATTTTACGCTATTTTACTATAATGATATATTTCGATTAACGATAATTGTAGACGAATATTTTCCGTAGCCCCCACCACACCCCACTTTACTCTTTTAGAAAAATGCGTGTGTAACATTAGGAACGGAAAGTAGTGTTTTGTGTTTTTTTTTTATGTAAGAGAGACAAACGGGCTTACGGCCCACTTGATGGTAAGTGGTCACCGTCGTCTATAGATGACACCAATAACACAAGTGGCGTTATCGTTGCGTTGCCTACCCTGAAGGACTTTATTCTTGAAGTTCCTGTACCTATATGTAATAGCTCCCGCTTTGCTCAAAAATCAGATCCATATACAGGATGTCTCAAAAGAAAGTTGACATTTGTTTTGGTTATTGCGTGAACGCAACTATTCTGAGGGGCGCGGGGGGGATGTCAATCGGTAGCCTGGCTTTTGGGAATTTAGTCGCTATGGAGCGAAATGAATATTATTACAGAAAGTCGTCGGTGCATCGGTTGCGAGGGCGTGCTACTCTTCATTTACATAAGTATTATTAAGTACCTCTCGCTCGCACATTTTGACATGTAAGATGTAAGAGAAACATTAAAGATATAAAATAACTTAACACATCATCCCATACATTCTGGAAATCTGACTGACATGTCACAAACCGATCAAGATGGTTTCCTCCCGATGTTTTTTTTTCACCGTTTCAGAGTACTGGCATTGTGCACATACATTTTTAAGAAAACCTCATTGGTGCACGACTGGTTTTGAACCCACGATCTAGCATCGGAAGGCGAGGCCGCTGCCACTAGTCCACCACTGCTCTCCACTAAATATTATTATGCTCGATGAGAACACGTATCGCAAAATGTTTTATTTCTTGAATCATTTCAAAAATAAACTTTGCAATGCCAATTACATGGTAATAAAATCGAGTAACGTAAGCCGTCCAGTAAGCGTTTTGCCTTGAATGTTTGTAGGTAATAGAAAACTGTGAGAACATCTGGTTCAATGTAGGAGTTTATGAAGGCGTGGGCGTTGTGGTGAAACACGGCCGATGCGGTCGGTCGGTACGGCAAGCAATTTATGCGGTTTATGCCAAAATAGCGTTTTGAGGTACCGAGATTTCCAATCTTCTTATTAATATCTTCTAATACTAACTTCTTAAATATCACAAACACGATTTTGAGCATAAGTCTACAACACTTTCTCTGGTTGTAATGTAACAATCTGAATTCGATTTTGAGCATTCCCTGTAGCCCCTGGCAGATTATCTGTAAAATGAGTATCGGTGCAGGAAACACTGAGTAAGTAAACACTGAGGGCCTGATCGACGGACGAGTAAGACCGCGGTTTTATGGCTCGTCGGTAAAGCTCGCCGGTGTATCATTGCAAAACCACGGTTTTAAATACCGCCGAGCCTGGCTCGCGGCTCGTCGTCGTGCTATATTTTTTACTCGGCATGTGACAAAGCTTGCCTTTTTTCAATCCAACTTTTAACCCAAACTTTAGGGCGTTTTCTTTTTTTTTTCATAACTGCGTAATATCCTATGGCGAGATAACACAAGGCTTCAGACTCGGAACAAGACATGTTTGCGAATGTTTTGCTTGCTAATCGATCAGGACCAACGAGCCGCGAGCCAGGTTCGTCGGTTTTTAAAACCACGGTCTTACTCGCCCGTCGATCATACGATATACGGTATTAACCCAACAATGTTAGATTTAAATTGTTTGATTGTTATTATTGCTACTTATATTATGTGTTATTTTTAAGTTTAAATGGATCTATTGACATCTAAATATATACATTTTAATTTAGTTTAATGTACCACACAGCACAGTGATTTTTTGTTAGTCTATGGACTGACTTGACTAAAACGTATTTTGTCTATACCACTTGACACTGGCAAGATTTTACGTTGAAATAAAAGACAACTGGCATGAATGGAGCGACGAATAAGAAATGGCTTATGCGCTGTTCTTTTGTTTTTTTATTTATTTATTTTCTTATCTTGTGTTTACAAACTTACAAATAGATGCTTATATTATTAAAAATATTGTCACACACCACCCAGGCTTCGTCTGAAAACCAGCGCCGCACCGTTCCTATACCTATACTGGTACTGTGCGGCATAAAGCTGAGACGGATGACCATTTTGACCCTCCACAACGATGCACATGTTATTTTTAATTATATTAATATTTTTTTCTTTCACCTAACAATGACAATGTTACTGTATTTTGTCTACCTACTTTTTATTATTTTTAATTTTTTTTAATACTTGGGTCAAATAAAAAAGTTTTCTTTCTTTCTTCTTTCTTTTCTTCTAAAAATATGTAAATACTAGACTTAATTACAGGAAACTAAAGTAGCTAAAGTTTGTATCTAAAGAATGAAATTTAAACTGGCTTCGCGCATGAGGAGGCTATTGCATTGTTTTTTTTCATAACAAAGGTATGTACCTACATTAAACTTAGTGCAGCTCTGTATCAATGGGAAGTTCGTGGGTTCAAATCCCACTCGGATAATACCATTTACGATATTATAGAAATCTTTGAAAATAAATTTGACGAAAATAAAAATATAAGTAATCATTATACTTTTATCTTTTAACAACCTGTCCAAAATAGTTATTCGATGCGTAGAATGCAAAGTCGCTGTTATATATTTATCCGCACCGCACCGCACCGCACCGTGTGTACCGCAACTGAAGTGTTTCGATTATTTAACATAAGATTTTTATACGAGAGCACTTTCCATTTACTAAATATAACAGTATGACCCTGAACATATAAATTAAAATAATTCGAACCATTTTCAGTTTAAAATACAAAGGGCTTCCAATAAAATGGTTATAAGCGGAATGAGAGTAGTAGAGCTCTTTGTGAAGGGCTCGTCCGGGGAAGTACTACCACCACGCCTTTTTCTGCCGCCAAGCAGCAACGCTGTGTTTCGGTTCGAAGAGTGTGGCTGCCGGTGTAATTACAGGCACATGAGGCTTAACATCTGTATGCCTCAAGTTGATGGACGCAGGGCAGTGCATCGTAGGGCACGTTCCTATCGTGCGTGACTTACGAGGCAATGCTTTGTTATAGGTGATGGTTACCACTTAACATCAGGTGGGCCATCTGCTTGTTCCATCCTTCCATCCTCACATCCAAACTTCCTCACATCCAAAGCTCGTCCTGGCTTCGCACAGGTGGACATTTATTTGTTCAACATTTAAATATAGCCATGTTACCCAGGGGTGCCCAGGGACAATGTAGCGTTCACATTGTGTTTTTTTTTTAAATCGGACCAGTATGTTTTGAGTTTATTCGTTACAAACATACAAATCTTTCCTCTTTATAATATTAGTGTAGATTAGTACAAAGAAGGATAGATTAATTTAATCTACCCTTTTCATGTATTTTGTCGGGATAAAAAGTTACAAACTTTATTTTGAATTCCTCGGCCTGCCTCCATATTGCTAAACCCTATGCAGAGTCCAGTGATACTTACTAACACTTATCAACTATGTACGTACCAAAACTAAACCATGTGTAAGCAATAAATGTATTGAGTACTGAGTATCCAGGTTAAAAACTGTATTTGTTTGGTTTCATTCCGATCGTTTACCTGTTAATTGAGCCACAATCATCGTAACTTTTGCATTTATCTACTAGTTGGAAGTATAATATACTTATATGAGGTATTTAGTTCCCGTAGTATAGTAAGCTGCTTAGTTTGGGGCTAGATATTACGATGTGAAATGTTCACCAATATTTATTTACTAAACCTACATTAATGCTAAAGCGCAATTTATCCCACTTCCTACTGCTGTAGTACAACTATTTATTCTGTGCTACTGAGATGTGAGGTTGGTTAAGGCGAAGACTAGTAGAGCTCTTTGTGAAGGGCTCGTCCGGGGATACTTCCGCGGACGAGCCCTTCACAAAGAGCTCTACTACTATTTCACACATAAGGCACATACCTATCGTGCGTGACTTACGAGGTAAACCTTTGTTATAGGTGATGGTTACCACCGAAACACAACGTTGCTGCTTGGCGGCAGAAAAAGGCGAGGTGGTAGAGTACTACCATTACGATGCACTGCCCTGCATCTATCAATTTGAGGCATACAGATGTTAAGCCTCATGTGCCTGTAATTACATCGGCAACCACACTCTTCAAACCAAAACACCAAAACACAGCGTTGCTGCTTGGCAGCAGAATAAGGCGTAGGACGAGCCCTCCACAAAGAGCTCTACTACTCTTAAAATAATAAAATTGTAACAGGGATCCTGTTACAATATACTATAATTTGCATTATGCAATACAAACTTTGATACATTTGATACAAATTGTTTTATATATTGGTATAAAACAATGCAGCGTGTCGACCGTAGGCACAGTAATATTATGATTTAAGTTCTTGTACTCTGTATGTTATCTTTTCATTAATATTTCTGGAGAAACCTTTTTCAATTTGGTGTTCACTCGCGCAAAAGAACAAACTTTCATTTCAAACCCTTTTTCAAAAAATAATCTTGCTCTATCCATCCATAAAAATCTAATACCGATTTATAAATACGAAAGCTGACCTGTCTGTTTTTAATAACTAGACCTATCGAGTTTTTTTTTATTACTAGCTGATGGAACAAGCAGATGGCCCACCTGATGTTAAGTGGTAACCATCACCTATAACAAAGCATTGCCTCGTAAGTCACGCACGATAGGAACGTGCCCTACGATGCACTGCCCTGCGTCCATCAACTTGAGGCATACAGATGTTAAGCCTCATGTGCCTGTAATTACACCGGCAGCCACACTCTTCGAACCGAAACACAGCGTTGCTGCTTGGCGGCAGAAAAAGGCGTGGTGGTAGTACTTCCCCGGACGAGCCCTCCACAAAGAGCTCTACTACTCTTAAATTAAAATTTGGCACAAGGATAGCTTGTGTTATGGAGATCATGCAAATTTTTATCAACACCAAACCAGTACTTTTCCTTTTACATTTTTTAGGGTTCCGTACGCAAATGGTAAAACGGGACCCTATTACTAAGACTCCGCTGTCCGTCCGTCTGTCTGTCCGTCTGTCACCAGGCTGTATCTCATGAACCGTAATAGTTAGACAGTTTAAATTTTCACAGATGATATATTTCTGTTGCCGCTATAACAACAAATAATAAAAAACAGTGCATCGTAGGGCGCGTTCCTATCGTGCGTAACTTACGAGGTAATGCTTTGGTGATGGTTACCACTTAACATCAGGTGGGCCATCTGCTTGTTCCATCACCTAGTTGTATAAAAAAAAAGATTCACCTTATTTTAAGGCATTTAAAAGTGATGCTTGTGATTCAACTGAATAAATACCTTTTGTCTTTGACTTTGAACCCACGGCCTACAACGCAGAAGGCAGCGCTACTATCCACTGAGCTGTGAGGGCCGTCGATTTATTTAATTGTAAAATAAAGAATGAAAGATCGTAAGAATAAAACACTTCGTAAACAAACTCGGGTGGCGATTGAGTCTAAAAGGTGTAAAAAACTACTCACGAAAAAACAGAGCCTTGTTTCAAGGCTTTGTTCTTGATTCAAGGCTTGATTCAAGGCCTTGAGGCTTAACATATGTATGCCTCAAGTTGATGGACGCAGGGCAGTGCATCGTAGAGCACATTCCTATTGTGCGTGACTTACGAGGCAATACTTTGTTATAGGTGATGGTTACCACTTAACATCAGGTGGACCATCTGCTTGTTTCATCAGCAAAATTTATTTTTCAAATTTATGCTTGTTTCAAATTTATTAATTTTGTGTAAAATATAGATCAATTATTTTGATGTTGGTAATATTTAAAAACCCCGGTTTTGGAAGGTTATTAATTTGAGTTGAAATTATAATTATTATTGTTTCATTTTAGTTTTTGTTTGGGTAACACTATAAACGTTATAAGAAGTAAGAGATTTATATTAAATATGTATTAAATTTATTTAGGATAGCGCTGTGTAAAATATTTACCAAGATTTATATATTACTAGCTGCCTGCGTCTTTGCTTGCGTATCAGTAGTGATTGCTAACATTAATAATTTTAATTTATAGTTTTTTTTTATTGGGATATATATCTTCATTATACGGAATAAAAAGTACCCTCTATGCTAAACCAGTTTACCAACTATATGTGTCCAAAGTTTCATCCCGATTGGTCCACCATTTAGGTTAGGAGCAACCAATATCTTCACATTTATATATTATTAGAAAGTATGATAGGATAGGAAGTAGTATGCAGTAGTAAATACCATAGTATAGAATTGAATTGAAAGTAAGATAGATAACGATAAAGATATAATTTATCAACATACATACACACATAAAATCACGCCTCTTTCCCATAGGGGTAGGCAGAGACCACGGATTTCCACTTGCTACGATCCTGACATCCTCTTTCGCTTCATTCACTCTCATAACATACTTCATACATGCTCGTCGGTTTAGGATACTCTTGACCTGGCCTTTCTCTAAAATGTCCATTATTATTATTATTTTTATTTGTCAAGACGATAAAAAAAACGTTAAAGTTAAAAAAAAAGATACAGTGCAAAAAAACTAAAAACACTGCTAGATAGCTATTGAGATATAGCCCCGTTTTGAGAGCTTTTTTCTCACCCTGTATTAACAGTAAAATATACACTTGCTAAGTGCTAAATAACTCAGTTCACACCTCTATAAAACGTTATTTTGTCAAAAACTTGCGAGGTAGTGCTTTGTTATAGGTGATGGGTACCACTTAACATCAGGTGGGCCATCTGCTTGTTCCATCAGCTAGTTGTATAAAAAAAAAGTGGTAACCATCACCTATAACAAAGCATTGCCTTGAAGTTCAGGCACTATGGGAACGTGCCCTACGATGCACTGCCCTGCGTCTATCAACTTGAGGCATAGAAATGTTAAGCCTTATGTCCCTAATTTGTAGCAAATTCCATATTTTAACATGTCGGTTTATAACATTGTTTTATAATTGTATTTTTTCTCTCTTTTGTTTTTCTATTATGTTTTTATTCTCTCTATATGTATATTTCATTATCATGTTTTTTTATGTAGTGTTCTAAATAGTAAATAAATGATTGTCTAGGTATGTCGATGCTCGAAAGGGGCTTCTTAAGGCACACTTAAAATCCTTTCACCACACTGTTTCGAAAGAAACTAGTGACACGACAAGAAGAAGAAGGTATGTCAATAGCGAGATCAGCGGTAGTCTGCGTCTTAATTGAAACCAATCCCGTAGTAACTAAATCCGAACAATTCAGAAAATTAATTATAGCCACTAGCAAACAATCGACTGACGCACATCATTGATGCTTTTCAAAATCCGTTCAAACTAAGCCGATCCTCGTCACCTCACCTGAATGTCATAATTAATAGGAAATAAGGGTGGCTTTTGTGGGTATCAAAAGGGGCGCTAACTAGAGATGGGCCAAATATTCGTTTTATTTTCGGTATTCGGCATGTTCGGCAGGTTTATCGAACATTCTTAAAGCTTAAATTCTAAGTAATATAGGTTATCAGAGAAGCCAATTAGCGGTCCTCGCGTATGGTTACAGAGCAGATGAGAAAAAATTCACAAACAAATATTTACAGCCTTATAAAAAATATAAAAATCTGTCAGATCAGTGCTTGCTTATAATATTAATAGATAAGGCTAGAGATTTTTTTGTGAAAAGCTCGTCCGGAGAAGTACTGCCACCATGCCTAATTCTGTCGCCAAGCGTTTTTTTTTTCCTTTAATTTGGGTAAACAAACAGTAATACAATATATTATATGGTTTATAAGTATGTATTGGGTAACTAAATAACAACTAATTGTGGCACCAACACCTTTTACCACAGATTATTTAAACAGTTTAAATCTTCTTCTGTTTCGGTTTAAAGAGTTATATTTTCGGAAAAATTACAGGCACATGAGGCTTGACATCTGTATGCCTCAATTTGATGGAGGCAGGGCAGGGCATCTTAGGGTACATTCCCATAGTGCGTGACTTGCGAGGCAATGTATTCATTGTAATTTTCTTTGTAAATAAATATAATTACATTATGCCTACAATTTATTTGTATTTTTAGCCAGATATTTCGTCGCTTGAATATCTTCGTACTATTTCTTTTTAATTTCCATTCAATTTAACTTGCTATAACCTATCAAAAGTGCCTAAGTAGTTGCTTAAAATGCCGAAACTTCAGGTAGTTAATCCACATCCAGAGAAGCTTATTCACTGTAATCAGATTGAAAACTTCACTAATGAGATGAGAACAATGAGGTTGACAAAGTTAGAATCTGTTATTGGCATTATACTTGGAAACTACAGGCACATAAGGCTTAACATCTGTATGCCTCAAGTTGATGGACGTAGAGCAGTCATTCGTAAGTCAAGTGGTAACCATAACCAAGAACAAAGCATTGCCTCGTAAGTCACGCACAATAGGAACATGCCCTACAATGTCCATCCAATCAACTTCGCCCATCAACTTGAGGCATACAGAATATGTCAAGCCTCATGTGCCTGTAATTACACTAGCAACCACACTCTTCAAACCACAGCAACACTGCTTGGCGGCAGAAAAAGGGGTGGTGGTAGTACTTTCCCGGACGAGCCCTTCACAAAGAGCTCTACTAGGTACTCCTAAAACTTTTGTTCAAGGATGTAGAGAAAAATTAAAATATTTTTTGAGAATAAATCCAAATTACTAATGATTTTCTTGTTAGTTTTTTCCACTTTTGTTTTTTACTCTTTAAATCAGATAAATTTGGTCTTAAAATTATTAGTTGTTAATCAATCAAGAGGAGACATGCAAAAAACATCAACATCTTTTAACTCATTTAATTTTGACCCCAAAGTTGATATTTGCATAATAATTTTTCAACATATAGAACAAAATTCCAAAAACCGTAGGAACAAAACCATTGCCATTAGGCTTAAAAGAATTAATATTCGACTAACAATGTATATTTCTATACCCTCGAATCTAAAACTAAACTAATAACACAAAACATAAAATGAAATGAAATAATTATCCTATCCTACTAATATTATAAGCGCGAAAGTTTGTAAGCATGGATGTTTGTTACTCTTTCACGTAAAAACTACTGAATGGATTTTAATGAAACTTTACAATAATATAGCTTATACATCAGAATAACACATATTAGGCTTCTTCTAGGCTTTGGTCGCGTGGAACTGGCACCTAGAGTCACCTAGCGTTAAGACGTTTCAAAGTGATCCTTTTTGATTTTATTGAATAAATACATTTTGACTTTGACTTTGACTTTGACTTTGACTTTGACTTTGACTTTATTCTCCGAAATACTAATCCTGCGCAGACAAAGTCGCGGGCACCAACTAGTTGATTTTAAATTTCCTTCTTACTAGTAATGCAGTATTTTATCTTTTTAATTTAAGTTTACACTTTATGATACGTTCTTTCATTTAAAATGTTGTTAAAAAAAAACTAGTTTTGTCTGTTCTGTATTGATATGCTATTATTAGCACAGGGTAATCCCAGTTTGGGTACCAATGTTGTCCAACCGGGAATAATGAAAAAGTTATGCTGAAACCCATTTGTATACTGTACCTATGTATCTTGTATACTGTGTGTTGCTGATTTAAATAAAACTCATTTTAAACATAAGGTCATAATCGATTTAGTACAAAAATTTTGACAGCCTTCACAGCTCAGTTAGTAGCTCTGCCTTCTGTGCTGTAGGCCGTGGGTTCGATCCCCACCGAGAACAAACATTTTTGTGTGATGAACATAGATGTTTGTTCTCTGTCTGGGTGTTATATAATATAATAAGTATGTATTTACAAAAAAAAAGTATATAAATAGTATATCAGCTATCTGGTTCGCATATCTTGGCTTAGTTTGGGGCGAGATAGTGCTGTGTGGAATATCTACCAATATTTAATACTAGTAGTATAAAAATACAAATATTTCCTCTTTATAATATTAGTGTAGATTACCAATTGAGCTTAACCGTTTAAAACCGTTTAAAAGTTGAATAAACTGCAGCTGATTCGCCTACAAAATAAGTATATTTAAGTACTTACATAAACTGCTACTGTTTCCAAAACAACTTTTCACCAAACAAGAACTTTAAAACTTCAGTCAAATACAATCAAAGCACCTTTTCAAAAACTCAGTTATATCACTTTTTTTTTTATTTTGTTAAACACTGCTCACTTATTTTTAAATTAGGAATTTATAAATTAGTAGCGTCATTATTAAAATCATGAAACGGTTTCTTTTTAAACTTGGAATTCGCGCGAAGTTGAGTAGCCGTGCACGACAGCCGACTGTCAGCAGCGAGGGCCAATATTCGACTGTGGATCGAGTGAGAAGAACGTTGGACAACGGACCTATGTGCGGAAAACTCCTTCCCGTATTTTCCGGCCAGCTACCACTCAAACCTTAAATTTTCCTTAGTTTTCCTGTAGGAGTAAAAGAAAAGCCGAATTTATTTCTTATTTAAAGCTGAAAAAGATTGTAAATAAAACTGAGTTTCAAGTCGATGAGCTTTTCATTCTGAGTACCGTTTCTAACCGAATCAAGATGAGTCACTTTCGTTGGTACCGCGGAGAGGATTCCGTTTTCTAGTTACTTAGGTTTTTCTTTATAAGTTTATCTAAATAAGAGTAAAAAAAGGTTTAGGTTTAAACAGAGTAGTTTGATGCGTAAACGTGTATACGTTCAAGTATTAGGAGGTACATTCTAAACATGCCCACATCAGTAGTCCACATGTGTGCAAGTTGCAAAACGATCATAAAACAGTCACAAAAAAAAAATGAAAAACGCTAGAAAAAGCCGTAAGTTTCTTGTTTGTTCTGGCTTTGAAATGAAATGAAATCATTTATTTAGTACAGCATGGGTTTCTTCAAAAAAGGCGTTCTAAAATATTTAAAGGGTCAGCAACGCGCGTGTGACACCTCTGGTGTTGCAAACGTCCATAGGCTACGGTAACCACTTCCTATCAGGTGGGCCGTATGCTTGTTTGCTTACTTGGTAGTATAAAAAAAAAAAAAGTAACTATGGCGGTAGATTCACCTAATTTATACGACGTTTCAAAGTGATCCTTGTGATTGAACCGAATAAAGCCCCTTTTAGTTTTTTTTTTGATAATAACTTTAGGGATATTATAAAAATCTTTGTTAATAAGGAACGTTTTGATTTCGATTTTTATCGCAAAAATATATATTAAAAAAAAAAAAAAAAATATTGGTGGACATTTGACACAGCACTATCTAGCCCCAAACTAAGCCAAAGCTTGTGATATGGGAACCAGATAGCTGATATACTACTTATATATAATAAATACATACTTATAATATTATATAACACCCAGACAGAGAACAAACATCTATGTTCATCACACAAATGTTTGTTCTCGGTGGGGATCGAACCCACGGCCTACGGCACAGAAGGCAGAGCTACTACCAACTGAGCTGTGAAGGCTGTCTATTATAAAAGTTAACCTGCTTGTGACGAAGACTCGAAACAACCAGAACGGCACCCAAGGGCCTCTTAAATCCGTAAAAGCCTTCATAGGAAAAACCAGAGGTTTCTTTAGGCAATAGTAAAGATGTTAATTATCACCTCGGGACGTGACCACGAATTTGTCCGCGTAATTTGTAAGCTTTCGTCCGCGCCATTATCCATTAAATATTCAGGTAAATGTGTTGTGCCAAAGTAAAATAACTAGAATTTTTTGCTAAACCTTTTACTAACCTATATGCAACTTTTGATCATTGTTTTACCTGCTGAAACTTATTTATTAACCCAAAAAAAATTGATGGGTAATAGGTAATGCAACGCAAAAAAGAAAAAAAAAATATAACACAAAAAATAAAATAAAAAAACTAAAAATAATGGAAGAACACTTTCCTGTGTAATAAATAAATAATAATAAATATTGGTGGACTTTCCACACAGCCCCAAACTAAGCCAAAGCTTGTAATATGGGAACCAGATAGCTGATATAATATAAATATACTTATTTTTTGTAAATACATATTTATAATATTATGTAACACCCAGACAGAGAACAAACATTAATGTTCATCACACCAATATTTGTTCTCGGTGGGGATCGAACCCACGGCCTACGGCGCAGAGGGCAGAGCTACTACCAACTGAGCTGTGAAAGCTGTCACATAGAAAAAAAACTTTTTTATTTGACCCATCATATAAAAAATCTTTTCTTTCTTTTTAACAGCTCGCAATACATAGCATAAATAACCTTAAGTAGAACCCATGGAGGCTACACAAGGTACTAAAGTATGAGGTGGCCACGTCTTTACTTACAAAACTGAAAAGAAGTTAATTATTTTATTTTGACAATGTTTGTCAATTTACGTTTTCTTTTCATTTTCAAATTAATAAATGATTATTTTGAATCAAACTATAATTTATTGTACGCGTAATTACATTTCCTTTCAGATATTTTTTTATTAAAAGAGCTATATTGTGTGGTTTCAAAGTTATTTGGAGTTAACTAGGTGATCCCTTTATTTTTGCGGGCGAGTGTAGATTACCCGCATACTAAGTATTTAACTTGCTATTTTTGGCTTCATTAGATCCACATACGTTTTCAGCTGTTAAGACATATATAGCAAAGCGAAATTTGCAACACCAAGTCGAATTATGTCGTCATATTTATCAGCCTGAAAAAGTCCACTGACCACATTTACATTTTGAGAAAGAACGATTGTGAGCCCCTTGATCTCCTACCCGCGATATTTGCAATGTCATTAGTCCATTGGTTCGGTTATCCTATGCTATGTCATAGCTTAAAGTTACACTACGAGCTACGAGTATCTATGGGCACATGGGTACAGACCAAGCTACACAAAAAAGACGCTTAAACCATAGCTAATAAGATCCTTTTTGTTCTACATTTTTAGGAATATTATAAAAAAGTTTTTGGTTTATAGTTTTGTGACATTTTTCTTGTTTTTATTATGCCCTTTATTGTTATATTTTAAATTACCTACTGTTTTTCATTTTTGTCATTTTTCGTTTCCTGTATTGATTATTCGCTTTATTGTTTGCATATCTCTTTGTTTCTAAAAATTTTTGCCTAAAACTTTCCGTGTCTACTGAGAAATGCTGAGAGTTTCACTAAATAAAAAAATATTCACCAACACAAAATGGACAATTGTTTCAGAGTACTGAAAAGTGAAAATCACATTTTAACGCGCCTGCTTGGCCCCGTCTCGGCCCGCGGTTTGAATGTTTAATGTACCCACATTTTCCTTAAATGTTTTCAAACGTGATTTGTTTGTTTTTTCAGCTTGTTCATTTGAAGAGCCATGTCTGTACGTTATTGTTTTTACCGAGAGAGCACTGGTGGTCTTGTGGTAGCGGCCCCGCCTTCCAATCCTAAGGTTGTGGGTTCAAAACCGGTCGTGCACCGATGAGTTTTTCTGTTCAAAAATTTATGTGCACAATGTCGGTACTCTCAAACGGTGAAGGAAAACATCGTGAGGAAACCGGCCTGTCGTGGAACCTAAAAAACTCTATAACATGTGTCAACTGCTCAACAGGAGCCTCTTGAGGCACTTAAAATCCTTTCACCACACTTTTTCGAAAGAAACTAGTGACACGACAAGAGACCGAGAGTGCGAAGTATTTTTTTCGTGTAGATGCTAGTTTATGACTATTTCTTACGCTTACTTTGTACTTAGACACTTCATAGCTTTTTTATTAATAGAATATTTACAATGAATAAATACAATTTAGAAAATATACAAAAAACACATGAACCCACGACCTTACGATCAGAAGTCGGAGTCACTCCCACTAAACCGCCGTCGGTACTCTCATAAGTACATGCTACAGTATGTTTGATTTTATGTTCGTATGTTTTTTTGCCAATACCCAATATGTAGGTTTAGTACAAAGACAAGTGAGGTACCTAAGTACCTCACTTCTGTATAAAGCCTTATAGTAGGGGAGCCCAAGAGGGGATTTCGGGATTTCCTCGAGCGCGTCAGATTAATATACAGGGGGATACCTTGTACCTGGTTAAGAACCTCCACCAAATATGAGCCCCATATATAAAGCCGCCCGTCTAGGATAAAGGATCAGATTAGTAAAAAAAAATTGATCATCAGAAAATCTCGAGCGCGTCAGATTAAGGTAGGGTGAGTTAATTACATGCTAAAAAGTGTATATTCCACTAATCTGACAATTTGAGAGTGACGTAAAGAAACGGGAGGGCTACAAAGTTGTAAAAAAAAAACGTCATCTCGACATTCTCGAGCGTGGCTAAATTTTTTTTTATTTTGAAGTAAATAATTCAAGGATAACGAAAAATATATAATCTGACGATTTCCACAAGCCGAAGTAACAAATATTCGTCGATAAAGTTTAGCTGCGTGGTGCCTATATTCCCCTCTGCGCGCTTCTATTTCGTGCCATGAAATCGAGCCAGAAGAAGAAGACGATTCTACTTATGAAGATGATGACTAATTAATCAATTAATTGTCAATAAAAAAATATTTTTTTGCATATTTTTTTAATTATTTTCTTATAAATACAAGTATTCTACTTAACAAACTTATACTTTTTATTTGCATGCTATTTCCTGAGCTTTTCAATTAATTAAGTTGAATGGTTTAAAAAAATCAAAATAAAAATATATTTTTTTGTCAGATTAGGCGAATCCCTCTAGATAATCGTCAGATTATGAGACAGCACGTCTAGGACATAAAGATGAACCATATATATCTTAATCTGACGCGCTTGAGTATTTCAAAATGGCGATTTTTTTTTGCATATTAAAATAATGGCTGCGCGTCTGCGTCACATCGAAATCGTCAGATTATTGAATGAGATTTTTTTTTAGGTTCACATAACACCCCCTTAAAAAATCTGACGCGCTCGATTAAATTTTTTTTTTTTTCATTTTCAACCCTTAAGTACGACCACCCCCATCATGCAAACGATCAGATTAACATACGTACATTATTAAAAATACGTAGGACATTGGTGCTATCAATATCTGACGCGCTCGAGTATGTCCATGCAACAGTTTTTTTTTACATTTTTTATAATCTATAGCCGCTCCCCCCACTGATGAAAAGGTATACTTATATAACATTTTTTTCTTCTTATCATCTAAGCTTTGCAACCCAATAGGTCTCTATGACGCTCGAGGAAATCCCCATTTAGCATCATGGCCTCCCCTACTATTAGTTTAAGCCCCGAGTTGAAAAGTTGTTGTTTGAGTACCAACGTACTTGTTCTTGTGTGTTATGTTTCTATGAAGCCTTGTAATTTTTTTTTATAGGTCCTACTTGCTGACAGTACACGCAGATGGCCCACCTGATGTTAAGCGGTAACCATCACCAAGCCACTCACCATATGAACGTACCCCACGATACACTGCCCTCCATCCATCGACCTGAGGCGTTCAGATTTTTTTTAGAGTAGTAGAGCTCTTTGTGAAGGGCTCATCCGGGGAAGCACTACCATCATACATTTTTCTGCCGCTAAGCAGCGTTGCTGTGTTTCGGTTTGAAGAGTGTGGTTGCCGGTAAATTACAGGCACAATAGGATTAATACCTTTTATGTAGCAGATAAATCTATTATATCAAATTTTTCTTTTTAAACGCAAGTTTTAATTATTTTTTTTATACTGAAAATTCAATAATTTCGCTGTTCGCGTGAATTTATCTGACGGTTAGCGTCTTAGGGCCATTACTTCAAGGAACAAAGAAAAAAGATTTGTCTTCTTTATACCATAGACTATTTTTGACCTTAACATTGGCTACAAGCGACTGCAATACCAGGCTTATACATATAGTTTGCTATTTCAAGATTGTTTATACATTTTTCAAATAGATATTGAAACTTTAGAGTGGCTCTTTTAACACTCTCTCAGTCAATTTATCTTGTTTGACATTGAAAGAAGATAATTTAAAAGCAGTCGAATATCTGTACCTATTTTATGATTTCGGTATAGTACTTCTTCTTCTCTTCGTTTATGGTATCTGTCCGTCATTGAATGAATGAATGATTGAATGATTTTTTATTTAAAACATATAAAACATACACAGAGAAAACGACAGACACAGATAAAAACTAAAATTTAAAAAGAACGATGGAAACTATACGTATAAAAAATAAAAAAAAAATAAAAAAAAATAGGTTGTGCGTGCAAGTTGCCCCTGTGCGTCTGTGCTTAAAATTTGGTCCCTGGTCATTCGACACACAATTTTGCCAGTGTCAAGTGATATAGATTAAATACTTTATAGCCTAGTCAGTTCATAGTCAAGTCAGCAGTCATTTATTTGAAAAAAAAATGTGGCGGTTATCTTCGAGACTTTCGGAACATTTTCGTTCTACTTAGGATATCACCTAATTCACTTTCATTCCAAATTTTATACCAACTAACGACCGGTTTCTGAAAGCCCGATCAAAACTAATCGCATGTCAAGTTACTTGCTATCTCTATCTAATTCGATGTAATAGCTGAAATGGCGAGTGACTTGACATCCGATTAGTTTTGATCGAGCTTTCAGAAACCGGCCTTTAGTTGCACTTTGTGTTAACGTCCTAACGTCACTTGCGTTGGTTAAAAAACCACCGAAATTACACAAAATGAACTCAAAATAGCACTAGAAAACAATAAAAATGAAAAAGCTATGTTGTTTCCCAAAGTGACAGAAAACGAATCCGCGTAGTACATTTTATCATGCTTAACAAGAATTTAAAAATCAAAGTCAAAAGGAATGTATTCAATTGAACGACGCGACGTGACGTATTGTGACTTAGACTAAGTATCATACTCCATGTATTGTGACTTATTTAATTAAAACGTCTATTGATCGAGTAAGCGAAGCGAACGAAGATCTTACAATCAACTTGGGCAATTTGGCATTTTATGTATGTATGTATATTTTCACGCCATAACTTTCGAGCCGTTGATCCGATCTGCATGAAATTTGAAAAATAGATAGCTTGTACTTGAGAAATTCATTGGTAGGTAAATATATGAGTAAAATAAGATGAAGGGTTATTAAGGTATGGGGTTTTTTAAGGGGGCAAAAATATAAAAAGTTTCATAAAAAAATCTAGTTACCTATATGTCATATGAAAGGGCTTTGTTTGCACATTCCAAAACAATTTTTACTTTTTTCTGGGACGCTCGGTTTTAGAGATACAACAAAAAAGTTAAATTAAGATAACCAGCAATCCAAGAGCTCCCATCTCTAAGAGTTTCGTTTTTTTATACAACTAGCTGATGGAACAAGCAGATGGCCCACCTGATGATAAGTGGTAATCATCACCTATAACAAAGCAATGCCTCGTAAGTCACGCACGAAAGGAACGTGCCCTACGCTACGATGCACTGCCCTGCGTCCATCAACTTGAGGCATACAGATGTTAAGCTTCATATGCCTGTAATTACACCGGCAACCACACTCTTCAAACCGAAACACAGCCACGCTGCTTGGCGGCAGAAAAAGGCGTGGTGGTAGTACTTCCCCGGACGAGCCCTTCACAAAGAGCTCTACTACTCTTAAACTACTCTTACTACTACTTTATTTACTACTTTACTTTGTACTCTTTTTTATTTTGCCATGAGAATTCATTGGTTTCAAGCGTATTAAATTAAACGTAGTGAGCACTGGTGGTCTAGTGGTAGCAGCCCCATCTTCCGATCCTCAGGTCGTGGGTTCAAAACGGGTCGTGCAAAAATTAGTTTTTCGGATCAAAGAAAATATAAAGAGTCACGTCAGTCACGTCGGTCACGTCAGTCACGTCAGTCACGTCAGTCACGTCTATTGCGTCAGTCGCGTCAGTCACGTCAGTCAGGTCATGTATACTGCAATGTGTCCCAAATTATCGTCTAGACTACCGTCTAAGGAGAGTCAGACCCCTTAGACCCCATATTTTCTTTTACCAACATACACTCGAATCAAAAACCTGCTTTTTGAAGTCTGCTAAAAAAGACAGGAAGGCAGATGAATAGTCTTCCACCCTGTTCAGTAAATGTAAATTTCGCTTCATTCAGAGCCCCAGCACTGGAGGCCTAGCCGCAGACAGGCACTCACCGAGCCCTGATTGACGTAATTAGAATTGCAGCTATTCTCGCTGCGCACGCTATAGCCAACTCAATTCATTCATTAGGTATTTTCACAAGGTTTTGTGAAAATACGGTAGGTAGAAAATAAATATGGTAGGTAGCATTTGAGAACTGGTGGTCTGCGGCCCCGCCTTCCGATCCTAAGGCCGTGTGTTCAAAATCGGACGTGCACCCATGAGTTTTTCTGTTGTCATGGTTTGCATGTCGTAAATATTTGACAACTGGTGGTCTGGTGACAACGGTCCTTGCGATCCTAAGGTCGTGGGTTCAAAATCGGACATGCACCCATGAGATTTTCTACTGTCATGGTTTGTATGTCGTAAAGCCTAAAAACTTGTCAAGTACCTTCTCGAAAGGAGCTTCTTTGAGACGCATTTTAAAACCTTTCACCACATTGTTTTGAAGGAACTAGTGACAGGACAAATAGAGTTTTCACGGGAATGGAAATCTCAGTACCGAATATTTTTTATAAACCAAACATTGCACAAATGTTTGTTTTAGGAGGATGTCTACCGTCTTCATGTCTTTGATCTTCGTGCCAGGGATCAAAGTCATGAAGCTGCTTCTATTTTTTAGAATAATAGACGAAGTGCAATACCAAGAAAGAAAGAAAAGGTATTTATTTGTCACACAAACATACGTGGACTTTAGATTTAAAAGCTAGTAACAAAAATATAATATAACCTAAAAAAGAAACAAATACACGTAAAAAGAGAAAGTGCAGATTAGTCCTCCATATGCCGAGTGCGACAAACAGGTCCCGTCTCAGCGAGATGCTGCTGATACCACATAGAGACGTGCTCAGTGAGGTAGGTAATGCAATTGTTACAGCCAGAGGTGACCACTCAACGTCCGGTGGGCTGCTTGTTTTATCACTTTTTCTAATAATAAGCCATGTTATTGTATTTTGACACTGGCCTGTAAACAGATGCCTAAATACGTCAATGTTATTAAATTACAAACTTTGGCAATACCTATCATAAACAACATAATATTAGCAATTTCCTGATTTTCGCTGTAATTAATTGCATACGATAAGAATGAAACAATACATTAATTTGGGACAGATGAACAATAGAACCAAGCCGTAAGTTTGTTGCCTGTTCTTCTAGGCTTTGGTCGCGTGGAACTGGCATCTAGAGTCACCTGGCTTTAAGACGAAGACTTTCAAAGTGATCCTTGTGATTTTATTGTATAAATACCTTATGACTTTGACTTGGAAAAACAGAAATAGCTTCACGACTTTGATCCCCAGGCACGGTAGATATCCCCTCAGATCCCTTAGTAGCAAATACAAACTCAAGATTCTTTAAGGATATCTGAAGGGGTAAACAGAGGTACGTCCAAATAATACATCGTCGTCCGGGGAAGTACTACCACCATGTTAATGTCCGCCACCAAGCGTTGGTGTGTTTTGGTTTGAAGCGCGTGGATGCCGATTAAATTACAAGCACATGAGGCTTAACATGTTTTAAGCTTCAAGCAGATGCACGCAGAACAGTGCATCGTAGGGCACGTTCATATCGTGCGTGACTTACGAAAAAGTGTTTTGTGACACACGAAGGAGACCCAATTGCTTGTTCCATTAGAAAGTATTAAATAATAATTTATTTTTTTATGTATTGGGTTGCCTGGCTTGTTATATTTATGTAACCGATATGGCAATTAACTGTTTTATGTGGAGGCCACAACCGGCGCTAAGGTACCATTTAGAGTCCATTACTTGCGATAAATAATTATTTTTTAAGGGAGACAGAACAGGCTAAATAAAAAATGAGAAGCCTAAAGAGCGAGGGAAGTCGGTCGATCGAAAACCGTTCATGATGAAAACGTTTAAGAGTATAGAGCTCTTTGTGAAGGGCTCATCCGGGGAAGTACTACCACCATACCTATTTCTGCCATCAAGCATCGTTGCTGTGTTTCAGTTTGAAGGGTGTGGTTGACTGTGAAATTACAGGCACATGAGGCTTGACAACTGTATGCCTTGATGGACGCAGGGCATTGCATAGGCACGTTCATATCGTGCGTGACTTGCGGGGCAATACTTTGTTAAAGGTGAACTATCACCTATATCGAAGAATTGCTCCGCAAGTAGTAGAGCTCTTTGTAAAGGGCTCGTCCGGGGCAGTACTACCACCACTCCTTTTTCTGCCGCCAAGCAGCGTTGCTGTGTTTCGGCTTGAAGAGTGTGGTTGCCGGTGTAATTACAGGCACATGAGGCTTAACATCAGTATGCCTCAAGTTTATGGACGCAGGGCAGTGCATCGTAAGGCACGTACCTATCGTGCGTGACTTGCGGGGCAATACTTTTAAGTGAGTGAGTTCCGCAAGTGATGTTAAGAGGTAACCATACCACTTAACATCAGGTGGGCCATCTGCTTGTTCCATCATCAAGTGCTATCATGGGGGAGGGCTATGTCCAGTGAATTTCTTCAGGCTGAAGGTTGTAGACATGATGATCCTAGCATAGTAGAACGAAAAATGCAAATTTAAACAAAGGAATACTACTCCTCTTTATTGTCAAGCAGCGGCGATGGGCTTGCAAACTGTCACTACTGCAAAATGTGGTTATGTGACAAAATTAAATGTTATATTTGGACATACCTCCAACTACCCTCCAAAGACATTCTTAAAGAACTTAGACAGACGAGATTACCGCGACTTAATCATTAATTGAATTGCTGGAAGTGTGGAGTTTGAAAGAATCTGCCTTCTAATCCTTCAGACTCATTTTAAGAATAATTATATAAGTTTGGAGTTTAATATTATGATTATTAAAGGGCTGTCCGTAACATATTTTCTAAGGCATTTGGGACTATTTGGACCGCTCGCCTATAAAAGCGTTCAAGATCGTTAACCGTTTTATTGAGGAACCCCGGCACTTACGCTGTCAAATGAATTATTGTTGAGGAAATAATTCTCGTGTAATGTTTTCATTTGGACAGTCTTGCTCCAAATAGGTATTTCAGTATGGGAGCCGAACGCAAGAATACTAACGTTACTTGATACAAAAGTACGCTCTATACAGGATGTCCCAGGATACGTCCTGTAGTATCTACGGATACTGGTAGAAAAGGTGGCCAGAAAGTGCTTCATCTCCAGAGATGAAGCACCTTCTGGGCTACGTACCTGAATTATCCCCATGTATATTCTTCGATTTTTGGGAGTTAACGTTTTCTGTTTCGTATTTTTTTGTGATTTGAAGAATTTCTTTTAGCTAATAATTAGGTATCTCCACTACAAAGACTATCTACTCCACAACTCATACTTTACACATGCATACGATTACGCCATAAAACAAGAATGTTACATAAAAAGCAAAAAAAAGAAGAAATACCAATTCTTTCAACCCTATAAAAAAAAGTCGCATAGCTTCAATAACCCAAAAGTATATCAAAAACTTCCTCGTCTCATCAGTTATTTACCCTGTGAATTTCGTCGAGATATCTCTATAGCATCCGTATGAATTACACATAAACTACCAAAAATCTCAGACCATAGGTACATTAATTTCGCTGGCAACCACACTCTTCGAATCGAAACACAGCAACGCTACTTGGTCGCGGAAAAAGGCATGGTGGTATAGTACTTCCCCTTCACCAAGAGCTCTACTACTCTTAAAACTACTATACCTCGTTTCACTATTGTCGCGGGTTATACCTACCTACATTCAGCTGTAGAAATCACAAAGATGGCCATTATTTCGAATATCGAATCCCTCCCATTCGGGTCCTTACTAACTATTCCGGGGGACCTATTATAAAATTTGGTTTACCTACGTTTCGACGTTCTCAAATCGTATTATAGGTACTTATTTGTGTGGCAACTTTGATCTTCGTCGTCGTGAAAGTGACCACAAAGAACTTCATTTGTCAGATGGAATATATTCGCTCTTCAAACACAAGGTTGTAATACCTACTGACCACTGAAGACTGGAGTACACCAACACATTGCCCGGTTATTGCAGCTAAACTTTCGGTTTGCTTCGAGAACCATTCGGATAAACCATGCAGGAGCTATAATCAGATACAAGTTTAAAAGTGATCCTTGTGATTCTATTGAATAAAAACCGTTCTCTAGATCTAGACCCAAAAACATACTTTTTTTTTAAATGGGGTCCTAAAGATCAGATAAAATTTCCGTCTTTAGGTATCTACTGACTGTTCAAAATCAAAGATGGAAATATTGGACTGTTACTCTGAGATGGTTAAACCCGCCCTAAGAATACCACATTTATTCTAAACAGCAGTTCAATGTTTGTTTTACTTCTACAGATGTCATCGTTTTCTGGGAAAATGAAATGCATTAAATTTACTTTGCCAAATGTGGTTCAGCGACCAACCAATATTGAATTAAATGGTGAATCACTTACCCTTGTCAATTCTACTATTTTTTTAGGACTTAATATTGATGCAAAATTGCAGTGAGATCCACACATCAAATCACTTGCTGGTAGACTGAGTTCGGCTGCATACGCAGTTCGCACAATAAGATGGCTTACAGATGAAGCTACAGCTAGACTAGTATATTTTAGCTACTTCCATAGTGTAATGTCTTATGGTATTTTGCTCTGGGGGAAAGCTGCTGATATACAAAGTATATTTGTACTTCAAAAACGGGCGATACGTGCCATTTATAAAATGAAACCACGTGACTCAATAAGGGAGCGATATAAAGAAATTAATATTCTCACAGTCATTTCACAGTATATCTATGAAAATCTATTATACACTCATAAACACATAGATAGCTTTAAGAAAAAGAGTGATGCACATGCACGTTAACACTAGAAATAAAAACAAATTATGTATACCTAAATTTCGACTTCAAAAGGTAAATGGCTCGTTTATGGGGAACGGTATTCGCTTCTATAATAAACTTCCAGAAAGTGCCACTGTGCTTCCTATTAGAAAATTTAAAGTGTACATTAAGAATAATCTAATAAGGAATGCTTATTATACTTTAGATAGCCACGCATTGTTGATAAAAATGCATGGCCCGATGTCCCGGTCGCTCTGCCCATCCGCAGCTAACATGTCTGCAATGTCTGTACTGTACCTACTATTGTGTGTTTTTTTATTTTTCTCTGATTTAATAGATTGTATTTATGCATTAGGTATTATTAGTTTGAGGCGTAGCGTGTGCTGTCTTATAAATTTGATTATATTTACCTTTTTCTGTATGCCTACGCCTCACTAAACTTCAATAATCTCTAATACTATAAGAATCAAAGTCCTGACTGACTGACTGACTGACTGACTGACTGACTGACTGACATATAGACAACGCACAGCCTAAACCGCTGGTCCTAGAGACTTGAAATTTGAGGAGTACATAGGTCTTATGGCGTAGAGGTGTACTAAGAAGGGATTTTTGGAAATTCAACCCCTAAGAGTGTAAAAAGGGATGAAAACGTTTGTATGAAAAATTGTATTCCTTGAACCTACAAACTTGAAACTTGGAGTACATATACTTCAAGACAAAAAAATAGGAAATACATTTTTAGTTTTTTAAAACTGCCCTTAATAAGTGTGCAAAGGGATGTAAAAGTATGTATGGGAGTTTTTTGACCGCTGGTTCTAGAGACTTGAAATTTGAGGAGTACATAGGTCTTATGACATAGAGGTGTACTAAGAAGGGATTTTTGGAAATTCAACCCCTAAGGGTGTAAAAAGGGATGAAAACGTTTGTATGAAAAATTGTATTCTTTGAACCTACAAATTTGAAACTTGGAGTACATATACTTCAAGACAAAAAAATAGGAAATACATTTTTAGTTTTATAAAACTACCCTTAATAAGTGTGCTAAGGGATATAAAAGTATGTATGGGAGTTTTTTGACCGCTGGTCCTAGAGACTTAAAACTTGAAAAGTACATAGGTCTTATGGCGTAGAGGTGTACTAAGAAGGGATTTTTGGAAACTCAACCCCTAAGGGTGTAATAGGGTTGAAAACGTTTGCATGAAAAATAGTATTCCTTGAACCTACAACCTTGAAACTTGGAGTACATGTACTCCAAGGCAAAAAATAGGAAAAGCATTTTTAGTTTTTTAGAACTACCCTTAATATGTGTGCAAAGGGATGTAAAAGTTTGTATGAGAAATAGTATTCCTTGAACCTATAAACTTGAAACTTGGAGTATTTATATTTCAAGGCAAAAAAATAGGAAAGGCATTTTTAGTTTTTTAAAACTACCCTTGATAAGTGTGCAAAGGGATGTAAAAGTTTGTATGGGAGTTTTTTGACCGCTGGTCCTAGAGACTTGAAATTTGAAGAGTACATAGGTCTTATGGCGTAGAGGTGTACTAAGAAGAGGTTTTTGGAAATTCAACCCCAAAGGGTGTAATAGGGTTGAAAACGTTTGCATGAAAAATAGTATTCCTTGAACCTACAACCTTGAAACTTGGAGTACATGTACTCCAAGGCAAAAAATAGGAAAAGCATTTTTAGTTTTTTAGAACTACCCTTAATATGTGTGCAAAGGGATGTAAAAGTTTGTATGGGAGGTTTTTGACCGCTGGTCCTAGAGACTTGAAATTTGAAGAGTAGGTCTTATGGCGTAGAGGTGTATTAAGAAGGGATTTTTGGAAATTCAACCCCTAAGGATGTATAAAGGGTTGAAAACGTTGGTATGAAAAATTGTATTCCTTGAACATACAAACTTGAAACTTGAAGTAGATGTACTCCAAGGCTCAAAAACAGGAAAGGCATTTTTAGTTTTTTAAAACTACCCTTAATAAGTGTGCAAAGGGATGTCAAAGTTTTTATGGGAGTTTTTTAACGCGTGGTGCGATTGATTTAAAACTTGAGGTAAATATACCAAAAAATAAGTAATTGAGAATGACGCTTTTAACTTTTGATAATTACCCCTGCAAAAGGTGCAAATGGCTGGTAAAAGTTAGTATGGGAGATTTTTAACGCATAGTGCTATTGATTTCAAACTTGAAGTAAATATACTCCACAATAAATAATTTAAAATCACGTTTTCAGTATTTTAAAACCACTTCTGCAAAGGGTGCAAAAGACTGACAAAGTTTCAAGGTTTGTATGGGAGATTTTTAAAGCGTAATGTAATTAAGTTCAAACTAAAAGAAAATGTGTTCTGTGGATAAATAACAAAAAGACAGTTTGATTTTCGAAAACAACCCCTAAAACGTTACCCTCCTTCGTTGCGCTCAAGTAAAAAGGATACAACAAGGCGTCAATGTTTGAGCGGGGAGAGACGACTGGCGACGCTACATACAAACCCTTCGCGTCAGCCCGATTGCAAGTACCTGTGTGTGGCTAGCCGCTACAACAGTTTGATTTTCGAAAACAACCCCTAAAACGTTACCCTCCTTCGTTGCGCTCAAGTAAAAAGGATACAACAAGGCGTCAATGTTTGTAAGGGACATTCTAAAACGGGAATCTTGAGTTGGTACGAATAGATCTGAGGGTATCTACCGTGCCTGGGGATCAAAGTCGTAAAGCTGTTTCGTTTCGTTTGTTTTTGGGGTAGAAACTAGGAACAAATAAGTACATATTTTCCGTGTATGGTTGTCTTTGTTGTATTTGTCATGTTTGTGCTAAACTCAGTACCTATACCTACCTACCTACCTAATATAGGTAATGTACGCCTATAGGTATCTCTTATACCTGCGTAGGTATCCTACCCTAATAATATACAAATCGTTGCGAAAGTTACGATGTTTGGATGTTTGTGGCTCAATTACAGCTCACCACTTCAACGCGTGCGAAGCCGCGGGAAGCCACTAGTATATTATATTAGTACATTGTAAAAGGATCATACAAAAGAACGGTAGGAACCAAGCCGTAAGTTTGTTGCCTGTTCTTCTAGGCTTTGGTCGCGTGGAACTGGCACCTAGAGTCACCTAGCTTTAAGACGTTTCAAAGTGATCCTTGTGATTTTATTGAATAAATACATTTTGACTTTGACTTTGACTTTGACTTTGACTTTGACTTTGACTTTGACTTTGACTTTGACTTCTATAAAACAATTATGTACAATCTGTTTTTTGTTCCAAATAAAGCATTATTCTTCTTGTCTTCTTTCTTTCACTTCTTACTTCATTTGGCATTAACTGTTAATTTTAGATTACTTTTTACTTTTAATTATTTACGTATATCCTACCTCGATTATGTTTTGTATTTTATTACTAGTATTTTTTCTGCTCGAGGAGGGCGTTGGTACCTATCTGCGACACAGTTTAATACTTCTGCAGATATCATCGTTCCCTACTTTAAGTACCTAACTGGTATTTTTGTTTCCCAAATAAACATATTTGATTTGATATTTGATTCTTAAATATAAGAGCTTGACTTGTCGGGGTTATGGTGCAGTTTCCTATAATTGAGTCATTAATAAAACGTTATCTAATCTTTAAATAAATGGATGGTTAAGGTGTAGGTGAACAATGGCTTTACAAAAACAAGCTGGTCTGTTCGCACCAGATTTACTTTAACTCACTTCAAAGAGCCGAAAACTACTTTTTCGTTAGTATGATGGTGCACGCGTTGAACACTACGTTGAAAAATATCAGAAGAGTGAAGCGTTCTTTAGATAAAAGGGTTCCATCCCGAGTTCAGTATAAACCGGTCGTGCACCACTGAGTTTTCTATTCAAAAATGTATGCACAGTGCCAGTACTCTCAAACGATGAAGGAAATTCGGGAGGAAACCGGCATATCGTAGAACCTAAAAAGATCTACAACATGTGTCATGTGCTCGAAAAGAGACTAAGGCGTACCTACTTTAAATCCTTTCACCACACTGTTTATAAAGAACTAGTGACACGACAAGAAGAACAAGCGAGTCGTTCGTCAACTCACACCATGAATCTTGTCCCAACTGGTGTGAGTTGACGAATCGTAAAAAAGCTTAGGTATCTTGTTCTGCAACTCACACTACTTTTACTTTGGGTGAATTTTAGTACAGTCAACTAAAAAAGTGTTTGTAAAATAATAGGCAAAAGGCATACCTACTTATTATACACTTATTTGGCTATTGATTAAAACTACACTTGTCAGCTCCACCTAAAAGTAATTTGCGTCTGGTTGACGCAACGGGTGACGGAAGAGCGGCGTTCGATTCCCGCACACGATATGTTTGCATTACATGCATACCTACTACTTCAAAGTTACCTTTGAAACAGAATAAATAATAGTTTACCTACTCCGTACATTTGCCAACGTTGTTTGAGTGTGCGCTCGTTTACCATGATCAGAATCCAAATGTACCTATTCAGTCTTGGTTATGATCTTCAATGTGTCCCAAAATTCAACAACAGGCGGGCAGCCGAGGAACCCGCTCATGATTACACTCATTTTTTTAAACAAGACGTAAAGAAAATTGAGGTCCTTCAAAAATAATAAAAAAATACCTGAAATTGCCAACCTAAGTAGGTACGTAACTGTCTAGCTCGACTAAATCAATATTTTTTCTGACATTACATGTAGGTATCTTATACTGTATAAGGTGTATAATATGTATAAGTTATATCTACATATTAAATACATTGTTATTGAGGACCTAGTGGTTAACACTAGTTACAAACCTAAAATAGGCTTAAAGCCACAACTTCAATGAATCTGTAAATAATTTTGTGTCCAAAGTAAGTAAATATATATAATGATCTGCAACTACCTACCAGAATAATGATTTACCAGACGCAATTCACATATTTATCTGACAGCCAATTTGAAGTTCGATTCGAAGCTGTATTTCGCATGTCAATTTCAACCTTGACACGATAGAATTAGAGAACAACATTTGTGACAAATACGGCAGGTAACTATAATTTTTCTTTTCGCATGTGGTCTACTAGGACTACTCAAGAAGACCTCCCGTGAAGAGGATTTGCTTTATATACCTTGTTGTGTAATTTTGGGAGGGTTTTTATCATCTTCAAATCTCACATTCTTGAATACTTCACAAAGTATTCTTCATTATAATAAATGGAAGCTGAAAATTAAATCTCACATTCTTGAATTCTTCACAAAGTATTCTTCATTATAATTCATGGAAGCTAAAATTAAATCTCACATTCTTGAATTTTTGACAAAGTATTCTTCATTATAATAATTCAAGGAAGCCTAAAATTAAGATGTACCTAATCTTACCTATTACCAACAGCAACAGCAGAGTAACTATACTATTCTAAACTTATCTCTAATACTATAAGAATCAAAGTCCTGACTGACTGACTGACTGACTGACTGACTGACTGACTGACTGACTGACTGACTGACTGACTGACTGACATATAGACAACGCACAGCCTGAACGGCTGGTCCTAGAGACTTGAAATTTGAGGAGTACATAGGTCTTATGGCGTAGAGGTGTACTAAGAAGGGATTTTTGGAAATTCAACCCCTAAGGGTGTAAAAAGGGATGAAAACGTTTGTATGAAAAATAGTATTCCTTGAACCTACAAACATGAAACTTGGAGTACTTACACATACTTCAAGGCAAAAAAATAGGAAAGGCATTTTTAGTTTTTGAAAACTACCCTTAATAAGTGTGCAAAGGGATGTAAAAGTTTGTATGGGAGTTTTTTGACCGCTGGTCCTAGAGACTTGAAATTTTAAGAGTACATAGGTCTTATGGCGTAGAGATGGACTAAGAAGGGATTTTTGGAAATTCAACCCCTAAGGGTGTAAAAAGGGATGAAAACGTTTGTATGAAAAATAGTATTCCTTAAACCTACAAACTTGAAACATGGAGTACACATACTTCATGGCATGGCACAGTACATGTACTCCAAGGCTAAAAAAATAGGAAAGGCACTTTTAGTTTTTTTTAAGTAGGTATCACATGTCTGAATCTAATGAGCGGGGAGAGACGACTGGCGACGCTACATACAAACCCTTCGCGTCAGCCCGATTGCAAGTACCTGTGTGTGGCTAGCCGCTACAACAGTTTGATTTTCGAAAACAACCTCTAAAACGTTAACCTTCTTCGTTGCGCTCGAGTAAAAAGGATACAACGAGGCGTCAATGTTTGTAAAGGGCATTCTAAAAACGGGAATCTTGAGTTGGTACAAAGAGATCTGAGGGTATCTACCGTGCCTGCATGAGGATCAAAGTCGTGAAGCTGTTTCGTTTCGTTTGTTTTTGGGGTAGAAACTAGGAACAAATAAGTACATATTTTCCGTGTAAGGTTGTCTTTGTTGTATTTGTCATGTTTGTGCTAAACTCAGTACCTATACCTACCTATACCTAATATAGGTAATGTACGCCTATAGGTATCTCTTATACCTACGTAGGTATTTAAAATCCTACCCTAATAATATACAAATCAATGCGAAAGTTACGATGTTTGGATGTTTGTGGCTCAATCACCGCTCACCACTTCAACGCGTGCGAAGCCGCGGGAAGCCACTAGTTTATTTTAAAACTTTTACAGAAAATCAAACCATCTTCCAAACGCAACGCCTAGCCAGAAATAAAATATGAATATGTCTTAAACGTCATACGTGTGATGATGATGACGTGTATGTACTTGCATCATCACACGTCCTTGCTTCCGCGACATCAGTCAACACAATATTGTCGTTGTTGTGGCTAATTAGCATATTAGAAACTAATAAAAAACTATTGCTGATTTATTTTTATTTGTTTTAAAAATTTTAACCCTATTTGTAAGTAGGTATTTACCTACATTGTATCTTAGGAGCTATGGAGTTTGTTAAAAAACTAAAAAAAAATACCTTTTCTAAATTCTATACGGAACCCTAAAAACGATTAGAAATCTGATTATTTGCTTTTACGCTTTGATCCCAAATCGTTTTTCAATCATATTTACTCTTAGTTCCAAGATCTAACCACATATAAGTGCACGCTTCAGCGCTCTTTGGCTTAACTGGATACGATAATAATAATTATTTGGTACTTATTTATTTCAGGCAACACATAACTTACAAAACCCATAATCATGAATACCTAATAAATAAATATTGGCGGACATTCCACACCGCACAGCACTAATTAGCCCCAAACTAAGCAAAGCTTGTATTATGTGAACCAGCACGGAACCAGTGATAAGTTAAAGATATTCCAAGATAGATAACTCTTTATTGTTCACCACACAGAAACATAGTACAGGGTTAAAGCATACATTAAGGTAAAACAATGGGCGACCTTATCGCTGAGAGCGATCTCTTCCATCCTTGTAAGGATAAAAACTAATCAGAATTGACGGCGGTGTAGTCACTTACGGAATATATGATATTTTATTGGACCTATACATATTATTTAGCCAACTAGGTACCTACTCACTCACTAGGTAAACAAAACTAGGACTTGGGGTACAGATAGCTAATATAAAAGCTTTATATCCTTTTTTTGTAAATACTGTTTAAAATATTATACCTAGAACAAACATCTATGTTAATTACAACAAGGTTTGTTCTCGGTGGGGATCGAACCCACGGCCTGCAGCGCAAAAGGCAGAGCTACTACCAACTGAGCTGTCAATAATCCTTGTTATAGCTGAAGCATGCCGTGATATGGATTGCCATGCTTCAGTTTGACTAGACCAGATGCAAATTGTGTAAACAGTGTTTCCGAATACTTTTAGATTTACGACTATTCGTAAGTCGTACCTACTAGGTATCTACGTAACAAGGGGTCAAACATATCGCGCTTTTTATAAAAGATTTTCAACATGAAAGATGATGTAGACATTGAGAGGGAGCGGAGGGCGTTGTCTGTAAGAGCGAACATGATTGCCCGTAGGTTTGCTCGTTGCTCAAGGGGTGTAAAAATCTGTTTGTACCGAGCCTACTGTACTAGCTTCTACACGAGCAGCCTATGGGTAAGCGCCCTACGCGTCCAGTATAATAACGCATTCAGGGTGCTGGTGGGGCTGCCCAGGTTCTGCAGCGCGTCGGGGATGTTTTCCGAAGCGCGGGTAGACTGTTTCTACAGTACCTTGCGCAAGCGGTGCACATCCCTGGGGCGCAGAATCCGGGCCAGCTCCAACGGCATACTGAATGTGTTTTCAGCCAGGTTCGACTGCGAGTACCTAAACCACTGTGCTATGGTACATGCGCAGTACCTAAAGTAGATACCGACTATCCATTTCTGCCTGTGTGTAACGTGCTTATGTCTAACTATTGTGTAATTAATCATGTATGTAAATTATGGACTAAGTTGTCTGAAATAAATGAATTTATATATTTATAATACTGCGTTTACATTTAGACATTCGCGCTGCCATTCGCGTGGACGGTAATGTTGCCGTCATATGTCTGCGGCAGCGTCGCCGGCAATGTGTTCACAACACGGGCAACGCGAGCGGCAACGCGAGTGGACATGGAAGTGGCCTGTTTACATTCTCGAATTGTCCAAGTCCCTGCGCATGTCTCTGCACATTTCCACGGACATGAGCTAAGTGTAAACGGGGTATTACTTACAAGGTGTTTTTGTGTCATGTTTAAGTAATGTCATCATCATCATCCACAGCCCAAATTTACCCACTGCTGGGTATTCAAATTCAAATTCAAATTCTTTATTTAATAATAATAAAATAACATTACAGAAAACACATTCTCCAATACGTTATTCTATTTATGACTAGGTAACTAATTTAAACTAAGTATTTACAAACATTACAAATGAATCACATGAGATCAAGTTATAAAAAAATTAAAATAAAGCTAAAAAAAAAAAACTAAACAAATAAACTCAAAAATTCTAATAAAATAAAAATATCTACCGACAAATAACAATAATAATCTTATATAAATAGGTACTTAAAAAAACTAGAAAACATGTATACCTACCTAACTCTTACTACAGTGTAAACTTACTACCACGGTGTTAAAGAGCTAGGTTCCTCAGAGTAGCTCAAGCAAAGTTTTTCAACTACTGCCCAACTGTCAGCAAACAAGTCGTATTTTGTGTTGGCGACGACGAGAGCGTTAAGGTGGCGTTGTGCGCGACAGGGGGACTGGGGATTGTTGGCGTGCTACGGTGCGCGCAGCCCTCGGAGAAAACAGCGGAACTCGCCCAGGGCGGAATCTAGCGCGATTGTCCGGGACGCAGAGTCTGCTCGCCTCAGCTAACAGATCAGGACAATTGAGCAACCCACGTATAATGCGGCATATTGTGATTAGTTGATCACAGAGTCTTCGCGTTTCAAGTGAGTGAAATCCTAGTGTACCCTGAAGGTATTTGGTAGGGTACATTAAGGGATAGTAACCGTATACTTTTTTGTACAAAAAGCGCAAAAACCTTTTTTGCACTTTTTCTACCATCAATGTATATGTTACTTCATGAGGATTCCACACGCACGCACTCGACTCTAGCTTCGATCTTATAAGTGATGTATATAACAATTTAATTGCTCCTATATTAGTAAAGTCTCAGCAATTTCTAGTTACAAATCCCAGTTTTTTAAAGCTATCGATTGTAAGTTTCCTGTGATGATTGTGAAAAGTGAGCTCAGGATCAAATATTACGCCCAAATCCTTCACAGTTTGTGGTCTAATTAGGACATCTCCGTTTATATTATAAGGCATTAAAATAGGGTTTTCAGATCTCGTAAAACTCATTACATGACATTTGGAGACGCTTAGGTATAGTTGGTTTTTCCTACTCCAAGACTGAACAGCTTCTAGGTCCCGTTGCAGCGCGTAGCAGTCATCGATAGATCTTATTGTACAGTAGAGTTTTAGGTCATCTGCATAAATCAGGCACTTAGTATATTTAAGCGTTCCAGCTAAATCATTCATCATTAGTGTAAACAGTAATGGTATAAGCCTCCCAGTGGTAGATGGCACAATCTACCACGATCCTTACGAGTAGTAGAGTTCTCTGTGAAGGGCTCGTCCGGGGAAGTACTACCCCGCCTTTTTCTGCCGCCAAGCAGCGTTGCTGTGTTTCGGTTTGAAGAGTGTGGTTGCCGGTGTAATTACAGGCACATGAGGATTAAAATCTGTATACAGATTTTAAGCCATATATGCCTCAAGCTGATTATCCTTGAGGCATATATGCCTCAAGCTGATGGACGCAGGGCAGTGCATCGTAGGGCACGTTCCTATCGTGCGTGACTTACGAGGCAATACTTTGTTATAGGTGATTGTTACCACTTAACATCAGGTGCGCCACCTGCATGTTCCATCGACAAGTTGTGTTGAAAAAAAATGTTTAAGTAATGTCATGGTATATCTAACTATCACGGTTCATGAGATACAGCCTGGTGACAGACGTACAGACAGACGGACAGACAGACAGACGGACGGACAGCGGAGTCTTAGTAATAGGGTTCCGTTTCACCCTTTGGGTACGGAACCCTAAAAAGACTGAAACTGGCGAATCGTTTTCTTCTTGAGTTGCTTCTTTCTTTCTTTCCGAATTTTTTAAAACCGCCCTGCAGAGTATTTTCGAAAAGACCTCGCAAAGACATCCCTCTGTACTGTCATCCCCTTCAGCAAACCCGGTAATGTAAAACAAATAGGTAATGGCGGTAGATAAATAAAGAAAACGATTTTCCGCGACCCCATGTGCAAGTGCTTATCAAGACCTCAAGGAAAGTAAACACACTTTAGGGTTATCATGTCAGTTATTGCAAACGGAGTCTCTGTAGTTCAGCCTTCGTAACTCAGTTGGTAGTAGCTATGCCTTCTGCGCCGTAGGCCGTGGGTTCGATCCTCACCGAGAACAAATATTTGTGTGCTGAACGTATATGTTTGTTCCTTGTCTGGGTGTTATTAATATATAAGTACCTATTATAAGTATGTATTTACAAAAAAAAAAGTATATAATATGTATTAAATCAGCTATCTGGTTCTTAAATTAGGTACAAGCTTTGGCTTATTTTGGGGCTAGGTAGTGCTGTGTGGAAAGTCCACCAATATTTATTTATTTATTTTATAGTTCTGTTATGTCCGAATGTCACGACTCATAGAAAAATATAATGAAATAGACTCACGACTATGGTATAATGTCACTCTCTCTCTCTCTCTCTCTCTCTCTCTCTTGTCGTGTCACTAGTTTCTTTCGAAACAGTGTGGTGAAAGGATTTTAAGTGCGCCTCAAGAGGCTCCTTTCGAGCACTTGACACATGTTATGGAACTTTTTAGGTTCTACGACATGCCGGTTTCCTCACGATGTTTTCCTTCAACGTTTAAGAGTACTGGCATTGTGCACATAAATGTTTGAACAGAAAAACTCATTGGTGCACGACTGGTTTGGAACCCACGACCTTAGGATCGGAAGGCGGGGCCGCTACCACTAGACCACCAGTGCTCTCTATATAATGTCACTAATTATACCTATAACTATAACATGCGAGTGAAGGCGCGGGCGGCAGCTAGTACATCTATATCTATATAAATATCTACCTACCTCTAGAATTATATTTGTTTTGTTAATTAGCAAGGTAGGTAATAGGTTAAAATGTTTGCTTTAGAATTTAGTCAATTTTAATTAGTAGTAATTTCAGAAGAAAAGTTCATTAATATTCCAGGAAGTTCGTAAAATATTTACGTAAAAAGCTTAGGAACTTGAAACATAGAACATTCTTAACAAAACTCATCAAAGTGTAAGCGTCCATTTAATAAGTTTGTTTTATAAAAAAATATTTTAATGAGAAAAAAGTTCAAATTAGTTTCGATAATTATGTTATCTGAAGTTACTACCTCCTCTAAATTAGGGTTCGCAATATTTAAACCTATGTACCTAGTAATTTGCCAATCTCGTATGTATTAGGTAGGTAGGTACCTACAAGTTAATCAGAAATATAAAATGGAAATAGCTTCACGACTTTGATCCCCAAACACGGTAGATATCCTCTCAGATCGAGTTTTCCATCTAGTAAATAAAAGAGGCGCCCCACTTCAATCCATTTTCGAAGTTCACCCACATGCGCAATAGCGTAGCTAGGCGGCTTAGATCAAGAATACAATAGATAGAGCATCAAATAATAATACCAAGAGTAAGAGAGACGCAATAATACAAATTATACCTATGAGTGAGAGAAATATAATATAAATGTTTTGTCCCTTTCTGCGTATACGTTTTTGATTGTTTAGCACCAAGTTTGGTGCTAAACAAACCGCTTGGTGCTTGTGAGTTTACAGGTGTTTAGTGCCAAAGTTCTTTGAAAATAGTGTGTGCCTAGGTCCCAGTATACGTAGAGTTAAGTTTACAATGTGGTGCATTGTAGTATTTTAGGCTGTGACAATGATACAGCTCGGAAAACTGAAAATTAAGCTTCCTTCGGTAAGTAGCACTTTTATGTTCTATTTGTCAATTAAACTATAAAACGGAGAATGCACAGTGTCCACAATTAATCATTTAACGGTTGTGTTTACTTTCTATCGCATATCATAGTAGATTTCTAGAATTTAATTATTTTGTAAAATTGAGTATAGGTTACTATAAACCACACAAATTACATGGCTATTCAAACCGATACAGTTCTATAGAAACATAATTTGGCTGGGTTATACGATCTTTCGGGCTGCCAACAAAAACAAAATCTATTTGCCAAAAATGTTGGGAAACGAACAACTTTAGGGTGGATTCGACTCTGATACGTATGGACTTAGCTTAGGATAAGTTCAAATACACACAATAATCTAGAAAACAAATGACAATGTCACAACTTATTATTACCTTATTCAAAGAAATAAGGTTTGTTTGACTTAAGTACATAATGAAAAAAAATATAATATAGGTATAGGTAGTAGGTACATATATTTTAATTTCATTTAATTTATTTTTTTAGCTTTGCGTCACATTTTAATAATTTAAGTCTCCTCACGATTTTCATATGAGAAGTTGGTAGTTATTTTATGTCTGAGACCACCATCGCGTAGTATGATTAAATACCTACATATGCCTAATAATAACATGTTTGTTTTACAGATTTCCCAAAGATGCAACTACTTTGGGCTGGTGGGTTAAAGCTACGGGTTACCAAGCTCCAGGTCACCAAGCTCCAAAATCAAAACGGTCTTTATTCAGTACAATCACAAGGATCTCTTTGAAACGTCTTAAATTGGTACTAGGTGAATGTACCGCCAGTTCCTCGCGCGCGACCAAAGCCTAGAAGAACAGGCAAGAAACTTACGGACTAAAAAACTTTTGGGCTATTTCAACATAAACGGTATCTCAAAGTAAATATTCTCATCTGAAATTGTTATGTACAAACTATTAAATATTTATCGTCTAATAAATAAATACGTACTTACACGTGATATATTTTAATGTATTTATGACATATTCATAGTGATGTTCTGAGGATAGCTGTATTCATAATGCCATCACTTCGCGCTTCAGGGCAAAGTGGTGGCATTGCTCAGGCTTATGGTCAGCTCTAGCATAAGCTGGCTTCCTCCTGTTAAGATGTATTGTTTATACCTACTTAATTTAAAATTGAAGCACGCGTAATAAATTAACCTTTTGAATTACGGTTTCTGATGAGTAGGGATGTAGAATAAATAAATCAATGATAAATAAATAAATTGTTTTTTATTCATAAAAATTTTACCTAGCTGGTGCAGTAACATAGTTAAACTATTGGTAGGTGGTAGAATGTGAAGAATAGCACCACTAGCTAGCTCTGTCCCCCTCACTAGGAAAATCCAGAACTCTAGCTCGCGGGGCCTAGGGTTCTGATGTCAATGTCTAAAATGCCAGCTTAGTGCCAGTTCGCCCTGTTTTTTTTATTTTATTTTTTATAAATATTGGTGGACGCTCCACACAGCACTATATAGCCCCAAAATAAGCCAAATCACAACCACCCAGTCAGAGAACAAACGTCTAGTATCACATCACACAAATGTTTGTTCTCGGTAGGATTGAACCCACGGCCTACGGCGCAGAAGGCTACCAACTGAGCTGTGTAGGCTTTTTTCTAGCTCATTCCTTAGAAGATATTAAAATGGCGTAACCTAGAGGAGCATTAGAGGAGGGTACAAACTATTAAACTGCAGAAACTAGCTTTAATTAAACATAATTAAACAAACAACTGGAGCCGCGGCGACATCATAGCTTATGCTTGGTTGGGTGAAAATAGTAAGATGTGGCAACCCATAAATTGTATGTACTTGTTGTCCGTCTTGCTCGGGTATACGCTCGTAGGCAATCTATAGTATTATAAATCTATGCTAGGCGGACACGGCCCCGGTGCATAGAGAAAGAATCGGGCATAGAGAATGAATTTTGTGGGCAGGCTCAAGGTTTTCTAGCTTCGGGAGCTGGCTGACCTTCTCTTTTCTTGTCTGTCACTACCAGCTGTCAGATGAAAAGGCAAGTCTATGTTTGACTGACAGTACTCCACTGAAAAGCCACAATTATAAGAAGAAGAAAACTGACAGTGCTGCCAACTCTGGTAACCAAACTGGTTAGGCTCCCCAACAAGTGAACTAATAAAACAATAATAGCATTCGTTTTAGAGATTTTTCTAGGACTGCAATAGTAGATTGTGTCAAAAGGGACCAAAATAATGTATATAGGGCGAGGGTGATTTTTTTGAATCCAGAGCGAAGTGAAGGATACTAGAGTAGGATCCCGAGCATAGCGAGGTATTCTAGAGCAGTACCCCAAGTATGAGTTTTGCTTACGATTTTTCGTTTTACGTTTTTGTTCCGTGTTCAACTTATACTTGGGTACAGAAGTATTCAAAGTACGTAGCTCGAGGTAAAATCATTTTTGTACCGTATGGCACACTCTGCTTTTCCCTTTATGAGAAAAATAAATAGGAGATGCTTTTAGTAGTGACGAATATAAATTTACAACCAAATTACAAATTTATATTTATCTAGATTTGTTCAGTAGTAAATTGTTGAATTTTTCACTTTCTGGTGTTAAAATTTCACTTTCACAGCTAGAATTCATCTTTTATTCAAATTGTGTGAATTATATTCAAATTGACTGTAATATTTTGTTAAAAAGTAATTAAAACAACCAGAAGTTCCCGTGTAAATTTTTTATTTGGTTAACCAACCACGGCGGCAGGCGCGCATTTTTTATTCAGCCAGGACTTTATCGAAGCGAATTGCGTTATACATATAATAGTGTTCTAAATTCAAGTCATTTCGTCACTGTTATTTTGCGCGCACTTATCGAGGAACGAAAGGCCTTTTTTCGAATAAATGGGATGAAAAATACTTTTGTGGATTTTTAGAGGTTTCGGCTCTTGTTTGAAACCCACTACCTACAACAACAAACGACAGCCGAAACCTCCAGAAAAAGTTGGCAGCACTGCAGACTGACAGACTGACTTACTGACTGCAAGCAACAAGCAACCACACAAAAAAAAAGTATTTTTTTCCTAAAAGCAAGTCGGTCAGCACCTTGGTTAATGGTTTTTATATTGTTTGTGAATTTTATAACTAGGACATAACATTCTGCTTAGCTTCAAGAAGATACAAAACAAGTGTAGCAAAATATGAAACATGGTAAATGTTATGAAAGGAGTGTTAGTGGAATGGTTAGTATTATTATTCTACTACAGAAGTTTATCGGCAAAGAGCACAATATAAAGTTTGAACCTACATATAAAATTTAAATTAAATTTGTTTTGTTCATATTGTACCTACATAAGATCTTAATTTTAAGTAAAGTTTCAACATGAGCCTGGTAGAGCACGACAATCAACCACTAGGTGGCTTATAATATTAACTATTCTGAGATTTCTCAGCTACCTCCAAACCCAAATGTTAAACAGTTCTGACAAGCCAAAACCATGATTGAACTCCAAACTTTAATTAAGTATTTATTAGGTAAATTTTAAACAAATTAAATCATAGCTCAATGTAGTCCAAATCTGCTGGTATGTTAAAGCTTTGGTCAATAACATCATTTTCTATTTGAAATGTATTTTTGATATAGGATTTCAATATATAAATGTTTTCGGTCCATCGGTTGATTGCAGACTTCAAATCCTGTAATAAATAAATAAATTTAAATGAATTTCCAACCATAAGGGAACTTTAACCTTAGTATAAGGTTGAAAATTCAATATTATAGTGAAAAATACATAGTACCATAACTTTGGCTTCTTCCAAAATAAATCAAGACAAATGATTGAAATAAAAGATTAAAATTATTACCTGAATTTCAGTCTTCAATTGAGCTATATAATCTGGGTCACAATCTCGATATTTCTGCAGATCTTTCCGGAGAGCCTGTTCTTGGCTTTTAAGTTTTTCTAGTGTTGACAATGTTTCTGACCTATTGTCACTAGTCTCTCTGCCAACCTAGTTAATTAAATTCATGTGTCAAAAACATTGAGCATTATTACAAATTCTATTAAGTATACATATTTAAAGTGTAGATATTATGATATTCATTTTTATCAATTTAAATAATTTTTAACAACTTGTATGCTGGAATATAGATCCATGCGAGACACAATACATTTTCTATTGTGTCTGGAATCCCAGCATACAAGAGGTTAAATATACTTACAGACTCTATAACAATAGTATCTTCTGTTTTTTTCAATTTCTTTGCCAAATCTGCTAATTCATTTTGAAGATCATTAAGTTTTCTTTTCTTGACATTTTTTGCTTTACTGTAAGTAATAAAGGTATCAAATATTTGTGCATAAACAGAAAAATCTAGCAAGTAAAAAACCTAGTTGTTTTGGTGATCATTACAAATATGTGTATTCCAATGCCCTTATTTGCCTATAGCTTATATAACATACATAATATGGCCTATGATTGAAAAATGATAATATCTTACCTAGGAAAAGACCAAAAGTAGATTGATGTTCCAATCTTCTCTGAGTCAACGAAATGATCATCTACAAGGCTCTGTACAACCTCTTTAACAGACTGCATCGTTATACCTTTCTCTTTTGGTGCTATTTTCTCTAACTCCTGTAAGAATATGCATAAGCAAAAAATATCTATCTTATCAATAATGAAACACAAGTTGACAGTAATGCTGTTCAAAAACTATAAATCTGACTAAATTACATTTAGTTTATGTTTTATTTACTTAAATTAATCCAGTTTAAAAACTATATATTGTTCTAAGTATCATCCAATCAGTTGAGTTGTTAGGGTGTGATTGATCCACAAACATCCATACATCCAAACATCATATCTTTCGCATTTATAGGATATCCATATTGAAAGCACTCAATGTAGCTTCAGTTTTCATCATCATCTTATCCAGTAGAATCTATGTAATGTAAGGATATAGAAACCTTGAGTTGAAAGAAATCCTTGCTCTTGTGAAATATCTCTAGCATCCTGGTCCTCTTCTCATCAGCGCTCAGTCCTCGTTTCTTAGACATACTTTTACTCAATTCCAGTGATCCAGCAATGAAACAGTTCCTCCTGCACTTGGACGAGACACTTGCTTTGGGCAGGAAGTTTATACTCCAAGATCTGGATGAAACACATTTGTTTATTTCATCTGATATTGTGGAGACATTGCGGACTCGGGTGGATGATTTAATGGACCAGCTTAGTATACCAGTCCATGACAAGGGATTGTAAATAGAGGATTAAAAGTAAGTTTTGCTTGTATTGCTGGTTATTTAAATTAACTACTGACATGCAACAAATGCACTTGAACATTCATTTATTGAATTGGGTACAACAGCCATATTAAAGAGTATCAGTGGGCAGAAGAATGAAGCCCTCACACAATAAATAAATAAATAAACATTCTACACAACACTATCTAGCTCCAAACTAAGCAAACCTTATACAATGCAAATCAGATAGAAAATAAAATTGACTTTCAGCAATTGTACAGCAATAAAATTGCGTTGTTATGATGATGACAAAAGCAACATTTAATAAAGTAAGGACTAATAAAACTCTTTTTTTTTTCAGAAAAAATAATATAAAATGGCAGCCCGAGAGAGCGGCAGAGTCAAAGACGCAGAGCGGCGCAAGGTCCTAGATGACGCGGCCCGACGGCGACGAGCGCGTAAAGCCGTAGAAGCCCTAGAGCAGGACAACTTCCACGAGGATCCTCATGCAGACCTGGTCATGTCCAAGAAGGTTCCCAAATTCGCGGACTCGAATGAAAAGCCGACAAGGAAGAGAAAATCTAAGAGCGCTGAGTATTACAAGATGCGGTTTAGGAAGACGTTTGCGCAACTGGTAGAAGAGGATGCGGTGTTTCGACCAGACCCGCCGAATTACTTGTCTGCACAAGCTCCACCGTCTGCGTACGTTGACCTGTTTTTCTAACAATTATTCAATTTAAAAAAATATAACATGATCGAGCTTACCACATTAACTTAGATCTCCTTAAGGGTCAGTGGTTTGATTCATCATTGACACTACATACCTACCTACAGAGTTACCTACGTAAAATATTCCTAGAAATCAAAATTTTCTATGTGTAATTGTGTATGCTACATACACCACCAACAAGTGAACTCTGACGGTACCAGCTGGAATGTCTACCGGGAACCCGTTTTGGCATGCACCCCCTGGAGTTTCAAAAACCAACAAGACAGATAAAAATCCTAGCAGCTTTAATAAAAGTAAACCAAAATAAAATATATTCTCATTCCAGATATCCCGAACGCCATTTATGCTGTGTGTGCGGATTCCCGTCTAACTACACCTGCATTCCATGTGGAGCCAGATATTGCTGTACTGTATGTCTTGATAACCACCGCGCTACGAGATGCCAAAAATGGACAAATTAAATTATAGTTTTCAATAAAAATGAATAGTAATATTAGTTCTTTATACTTACAAAAAACACGAACCAGTAAAGAAACTAAAAATATGAAAAATCATGCAAGCAAGCAATCGATCGAACGAATCTGAGGGTTTGCCGCGCTTTTCTTCCAAGTGTTTCTTTTTTTATCGTTATTGCCCATCTTTGACTACTCGCCGTTATTATATTCTACCACGTTTTGTATTTTAATTATGCGCCATCTAGCGGCAAGAAGATAAATAACCGTTCGTTAGTGACATCTATCGGGGAATAGCAACAATATTGTTTTATAGTAATAAATAATAGTGGTAGATGGCACCACACGATTATTGTATGAGGTTTATTTTTTCTTTTTACCGCGTTTTATTCAATACCTACTATGCTTTTTTTCTGTCTTATATAAAAAGTCGTTATCGCATATACCCTACATTTTTGTTAGGGTAGGTATAGCAATTTTCAGACAGGCAGAGGCGTTACTAGTGTTTAAGTTGTAGAAAAAAATGTTATGTCTGAAATGGCTTTATTATTCAAAACTTCATTAGGTAGGTAGGTACTTAGTAAAATAAATAACCATTTTTAGCTACTTATAACACTGCGCATGTGTTAGCATAGCACAGATAGTTTTGGTAGTACCCTAGTAGCTAGTACCTAGTACCTTTTTAGCATAGTACAATATAGGTAGTTATAAAAATTGTTATTTACTGCTAATTCCCATGATATCCATATTAATTGACATATTGATTTGAATAAATTGATAAACCTATTTTTTTTTATACTAATAGCTGATGGAACAAGCAGATGTTAAGTGGTAACCATCACCTATAACAAAGTATTGCCTCGTATTCCTATAGTCACACACGATAGGAACCGATGCACTGCCCTGCGTCCATCAACTTGAGGCATACAGATGTTAAGCCTCTTGTGCCTGTAATTAGGTAGGTACACCGGCAACCACAATCTTCAAACCGAAACACAGCAACGCTGCTTGGCGGCAGAAAAAGGCGTGGCGGTAGTACCTATTCCGAAGTGTATCCCAAAATAATTTCTTACATTCTCATAAAAATTGCAAATACGCGAAAACAGACCCACGTTCAAAAGCCCTTGGACAAAGCCGGTTTGTGGCGTGTGCCGTGTTATCTAGGCTAGCAGCTGGTGATAACTGAACAGATGCTGCTAGGGGGTCACTTCCTATATTTGCCCTTCCGCTATGAAACCGCGACTGACAATGGAGCATTGTAAGCAGCTTCACGTGTAAGGGGCTCCCAACTGTCAGTAGCGACCGTGCTGTCTACTTGGCCAAAATTAAAATTGATTCCTACGAACCGATTTTAAGATACCCATTAAATTGGCATAAAAACCATAATAATGCCCCAACGAGGCTCATGTCCTGGACATTTTGTTACCCCTTATTAACTATTCGTTTCAACGATGAATGTTGTCTCATTACCCAAAGGTTAGCTGCTAGATAATGCTATCCAGCATTAAGCTCGCCTATGTACATTTTATTTGTGCAATAAAGAATTTTCTATCTTTGAATAAATTATTATGAAAAATCCACGAATGACGCGACGCGATCTTTCAGAGGGCTTATTACGAGTTTAGTGCCGATCGTCGATCGTTACGATACACCGAATTTTCTATGAAAATAAATCACCGGCATCTAGCGTATTCTTTGAGAAACCGTATTTTTTTTTCATAGAAAATTCGGTGTATCGTAACGATCGACGATCGGCACTAAACTCGTAATAAGCCCTCAGGCAAGAATTGGCTTGGTTCGTACAGTTTTTTGCACAAAAAAGGTACTAAAAAGGTACTGTATATTTTGTTACCAATTATTTTACTATAGGATACCTTCTATAAGGTTCCATTAGGTTACTGGCCTAAGTTTTCATACATTAAGACCATATTCAGCTGACATTCTCTAGCTTTGTAGAGCTCTTTTTGAAGGGCTCGTCCGGGGAAGTACTACCACCACGCCTTTTTCTACCGCCGAGCAGCGTTGCTGTGTTTCGGTTTGAAGAGTGTGGTTACCGGTGTACTAATTACAGGCACATGAGGCTTAACATCTGTATGCCTCAAGTTGATGGACGCAGGGCAGTGCATCGTAGGGCACGTTCCTATCCTGCGTGACTTACGAGGTAATACTTTGTTATAATAGGTGATGGTTACTAACATCAGGTGGGCTATCTGCTTGTTCCATCAGCTACTTAGTTATATAAAAAAAAAAGATTCATGAGCTCAGCAGAGCTACTCACCTAACAGTAACTGGGTAGGTAGGTACCTAACTCAACTCAATAAACTTCTTATAGCTTTGTTTTTGGATATTTGCTACCTACAGCTTTTATGTATAACATAACTATCTATCTATCTATCTATAACAAGCATCCTATTTTAAAAAATAAGCCCTTCAATCTTACTTTTGAACTTAGGTTCCTATAGGTAAGTACAAAAGGCATCTTTATCCATGCCCCATTTACCCAGACTGGTCTGGGTAAATGGGGACTTCGGGTGATTTTGAGTAGGTTTGCCCGATGCTATTGTTTCCTTCACCCTTATATTGAGTAGGGCTCCTACGCACATAGGCTGATCTAGGTGCATTGTTCTATATATTGAAGAATAGAAAAATGCGGATAGAACCTAGATGCTCACAGCTTAAAAAAAATAAGATCCTTTTTATTGAATAAAGACAGATGTAAACTTTTTGAGCATGCAAATGCAAATTTACCTAATTTAATTTGATGCTTAACCTTATAGTTTAACCCCAATGGGACAAAACATTCCCACTGGCCCTTAGTAGGGACGTCGGGATTTTCGGCCTACCTAGGTACATACCGGGTAACTGGGGTAAAATTTAAACAATTGTGTTATAAGTTCATCGTTGTTTTATTTTTGTTATTTCTTATACCTACCTATGCACTTCGATAGGTACTAACATTTATCCATACCATATAATAGGTACCTAACAAAGCTTGTATCTACCAAAAATACAGGCACTGGGGTTTAAGTTCAAGGTAGGTACAATAACTTTAATTTAATTCTATATCTTTTTTACCGTAAATCAAAACTATATTTACATAATTACAATATTTTATTTACAAATCACTCAGAGATATAAGTTATAATAAGCCTATAATTTGATTGAGCGAAACCATCATACCACCAAGGCATCGATGTTGACAAAGCAAGTTGTAGGTAGGTAGTTACTTGATTCAATTCTTTCGCAATCAAATTTAAACCTTATTCTAACCCAATTTACAGTGTATTCTTATAATTATTGACTCGTTTTTATATAATAAATATAGTTTTAAAGCCGAAATACATATACTCTACTTATATCTAGTACTTAGGTACTATAAATTTGTCATATCGATTGCTTGACTGGTGTAATACTGGACTGAGGAATTTTGTTTAACTTTTACGTCGGTTTAAATTAGGGTTGAACCTCTATGCTAGAGATTTAAAAATATTTTTCCACATAGCCCCCAGGTGGTGGTTTAATGTGGGCAATTAAGAATTATCCACAATGTTTATCGAAAAAGTAAGTCCATCTGGTGAGACCTGAGATCTATTAACTTTAAGGAACATGATTGCGACGCCTAACTAATATTAAAAGTCATGCATTAGCGCGCTGTGCACCTATTTTATTATGTAAACAATTTAAAAAGTTTGCAGAAATAAGAAATATTTTGACTTGGTTGACTGCTTAAATTATTTCAACTCATCAATAGCATAAGTATTGGTTTTAATAACGCTAATATTTAATTTGAAAATCATTTTATTTTTATTAGGCACATTTTTAATCTAAAGTAAATCTTCAGTCTGTTGAGATTCAATTGCATAGGCGCTTTTCATCTAATAAATAGTTTCAAATTAGTAGCTATATTATTGTCATTCTTGTACTAGCTAGTAGGTAAAGGTTTCTGTACTGGCCATGTCCTAACAAAATTGTCCGGACCAAAGCAGACTGCTTAAAGCTAGGACGGTAGAATATAAGGACTCAAATTGTCTTAAAATACAATACTACTCCGAGCTTTCCACGCACCAAAATCAGCCTCAACCTTCGCAGAGCATTTCTCTGTTCAATAGATGTCCCGCACCTCTGATTTTGCCTTCAAGGGTCATCTTTCTTCTTCCTCAGTTTTCCTTCCGTGTGAATGGTTTGTGTGACGGCTTCCACTGCTGTTGAGAGATCAGCTTCAGGGTCCATCGCGGTCGATAGCGCTGTGATGTACGCGCAGGCTATCCGTAAAACAGAGAGCTTGGAGAGTTTCTGGTTGTGGCTGTAGGAGGGTACGGCTCGGCGTAGGGTATCGAAAGCGGCACTGATCGTGTGGACCCTGGTGCGTTCTCGCGCATTTGCCTCTATCCGTCGCTCGCGGGTCATGTTCTTATAGTTTCTCTGCTCTCTGGGCTTCTTATCTGAGTAGTCTGTGACAGCGGGATGCGGGGGGACGCGAGGTGGCCCCGGGAGCTCCATCGGTGGAGGAAGCGGCGGCGGGGGAGGCTCGAGTGGCCTGCGCCTTTGCCTCAGCAAACTAGTTTCATTCTTCTTGACTAACGACAGCGGCTCTTGTTGTGGCTCTTCCGGGAAAGACCAGGGTCGAAAAGGTTCTCCTTCCGGGCTCGGAAAATCCTGGGAGCTTAGCCGGATGCGTTTTTTGGGAGGTTGTCTCGATGGGCTGCGGGGTCGCTTGGGGTCGTCGACGCGCACTCCGGAGTCGTCCGAGTGCGCCGGGCCGGAGCACGAGTCGTCGTCGTCACCGCCGGAGACGAAGCCAGCATCGCGCTCGATTATGCGTTCTGTAACAAGCGGAGAGCAGTTTTAGTAAGTGAATTTCAGTAGGTTTAAACATTTTAGAAATTAATATATAAATTCGCTGAGCATTGAATACTAATCATGGTTATACAATTAGGACCGCTCCCTACTGTCTTTACTTCCAAAGTCATAATAATCAAACCTCGTTATTGATTTTAAAATCCTTTCCTTCATGAATCTTAAACGAAAACTGATGAAAGAAAAGATTTTTTGCAATAACAATATACCTCTATAAACTTTAGAAACCTAACTGACGTGAGCTTTAGCATGTAATCTTGTTGCTAACTCGTTCTCACTAACTTTTGTTTTTCTAACAACATGGTAAGGACAAGGCTGACAGTCGGCCGGTTGCTTGGCGCCGGCGCCTCTGTGACGTCACACACCGCTACACAAGGTAACTTAACGCGAAGATACGATCCGTTTTTTGTTCGATGACAAAAGATTATATTCGTGACTGGGATCGCGTATAATAGAGAATCAAGAGGTTCTTATCCTATAAATTTACACCAATATCTTGTTAGCCATAAAAAGAAAATGCCCATGATGATTTTATATCTGCAAATTGTACTTTTAGAGCTGATTTCACCATGCTCTGTTGGTTACTAATCTAGGATTAACAGGCCGTTAAATCTAACCTTAGATGTCAAACGCGTACATTTTGACATATTTAACGGCCCTTTAATCCTTTGTTAATCTAACAGAGCATGGTGAAACCGGCCCTTAATATGGGGGATTTCAAATGGGTAGGGTATATCTCATGCACATGCACATTGGTGGAAACTTTATTATTGCAATTCCCTCTAATCTAAAGATTTCTAAACAAGGTATTGTAGCAGAAACTAGATTTCCTTTAGTATTTGGTGTCTTACACAGATGAGTGGTAAAATGTGCTTTATACGGGTGTCTTGAGAATATGTCCGAGAGTATGCGGATATATCTCAAAGATGCGATCTCGTGTGTTCCGTGCACTGCAGTATCAACTGAATACCAAACAGGTTTCATTCCATATGGTCAGCAGTGATTGTTATTTTATTTATACATACAAAATCGGAATGTCGGCCTCATGTTGTTCTGTTTTGATTCCAAAGAAGACTTTTCGTTTCTAGTCTGCTTCCTCTCAAACTAACCTTCTTGCTTAAATTAGAAATGAAAGAGGTCATAATTAAATTATAAATATAAATTAAACGTAATTTTATATAAAAATTGCATACGATTGCCCGTTGTACGTTTGTAGGGATAAATCCCACCCGTGATGCGGGGGCGTAGTGGAAAAGTCCTACTTACCCCACTGGGATGTATGTATCGAGATCTAGACCGTATCACAACTTAAAAAATATTGCATACCTATATCAAAAGGAATCAATTTAGGGAATTGAATTGCGATAAAACTTTATAGTAGATACGACCAATGCACAACATTAAAACAATACGCATAGGTACGCGTAACTGAAGTGCTAACTAGTATCGAGGATAAGGCAAGACTAAATAAAAAAATATAGTAGAAGTAGCAGCATAAGCTAGTTAAATTAAAATTGTTAACAAAACAACCTACGGACCGCATTCCACACGAAATTATTCATTAAAGTATAAACATTTTATATTTGCGAATGGATTTCCCAGTTTTTATTCGGTTTTAGATTTCAAAGTATTATGTTACAGGATGTATTTTATCTCTAAACTCATTAGTTGCATATTTTGGAAATTCCACTTCTAGGGGAGACCTAGGAGGGTTGTGACAGTTTTTACTTTTGGGGTCATATTTCGTTCAAGAAACATTCCACAGTTATGAGTCCATGTGATTAATATAGCGGCATTCATTCTGTTTTCAAAACAATCACCATAAATAATTTAAGTATTATGGTTTCTGAGAAAATCGACAAAATTAAAGACCACTCCCCCTGTCACAACTCTCCTACTACCGAGGTAAGTTGTGACGGGTACTGAGGTAAGTTGTGACAGCATTATATTAGATATATAAAATATCATTACACTTAATATATATAAATCAAACATGTTTTTTTAGGAAAAGTACTTATATTATGCTTAAGTATCAACAAAATTAACATAACATTAAAATAACAACAATAATAACAAATTAACATAACATTAAATAAATAAATATCTTGAGCCACACTTCCCCTGCTCTTTAATTTTTGTCCCATGACTCTGGAACTTTTTTATTATATTTTTTGGCTAACTTATATGCAATGACTCTGGTTTCTTTCGATGTCAGCCCATAATTAGATGCTGCACATGTTAGCAAATAGTCGTTTAATATATTCTCCTCCTCTCCTGTATAAATAATCGGAACCCATAGACGAAGCTTCGCTTTCTAGGTTTGCTTGAAAAGCCTCTTTCTTCTTAATATATCTTGATAAAGAGATGTAGTTTAGATTGTAAGAGGCCGCGGCACCTCTAAAACTTTTACCTCTTAACTTAACTTCTTCAAAAGCCAGGATGTAGATTTCGACACTAGCGGTTCCTCTATCAGTCTTTCGTGTAGTTATTAGTCATTCTGAAACAACAGCCATTCAGCATGCACTATGCCATTATATACATTATGTACCTACCTACTGAGACATAAACAAACATCTAAAACATTTGAAATTAGCAAAGATTAAAAATGGGAGAGTTGTGACAGGCTGTCACAACTCGCCTAGGTGTTTCAAATGACGACTTGATCTGAACAATAATTCATATTTTCTAAACACGATGCGCACACAAAAGATTATTGCAACGTTTTGAGAGTTGAATAACCATACAACTTAAGAAAAAATAAGAAAGCAAGGCACATATAATAAGAAAGGATATAAATTCAAATAAAATTTTGAAGAAAAACTTACTTTTCGCATTTTTTTGTACACAACCGTCGCATTTCCGAAACAGCGCCTTGTGCGTCGCCGGTATGTACTGAGTCGAGTAGCGCATATCGAAAGCGTCATGCATGCGGTGTTGACAGCTCGCTACCTATAATAGGTTGGGAGAAATCGTCCTTGTCACAACTCACCTCTGTCACAACTGTCCTAGGTCTCCCCTACTAATTTCTTAAGTTATCTTGATCATTTCAGATCATAGCTAATTTCAGTCGGTGTATTTTTACTTTTGCTCTTTTGGTGTGACTCAAAAAAGAAAACAAATTTTAGTTCTTGAAATTAAAATTAATAAAACCTAAGCTAATATTAGTAAGCAGATTGAACTAAGTAGATACCTAAGTGTTTTAATGTAGGTCAATATTGTCATCTTGTCAAAGAGTCTCGTCATCAATAGCCTAAAAAAGTCCGCACCTGGAACCTCCCTCATTAGAGAGATTTGCCGTAGTCACCAACATGGCTGGCGGATTGGTGACAGCAGTCTGTGTTAAGGTACCTACTTCGGAGATAAAGCTGCCTATCACCATCTACTGGTGCGTTCCCTTAGTCGTCCCTTACGACATCCATGGGACATGATAAATGTGTCGTAATCTTTTAAATGCGGGACCACCAAGGCCAAGAAGAACCTACTTTTTTGTAATACTTACTGTTTTTTTTTACATTGTATTACCTTTTGGTCAAAGATGGCATTTGCTATATTTTTACAACTTTAACCAAAAGCTACTAAAGTAAGCTTCCTACTCAATTATTTTGACACTAAACACCTGTGCCACACAACAGTCAGAGCAGCTTGTTCTGTAAATCCGACTTGTGGCACAATAACTTTGCGTTTGAAATTTGAATTTGTAAACCTTATTTTTATAGGCATAAAGTGTGTTTTCGAGCGAATAACAGATAGACGCAGGTGATTAAAACGCTTTGGCGCCATTCGATTATGACCAATAAACAAATTCCGGTAGTCGCCTATTAGAAATGTTGGATTAAAGCGTGTTGCCTTATTTAGGCGCTGGGCACACCAACGCATTCATCTTGCGACCGTGGTGGTATGCACATGAGAACAGTCGCTTTATCGCGGAAACAAAATGGTAATGGTATCACAATTTTTATGAAAACTTAATACAAAAATCAGTCTTAGCGGTATATAAATTCTTTAAAAGTTAACAATGTCAAACATATCAAGATAAAAAGATCGTTTTTCATAGTTTACCTAAGTGCGACTATTGCTGGACCTTTAAAGTCCTTCTACTAGCTACTAGCAAACTCCTTGCAGAATCACAGAGGCTTACTAGAAGCTTATGAAGCAACAAGAAGGATATTTTTAAGAAAAAAGACCACGCTAACAAAGTCACGGACTCTGTAGGCACTAGTCGTAGCGTAAGGGCCGAACATGGGTCGACCATTAGGCTCTTGGCACTTTGAAACAAAGAATTCAAACAGCCCGCAGTCTCAAGTTGAATGGAGATCTGATAAGCGCCTCTCAACAGTCTCAACTCGATCTTATCTGACATCAAAATTCACAGAATCAGAAAACACGTAGTGGTACTTATTATACTTTTTATTATAGGTCAATATAAACCCTACTCTTAAAAATAAAGCTTCTCAAAATGATCGCTTGGTTTTGATTATGTAAAAGTGAAACTTTTTATAAGTATTGTTTTTTACAACATAGTTATTCGTATCTCTGGTTTCACGACTGGCTAGACAGATTTTTGCACGTTTAGAAAATTGTAGAAAAATATACCTACAAGAAATGTCCTGAGCAAAGCAAACTGTCAAATCTTTTAACATAAATTATAATCTCTCTCTCTTGTCGTGTCACTAGTTTCTTTCGAAACAGTGTGGTGAAAGGATTTTAACTGCGCCTTTATAGGCTCCTTTCGAGCACTTGACACACATATGACATCATAGAAATATAATACTAACAAGATATATTTTTTCCGTAAAAAATACTCTAGAAAAGGGATAATATGTCAGTCGAAAAATACGGAACGTTAATAAGTTATCTGCAGGACTATAAAGCCATGTAAGTATTTAAAAAAAAAACAGCAAGAATGTTTTCAGCCCCTGACTTCCCACGACCTTTACAATATCGGTACACCGGCAGAGTCTAAGCTCTATCAGACCTAATGAGAAGATGATGAGCAGTTGAGCAGTCACATGCGTAAAAATAGACCAATAATGTCATAGAACATTCGCACGGCTGCCAGAGCTTAATGTATGAGAAGTCGTGATGCTGCTACTTTCACCGAATCAACATTACAGTGGTGTGGCGCCGCGGTGACGCCAGACACGGTGCTGTACTGTTCTTATAACGTTTCACTTCATTAATTAAGTCCATCGTAACAATAACATTGGTTTGTTGCCTCCTGTCGCTATACGTCAAGTTTGTAATGACCGACTTGAAGAAAAACAAGCACCAAACAAAATTATAAGTGACAGAAGATGCCACAACGTTGCAAAACACGCAAGCAACATAGCTTTTTTGATTTTAATAGTTTTTCTAGTGTTATTTTGAGTTGTGTTGTGTAATTTCAGTGGCATTTTAACCAACATTACTTGAGGTCTTAGCACAAAGTTTCATTTGGAATGAAAGTGAATTAAGTGATATCCTGATTTGCCCGAAAATGTTACGAATGTTTTGAAGAAAACCGCCACCATATTTTCTTTAAAACAAATGACGGCCGACTTGACTATAAAGTATTTAATTCAATTCACTTGACACTGGCAAGTTTGTCTGTCGAATGACGGACAGGTGCCTTATCCTTATACCACCATAGAAGGAGAAAAGAAGAAGAAGGAAAAGAAGCACCAAACAAAATTATAAGTGACAGAAGATGCCACCACGTTGCAAAACACGCCTAAATTACATAATATCAAATGCAAAATCGTCTGCTCTACCATCTTTGGCACAGGTAGAGATTAGCCAAACAATAAGGAACTTAATAAATTGTTATGAAATATTGATAAGTAGGTAGGTAGATAGATATGAAAAATAAGTATATTTTCTCGAGTGAAGGACTAAAAGATATAGAACTATGATTTCAAAGCGGGGTGCCCGTACCTTCAACATTCTGAGATCGTCATTTTTCATACGAGATCATTCAAAGACTTATTTTGCTAAGCGAAAAGCCTAGAAAAATGTTCCTAAGTGCGTCGGTAAGAAGCATCCTGATTTGTCGAAGAACATGAAACCCCTATAATCGGAGTCGACTTGAATCCCACAGTCGGGGATCGTTCGATTTGTCACGTACCTATGCGACGGACGGAGCGCGGCGCCGCGCCGGCCCGTCGCCACAGCGCAAGTACTACACCGCTTAGGTATAAGTAGGTAATTACTGTGTTTATTGCCCGATTGATTAGTACGCGTGATGGTAAAGGCTGAACTGTGAATGGCAAATGAATATTGCTACCTGAATTGTTGGTAGTACTTCATCTAATTAGTATTTTGTCGCAAGAATTTGTAGAGCAATTTTTTAAATAATAAACGTATCAATCCAATTGATCAAAAAACCTTATTATTTAAATTAGATAAAGAAAATTGCTAAAAAAAATCGTATAAACATTGGATAAAATGTATTCTGAGAACGTATCTCTCTTGCTCTTGTTTTGTTTTCTTAAGTAACCAAATTAGACAGAGAATTAAACGTTTTTGATCGGTAATGCTTCCGAATGTATTGAAATAGCCATTCTTGGCGTGAACCCTCACTGCCTGCATCTACAGAGTTGACTGACATACATTTCGCGGTAACAGAGCGACACTCCACAGACGAGGTATCATGCCACGCAGTGTATACTATACATGACAACACTGCTTACGCCATCAAACTATGCTTGACCATAGAAAACTTCAAAGTAAGTTTAGGGCTGTATCCGACAGCTTTATCCGATCAATCGAACCACGTGAACAATTTTGCCACATGTAGAATCCGACGACGCGGTCTACCAAATCCTAGGACAATGTGGTCCAACACCATAGTTTTTTTTTTTTTCGTCTGCCCGCGACCACGGCTATTGCAACATAGCCGAAACGTCGGGAAAATAATAATGGTAAACGCGATAAATACCCGTGTAAGGTGCTCCGGGGTAAGATCGGATCTGGGGTAAGATCGAATAAATCGAATATCTCCATAACGTAGGGTATTTTTTGATTCTTGGCAACATTGCCAGCAACGCCATTTTGTTGGGCCCATCCCACTAGTCGCCGCCAGTCGATCGGACCATCAGCGCGCATTTCATTCACTCGGATATGAAAAGGTACGTAAAATGTGATTTTTTAAGGATCCGGACTTACCCCCGGCAACTTTAATCGTAAATTCTGGTATAACGGCTGTGTTTTTTACGAGTTTTGTGGCTTATCATATTAATGCGGCAACTTGTTTGCTGATTAAAGTGGTCTAGACACGCTAGAACTGTATGTAGCCTGAGATCCGGTCTTTCCCCATCAAAATTTGAATGGGTAAAGTTCGGATGAATTCTGTCCGATCTTTCCCAACTGTAAAATATAAACAGTTTCTCAAACTTTTAAAAAAATATTTGAACTAAAAAGGCATTTGCTAGAGGTACGTCGCTCAATTTTTTTTATTTTGTGAACCAATTTGCCTGTTAATAAAAGCTAAAAGCTGTAATTATGTATGTACGGTAAGTAATCCCATGCACGCTTAGCTTTTAGCTATGGTGTGTTTGCTTCGGTTTATTTTATTATTTTATATTTATTATTATGCCTAGAAACTACAAAAAAATTTGCGGGCGACTTCTACTCAAAAAAGATTTGGAGAAATGACTTTTAATAGAAATAAGTAATTTATGGTTAATAATTTATTAACTAGATCTAATTTGCTTCATTGATCAGGCTGGTTAGTTATTAAAACCAACTATGAGGTGCTTGCTAAACCTTTATATCTCCGTATTCCTACCTACGCACCATAGTTAAAGTGGAGGTGTCAAAGTTTGAGAAACATAGAAACTTCATTTTTTCTGAACCGGGGTAACATCGGATTATAAGAATGAAAAAAACAATATTTTGCCTCTCACTTTTGTCGTTGAAACAGTATCTCGAAAATCGATGTTGATGCTTTATTATTGGATAAAACCGGATATTTTCAGTATAGGTAGCTTATGTTTGGAGCTACAGAGGCGATTTTAGAATGTAGTCCCATGTTACCCCGTCAAGGTCCGATCTTTCCCGTGGTTTTATAAAAATGACTATCACTTTAATCCCCTATAACTCGGCCACCGTTGTGTTTAGAGGGTTATCGGATATACCGATTTATAAACCTGTCTTTTATACAAAGCTCTAACTAAATTTTAGGTTCGCCAACATTTTCATAGTCGAGGAAAAAAATATTTTGCAACATACGAATGGTTTGCTAAAAAACCGTCCGGTCTTACCCCGGAGCACCTTACCTAATACTTCAATAACCATAGTTGGAGCCTTGGAGAACGACGACCACTCCTCCTTAGTGATAGGAACTCCTTGGTCGATTGTCGTAACAAGTGAATTACTAGCGTCTTGCTAGGTTCTCATGAGGCGCCACGATTATATATTCAGACAAGGGGGTTGCAATTCTAGGAAATTTCGTGCGATCGATCCACACCTGGTAGGTTACCATTGCTATAGTATGACTATTTAAGTATTGATTCCAACAAAATAATTAATAGGACACCTGATTCATAACTGTTTCATTTTTTATTGGTTGCTTTAAGTTATAAGTTATTTTATATAAACCTAGACTCCTTAGAAGTACCTGCCTTACCTACATATCAGACAAGAGTGATAAATTTTTGTTTTTTAATTTTCAATTTTATTTTATCTGTTTCAGTAGTTTTTTCTGCTTTTTGATGTGTCAAATAATAAACTCATTCATTTTTCATTCAACGTATTTTTAAATATGGCTAGGTACTTAGTACTACATTTTAAACATTATATAATAGCTCATAAAGCCGACCCTATCGACACCGTTATAATCATCGGCACCTAATATCTGTAGGAGGGTCATTGTTACCAACTGTTCAAACATTGCATGCAGTGTCCGCCGCAGTCTAAACTCCATTGTTTCAGTAGACTCAACATGTGTCTGAAGCACCTGGGTGACACGTGCGCTCGAAAAGACGCGGCTACTTTTATCGACATTTGCATTGCACGCACATCCCTAATTTAAACACTTTTTTTAGCATGGCCACAGAATAAATAAAAAGGCATAGCTTTTTGTTTCACCATAACTCGATTAATTTATCGATAGTCGTTTAAATACATAATTATATAGTTTAATGATTGTTTTAATCTTTGCATCGCTGGGTTTTGTTTGTTTGATCAACTCAATTATAATATCGATAGTTCTTTAGGTATTAAGCACTATTGGACCTGCTGCTATGCACGGGTATCAATATCACCATATACCCACTATCACTGAAAAAATAAAGAAAACAATTAACCAAAATGTATACAAGATGTAGAGACGATGTTGATCAAGGTTTATGAAAAAACTACTAATTTTTCCATCAGTAGTGGTGCCTTCTCTGTGACAAATTTTAATTATTGATTTTATGTTTTGCGTCGTAATATTTTCATCTTCATTTTAGCATTTTCTCTTTTATTCTATTCTAATTATATTTCGATCGGTTCATTGGATTAGCTGGTGATAACGTACCATACACACTTTCGCTATGGATTTCAGCCGCCTGATTTTTTTCTGCCTTTTTCCATAGGAACAGTATTTTAGTAAAAACTAAAAAAAAAAACTATGGCAAGAACAATTTAAAATTTCAAAATTCGAATCATTGAAGTCTATCTTCATGTTTTATACCATGTTTTATGGATATACCCACCTGGCGAATGAGAAAAATTGCATCGACGTGACATTTTGTCAGGAGTCATTTGTTTCGGTTCGGGAATGGTTTGAATTTAAATAAAGCCTAGGAGATCTGACCGGAATAAAACCCAATTATGCGACGAGGGGACAGTGCGAAACTGTAGAACTATGCAATGAGGCAATTTGTCAACCGATCGAAAACAAATTTTGCATTGCGATAAAAAATCTAACGCAGATCAGCTGTCGAGGTTTTCATTTGATTAGGTAAGTTGTATATTTTATTCATTTTTATTTTAGTCAGTAGTTTGAAACTAGAACTTTCCAGTGAGCTAAAAAAGCCCATATTATGAGATATTATTTTTAATATATTGCTTAAAAGTGTAGAAATGTTTTTTAGGCCGTAATTCACACTAGCATAAAATGTGTTGCATAAGAAGACAAACTTGTATGAAACTAAAGTCTTTCTCTTAGGCTTATCAATGATGATCGGCATAACAAGAGAATCTAGGGTGATTTACATAACCGTGTCAGTTATTATTATTTTATGCAAAGTTTACGCACTTTAGTCACAAAATAATGATATACTTTAGGCTAGTTTTAACGAACTTTACATAAAAGTATTAAAATTCGATAGGTTATCTAAGTTATGGGTTTTTGTGGGTCAAATGAATAAGCAAGCCTAGACCGTGCGTTACCGGGTCTATAGACGTTACCATATTGTTGAACCGTGAGGAGGTTTTTTTCTCGCAGTTTGCATACACTTTTTTGTCATCAGAGGGCTGATTACGAGTTTAGTGCCGATCGTCGTTCGTTACGATACACCGAATTTTCTATGAAAATAGAAGCGTATTCTTTGAGAACCCGTTTTTTTTCATAGAAAATTCGGTGTATCGTAACGATCGACGATCGGCACTCGATCGGCACTAAACTCGTAATAAGCCCTCTGTTCATACTTACTTATAGCAAAACGTCAGCTATGCCCGTATTTTTGTTTACACAAGATGTTTACTTGGCAGGGTGCGTCACCACATTCTTCGCGCGCCGTCCAAAACGCTTGGCATTTATTTGCCAACCGAATCCAAGATTACAATAAACGACTGCCTAATTTAAGCGGCGCTTAGAACAAACTTGTTTCGAGCAGTAAATCCGGGTGACGGCGCCTAAGGTGGCATTTGCACAGAAAGCGAGGGTTTCCGCCAAGCCACACATGTAATGCCCAATCCAGACTCTCGCGAGGCGCCTCCGAGAGGCCCTCGGCACGAGTCTCGGCGAATGGAGGCTGCACGAGTGCTAGCCATCCACACTCTCGAATTTATTCAGTTGCCCGCTACGTATACTACAAGACGGACGTTGATTGAAGTGACTGCGTTAGCTACTTTATGTGCCTTTATATACTAACAACAAAGAGCGTGAGCGCGAGAGTGTGGTTGATTCCCTCGCCTCACCCCCTCGCGTCCTTTGACTCGCGTCAAAAACCGATATAAAGCGGAGCGACAGCGAGGCGAGGCGAGGGAAGATGAGGTGACACGAGCGCACCGTCCTCACTCTCGTACTCGCGAGAGTCTGAATGGGGCATAACGTGTAAGCCTCGAGTGCCGCAGTTCGCGTATGAGAAATTAATGAGTTAAAGTCAATAAAAAAAGGAACCCTGAGAATTGCACCCTGTTTTCTACCTTATACAGAATGTAAAGATCATTTCCAAAAACTGTAGGTGCACACAGCTACCCCACATAGGCGTTGTATCAAAACAAGACGGGATTAGCTAGTCAAGGCTGACTTGATGAGTTTTCAGATGGTTCTATGAGTTTTAGGTTCTATCATGTTTAGTTTGTAGCGAGCATCAACAACATAAAGACGAAGTTCGTGCCTATTGTTGCCGGTTTTCGGTTTTCTGTGTAAATCAGCTTAATGCTGTGGATATCTCACACATAAAGTTTATTGTTAATGACTTCATATCACAGACTCGTCACTCAATGATCCAACCACATTCTTTCTAAAGTGTTACTTATCTAAAGTTGTCTGTTAAAACATCTTCCAGGAACTTAGTGCACTAGCACTAAAATACATTTTCCAAGTGTATTTTATGTGTATGTGTATTTTTGGCCTACACCATGGCTTTTTTGCTTATGTTAGGTTTTTCAGCACCAATAGCACAGGTTTTTTTATTTACACCTATTGTTGTCAATTTGTTGCATCCTCCCTAGGCTAGCTTAATTGCACGGCACTAAAAATGTTGCCATCTCTTTCTGATTCAGTGTTTTATTAATATACCTAAAAGGATAACATGTTTGCACAGCATCCGTGCATGCGATATCTTCTCAAGGGATGCAGACAAAGGAATCCCATCTGGCGATTCGACTCGGCCTCAAATGAAGAATTTAACTGATATATTTTATCGTTTTAAAGGCGCCGAGGCAAGGTCACTTACACACCGGCGCTTAAGCACTGCCTTAAAGCTGGCACCTCGTTTTATTGTTTTTTTTATGTTTTCAATTAACGTTTTAGGTAATAGGTTATAAATGTACTACCAGTATAAATGGAACTAGAATGCGTTTGTGCCATTAGTTTTTTTTATTTTCACAAGGAGTTATTAAATAAATAAATAAGGAAGAGAGAAAGGATCGAGAATGAAACGGCTTAAAACTGTGCCAGTTCCACGCGACCAAGCCTAGAAGAACAGGCAACAAATTTACGGCTTGGTTCCTACCGGTCTTTTTTATGATCCTTGTTACTATTATAACATATATAATAATGAAGCCCCAGTGTGGTGCAAGTTCAAGTATTAGAGATTGACTTATCAATTATTGCCGGGATTATACATGGACACAATTGAAAATTTGTTGTCTCGCGTGCATCCCGTTCCGGCATACAAGCAGTTGAAAAATGCAAGTAACATGTAGCTTATAGCTTATTATATATATATATATACCTTATTAACTTCGTACTGGGAACCAACAGAGCATGATAAATATACCTAACTAAATTAAAAGGATCAGACGACCTTACAAGGCTGTGTCGTTCACGCCAGTTGATCAGCTTGTTATAAGCAAAACAATCCATTTTGACAGGTGTAACAACCTCATACAATGTTAAGCTTAGGATTCATGAGGGGACAAAATGACCCTTAGCATGACGCACCACATAGAGTCTACGTAACTTTATTCTTTAAATTAAAATAAGCGAATTCTTCTGACTTCTTTTTTATTTTATTTAAGTTTCAATCTTTTTTTAGTATATATAAACTTTAGTAAAGTTGAAAAATTGCTCAAAGTTGGTCACTGTTTGTCATACCGATTGGTATATGGCAACAAGGCCACCAATTTATAAAGCGGCCATTTTTTTTAGGGCCCAGTTTCGAACGATTCCAAATTTAAATTATTTCGGTCGAATTATGTGATGACCATAAACAAGATTAGGTTAAACGAGGTTTTCACCATTTGAAACATCATAAATTGAATTTCTCAGGAATAACCTATGTCATGCTAATTAGCAAAATGGCTCAGAGGCAAAAAAATAAGATATTACTTGACAAAGTGTTTGGGTTTTCTGGCTGAGCCTTGGGTTTTTCCAATAACGTAATATTTCGCAATGCGCGAGGTGACAAAAAACGCTACATAGGGTGTTCGCAATGGCGATATGGAAGAACTCTGTATTTATTTTTATTAATTTGATTAATTAGCATGAGTAAAACTCAATAAAATTCAAAATTCCAGTATTTCATCTGCTATATTTGACCTGTTTAATTATTTAGGTACACGATGTAATGATTGAGAACACCCTGTTGTTGCATTGTTTATTTTCAAATTATGCGTGTTTAAAATGATTTTTCTAATTAACTTCCGAAGCGAGCCCAAAACATAGTTACAATCCGTAAATACATAATGATACTCGGTGCAGCTCAATGTACTACAGTAGGTTATACGATCATAGGTTTTGGTCAGTAGGGGGACCTTTTTTGACAGGCATCAAACCTCTTTGCCGCTGCATTCGCTTGCTTATCAAGTCTTGTTACACAAACAAACTGTTAGGGCATCCGGTTTGGTGCACGTGTTACGCGAAACATGAAAATAGTTTCAAAATATTGCCACTCGTAAAAATCACAATGTTGTATTTTGCGAGATTTTTATGCTGCGGAAATTGAAGTAAAGTTCATTAAGGTAGAACCTACTTTATGATAGAGCAATATTTTTATTGTTGAGTGTGACTATAAGTTTTACTTTGGACACACCTTTATACATATATGTACTTATGTATTTTATTGAGTTTTATTGCGTATATGTTACAAGTGTACCGGTACTGGTGCTAATCATGCTTGAAACAAATAATTAAGACGCAGACAACCGTCAACTAACTTCTCGCTCGCACATCGCAAATTTTGGTAGGACACAAGTTTTCGAAATCATATTTTTGCTGCAACTTTGTAATATCATTCTCCATAACTGTGTTATTTGCGTTTTTGATTACAAGCTTCTTAACCCTATTTTAGACTCTGGTATCTTTTTTAGCTGTGGCGCAATTTCTGGGCCCATTCGTATCTATACTTAGTAAGAACCCCTTCTCACAGATTCCAGGGAAGACTTAAAATTCAATGAACAAAGGGAGGATGCGATCAGGTGCTCACAAAAACAAAAGATTGGCTACACTTCCTTTCCATACGGATGTAAAAAGCATAGACAAAAAATGAAGACGTAGAAATGTGTGACGCGTTTTAGCGAGAATTTTAATGGCGCTTTAATAAATCATGTGATTTTCCATGACTGTCTATATTAATTATCATAATCTTAGGGGTAAGATAATTTTTTTACCAATTTTTTTGTTTTTTTTTTAATACTTACTGATATATTCTAAAACCTATGTTTTCGCTTACTTACCAATACAATTATATTTGGGTGTAAAAATAATCTTATTCTGTATTTGAAATTAAAAATAAACTTAAAACAGCTGAAAGTAATCTTTCCCTACATTGGTAAGACCAATTTCTTAGGAATTAAACCAACTAAACAACGAGGTCGAGTCTTATTACTTACAAATTACTTAACGTTTTTTGTGATTGTTATTATTTTACTCTCTTTTCGGCAGTACAAATGTGGTGCACAGAAGTCGCCCCTTTTTTTCTTCTAATCAATAAAGATACAGATGTCAAACAGTCGAAGTACAAACATGGCCATTATGTTGCCACATCTGGCAAAGTACACATCTGGGCCACACTCGTGACGTCACCAACATGTGGCTACAGCCGTTCTTATTGTTAGGCGATCATTGTGAATTTGTATTTTGAGTAATTGCTTTGTCTATGACAATATTTTAATACTTTTATTTGAAAGCTTGTTGTAAAAAGCGACTACAGACTTTTTTTCAGATGTTTTCACGGCAATTCAAATTAAATATAGGCAAATTCAGAAAAAATGCAGATGATCTTACCTCTAATGTAAATTATTATCAAAAAAGTTATTGTTTTTAGATAGGTAAGTACGGTTAGCAACAAAAGTACATGAACATTTGTGGTTTGTTAAAATATTTCTGTAAGTTCAAATATTTCTTAAGCCATATCATTTTTTATAAACGTTCGGAGTTTTAATTAAAAAAAAAACCTCCTATAGACCTCCTATAACACGCAGACCAAAGTGACCGTTATTTTCAAAATCCAGCAAAATTGCAATTACTGAAATTGTTCATCTACTGTCGCCGTTGACTGTATTTTCGCCTATATTTTATAAACGTCAGCGGCCATAGCAACAAATAAAATTAAAACAAAAAAGCACCGTTACACCATCAACGATAATTACTAATTCTCAAAGGGTGGACAAAAACGGCACACATGTTACGGGGTGAAAACCCCCATACGGAGAAACAAGTGCATTTGGACCCTCCGACCAAAACACACCCCTATACCCTAAGATATAAGAATCAATTTTGCCCAATTATATTCAAAGCAGCGTTTGTTTGCACACATGTCATTCCCTAATAGTTTGACTAAGATTTCGTTCAGCGTAAGTTTTTGTAGTCCAATTGAGGGTTAAGTTTTTGTTGATATTAATCCTGTAAGCCACGGAGTCAACTACTGTGTCAATATTATATTACTACTGTACCTACAATATATCATCAGCTATTATAACTATTGAAATAATAAAGCCACTTTATTACTTAATATTCAAGTTAAGAATATTTTTTCTTAATACAAATTATACCTAATAATCTAAGATCCGAGCTAGAAACGACCTTCACCCATCTGTTTAATGGATGAAAAGTATTTGATATCAAATTTAATATATAAGAAAATATATCTTTAGTGGGTTGTCTAAAAAATTCCTGGCCAGACTATGATTAATTAAAAAATGACTCATTATTAAATATTGCACTCATGAGTTTAACGAATAAATTGAATACCAACCTAAAGTATGAAGCCTATAGAATATACAAACGTTGGGTTGTCTATTTTTTTTAATAGTATAAATTATACATTTGGGTATTATATCTTTGGGTAAAACCTACTTAAATTTTTGCCATTCTCTTCGATTTTGGTCTGTAGATATAGGTACCTATGGGTCCATCTTTAAACTGCTGTTTTCAGGTTTTTATATTTCTCGTGGATTTTATATTTCCTTATTTACGTGAGCCTTTTAGTCCCGCCCACCTTAATATACGTTTCGTATATTTAGATTCCATGGATCGTTCTGCATGACCTATTATAATATATTATACTTATAGATATTATAGTGCTACAGAGATTATATTTTATAGCCAAGTCGTTGCTACGAGATTATATTTCATAGCCAATTAATAACATATCTATATCTTATAAGCAACCTATTATCGAATACAAATTTCTGCAAAGATTGTGCATGTGCGACATGTTAGATCAATTATTAAGTACCTAATAAGATTAATTATGGTAAATTAATCTATTATTATTAATTATGATTGATGATTATAAATTAATCTATTCTTTAAGATGATTAATCACTTCAATGAGACCTTGTTCAGGCATGGGAAATCTCGTCTAAAATAATAGGTATTACATACAAATTAGTTAATAATCATTAAATAAATAAATACTGGAGGACTTTCCACACAGCACTATCTAGCCCCAAACTAAGCCAAAGCTTGTAATATGGGAACCAGATAGCTGATATAATACATATATACTTTTTTTCTGTAAATACATACTTATAATATGATATAACACCCAGATAGAGAACAAACATCTATGTTCACCACACAACTGTTTATTCTCGGTGGGGATCGAACCCACGGCCTACGGCGCAGAAGGCAGAGCTACTACCTGAGCTGTGAAGGCTATTAGTATACATATAATATATGAATATTATTATGATTGGAAGTACCTTCGACTACCCCCTTAGGTATCAAAGGCCAGGACAATCGTAGCACTAAAATTCTCAAAAACAACATATTTTGTAGGTACCTCACAAGTTTAATTTGCGCGACCATTCTCATATAAGGCATCGTAATATGAATTCAAGGCGTTTCCGGTTTCCAGCTAAGGAGTCGAGGATTTATGCTTTGTAGAATTATCAAAGAGCATCGGTTGTCTAGTGGGAGTAAGGGTAACAGGATCACAAGGCCGGGTTCGGTCCTGGGGGTCTATTAAGTACAACTATAGACTATCGTTCCTGTTGACACTTTAACCTCACTCTTTATTCCATAGAAAAGTCAAAGTCTCTGCCTATCAACTCCCAGACATTCCTCTGGCTATCGAGGAAATTCGTTCGAGGTGGTGGCTGTGGGTTTGTGAAAAACCCGCTTTCAAACGCCTTGTCCATGATCACTACTTTAATTCTACCACGTGATAATACTATTATATTTTAGGTAATAAATAAATATATATCAATACATTATATATTTATTATATATTATTATTATATATATTTTATGATATTTAGTATTATAGTTTTGTTTTAGTAATGTAATATTCCAAATTGTCTTTTGTTCTTCACCTGTCAAGGTTGGCTGGTAGAAAATGATGTCTAGCATAGCTCATAGCATAAGCTCTCCTTTTGTACAAACTTTGTTTGGTGCAGTAAATAATTACATAAATAAATAAAAATAAATAAAAGGTATATTAAGGTGTATTCTTAATCTAGGTTCCAGTTCCACGCGACCAAGCCAAGAAGAACAGGGAACAAACTTAAGGCTCGACTTTTTTATGATACTTGCTACAAAATTTTCTCTTTATCTTATCTTTAGATAGGTAGATAGAAAATTCTTTATTGCACAAATAAAAGAGACTGTACACAGGCGAACTTAATGCTAGATAGCATTATCTTCCAGCTAACCTTAGGGTAATGAGAATTGATTGATTGATTGAAAATACTTTATTGCACATTAAAATAACAGTACAAAGGCGAACTTAATGCTAAAAAGCATTATCTTCCAGATAGCCTTTGTGTATTGTGGACATAAGATAGTATCAGTAGTGCACGGGAGAGGAAAAGAAGTAGATAGGTAATACATTTAAAAAGTAGTAAAATTACATACAGATGCTAAATATGTATATGAAAGAGAAGACATTTTTGGTCGACATACATTCAAAGGTATGCATGATATCGAATGGTCTCTTTGACTCCTGTTCTTGTTATATGATGTGAGGTGATGGCATGCATTTAGCTGGACCATCGGCAAGTTCGAGTCGGCATGAAGTTAACCTCAACTTGGGTAACGGCTTCGACACCGCGCGATAACAGTAGTCCAAGAGTAGCAGAGCTCTTTGTGAAGGGCTCGTCCAGGGAAGTACTACCACCATGCCCATTCTGTAGACATGGGCATTTTCGTTTTTTCCCGCAAACGGTTATCTAACCGATATACAGTTTGCATATCGATATAGAAAACGGTTTTCTGATATCGATATCAGTCGTATGGGTTGCAAACGTTAACATGATTTTTAGTTATGGCAAACTAACAACGAAACGACAAACGCAAACTGTTTGGCTATTATTACGTCATATTCGCTTCATCTCTTTTTTACCAGTAAAACAATTCATTCTTAGAAAGGGAGGTAGCGAATATCAATTGGTGTTTGTTCCATATCGTTTGGTTTGTGAAGTTTTCGTTTTGTTCGTGACTTTAGTAGGTAACAGTTGAGGTTTTGAATAGTTTTTATGATATCGGATATGTTGATATGAATATCGATATGGTATGATATCTAACCCATATCCGATATAAGTTACGTTTTGATATATCCGACTCATGTCTACCATTCTGCCGCCAAGCAGCGTTGAGGGAAGTCCTACCACGTATTTACCAGCCTATTTCTGCCGCCAAGCAGCGTTGCTGTGTTTCGGATTGAAGGGTGAGGTTGCCGGTGAATTTAGAAGCACATGAGGATTAACATCTGTATGCCTCAAGTTGATAGAGGCAGGACCCGTTTCTAGTATGCGTGACTTGGAAGGCATTGCTTTATTACAGGTGATGGATGGACCACTTATCGTCAAGTGGGCCATCTGCTTACTCCATCAGCAAGTAGTAAAAAACAACACGGTAACGGCATCGCCATCTTTTTGCGGGCTAGAACCTTGTTATTATCAGTTATCTTGTTCCCATATTACAAGCTTTGGCTTAGTTTGGGGCTAGATAGAGCTGTGTGGAAAGTCCACCACCATTTATTTATTTTTCTTTTCCGCATTGGGACTCTAAGGTGGTCCATTATGCTTGAGAGGTGATCTTGTCAAATTTGAAAGCACCTCCCAGAGGCAGAAACTCCTTGGGCTCAAAGGTTAAGAGAGGCAGAAGAACACAGCTTATTCCTTAGGCTAGGAGTGGCAGACGAACACCGTTTAGAGGTTGGAAGCCAATCGTGCATCATATTTAGAAAGATTGGTTTATAAGAAATTGTGCGCAATGATAACGGTGATGAAAAACACCGTGTGTATTCCACCACACACCAGTTAGTATTCTGGCAGCGACGATCCTCATATTTAATGGATTAACAAAAACACGCTAAATCGAAAATTCCCAAATTTTGGCAAGTCAGTTAAAAAACATCGTCAGTGCCAATGTACTCAATTTGCCCGCGAATATTACGATAACGTAAGTACCTACAAGGTTAAGGCGGATTCATACGATAAACATAATCCTATGTAGGTACCTACTACGATTTTTCTTATCTATACGGACACACTTCGATATTCTACACTTAGATATGGAAAACATCTTAAAGAGCAGTACAATAACATGCATCCTTGGTAGACGTGTAAAGAAATCCTTTTGTAAAGGCTCAACTGTAACGGTAACTGTTCAACATCTGGTTGGACGTACATGTGCTATCATTATTCCTCATAACACAACAAGCTTTACCATTCAAGTTAATTTCGCATCAATATGCCCACGCCCATGAAGTAGGCTTGCCCAGCACCTAGGTTTTTCTTTTATAGAACTAGCTGATGGAACAAGCAGATGGCCCACCTGATGTTAAGTGGTAACCATCACCTATAACAAAGCATTGTCTCGTAAGTCACGCACGATAGGAACGTGCCCTACAATGCACTGCCCTGCGTCCATCAACTTGAGGCATACAGATGTTGAGCCTCATATGCATGTAATTACACCGGCAACCACACTCTTCAAACCGAAACACAGCAACGCTGCTTGGCGGCAGAAAAAGGCGTGGTGGTAGTACTTCCTCGGACGATCTGCTACTCTTAGGTATATGGTACTACTTTATATCCTCTAAGCATCAGGACCCGTGAGGAGCCGACTAAGCTGCAGGTATTCTCACGATGTTTATATTCACCGATAAAGAAAAATATCGTGATGAGTCTTTCCGAGCAGCGACTATGGGCTTGCTGTTAAAGTGGGCAAAAAGATTCTGCGAAGGGTAGGTAGGTACTCCTATTGGTATCAAAATATTTCAAAAGCTAGGAAAATCCTCTCTCTAAGTTATTTTTTTTATGATCAAAGACAAAGTAAGAAGTAGAACTATAGTAAATCTACCAAAAAAATTACATAAATGTCTCCTAAGTTTAGATGAACGGGGTTATGTAACATGCTCTAAGTATGAATTAAGTTTAAGATGATCACGTGACAAAAATAAATGTTATTTTTATTATTGTAGTTCTTAAGGAAATATTATTTTATAATAGATAGAAAATGATCCTAACCTTTTACAGTAGCTTGAGTTGCATCTCCTGAAGCACTGAAATTCGACATTTTCAGTGAAAATCCTCAGCAATCCAACAAACTTCCAATAAAATAAATTAAAGCACTCGTAAAGGCAACGTTGTATTGGCACGTTTAAAACACAGTTTTATTCACACTAAATGTCATGTCATTTTTGAATTTCGAACGCGCGTAAAGTTCTACGGTCACGTCGAATACACATCCCCACGCTTCGACGCGTTGCGTTCAACTGACGGAACGGGCGTATTATAAAGTTGGCCGGAGTCAGCCGAGCCGGGGTAAAAAAGCACGGCGCCAGCCCGGTCTCGCCCTTAGAGATGTGCACGATAGATGTCATCGCAATTCCATCGTACGGTAGTTTCAGCTTGGTTCTTGAGGAGAGGCCGTGACACATATGATTCTTGTGGAGAAGTTTAAATACAACGAAATTTGATAAATTTAACTCCATGTTGTTTCAAGGAGCCTAAAATAATGTGTAAAGATCATCATCATAATTATTTATCTAAATATATTTTGTCTAAAATATTCTTTTGAATTATTTATCTTATCTCATAAGTATAGTATTTTAAATGGTTGTATTGGTGTTTAAATCATCATACAAATATGTTATATTTTCTGTGTAGTGTATCGATGAAAAAACTGTTATCGATAGTGTCAGCACTGGTGCGCCAGCCGGTCGCATTCCCTGGCCGGCGCGACTTGTCGTGAGGATCGCCACACAACACCGCACTATACGCTGTGTATGTGAACATTTGTTCAAACCTACAGGCTATTTCCACATGCACATGTGCGCATCCGTGACTCACGCACGCACTCGCATTATACAATTTACGAACACATTCGCACCGCGCACGGCCGCTGCATTCATAAGCCTAAATCTATAAAAAATCGAATTAGATAATCGATATTACAGTCTAGTTAGTGCTATTTTATTTGCGGACAGCTGTCGCATGCTAAGCAGGCTATTGACGCATAAAACGCATTGTTTATTGTTACTACCAAAGATTACAAAAGTAATATTGTTATAAGTATAAGATACCTACCTAGTGAGTTATAAAGAATTTCAAAAGTTGTAAGAGTTCATTCCGTTTCGCATTATAATTATCGGTACGCTAATAAACCTTCTGCCTGATAATATTCGTCAGTGGTTTCGGTTAACGATACATCAACATGTCGTATAAGGAAGTACAACGCTATATTTGCTCTTGTTGTATTTTTTATAGATTGCAGTTTGCAGCGAGCGGTCGACGGCGGCGTCCTCTTTATCATTTCTTAACGCGTCCAGATTTGGCAATGTCGATACAAAATCCTGTTCCGACGGCTTTTTGCTCGAACGTTTCCTCGATTTCGGGGAACGAGTTGCAAAACAACCAAGTTTTGCCTCCAGCCGTTTATTCAGGTTTTGTCGTATATTTTTGTGGCAAACAGGGGCGACTGCATTAATCGAAAATTACCGAGCAAGCAAGTGTCTTCAGAGACGTTCGCCAAATTATTTATGAAAAATCAAATCGCCTTTTTTGAAAGCAGCTAATTGATCAGTATTTTCGTCGAAATTTGGTTTATTGTTTAAACAATAATTTGAGTAGCGGCCCCAGTGTGGAGGTGTGAAGGGATAACTCCCGAACAAATAGAATGACTCTGAGATAGTAAACACAGGCCCAGCATAACCCCGGCCTCTGTTGGTCGGTGTAGGTGTAAACGGTCAGGTAAAGCTTTTGACACCTAGCCACAACTCTAAGGAAACGGTGTTAATCTCGTCGCGTTTTATTTAACATCTATAGTTTTTTGATTGTTTGAACCTTTGTAAAAACAGGACCCGCCAAATGGTCTTCGGCGAAATGCTCTTGTAACCACAACCTCCCACTCTGAAGCTGATCCACTAGCACATGTAAACGTGTAGTTACTATTACCATTGGTCAAAATGACAGCAAATTTATGAGAACATAAGCTAAGCAGCCGTTGAACGGCTGAACGCCGTGAACATAAATAATAACACAGTGGATCCTGTAATTATGTTGAATACTCAGGACACCTAGATTATGAACCATGCTACGGAGTTGTAAATGAACAGGCATTGAATGACCTGTCAATCAACAAGCCCATGTTGACGCGTTTTTAACAAGCCAAGAGTTGCGATCAAGATTATGCTGTAAAGTAATACCAGGGGCTGTATCATAAAGTCTTAGTGCGATCCAGTTTTCTGAGTCGTTAAAACAATGTAAAAAATGGACCGTATCACGACGGCATAAAAGTCATTGAATTTGTCAAATGACAGTGGTTCAAAGAGTGCAATCGCAATAAGACTTCGTGATACGGCCGCGCCGCAGTAGGTAAATGCACGAGCGGCCAGCCACCTGGCTGCATTACCTCCAAATATAACTTATCCCTTCTTTACATTTGATTTTTTATTGATTATATAGTTTATGTATATAAAACGCTGCAGGTATTTCTAGAACAGTTTATCATAGGTATGCTAATTGAAACAAATCAATATCATGGGATTATTTCTTGCTAGTCCGATAGGTAACGTTTATAATTAAAAAATTGCCGATATAACATTATATAATAAACTAAATTAAGAAAGACCAAAGACAAGCACTTCCTTAAATATCGCTTTCTTTTACTCAGTGCTCGGAATTCAAAATTGAGGAACGTATCCAATGCTACAATCAAAGAAAAAACGAAGGAAGGACGCTATTTCTAGCAGTATAAAGTTGTTTTTTAAACGGTCAAGTTACGACTAGCCGTGTTAGGATAGTTAGTCGAATCGAGTCTCTAACTTCATAGTAATAGAGTTAGTTATCGGTTAGAGGTGAAGGAGTATTACTGACAGGATAGAAGGCGCCGTGCTTGCCGCCGTGGCGCCGGCTGGCCGCCGACACCTCGTGTATTATGAACTAGCCCCGTGACCTGGCGTCGATCAACTGGTATTTGACTCAACAAATGAAACCAATACCGGTTACTCATTTCTAACCAAATGGCAGTTACGCGGAACTGTTCAATATTAATCTCTAAACGATGGGCAAGACACGAACGACACAAATTGATAAGGGTAATAGTTGAAAGAAAAACACACTGTCCACTTTTATGGCTTCATTTTATATTTTCCAATTGGTGAAAAATGTAGAGACAAACCAACAATCTTCGCAATTTATTTGTTATTAGAGCGATTTGCCGACTGGGAAGCTCGGCACTTGTCTCGTATCCCATGGTGAAACAAAAACAAGTGTTTAGAGAGGGATAGACTTACACCAACGCGAAGCTGCGGAGAGAAACATCGATAATTTATGCGAACATCCCTAAGAAACAGGAATGCAGCGGCGTGGACACACATGCGAAATCCATCCTTACTGCTTAGTCACAGAGCAGAGATTTTATTAATTCGGCACTCGAATAAACGATGCGGTCGAAAACAGGTGTTCGCAGTCATGGGTGATGCAAATATTTATACCTTATACTGAGCTCTATACTATTGCAGCTAAGGTTTAAATTTGAATAACTTCTGTTGAATTGTTACGCCTCTTTGGATGGTCAATGTATTTCATTGCTCCCAGATGTGCATTCTGTACGTAAAGGCGTATCAGTGGCGCAGAGGCTGCGTAATAAGGACGCATTGATAATTAACGGGTTTTCTTGTGTAAGTATGCGATTTACCATTTTTTTATAACATTTTTGGAACTAATATTGATATTGCATTACTCAATTGTAGTTCACGTAGTAACTAATTAGTGTATTGTGAATCATGCGAATTGATAAGATTTTCGTGATAATGGTGGATATTTTGTTGTTTTTAATAGCGTGACTCATTGTGAGATAGTACCGACCAACATAATATCAATTGATTTGTATCTAGAAAAACGTTTTTTTTTAATTATTTTTAAACAATGACAAGGCATTAATATAATTCAGAAATACCTAGTTTTTATTTATGTTTGTTAAACCTTCTTGGTGAATTGGCCACAAAAATTCCACTATAAAGTTGTGAATGATCCCTGATCAGTGATTCCTCTCCCTCTAATAGGTATTAAAAGACGTCACCCTATCCTATGAAAACACCATTGATCTAGTGACCCCGCTTTTTTGATCGTAAGGTCGTGCACTACTGGATTTTTCTCTTCGAAATCGTACTGCGTACCTAAATCTACCTTTTATGAGACATTATTATGTCGTGGCGTCAGTAGACGAGCTCTGTAAAGTTATGCGATGGTTATAGGCAGAAGTAACCGCTCAACATCAGGTGGGCTATCTACATTTTTTTTTTAATTTATACAAATCCGAATCATCCCTTGAATGGAATCCAGGTGTTTCCAGTTTCAATTTATTTTCTTTTGTTCCAATAATTTTCAGAGTGTGAAAATAATAATAAAAACAGCGGGTATATGTAATCAGCTGGGTCTGTACTGTACACAAAAAAGATCCGTCATTCTGATTGTCCATTGTTCGAGAACAAAGCTACCTGTCGTCCTGTCTCCACACTTGTCTGGGATGAGCGCCGCAGCTAAAATTAAACAGCTAGAAACTGCTAGACTGAGGACCGCTTGCACAAGACCGGTGCAGAGCGACCGAGCGAATGGAAGCGAATTAGTGTGGACGTTCTAGTGAGAGCGAACGAAGGCGTACGAGTGACTGCGCTTAGTCTCAGTAATGCTCTGATTGGTACGGTCGGTGTGGACACCAGGTGAAGGCGAGCGAGCGTGTGATCACAATGAAGCCCCGCCCCAAGCCTTTGCTTGCTTTTGCTCGGTAGGCCTGTACTGGCATAACGATCATCATTAAGAGGCTGACAACCATCAAACAACTTCTCGCTCGCACGTTTCGACATGTTGAAAGATATAAAATCACTAAACTCATATTCGAAAAATCGAAATCGAAAATCGAAAAATTTTATATCTTTCAACATGTCAAAACGTGCGAGCATGAGTCACATAAGCTCTTGTCTTCGCCTTAAGGCAAGCTTCTTCGACTCCTCAACACGAGACTCCTGACTTGAGCTTAACGGGAAAATCCTCCAACCATGATATGGAGGGATCGTAGTGGTAGTAGAAACGGAAAATGCAGTAAGCTATCAAAATTAAGAAAAAGAAACAGCTTCATGACTTTCATCAGGCACGGTAGGTATCCCCTCGGATCTCTTAGTACCGAGGACCAACCAACTCAAGATTATTTGAGGATGTCTAGACACCCTCAGAGCTTAGCAATAACTACTAGAATGAAAGAGAAGCCGCGGGCGCGGGGTGAAAAATAAATCCAAGTTTTCAAAATATGTGATGCTTGCTATCGACCGTCACCTCGTCAGAGAAATATCGGTACACAGTTCAAGCTTCACAATGCCGAAGCAAAATGACGCTTACTAGAAGGGCATAAAAGGGAGCAGTGTATAAGCCTGATGCGACCGTGTGTACCACTGAACAAGCTGTTCTACCCGCACTGTGTCAGTCTGAGACAGGCGCGGGCCGCCATTCGGGTTCCGTTAAAAAAGAGGGTTCGGATGTAAATAAATAAGTAGTTTTTTATTGGCATGAACTTTGAAAAGAACTATTGAAATAAGATATTTCAACACTGAAAGTAAGCTAGGGTCACTACCTCTTGATCTCTCTCTTGTGTCACTAGTTTCTTTCGAAATAGTGTGGTGAAAGGATTTTTAAATGCGCCTCTAGAGGCTCCTTTCGAGCACTTGACACATATTACAGAACTTTTTTGTAGGTTCCACGACATTCCGGTTTCCTCACGATGTTTTCCTTCTGGTATAGTACTGGCATTGTACACATACATTTTTGAACAGCAAAACTCATTGCACGACCGATTTTGAACCCACGAAAAGAGATCATTCTTTCGATCATTCACTGAAAGAGATCATTCTCAGCCATAAGGTCACCTATTATTTTGCCTAAATGTATGCCTTAGCCCTTTATTATTTTTCTTTGTGGTGAACAATAAGGAATTATCTGTCTATCTAAAATGTTTGAACGCTATCGCACCTGATGTTAAGTGATGATGCGGTTGACGGTGTACCTAGCACTCTCACCAAAAAGATACCTATTCACTCTTCTCTTTAGAACATCATACAGACATCCGGAAAACGGAGGTATTCCACCTACTGAAAACATCCAAATTATAGGTATCTAGAAAACGGAGGGATTCCACTCTTTTGCTGTCCGCAAGAAGTATAAAAGTTTATTTAACAAAAAAAAACGGTCTTTATTCAGTACATTCACAAGGATCACTTTGAAACGTCTTATATACTAGGTGAATCTATCGCCAGTTCCTCATCATCTCATTTATTTTAGGAAGACCAACAGCTTATTAAAACTTAATATTCTAAGTAATATAGGTTATCAGAGAAGCCAATTAAAGGTCCTCACGAATGGTTACAGAGTAGATTCACAGCCTCACAGCTCAGTTGGTAGTAGCTCTGCCTTCTGCGCCGTAGGCCGTGGGTTCGATCCCCATTCTGAGAACAAACATTTGGGTGATGAGCATATATGTGGGTTCTCGGTCTGGGTGTTATATAATATTATAAGTATATATTAACAAAAATAATTAGTATATAAGTAGTATATCAGCTATCTGGTTCCCATATCACGAGCTTTGGCTTAGTTTGGGGCGAGATAGTGCTGTGTGGAATGTCCACCAATATTTTTATTTATTTATAGATGAGAAATTTTTCAGCAAAGGCTTGATGCGGGTAGTATGAATGGATGTATCGCTACCATACGTGTGGTGGTCCGACGGTAAATTAGGGATAAGGGAATCAAGTTGTACAGTTCAATCGCACATTCTCTCTCACAAACTCTCTCTCAAAAACTCTTTTTCACAAACTTTTTCAGTTTCTTCTGTTTCATTTTGAAACTTTAATGGTTATGTGTAAAATCAATAAAATTTCCCATGACTTGTGTTTTTTTTTCAATTTTGACACACATTTGGTGCGCCATGATCATGGTAGTAGTAAGTTGCCATTTAAAAAATGATATAATTAGTACCGAATCTGGCAACAAAGCGGTTCTAATACCTGGTAACCCAGATCCGCACCTGAGCCGCACCTGCGGGAATCCTTTCGGTTTTTTGTCCCACCTGCGCCTGCGCAAGAGTCCTGTTGCGCAATAGAGTTAGGAAGCTAGGACATCGTAGAGGCGGCAGTAAGTAATTAGTTTGTAAGGTGTACAATAAATATTTTCATTCAACAGTCATGGTCCCCATACAAAGGTCCGGCAATCATCAGTAAGCGTTGCGTTCACGAGATGAAATCAAATTTCATGCAATATCCAGAGGCAAATGCAAACATCGACAAACCACACTCAGAAAGTGGCGAAAATAAATATATCAGTGAAGACTATAGATGAATATATGTAGAGTAGAATATATTTAAAAAATAATGATGTAAATATACAGTAGTAGTAACAAAATCACTATTGTTGATCAAAGTCAAAATCAAAAGGTATTTATTCAACTGAATCACAACGATCACTTTGAAACGCCTTAAAGCTAGGTGAATCTAGGTGCCAGTTCCACGCGACCAAACCTAGAACATGCAAAAAGCCTACGGCTTGGTTCCTGCCTTTCTTTTGTATGATTCTTGTTACCATATAATATATTTTATCATTGGACTTTTTTATGGTTGTGCAATTTTATCATTGGCTAAATATCTAATTGGACATGCCTTTGGACATTCGTCTTTTTTGTCATTTTTCTTTTTTGACATTAGTCGTGCGTAGGATATAATCATGTGAACTAGATTTTTATTCATGCCTTTTTGGATCGCTTGATCACACGGGCGCTGTTGTCACGTGATCCGAAAGAAAAATACCGTCTTTTAGATTCATAGCTCTACATTACTTGTCCATGTGAAAGAGATGGTTGATACTTTAATTTTTTTACATAAAAGGTGTGATTCCGAAGCCGATTAAATGCGTTTTTTTAAGTTTTTTATTGCATATTCGTTACAGGTGAAGGCAATGTATCAATTAAAAATGTTTAAATAACCCTTTATAAATATGAATAAAACTACCCCAAATATCTCTATCTACCTGAAGTAAAATAAATCACACAAAAAAAACACGTTGACTCGTGAACCTTATCTTTTAATTTTATTTATGTTATTATTTTTATACTACTTGCTGATGGAGCAAGCAGATGGCCCACCTGATGTTAAGTAGTAACCATCACCTACAAAGCATTGCCTCGAATGTCACGCACGATAGGAACGCGCCCTTCAATGCACTGCCCTGCATCCATCAACTTGAGACGTACAGATGTTAATCCTCATGTGCCTGTAATTACACCGGCAACCACACACTTCGAACCAAACCACAGCAAATCTGCTTGCAGAAATCGGCATGGTGGTAGTACTTTCCCGGACGAGCCACATACAAGGAGCTTTACTACACGTATTATAAATATGATAGCGCCATAATATTTTAAGAGTTGTAGAGCTCTTTGTGAAGGGCTCGTCCGGGGAAGTACGACCACCACGCCTTTTTTTGCCGCCAAGCAGCGTTGCTGTGTTTCGGTTTGAAGAGTGTGGTTGCCGGTGTAAATACAGGCACATGAGGCTGAACATCTGTATGCCTCAAGTTGATAGACGCAGGGCAGTGCATCGTAGGGCACGTTCCTATCATGCGTGACTTACGCAATACTTTGTTATGGGTGATGGTTACCACTTAACATCAGGTGGGCCATTTGCTTGTTCCATCAGCTAGTTGTATAAAAAAATAAAATAACTTTGTCGGTAATTAAGTAAATACCAACATAATGTTTGATATTTATAGACTTTGCTAGTAACCTTTTGCCTCAACCACTTTTTACATAGAAAAGACTTCAACGCGCTACTGATTTCTGAAACCGGAAAATTACTTAAAGAAAATAAGAAATAGCTTTACGACTGGTAGTAGGCATGGTAGACATCTTAGGTCTTTTAGTAATAATTGGTTGTTGGTTGGTTGGAAAAACGATTACCATGATTTCTTTTGAAGTTCTATATTTCCCTATGCTCTGGTATGAAATGGCTGAACTTCACAATATTTATGAGTAGCAGCTTTAGTTTTTTGCAAATTATACTAGAGTTTGTCTCACTGCAGAATCAACCCACTTGCGTCTATGGCGTCATCGATATATGTATAAATCCTCCTCATGTCGTACAGCTGCACGCATCAACTCGCCATTGCCTCGCACCCTCGCTGCGCTTAAGGCGAAGACAAGAGCTAATGTGACTCTCGCTCGCACGTTTCGACATGTTGAAAGATATAAAATCACTGAACTCATTTTCGAAAAATCGCAATCAACCATTTTGTGTGCAATCACTTTGCACACATTTTAGTAAAAATTTCATTACGAGCGAGAAGTTGTTTGATGGCACACAAGACATAAACAACACTAAACTTGTATCGAGTAAAACGTTTTTTTTACTAAACTGTGCGCAATGTGATTGCACCTAAAATGGGTTTAGTGATTTTATATTTTTTAACATGTCGAAACGTGCGAGCGAGAGGTAAATTAGCTGTTGTATTCCATAACAATCTTCTCGGGACCATCAAGGACTGTGATTTGTTTGTGAGCATGAACTAATATTCTAGCTGTAAGACTATAGTACTGTGAATGTGATGTTTATTTTTACTGAATATTATTTATTTATATAATTTTTTGTTGTTTTAATTTATTGTTTTTGTCGTTATTTTCATTTAATGTTTGTGATTGTTTAATTAATTCATATAATATTTAATGGTTAATAAGTGTAATTGGCATATCCCGTACTAATTAATTAAATAAATAAAATAATAAAAAATAGAGGCATTTCTCGTAAAGCACCGATTTTAGAGCCCCGATCTTGTTCCTTGTAGAGCACCAATCAATATTTGAATGGGTGCTCTACGTGAAACATTCAAAATTCTTCCTCTTAGAGCACCTGCGGTGTGTAGTAGCTTGTAGTGTTGGGGTATTCTTTATATTCTACTACATTGTCGAGTCTCAAACATGCACAAAATGTCCCGTGTAATGACTGTCTGAAACTGTTGTTTTTTTGTGTGTTGTAAATAAGTGCTCTATTCTACTGAAAAAGTTTAAATTCAGTTAACGTTAAAAAAAATCGCAATAACAAAAACACTAGAAACCTCAAGTGTTGTCGTGTGAGGTCCGAACTGTCAAACGCGGCGACTTCATATGACTAATGACGTCATCAGGCGGAGATGAAACCGCTACATGTGCGACCCCGACACATGTCATCGGATGGAATAACGACGCGCATTTCCGGTGTTAATGTATCATGACGAAAGAATACAGTGGATAACATCTTCAAATTATATTATTGGCAAAAAAGCGGGTTTAGATAGATAGGAAACAAAAAAAAAACTTTATTGCACACAACTTATGGATATGACATAAAAACAAAGTTAAAACTACTAGGTAACATGGGCGGTCTTATCGCTAAACAGCGATCTGTACCAGATAACCGTTGTGTTTACCTTTTCCCACCTGATGTTTAGTGGTAATTACCTCGTAAGTCACGCACTATAGAAACGTGCCCTACGATGCACTGCCCTTCGTCCATCAACTTGAGGCATACAGATGTTAAGCCTCATGTGCCTCATGTGTATTACACCGGCAGCCACACTCTTCAAACCGAAACACAGCAAAGGCGAAGATCTGATCATAAATCATTTGTCCATTGTGAATCTAGGTAACTTTGTAAAAAAAAAAAGATTCCACGGTTAAACATAGAACTCTAGATCCTGCTCTTAGGCATACAAAATATAACCTTACAAACTAATTTACAAAATTTTACTGATAATGAGGAAAATGTAACATATTTCGATATCATGCTAATTATGATATCTAAGGAGCTGCATATCGAGTAGGTAGAATAACATACGTTTAGGTACACATTTCAGAAAAAAAAACTTAAATTTTCAAGGCTTATCTTATGACGCAGATATTTAAATTTTTTTGCTGACTTACTGAAGGCTGGTTTCTGAAAGCCCGATTAAAACTAATCGCATGTCAAGTCATTTGCTATCTCTATCTAATTCGATGTAATAGCTGAAATGGAGAGTGACTTGACATCCGATTAGTTTTGATCGAGCTTTCAGAAACCGGTCGTGAATGTTGTTCATATTAAGTAATAAAAATGTAATAAAATGATATACACAAAGAACGTTTATGCTAATACAGATATCAGGCTTTGAAAATCAATATTTATTTTATAATTATTTAGAAACAGTGTCAGTTCTGAACCAACAACCTTGGGCACAAAGATTTTATATAGTCCCAAAACTTATTATCCGAGTGGGATTTGAACCCACGACCTTCCCCTTGATACGGGGCAGGTAAACACTATAAAAATAAAAAATACCAACCTTGGGATCAAAAAGGGGGGTTGCTCCCATTAAACTGCACACATTATTTACGATGCGTATTAGTTTACATATTCCTATCAGTAGGTACGATTATAAAGATTAGAATGCTCGCGCGCATTTATTATTTTATTCGCAGATGGCTGATAACAAAAATACATTTATCCATTATATTAAAGATTAATTCTACTAATATACAAATGGCAAAGTAACGATGTTTGGATGTTGTGATTCCATCACGGACATAAACTGTCATGTAAGATTCTTACCGTAAAATTGCTTGGGGCCAAAAATTGGTGGTATTAGGTATTTCCCGGACGAGTATTCATAAATAAAAACTCTTGGGACTATATTAAATCTTCATTCATAAATAGCTCTACACGATTTAAAAAAGTAGTTTTGTTGTTACATTATTGGCACGGGTCTCGAACTTACCCGAACTTACTAAGCTAATCCACACTACGCTGTCGCACAATACAGATAATCCCCAACAAACGATCCAACAAACAGAATTCCTCAAAACTGTAACATATCTCTTTACGACAAAAAGCGCGTTCCACTCGCGACAGCCAATGGGCCGGATGTTGAGCATAATTACTTCCAAATTGGTCCCACGTTTAACTAACAGGAATTATGACTTGTTAATTTATTGGCGTTAGAATATTTTCCGCAACCACACAGTTAGTTAGTTAGTTAAACACTTTTACAAACCAGAATTACCGTAAATATAATTTCTATTGAGTTCGCCAATTAAGTTTAGAGGCTTATTTTTTCTTGTGCTTGAAGTTAAACGTGCGATTCTTCCTAAATGCGATTGGAGGTTCGATAAAAACATTTAGAGATCGTTGTGCAAGTGACCCTAAGGCCTAATTTCACCATGCTCTGTTAGTTACTAATCAAGGATTAACAGGCCGTTAAATCTAACCATAGATGTCAAACGCGTACATTTTGACATTTTTAACGGCCGTTTAATCCTTTGTTAACAGAGCAGGGTGAAACCGACCCTAAGTATTTTTTTTTATTCTAGCTTATTCTAGAGTGGGTACCTAGACCGACTCTATCATTATTCTAGTTGACTTACTATAAACTGAAAACTGAAAAACTGAAACAGCTTCATGACTTTGATCCCCAGGCACGGTAGATATCCCCTTAGGTCCAAGTACTAACATAAGACTCTTAGAGGATGTTTATGGGGGGTAGAGGTATATTACATTTGGCACATACCTTCCCACTTTTTGCAGACGTTGGTATTCCATACATGACAGGTTGCAAGCCCATCGCCGCTGTTAAAATACTAACTGGTTTCACGATGTTTTCCTTCAAGAATTGAGAGCATGGCATTGTGTACATTAATTTTACAAAAATTCATTGGTTCACGATAAGAACCCACAATCTTACGATCAAAAAGCGGAACCACTCCCACTAGACCACCTGAGCTCTACTTTACTCAGTCACTCCAGTTTATTTACTCTACTTTTGGGAATATAAATAAATAAAAATCGTTTATTTCAGACCACTAAATCCATAAAGGTGGTACACTAATTAAAACACAAAATTATGAAAAAGACTTAAAACTAACTAAAATATGCATACCGATGTGAAGTCCTGAGGACGATCAATGGGAGAAAATATATTTCTTCATTGATCGTTCGTTCATATAAGGAATGAATTTTAAAGCAACGCAGTTCAACATTTAAGAAGCATTATCGAAAAATAATTTATGACTGCGAAAGCGTGTCACGTGTCACATTGATAAGTTTTCAATACTTAACAGCTGAAGCGATTACGATGAAATGCATTGACAAGGTAATCTATACCTATCGGTTGCTGTAATATTGAGACTGATGGATTGATAATAAATAAAAAAATATTACAAGTATGTATGTATGTACTTTTGGCGACAACCATGCAAAATCAGTCACAAGTCAAATCCATAAATCCCTTGCGAAGGGGTTTTCAGCAGATTTTGTCCAAAAATATTTGATTATAACAGTCCTAAAATTTCCGATTTCCGCTCACAATAACATTTGGACGTGCCGCTGATAACCCGTTTAAATATACCTAAAGAATATTTACTCGGTACGGTACCAAGAGAGCATCTGTGTCTGGGGAAATTTTACAGGAAATCGCATTTGTACAATAATTGTCTACCCAATGAGCTCTAATCGTTAATTTTATATTCTAGTGGTTGGTGTTCCCCGAACTGAGGTCTTGCGATGGCTGGAAAGACTTTTTTCGTCCTACTCTAGCATTGTAACGCCGGATCCAGCTATAATACTCATATCAAACTTTGAATTGTGATTGCGCTTGAACATACGTTATGTCATAGACATACAGCAAAGTAGTCATTTTTCTATTATGGTGTTATAATTTGTATACATAATACAAATAATTTCCAGACGTTTTACTAGTAGGTCATTTTACTTTTATGTCGTTCATCCCACAAGGACGTTATGCTGGATTGTCCTTCTGATACGGACCGATTTTTTATAAAAACCCTTCGAGATTCTCGAGATTATTGCAGGGGATATCTGGATTTAGCAGTAAAAACGTAGTCCACGTGGACGAAATCGCGGTCCAATGGTAGACATTTATATTTAGATGCGTACATATACAACATATATACATCACTCCAGTGTAAACTAAGTTTGAACAGTTGTCTCGGAAGTCCGACATCCTGAAGCTTAGGCGGGGTCACCAACATTTTGTATTTTTCATAACTAGTAGTTCGCCCCGAACTGAGATCTCGTGATGCGACCCGACGAACGCACAAAAACTTTGAGTAGGTGGTAGTCAGAGGCAAGTCCAAACATTATGTTTGGACTTTTTTCTGACTACCGCCTACTAACTTGGTATGGTAACCAAGTTTCAACTCTATTGGCCTATTTATTGAAGAGTTCCGTTGAACAGACCTTGGCTCCATCATCAGACCTGGTCGTCGTCACCATTTTATGAGAACTGACTACCTCCTTAATTTATTTCAAGAACAAAAAATAAGAAAAATCAAAGGAACTGGCCGACCAGTAGAAAAACCTTGATGTCAACGAAACTCTTAGAGATGGGAGCTCTTGGGTCGCTGGTTATCTTAATTTAGCTTTTATTATTTTATCTCAATAACCGAGTATCACAAAAAAAAGTAAAAATTGTTTTGGGATGTCCAAACAAAGCCCTTTCGTATGACATGTAACTTGATTTTTTTATGTAACTTTTTTTATTTTTGCCCTCTTAAAAAACCCCATATCTCAAAAACCCTTCATCCGATTTTACTCATATACTTACCAGTACATTTCTCAAGTACAAGCTATCGACATATCAAATTTCATGCAGATCGGATCAACGGTTCTAAAGTTATCGCCAGACAAACATACATACATACATAAAATGCCAAATCGCCCAAGTTGAAACTAAGATCTTCGTTCGCTTCGCTCACTCGATCAATTATTCATTGCTTCATGAGAAAATAGATCTTAGGTATAAAAATGTCGAGGAGATAAGGCTTGTTGGGCCATTAAAGTGGTTACCTATGTTCATGATAGTGTAGGGGGCAAAAAAACGCCTAAGACATAAGCACCGTTGGGTCATTACAATGGTTATGTCATTAATGGTTTCAACTCCCACCACTCAGTCCACCAGGTGCCCTGTACCTCAATAAACTACAAACATAATATTCACAACATTATTGAGCTAAATTAATAACAACTAGTAGTTCGCCCCGAACTGAGATCTCGTGATGCGACCCGACGCGACGAACGCATCAAAACTTTGAGTACGTAGTAGTCAGAGGCAAGTCCAAACATTATCTTTGGACTTTTTTCTGACTACCGCCTACTAACTTGGTACGGTAACCAAGTTTCAACTCTATTTGCCTATTTATTGAAGAGTTCCGTTGAACAGACCTTGGCTCCATCATCAGACCTGGTCGTCGTCACCATTTTATGAGAACTGAGTACCTCCTTAATTTATTTCAAGAAAAAAAATTAAGAAAAAGCAAAGTAACTGGCCGACCAGTAGAAAAACCTTGATGTCAACGAAACTCTTAGAGATGGGAGCTCTTGGATCGCTGGTTATCTTAATTTAACTTTTATTATTTTATCTCAAAAACCGAGCGTCACAAAAAAAAAGTAAAAATTGTTTTGGGATGTCCAAACAAAGCCCTTTCATATGACATGTAACTTGATTATTTTATGTAACTTTTTTTATTTTTGCCCCCTTAAAAAACCCCATATCTCAAAAATCCTTCATCCGATTTTACTCATAAACTTACCAGTAAATTTCTCAAGTACAAGCTATTGATATATCAAATTTCATGCAGATCGGATCAACGGTTCTAAAGTTATCGCCAGACAAACATACATACATACATACATACATACATACATACATACATACATACATAAAATGCCAAATCGCCCAAGTTGAAACTAAGATCTTCGTTCGCTTCGCTCACTCGATCAATAATGTGATTAACATAAACAAAACTAATTTTCTGTCTCCTAATCAATTCGGTTTCAGGAGCGGAATATCTACAAATGATGCTGTTTTGGAACTCACGGACTCTGTTATAAAAAACATGGATAAGAAACTTAAAACAATTGGTATTTTTCTGGATCTCGCAAAAGCATTCGACACTGTCTCGATCCCCATTCTTCTGAAAAAGCTGGAGCATATAGGTGTCAGAGGTATTGCACTGAACATATTTCAATCTTACCTTGAATGCCGCTCCCAGTACGTGATGATAGAAAATTATAAAAGTTATGATGAACAAATCTCTTTCGGTGTCCCTCAAGGTAGCGTCCTCGGGCCTACCCTATTTTTGCTTTACATTAATGACCTCTGTAACTTAGATATCCCAAATTGTAAAATTATTACCTATGCCGATGACACAGCTCTCTTAATTCATGGCCGTACCTGGAAGGAGGCTCGTGACTTCTCGGAATACGCACTAAAAACTGTTATGAAATGGCTCCGCTCCAACCTTCTTACCCTTAACGTCTCTAAAAGTAAATTTATCCCCTTCTCTCCTAACGAGTCCACTCAACCTGTCTCTACTCTCTCCATCTGCGCCCATGTATGTGACTCTAATGTTGTCCCTCCCTCATGTAATTGTAGCTGTCTTATAGAGCGAGCGTCTAGTGTAAAGTATCTTGGAATCATTGTAGATAACACCTTGACTTGGAAACCGCATATACATTTCACCGTCTCTCGCGTTAGGAAACTGATCTATGTCTTCAAAAACTTGCGATCTGTTCTCAGTTTCCAACTACTTAAAACAATATTCCTTGCCCTTGTACAGTCGATTACATCGTATTGCATAGTGTCTTGGGGTGGTCTGCCCAAAACTACAATGTTAAGACTAGAACGAGCCCAAAGGGCTGTCCTCAAAGTTATGATCAAAAAACCCATCTGGTTCCCCACCAAAGATCTGTACTCCGTCTGCCAAGTTCCCACAGTGCGACAACTATTTATACATCAAACGATCCTTCGAAAACATGCACAGCTCGAATATGACCCAAACCTCATAGCATCTAAACGAAGGTCGGATAAGGTCTGCAAGGTAGAATCTCGTCGCACTGCAATGGCGAGCCGTTACTTTTACTTTGCTAGCTCACCCTTATATAACAAAATAAACCGTAATTTAAATATATACCCATTAACTACCTATAAATGTAAGCAAAAAACTCTTGAGTGGCTTCTGAGCCTGACCTATGAGGATACTGAGGATCTTCTAAGGCTAACAACATAATTGTTTGTGTACTCACCGTTCTTCAACCCTCCACGCATCTACATAACACCCTATTCTCCATTCTTTGTCTCTCATATCCTTGCACACAAACACTCACACATCACAAATAGTAATCACCATCTCAACTGCTAGCCCAGACTCTCAAGAGACTGGATTTAGCAGAAGAGTCTCCCACATACTCGCACTACACTCATTGACACAAACATAATTATTTTCATACCCCCTTATCCACACGGAAATCACATAATTAATACCACACTCACACTCACACACACGAACACACAAACACACACAATTGCACACGAATAATTCACTATCCTAACATATTTTATACAGTTTCACAGCTAGATAACCTACTTAGCTTAAACTTCATTTAGCATCTACTGTTAATGTTAATTTTAGTTATTACTTACTTCTTGTTACTATTAATAATGTACCTACTTACTTTCTCGTTTATATTTTATTATTAGTATTTTCACTGTACTGGAGGAGGGCGTTGGTATCTGCGACACAGTTTAATACTTCTGCAGATATCATCGTTCTACTAAGTTAAGTTACTGGTATTTTTGTTACCCAAATAAACATATTTTGATTTGATTTGATAATGTAGAGTTTCTATCGTTGTTTATTGAAAAATACTTGAGCTGATAGGTTGAGCACCCCTGACTTCACGCGGCCAACCGACAGAAGCCACACGCGAGCGCCGAATTTGTCCGCGGTATAAGGATTCGTGCACACTCGCACAACAACGGCTACACTTTTTAGAAAAAAAAAAATACCCACAGTATTTTATTCCCCGGCCACGGTAGATATCCCATAAGATCTCTTAGAACCGACTCAAGTTGAGGTGCGACATTTTCTTGTTCCATTTCCACTCCAAGACTCCAGAGAAAGGCCAGGTCAAGAGTCTCTCACTCTCCACTTAAACAATACCTACTATTACAGCAGATAAAATTACTGCATGTGCGAATAATATTTGTAACTTTAAAGTTAAAACAAGTCAAAAGGATCACTTTAAAACGTCTTAAAGCTAGGTGAATCTAATAAATCTAAACCTTGGATGCCAAACGCGTACATTTTGACATATTTAATGGCCCTTTAATCCTTTGTTAATCTAACACAGCATAGTGAAATCAGAGCTAAGCCTAAAAGAACAGGCAACACGGCTGGTTCTTGTTTTATTTATTATTATATTATTTATTTGACTCAACATTGATTCAAATCTATTTATGAATCACTCATTGTGAACACCGCACTATACCGTCAAGTGGCGCACGCGCTACCACCTCGTACTAACTATTCAATCCACCGCTCTACCATATAAACTACCATTTATTCTGTGCTGCTATCATACTAACTACAGCCTAGTCTGCGGCGCTGCCATACTAACTGCTGCACAGTCAGTGGCGCTACTTACAGCTATAATTACTCAGGCAATCTGTTCCGACAGGATATCCCGCGCCATCTGGTGGACGCCATCGATCCTGGTATTTATAGACACTTATTGTCTTGCCCAAACTTGCGTCTGCAAGTACTTGAGATAATTCATCTTCTTCTTTTTTTCTTGTCGTGTCTAGTTTCTTTCGAAACAGTGTGATGAAAGAATTTTTAGTACGCCTCAAATAAATAAATAAATATTGGTGGACTTTCCACACTGCACCACTTAGCCCCAAACTAAGCACAGCTTGTAATATGGGAACCAGATAGCTAATATAATTCATATAGAATATAATAACACCCAGACAGAGAACAAATATCATTCATTCATCAGCCAATGTTTGTTCTCTGTGGGTATCGAACCCACGGCCTACGGCACAGAAGGCAGAGCTACTACCAACTGAGCTTGTGAAGGTTGTCAAAGAGGCTCCTTTCGAGAACTTGACACATTTTTCGAGCTGTTTAGGTTCTACGACATCCTGGTTTCTTCACAATGTTTACCTTCACCGTTTGAGAGTGCGGCAAACTGTTGAACAGAAAAACTCATTGCTGACCGGTTTTGAACCGACAACCTTAGGATCGGAAGGCAGGGCCGCTACCACTAAATACTACTACCACTTAATAAATAACTTTTGACTACATCTTACGATCAGGTGAGATTGTAGTCAAAGGAAGGATCCATTATAAAAAAAAAAACTTTGTCTTTTAATTTGACTTTAGGTACTTATTTTACCAAATGCCCACTCCAGTCTAGACTAGAGGACTAAGTTAGATATTATTAAAATCGCCGGTAGAGATCCATCATGCTTACTATCACACTCGACCAGCGTGCCCTGACAATCCCAGATGTCGGTAGATCGCTAAAATAGGACACACTATCCTTATACGACACTCACACACACATGTGTATTGGGTATGTCCTAGGGATAAAGCCAACTCGTGTAAACTAAGGTCGTCGGTTCGAAACCAATCGTGCGTCAATGAGTTTTTCTGTTCAAAAAATTATGTGCACAATGCCAGTCAAACGGTGAAGGAAATCTTCGTGAGGAAACCGGCATGTCGTGGAACCTAAAAAGTTCTATCACATGTGTCAAGTGCTCGAAAATGTATTACTCCTATGACAAGATCTTCTAATATATTTGACGGCGCGATATTTAAGTATCAACATCAAGAGTGAAAGAAGGTCGTAGTCACTCTAGCGGAGCGTCGTGTCGATGGTAGCGAGGGAGTCATCTTGACATCTATTTTGTTGACTTGGATACGAGAAGAGACCAGCGCACCATGTCTGCGACAAATCGCTGTGTATTATGCGAATCAATGTGATTTAGAATCACATTAGTGTTTGTAACGGTGTTGGGAATTAATGTTATCTTATTACAGGCGTTATTTGTGTTAATGATAGCCATCGGAGGAATTGTACAATGTTACGAAGAAAATAATTGTTGCTGGTCCACCCACGTCACTCCACGACACTCCATCCATCCACGCCCTTGAGCATGAATTCTGATGAAGGCCACCCTGCGCCGACATCAGAAGTGGGATCGAACGAGCTGCAAAATGAAGAAAAATATTGCCAGGTCGATACGCTGAGAAACTTGTAAAAAAAAATATGGAAGCGTTGCTCATCCGAGTCATATCTGTCCAACAAACGCCAACAGTGAGTACCTGCTTGAGTAGTGCTAACCAACAGCTACTATTGGAGATCGAGCTGTATGAAGCAGATTTGGATATAGATGATTGGTGTAAAGCTACGCAAGTGGTTGTGCAAAACAAAGGTCTAGCAGGAATTGACGTACCCTAATGAGTGCGCTGAAAGGTCATGCAGCCTCATGCCTCAATAATCTGAACTTAAATGGAATCACATGTAAACAGCAAGATTATCTAAACCGAGGCTTGTTCAGGACTACTTTAATGATTTCTTACGATTCCAAATCGACGCTAAAGAGCCGGCGTCTGAATATGCTCTTCGAATAGGAAATCCTATCGAACGAATACCTAAACCTACGATGCCTGAAGAAGTCATAACTGGATTTTTTGTGTCGGTGTTATTGCAGAAGGAAAACCCTATACGTCGTAAACTAAATGCACCAACTGCCACGAGTCGGGCGTTTTTATTCCGAATCCTTGGTGGAACATCGTTGAAGAGGCGTTACTTGTACTATGGAAAATATTTACTGGCAAATGTCACTACTGCAGTTTGACTGGACATCGTATAGCTGAGTGTCACTAACCACGCAGTGAAGTCGACACAAAATCACGAGATTCATGTCGTGCTACGGAGAAAAAGACAGCTGGTAATCTGCTACACGTGTGGTCAGCCAGAGCACGTGGCGCCTGCTTGTTCAGATAGGTAAAGCGGGAGTGGAGCTGTAGTCAAGGAGGTACATCAATGCAACCACACTTCCTTTAGGTTTACTGTGTGGACACTCCGGTGAGTCAGTTTCTATTTAGTTTACAGCGGATCATTTTGCTCTCTTTTGAAAGAAAGCTTTAATGATAGACGTGTGGGTACTGTGCGTTAAAGTCTCGTTTATTTTAGTAGATCAATGTACAACTGCATTTCATAGCGATGGGCTCTAGCAGGGCTTTTTGACGTGGCCGAGACGGCGCTAGATGATATTGTAGATGTGGCTATAACTGATTGGGATAAAACATTGCAACAAAACCCAAGCAAAACAAAACAAAACAAAAAAAAAAAAAACGGTAATGACAACCTGAACGTGTGCTCGGAAAGATGTGTCGATAGTGCTATATCAGGCCTAGAAGGTTCCTACTACCTACGTAGGCCTTGGCTCCTTGCTGCGGGAGTGATAGTAGAAACAGCGGACTTAACAAATGCTCCTTGATTGCGTTTATTGTAATAATGAAATGAATGAAAAAAACAGAAAGAGATGCAACGAGAAAATTAATGAGCTAGCTAATAGTGAGCAGCGCTCGCGTGCATTGAAGCCAGGCGGGTCGCGGAGTGGTCGCCGGCCGCAGTGGTGAGCATCGCTGCGGTTTAGGCGAGGGCAAAGGTAAGGCACTGACCGGCGCACGACCGTGTGGCGCGGGTCAGAGACGAAGGTACCTGTTGAGGTCGCCGTGCAGCTAGCTAAAGCGGTGCGGTGGGCGACGGCCCAGCTGCTTATTGTGGTAACATGTGAAACTGAAAATTAAAAGTCATGTGCGTAGATTTATATGGGTAGAGTAAGAGACCCCACAGTGCCAAGAGAGTGAGTTATAATGAATGTGTAAGTCAAGCGGTCGATCCTGGTCAGGATAGTGACATCCATGCAAGCCAGAAGGATTCACTAGTCCAGTCCAGAAGGTTTCCAGAGTCTATCCTGATTGAGAAGTGTCGTCCGGGCTACACCAGAAATGGTTGGTTGAAGGGATGCACTTGCTCGGTTCAGATGAGTCTATCCTGGTCGAGACGTGTCATCCGGGCCACACCTGAAAAGGGTGGTTGAAGGGATGCACTTGCTCGATTCAGATGAGTCTATCCTGGTCGAGACGTGTCATCCGGGCCACACCTGAAAAGGGTGGTTGAAGGGATGCACTTCTTCGGTCCAGATGTATTGTGTTGGTTAACTGGTCGAAGGGACAGAGTAGACCCGGGCCATGCCCTGGTGGGTTGGTTGGAGGGATGCTCTCGTCCGGTTCAAGTCACTGCAGTAACGTTCGTAATCCGAGAGATAAATGTTCGATGATGATGAGAGCATTCGATGTTGAAGACGATCTCCTTCTAATCGTGTCACTAGTTGCTTGCGCAACAGTGTGGTGAAATGAAAATCCTGTGCGTCTCAAAGAGGTTCAAGTTGAAGAAGATCATCAGTCTTGTATAAGTAGGATGTACGAGCGGATGTCTTTTTGATTGAGATTTTTGTTCTAGAAACTAATATACGCCCGAGGACGGTCGAATGTCAGTCTGGCCGTGACGGCGCGATATTTAAGTATCAACATCAAGAGTGAAAGAAGGTCGTAGTCACTCTAGCGGAGCGTCGTGTCGATGGTAGCGAGGGAGTCATCTTGACATCTAGTTTGTTGACTTGGATACGAGAAGAGACCAGCGCACCATGTCTGCGACAAATCGCTGTGTATTATGCGAATCAATGTGATTTAGAATCACATTAGTGTTTGTAACGGTGTTGGGAATTAATGTTATCTTATTACAGGCGTTATTTGTGTTAATGATAGCCATCGGAGGAATTGTACAATGTTACGAAGAAAATAATTGTTGCTGGTCCACCCACGTCACTCCACGACACTCCATCCATCCACGCCCTTGAGCATGAATTCTGATGAAGGCCACCCTGCGCCGACATATTGATATATCTTCTAATATATTGTAATCATTTATAAACAAAAATTTATAAAGGAAACGTAGTATATTTGCGTAGTATATTTAATAGATAGATAAATAAAACTTAATCTTACTGATTAGATAATGCGAATGTGGCTTAAATGATTATTTTCTTATTCTTGTCGTTCAAAAGAAATGTAAACTTTATCTCTATAAGGAAAAACATTAATTAATAGCACAGCAATATATTCCGGACAATCATTGGATGCAATATTGTGAGTAAATATGGAAAAAGGCAAAGAAGGAGTACTAAACTAAAAAACTTATGAAATTTAAATTGCGTAAAATGTAATAACATACAAAACCTCAGTTATTTATAAAACCAAAACTATAGTTACCTATGAAACCGATATGAACCTTTATAATTCATTCATTCGTTCGCGCCGTTGCGTGAAGTTGTTGTTGTTGTGGCTTTTGCCGATTACAAGTGATAACTAAGTCTAAAGTGCATAAAAAAGTGTGTGCAAGTGACATTTAACACCGTTAGAACTCGATTTATGGAAAATAAAACATTATTTGTGTCGTAATACACACAATTTCCAATAATTACGTTTTTACCGTGCATTCCATTCTCGTGTGACGCCGCCGTAACAAACACGTAAGCGCCTCGAATCTCACGGCGCTTACGACGTTCTGCTCACCGAACTGCGGTAATAACGTCTTGTTACGAGTGCATCAAGTTGTTTGTTTCGAGCTAATCTAACCTATAAAGGATTATTATTTTACTGCTGCCCTGCATAGCACTAAAAGCGATACATCATGTTTCGGACACCGCAGGGCATGTCTAGCCCTGATCTAGCATCCCCATCCGGAGAGAGTCCTGTCGTTTTTCGTAAACGCAACCGCCCTGAACTGGAAATGATGGATATGTTCAATGCTTTACAAGCAGATCTAAAAGACTCGTTTCTAAGTCTTCATACCGATTTGGACACGAAACTGAATAATATTAACGACAGCATCAGTAATATAAAAAGTGACTTAGTAAATTATAGCTCACAGATCAAGATAGAGATCGACGAATTGCGCACGGAAAATAAGGCAGTGAATCGCAAGGTCAACGACCTATCCCGCGAATTTGATTCTCTTCGTGTGTCAACGCAATTCATTGCTGATCAACAAGACACTGTGAAAATCAGCGTTGACAGTCTAACATGCCGTGTAAGTAGTGTCACTCAGCTTGAGCCCGCAGTAATAGATTTACAGGCCAAGATAGATTCTCTCGAGCAGCAAGCTCGCTCATGCAACTTGGAAATAACAAATATGCCTGAGAAACGCGGAGAAAACCTACATACACTGTTGGAGTCCATTGGTGACAACATAGGCTGTACAATATCCAAGAAAGACGTCATAGCTGTTCACAGAGTGCCACATGCACTACATAGCAGTAAGCCAAAAAATATAATAGTTAAACTAACTTCCCGCACGCTGCGTGATAACGTCCTTAGTGCATTCCGCTTGAATAAGGGCCTAAAGACTGATCAACTGGGTCTTAGTGGTACTGCTTATACCATCTATCTTAATGAACACCTGACCCTGAGAAATAAGGGTCTCTTTCGGGAAACAAGAGAAGCTGCTAGGGAATTCGGCTTCAGATACGTGTGGACTAAGCACGCTACAATACTTGTTCGCAAGTCTGACACCTCACATGTACTGGCCATACGCTCCAGCAAGGACATCGAGAAAATGGCTGCCCCGACATCTAAAGACGAACCGCCGCCAGCTACCACACAGACGCCCCACAGGCCTACCCCTGCATCAGGCCCCCGCGCACCCCAGCCTGGCCGTGGCGCGCTGCCGCCGTCGCCGGCTCAGACGAAGGCGCAGATACTGCGCCAAGCCGCCTCTCGCGCCGCGGCTGCTACGGGACCCTATAGTGCTCCTGCTGGCCCCTATAAAACGCCCACTGGCCTCAGTGGTACATCGGATGCCGCCGGCCACGGTGGTGCGTCTGCTGCCGCCGGCCCCTGTGGTACGCCTGCCGCCGCCCCCTGCGGTACGCCTGCCGCTGCCGGCCCCCACGGTGTGCCTGCTGTCGCCGATCCCTGCGGTACGCCTGTCGCCGCTGGCCCCTACGGTGCGCCTGCAGCCGACGGCCCCTGCGGTACGCCTGTCGCCGCCGGCCCCTACGGTACAACTGTTGCCACCGGCCCCTTCGGCGCCCCTTCTGCCGCCGGTCCCTACGGCGCACCTGCTGCCGCCGGCTCCTATGTCCCCCCCCTACGTACGCCCTATGTCTAATGTGTGTATTTATTATCAAAACTGCAGAGGAACTCGTACCAAGCTTGCTTTACTGTACATGAATATATTATCCAACGCTTATGACGTCATTGTGTTAACAGAAACCTGGCTGGTGCCGGAGATCGCTGATGATGAGTTCATTGATCAGCGTTATATGGTTTTCCGCTGTGACCGCGACCGTATAGCTACTGGCAAGAAGGACGGAGGTGGAGCACTGATTGCTGTGTTACGGAATCTGCGGCCGGCTAGTCTGTCCCTCCCTTTAGGATATTCATGTAGTGTAATCGAGCATGTCATGGTGGAAATCAGTAGCGCAAGTCAAAACAAAAGACATATTATAAGTGCAGCCTATATACCTCCAAATATGCCGAGTGACATATATATCTCTCACATAAATTTATTACAGGAAATATTAATAGATCCTAACATAGATAACTATTATGTATTTGGTGATTATAATATAGCGGACGCTAACTGGATCTCGGATGGCATAGATCATGCTATGAGCACTTCATGTACTTCTGACATCTGTTCCTGTCTAAGCTGTTTTATGGCCATAGGAAATGCAAAACAGTATAATCGACTTTACAACTGTCATAACAAAATCCTAGATCTGTTAATTGCTAATACTTACTGCATAGTCCAAGCTCCGGGGTGTGACCTCGTAAAGCCTGATCCAATTCATCCACCATTTGTGACATATACAACCTTTTCTACTGAACATGCCTTAAGGCGCCGACAAGTAGCTAAATATAATTTTTACAAAGCCAATTATTTACCCATTAACTTGGAATTAGAAAATACTAACTGGGCGCTGTTACTAAGTGGAACGTCAGCTGAACAATCACTCGACAAGTTTTATGAAACGGTTTTTAATATAATAAAAGAACATACCCCTCTGTCTATAACAAAAATATCATCTTTTCCATCTTGGTTTCCGCGTTCCCTTATACACATCTTTAAAAATAAAAATAATGCATGGTGCCGTTGGAAAAAGTTTAAAAATCTTTCTGATTATGAAACCTTCTCCCTGTATAGGTCTAGATTTAAAACTGAATGCCAAACAGCTTTTGTGAATTACAAAAACAATGTCGAACAGGCCATACCTAATAATATAAAATACTTTTGGTCCTTTGTCGCAAAGCGTAAAAATAAACCCGGTATTCCTGCTACAATGCAATATAAAACTTGTACTTCAAAAGACCCTGAGCAAATCTGCAACCTCTTTGCCTCATTTTTTCACTCTGTATATGAGCCTAGCACGTACATACATAATGCATGGTCCCCTTCTACTGAGTTCTCTGAAGATTGCAATCTTGTTGATAGCATTAACTTTGACAAGACTGACATAAAGAACGCTTTAAAAACCCTAGACGCGTCAAAGGGTCCTGGCCCTGATCACCTCCCTGCATTATTTCTCAAATGCACTGCTAATACAATACATAAACCACTTTACATATTATTCAATAGATTTATGACGGAGGGAACATTTCCCGAAAAATGGAAATGCGCAAATTTAGTACCAGTCCACAAGGCAGGATCAAGAAGCGACGTACAGAACTACCGACCTATATCTATTATTAGCACCCTGTCGAAGCTTTTTGAGAGGCTGGTTCATAATGCACTTTATCCAATCGTTAGTAAAATCATAATACCAGAGCAACACGGTTTCGTAACACGTAAATCTACTGTTACTAATCTGATGATCTTTACTGAGCAGGTATTTAAAAATATGGATAGCCGCATCCAAACCGACGCTGTGTATACGGACTTTCAGAAAGCTTTTGACAGGGTGGATCACGAGATCCTATTGTCAAAACTGGCCTTCAACGGAATTAGAGGTAACTTGTTGAAATGGTTCTCTTCCTACATAAATAACAGAAGTCAAAGAGTAGTGGTCAATGGATACCACTCCGCAAGCATCGTTGCAACATCCGGTGTCCCGCAGGGATCAATACTTGGTCCTCTGCTTTTTAACCTTTATATTAACGATATCAAGGAGTGTTTTGTCAACTCACATTTCCTACTTTACGCTGATGACCTCAAGATATTTAATTCTATTATCACCCTTAATGATTGTTATCTTCTTCAAAACGATCTAGATCGGTTATCGGATTACTGCCATATTAATAAACTAAAACTAAGCATCCCCAAATGTAACTCAATAACATTTACCAAAAATAAGCGTTTAAAAGATTATCAGTATCAGTTATGTAGTGAGAGATTGGCAAAGGTGTCCTCCCTGCGGGATCTCGGAGTGCTGTTGGACAGTGAGCTTCATCTGGATAAGCATATCGAAACAATAGTAAATAAGGCGTTCAGAATGTACGGCTTTGTCTTGAGAGCTACTAGCGAATTCAATAAACCCTTAACCTTTATGCATCTCTATAACTCGCTAGTACGCCCACAGCTTGAGTATGCTTGTGCCATCTGGGATCCGTTATACGAAAAATATAATCAAAAAATTGAAATTGTTCAAAAAAAATTTTTAAAAGCCATGAATTACAGATGTAAAGGTGATTGCCTATCATATAGGGAGCTGCTTAGTAGGTACAAAGTTTTAACGCTGAAATCCAGACGTACACTTCTTCAGGTCATGTTGCTTCATGGCCTGTGTCATAACAAATATGACTGTCCACAATTAGTGAATAAACTGTGTTACATAGTGCCTCGTACTGTGCATCGGCGGGCGGTACGAGTTAACCGCTTATTCCACACACATACTTGTCGTAGCAACGCTGGAGTGCGCCTGCCGCTGCGTCGTATTGTAGACATTTACAATAACAATTTTACCGATGTTGATTTATTCCTAATGTCTGAACCTACATTTAAGAGAACTTTAAAAAATATGCTACTTAATGTCTAAATGTACAATATGAACTACTTGCACACGCACACGCTTATCCTTATCCTTATAAAAATAAATAGTTTTCTTTGATTCTCAATCTTTATTGCAACTTAACTTCATCCCTATTAATTAAAAAACTTAACTTCACAACAACTTCAACTAGTATTATTCATTCTTAGTAATCTGTGGATAACGTAGTGGGTTGTACATTTACTCACACAATCCTTAGTACCATTATGTAAGTAAGATTACAATGTATCAACTGTTTGTTATTCTTAATAAAATAAAATAAAATAAAAATAAAAATGGAATGGTTAAGGAAGGCAAGAGCTGATGAGACAAGACACAGTGCTAAGGAGATGGACAACGATAAGAAGAACTGAATAGTGTAAAATAAAGTTGTATTAAGATGAATAAAATATAAATATTGGTGGACTTTCCACGCAGCGCTATCTGGCCCCAAACTAAGCCAAAGCTTGTAATATGGGAACCAGATTGCCGAATATTCATAAGACAAAAGGTATATTTCGAGCTTCTAGAAGTAGCCTCTACGCGCTCTATAAATGATGTAAGCGATTATTTAAACAATGGTTTAGCACATTTTTTAAACGGATAAACGTATGCTCTGACATTGATGTTAATTCAAATAAGAATTAAATAATTATTGAAAACCCTATTCAAAATTCTCAGCATGATTTTCTGTGAAGGAGGGTAGTTTGAAAATAACGAGTAAGTTTAATAGACGGTGGATGTACCCAGTGCGCGCCACGCGACCGCCACGCGTCAGTCGAGCGCTGACCTCCGCGGGGGCAACATCTATTATACGCCGCACGTGTTCTATTTTTAAAACGGAAGGGTAAATGCATTTCTACGCCGATGGTTCTATTTTGTTGCGCTGATAAATTGAATATGAAGTACTATTGGTTTTAATATTTATTTGGTAGAGCAAAAACATATGAGAAAGTAAGTGGTTAGTGCTTAGTAATTGGATCTTAGTTATAGGTCATTAGGGGTTTTTTAAATACCTACTTTCCATCACTTGGACTGCATTTAAACAATATAGTAACGAACTATAGTGTTGAATATATTCTTATAGGTATTTTTGTATAATACTAATTTTGCAAGAACGAAGAAGTCATATTGGTCATATGGTTTTGTTAAATTCAAAATATGGATTCGATTGATCCAGAAAGTTCTATGCTATTTCTGAAATTAAGGCCACCTTAGAGATTTCGAATGCTGAAACTTTGTATATTTTGCCACCGGACTGTCCAAAATAAATAAAGACGACTTCTGCAATGTAAACTCATTATTATCCTATCAAGTTCCTTTGCACACATGCATGAAAGAAGATGCAGAAAGAGCACTTTATATTATTTTCATTGGAGTTTGCTTTATTCTATAGTAAAGACGACTCAGGCCTATACATATAACACACAAAAGAACGGTAAGAACCAAGAAGAACAGGCAAGAAGCCGTGAGTTTCTTGCCTGTTCTTCTAGGCTTTGGTCGCGTGGAACTGGCACCTAGAGTCACCTAGCTTTAAGACGTTTCAAAGTGATCCTTGTGATTTTATTGAATAAATACCTATTGACTTTGACTTTGACTTAAGCTCGGTCGCGTGGGACTGGCACCTAAATTTACTTAGCATTTACAATTTGGATGGGTGACAACTCGTGGCATTTACATGCGTTTCCGTTCTAAGGAAAGCTCCTGGCTCTAGCTAGTGATCATTTAAAAGTGAAGAAAGAAAGAAAGAAAGAGCACTAGTGGTCTAGTGGTATCAACGCCGCCTTTACTATATTTATTTATTTAAATTCACAAAACAGATTACAATCGAATAAGCAAAAAATAATTAATAATATTCATTCTTAGATCTAGATTCGCAATCAAATATGTGAATATGACAATTATATAGTGTTGCATGCATAAATTTAAAAATTCCCTAAAACTAAAAACAGCAAAGAGTATAAATTATTATTATTGGATTCAGACTATAGAGGTAGATTTAACTATTCAAAAAATTATGTGTGTAATACTAGTGCTCTCAAACAGTGACAGAAAACATAGTGTGGAAACCCGTTGCGTGTTTTTTATGTGGATTAGTCATCTAAATGTGAGGATAGTGTAAGTTCCGGGCAAGCTGGCTGGCACCCTGGCTCATACACGTCCCGTAAATAGGGGCAAGAGTGAATTTGTGTCTGGCACTGTATAAATTATCATTCTCAGATGCAAAAACCTGTTTATTGAGTCTATCAGAATAGCGGCTAAGGGGTACTCGAAGATACTACTTTTCATTTTAATTTTAAGAAGTTTACAAACTTACCTAATCATACATAAGTAAGTACTACAAATTCTGTGTTTAAAAAGTGTAACAGCTCGAGTCAGTGCCAACATCGACACAAACCTGACTTTAGGTTTCACGATGTTGTAAAATAAATTCTGTAATTATAGTTTTTGTTCAATAAATAAATAAAAATAAATACTTTTGTGGAACCGGCAAGTATTTGACTTATTAAATTGGACGCCGATATCCGTGAGTGCAAACATGCTGAAATGATAATGATGATGACCGCAAATATCAGCGGAACAACCGACATTCAACAAAAGTAATTAAAGGGGAGCGTATCAACAAGGTGGAGTGATCATCTGCGAGCATCAGGTGCAAGAATTCGGAAAGGTGTTCAACGGACAAAATATCTTTTTTAAATTAAATAAAAACTATTTCGTGGACGCGTTCGATGGCGTGTTTTTGAATTTTTGAACTTGGAATTCGATGCTCTTGAAAAAGTTACAATTTGCTTGTCCGTATAAACTTTGTTTATACTTAACTTAATTTCTTAGAATATGGCTTGGAACACGGAAGCATAATAATATTTCCGTGGCTGCTTGGAAAGGATGACGAATACCACTTAACAAATAAGCTTGCCATACTTATTATTATCATCTTCATCAACCTAGCAAAGACCGCTGCTAAACATTGGTATCCCGTATGTCACCTTCAATAGCCAATGATCCAACTCACGAAGATGCTAACGAGCTTTTGTCGAAAATTTGTTGAATAGACAAGTTTTTTTTTTTTTTGCTATCCTCATAAATGTAGAATGCTACACAAAGTCTTCGTGCAAGAAGATTTTTTTTAATTGTTCACCAGTCAACGCACATCGCTAAATGTGAAACAAACAGTGATCTCATCGGTCCATCCACACCATATGCGTCTGTTAGTCCGATTGTAAATATTGCTCATTACACCTGTATTGTATTAGGTTTATTTTTAAACAGATGACTTAGCATCTGTTTTGTGGCATTCGCTATATCAGTGCTATATCGTGCTGCATTACTGATATAACAACGGCTTCACGACTTTGTTCCTAGGCACGGTAGACATCCCTTCAGCTCTATAGTACTTACCAAGTAGTACCGGGTAATCAGAGGTACATGTAAATATTAAGTACTTTTTATACCCACTTTTTGCAGTAGTTGGTATTCTATACGTAACAGGTTGCAAGTCTATTGCCACAGTATTTTTATACACTTAGCTTATGGATAGCCCACCTAATGTTAAGTGTTAACTATCACTTATAACAAAGCATTGCCTCGTAAGTCACGCACGATAGGAACGTGCCCTACGATGAACTACCCTGCGTCCATCAACTTGAGGCATACAGATGTTAAACCTCATATGCCTGTAATTACATCGGCAACTACACTCTTCAAACCGAAACACAGCAACCCTGCTTGGGGGCAGAAAAAGGCGTGGTGGTAGTACTTCCCCGGGCGAGCCCTTCACAAAGAGCTCTACTACTCATAGGTATACCTACTAGTATCGAGTAATAAAAGTATTAACAAAATACGCATCGACAGGCGACAACCGTCAAACAAAATTTTTGACGATATAAAGTCATGGAAAATCACAAACAACCTGTTCCAGAACTGTAACATAACAATAGTTTCCTAAAAATATTATTTTGATCCCAACAAGTTTACAAACCGAAAAAATTGTTTAACCTCTTGTATTCTAGCTTCCAGACACAATAGAAAATGTATTGTGTCTCGCGTTGATCTACGTTCCGGCATGTGAGAGGTTAAGTCCGAAAATTTGTAAGTTTAATAGTTTTTTTGTGTAAAACTTGAATCAGCGTAGACATATAAATAAATAAATTATTTAGCCGTCACCTTACCGTAGGTATTATTTGCGACTTTCATATAGTATTTAAATAAAAAATAAAAGATAAATAAATAGTCAAAACGTAAAGGAACTACTTAGGTACTTATCTCTATACTACAACATAAAAATGTTATCAATGAGCTAATAAAGTCGAACAGACCAACATCGAGTCGTTGATTGTGTTCCAGGGTTCCGTTGGTAACTACAGAAATGCAAACGAATCAACCCAATTATATACTTATGATATAACATGATCTTTATAAACCTTAAAAATTAATAAAAAAATGTCTGGTTCTAAAGAAACACGTAGGTACAGGCTCATTATCATGCAGTACTATAGAAACAGAGTGACTTCGCTTTGTGCTGACTGCATTTTATATAAATAGACAGAGACACACAGCACAATCGCTGTGAGATATAATCTATAAAGCAAACACAATGGAGATGCTATAACGGGTATTATTAAAGTGGCATTTTACTCAGAGGCAGAAGTTAATGTTTTTAAATACAAAAAGAAAAATAGAAAAAAAATATCATAGCAAAGATATGGAGATACTGTTAAAGTTTGACACTTTTTAATACATAATTAATATGTTTTCTATAATTCATCGGTGAATATAAATCCTCCTAAAATTCATGAGAAAATAGTGGTTATAATTACGTCTTCTTATCTCAGTAAAAAGTCATCTCTGTCAGTATAGACTTCAGGCGGACAATATTATCAAGAGAAAAAAAAACAAAAGTGAGTCAAGCCAGTAGACAGTTACCGCAGCCAGCCCACGGATCTCTAAAACCGCGACATCGGTCTGCCCAGCTGTCTAGAGGGGCACGTGCGCGCGAAAAAAAAGTAAAAAATGGCGGCAAGATGGCGATGCACTTGACATTTCCAATTAATTTGCGCGGGACATCTGTGCCCAGCAGCTGAGCTATGGCGGATTACTGCAGGGGACATGTAAGGGGTCATTTTGTAGGGCTATTGCTCATGATTAGCAACGCTACAGGCTGAAGTAACAATATAGGTATCTAATCTGTGGCTACGCTAATCCTAAATAGGGCCGTATGCTTAAAATAAAGCATTCAACCGCACTTTTGCTTGCATTGATAAAAATATTAGGTGCCTACCAGGATAAAAAATTGGCCATACCTCGAGTATTAAGTACTAAGTTTCGTCCAAATCGGTCCAATCATGTATTTACTGTCATAAACGTGACTCGGGTGGCATACTAAAACTCAATTTGAATATCACTCAAGTGTAGGTAGGTACTTACATAGATATTATTTGTTATTAGCATAGGGGTTTTTTAAACGTTTTGAACATAGAAAAAAAGGTAATGAGAAGATTGTAATTATGTAATTTCAAGTACAAATCACTCGATATTTACGAAGATTTCGCAACTTTTTGATGTGTTTTTCCTATGTTATGGTCTTGTCTGCATATTTTAATAACGAAATAAAGGAACAGTTCTTAGTAAGAAGTGGAAGCAGGTCAATTAAAGCCTTCGATGCCTCACTTGCACGTGGCAACCACGGATTATGATTTTGTGGGATTCCCCGTGAATCGAGGTTTCCCAGGAGTTATTTACAGAGCAAAATAACGTTCTAGAAGATTTTACTGCTTATAAATTGCCTACTTTAAGGTGAGCTAAAAGGGCATACTTACTATTTTTTTAATCTTTCCTTCTTATGAATAAGGATTTTCTTCTAATTGATGTAATTGAAGGTTCAACAAAATTACAAGATGTAGTTATTTTTTTTTAAGTAACGGTACACGTAAAATTATAAGCTTGATGTTTTTACAAGCTTTTATTTAACTTGCTATGTATGTAGGTATGTTAATATGTTTCTTCGGGTGGAATCTTGCAACTCAATTTTGAAGCAGATATCTGCAACCAATTGCGCTAACATTTGGTATACACGTTCAGTTTGGATGACAATGCATAGTTAGCTGCATTTAAGTAAAAGCTTGTTTTTAAAAAAGGTTTTGTTACTTTAATTTTTTTGATACTATTTGCTGCTGGAACATATACCTATAACACCTATAACAAAGCATTGCCTCGAAAGTCTCGTAAGGAAAGCGCTCAGGTGTAAATTTACAAATCTACAATCTGTTCATCTTTCCAAATATTAACCGGCCTGAAGATTGCTGGGCCATGTGACGATGCGTCAAGCTTATTTTAACGGTTTGATAAAATCAAAATCAAAACAGTCTTTATTCTGTTCAATCACAAGGATCAATTTGAAATGTCTTATAAACCAGACATCATTAATTTAATTACGATAATTCTTTAATTACTCATGAAGACCTTGAAGTTACAAGTATTTATCTTAATATATATAAATTACGCGTCACGTTGTTTGTCCGCTATGGACTCCTAAACTACTTAACCGATTTCAATCAAATTTGCACACCTTGTGCAGTTTGATCTTACTTAAAAGCTAGGATAGCCTTCATCTTAATTTATAGCCGCCATATAATTTTATTGCAAATTTGACACCGCCCAACAAAGAGGGCACGGGTCAGCTAGTATGTATATATAAATAACTAAGTTTTTATAATGAATAATTAAGTATTTATAATCGTATCGTAAAATTTATACGATTATAAATGCTTGGTTATTAACTAAAGGATTTTATAATAATTATAAATTCTTCGAATTTATCCTGCGTAAATCATGGCGACACGAGCAAAACGGTAATTAGAAGTATGGAGCTTGCGTAAGTGCGATCTCCAAGATCTACTTCCTGCCGAATTGAAGATAAGGAAACTCTTTGGGTCCAACTATGGTCAGACAGATGGGTTCGTTTGTATATCGTTTGAATATATTTCGATCTAAATCGCAGGAGAAGTTTATTGTCAACTGTTGAAAGTACTAGTGCTTCGCCCCGAACTGAGATCTCGGGAAAGAAGTTGCTTGCGGTGGTTTGCAATTTTGGATTATTCCGTAATTTTATTCTTGTGGAAGCTTTAAATTGCATTAGAATGAATCTATGTAAGCTATCTATCTTACCATGGTCAAGCCAAGCAACAATGTAACACCCGAATATGGTTATGAGAGGAAGCGATTAATTAGCTTCGAGAGCTTCCTCAATAAACTACACTGTTAGTTCAACACTTACCATAGAACAATGATCCCCTGTGCTGGTATACGTCCTACTCGGTAAGCTGGGTTTCTTTAAAGCGGAAACCGTCATTTAGCGGACGTATATGTTTTTTTATCATTCGAAAATTTCGTCTGAAAAGTTCGAGTGTGAAACCTGGAGGCAATCGAACTTCTGTTGGTTTTGAGCTCCTTCAGGGGCCTTATGCTCACTTCGACCGAGATTATCTCACGTTAGAGATGACGTCATATCTCGTTCGATAACTATTTATCCCCATTCTCACCATCTAACTCCCTAATTTTCTCATACAAAGTTCATGCGAGACGCAAGGTCAACGAATTATTGAACAAGATATGACGTCATCACTACCGTGAGATAATCTCGCTCGAAGTGAGCATAAGGCCCCTGTTCAATAGCTTAGTACTACGAAATGTGTCTTCTGCACTGAACTCCATACATAAGTTTGATGTACAAGGCCTAATGTCTGTGGTTTTGTTATTTCGCTAGCGGTTGGCCCGGCATCTAACATAGTTTTCAGTAAAAATATAGGTGTTAGTTACTTGGTACCTAGACCTACTAAATACTGGTATTCACCGATAAATATTGATATTTAATTGTTTTACTTTATCAAAACTATTTTAGTACACAACTGTACATAATTAAGATGACAATTTTAGAAAGTACAGAGTTTTTACACAAGCAAATGCAGCAAAATGTATTCGACCGGACCGATCAAAGGAAATACTACCAGACTCAATACATTCTGTAAATTACGGCCGCTAGATAACGGTCCGTGGTTTATAAAAGAAGATACCTTTTTTGCTTCGTCTTAGAAGGGCATGGATATAACGCCCAAACTTAAAACGTGGTCAAATAAACAAATTGAATATTCCGTTTCAATGCATACCTTATAATAAATCACCGGCATTTAGAACAAAACAATCTAATTTCGACGGCTTATGGTAGCCTCAAAATAAGAAGACACCTAACCAACTGTCTAAAATCTAACTTCTTCTTGTCGTGTCACTATTTCTTTGAAACAGAGTGGTGAAAGGATTTTAAGAGCGCCTCAAAGAGGCTCCTGTCGAGCACTTGACACATGTTTAAGAACATTTGAAATATCAATCTTACAATAAGTATCACCGATCGGGATGAAACGAACATGAACGAAAGAAACAAAAAGGGATGAAACTTAGAAAACGAACCCAATAAAAGGAAAACTCCATAAATATGAATGTTTAGCGATCACTAATACGCGATATACAAGGTGTTCAAATACTTGTACTTAAAACTTCAGGGGGCTAAAGTAGCCATCAATATGAATAACTTTTTCTAAGGAATCAACACTGTGAACGCGAAAATAAAACAGCTGTTTCATCATACATTTTAGCCAGGTAGGTATTGAACACCTTGTATAAATTTAAAAAACTCTTACTCATAGAAATTATTATCTACCTACCTACATTAGTGACTATTCACAATCACCACACTGTTTCGAAAGAACCAGTGAAACGACAAGAAGAAGAAGTGACTAATTGTATCTAATAACCAGCAGCGTTTCTTTTCAAAAGAAACCACACAAAATTACAATTGATTTGATCCATCACCAGGATTCATCAGGACCATTCAAGATGGTTATTAATCTTCGCTGATCGAAACGTCATTGGTGATCAATAAGTGGTAACCTCGCAGGTAAAGGCGCCGCACACCCTCTGCGCCGGCGCATAATCAGCAGTATTTACATAGAAAGCGGGTGGTGAGTAAGAATTTTAATGATCTACTTAGTAAGTGAGACTAAACTTAGATTTCGATCGAAACATGTGTGGAATGGGGATATACGCGATCAAGCTCGAAAACAAATTAACAATATAATTTTAATTCTTAATCCAATTGTTATCAATCACATTATTACTTAACTTAGCTCTGATTTTACCATGCTGTCTTAGATTAACAAAGGATTAAAGGGCCGTTAAATATGTCAAATTGTACGCATTTGTAATCCTTAACCGACTGTGACGGAAGAATATCCGTTTGCATTTCATAGTTTACAAGCTTTACAACATTTGACATCAGAGCGGAGAAGCTAGCGAGATGGAGCAAGATGTGTAAATATTTTGAATTATAAATGTTGTTATACAAATACTTGTAATCATGAGTTGTGAAGGCACAGTGACATCTAGTGGGATCAGGAATATTGTAATTCAGTAAATAGAGTCGCACCATGCTTACAGTGTAATTGCGGCCTATTGTTCAACGCGGCGCTACCTGCAGCGCGAATCACCTTCCATTTTGAATCGTTTTGTTTTGAACTTCTGATGCAGACTCGATGGGTTTGATTCTCAATGAATTCTATATAATCTTCTATTTTTTTATCTTTACAAGGTTATCTTTATCTTCAAATATTTTGGTGCTCCTTGTTAGTTTATTCAAAAGAGGTGGTATCGCTAAAACTTTGAATCTAGTCTATAATATTTTTTTATGCAACTAGCTGATGCAACCAGCAGATGGCCCACCTGATGTATAGTAATATTATTAATATTGACATAAACACAATATTGACATAATTTGTATTACTGAACATTGGTTGAAAAGTCATGAGCTGATGTTTGGCTTCAGTGATCACCAGGTTGGTAGTGCTTTCTGCAGAGAACACTTTATTAGAGGTGGATCATTAATATTACTTAGTAATAAAATTAAATTTAAAGAACGCAAAGATATTGTCCACCACTCTGTAGAAAGACACATTGAAATAGCTTGCGTGGAGTTGGAGCAGTACATTGTTATAAGCGCTTACAGTCCACCTTCTGCCTCATTCGATATTTTTGAAAAAGCTATGGAAGAAATTTTGTATAAAATATCTAAATCAAACAAGCAACTAATCATATGTGGCGACTTCAATGTTAATTTACTAGTTCACTACTCTTTAAATACCAGGATAATTAGTCTTTTTAAATCATTTGACCTGGAACATTTGTTTATGGAGCCTACTAGGATAACTGCCTCTTCGGCCACATGTATAGATAATATCTTTACCAATGTAAAAATAATAAGTAAAAATCTAATAAGTAATATTCCTTCAGACCACCTTGGTCAAATAATTAAAATAGAAGCAAAAACTAAAAACGATGTATTAAAAAAAATTACTTTCGTCCCATTGACCATAAGTCGTTTGGAAGAGTTGAAACTGAACCTTATTTCTAGACTACCAAGAATAACTTACAGTAATGATGGCAATTCATATTATCAATTTTTCTATGAATTTGATAACTTATTCAGTTCAATTTTCACACCCAAATCGAAAATGGTCTCTGGCGGTTCTAAATTTTGTGAGTGGGCAACAGCGGGTATTTATAAAAGCAGAGAAACATTGTACAACCTTTATAGTGAAAAACAATACAATTTCAGTGAAGAATTAAAAGAAAAAATTAAAAACTATTCTAAAATTTTCAAAAGCGTGTGTCGCATTGCTAAATCACAATATTTAAGTTCAAAAATCAAAACTAGTCAAGATAAAATCAAAGCTACTTGGAAAATAATTAATAGTGAGACAGGAAGAGTCAAGACACAGAACACCGTATACAACTTGAATGTTGGCGGCACCATCATTAACAAAGATGATGATGTTGCCAAAGCATTTGAAACCTTCTTCACTGACATTCCAGTCTCCACTACAAAGTCCTTAAGCTCTTCCCACATAATCGCAGAGTCATTGTTAAAAGAAAACTTATCAGAATTCAAACAACAGTTTAAATTCGATTATGTGAATACTAATGACATCATCAAAGCTTTTAAAATGATAAATGTAAAAAAAACCACGGACCTCTGGGGCATTTCTGTTTTTGCCGTAAAACCTGTGATTGATATTATTGCACCAGATCTAGCTTTTATATTCAACCAATGTATTGATTGTGGCGTTTTTCCTGACCTTATGAAACATAGTAAAATAACACCCTTATTTAAATCAGGTAGTCATTCTGACCCCAGTAACTTTCGCCCGATATCAGTACTACCTACATTTAGTAAAATTTTCGAAAAACTTATACTCAATCAGTTACAAAGGCACTTTACTATAAATAACTTACTTGACAGTAAACAATTTGGATTTACAAGGGGTCGCTCAACCACCGACGCTGGTGTTGAGTTAATAACATATATTTTTCAGACCTGGGAACAGTCGCAAGACGCCTTAGGCATTTTCTGTGACCTTTCCAAGGCATTCGATTGTGTGCACCATGAAACGTTGGTCAGAAAACTGAACCACTATGGTGTTAGAGGTGTTGCTCTAGACCTACTCATTTCTTACTTAAATGGCAGAATACAAAGTGTTGACGTGAATGGAAAGCGCTCTCCGGGGTCAGTGGTAAAAATGGGTGTACCACAAGGTTCTATATTAGGGCCATTTTTGTTTTTAATTTACATTAATGATCTACCTCAAGTAGTAGATGATCACGAGATTGTACTGTTTGCAGATGACACTTCACTTTTATTCAAATTGAAAAGACGACAAACTAACTATGACGATGTAAACAATGCAATCTCTAGAGTCGTAAACTGGTTTAATGTAAACAACTTGTTACTTAATGAAAATAAAACAAAATGCATTCGCTTTGTACTACCAAATGTCCAACAAATAAATGCTGATGTAAAAATCAAAAATGAAAAAATAGACCTCGTGGATACCACCGTATTTTTAGGCATAACCTTAGATAATAAGCTTCAATGGGGCCCACACATAGGCAAATTGTCGAGGAGACTTAGCTCTGCAGCATACGCAGTCAAAAAGATCCGCCTTCTTACAGACGTGGACACCGCAAGACTTGTCTATTTCAGCTACTTTCATAGCATTATGTCATACGGCATTTTGTTGTGGGGGAGTGCTGCAGATATTAACACCATATTTGTGCTGCAGAAGAGGGCTGTTCGTGCAATTTATAACATGGGTCCCAGAGAATCGTTAAGAAATAAGTTTAAAGAAATAAATGTAATGACTTTACCCTGTCAGTACATATACGAAAATTTAATGTATGTTAGAAAAAATATTAATTTATATGCCAAAAAGAGTGACCATCATAATGTTAACACTAGAAATAAAGATAAGCTCGCTGTTCCCACTACTAGGCTCACTAAAGTAAGCAAATCGTTTGCAGGACAATGTGTACGCTTCTTTAACAAAGTCCCAAGTGAGATTCACCAGTTGTCGATTAATAAATTCAAAAACATAATAAAAAGAAAACTTTGTACAAAAGCTTACTATACAATTTCTGATTATATAGATGACAAAAAAGCTTGGGACTGATCTATGCTCCAACTCATTAAAAACACTAAACAATTAAGTAGGTACCATAATAAAATTGTAAAAAGGATCATACAAAAAAACGCTAGGAACCAAGCCGTTAGTTTCTTGCCCGTTCTTCTAGGCTTTGGTCGCGAGGAACTGGCGATAGATTCACCTAGTATATAAGACGTTTCAAAGTGATCCTTGTGATTGTACTGAATAAAGACCGTTTTGATTTTGATTTTGATTTTGAGTGGTAAACATCACCTATAACAAAGCATTGCTTCGTAAGTCACGCACGATAGGAACGTGCCCTACAATGCACTGCCCTGCGTCCATCAACTTGAGGCATACAGTAAAGCCTCACGTGCCTATTATTACACCTCCGGTAAGCGTTGATGTGTTTCGGTTTGAAGAGTGTGCTTCAAACCGAAACACAGCAACGCTGCTTGGCGGCAGAAAAAGGCGTGGTCAATATATTTTTTGGTTAGCATTCTTAAAAAACTATTCAACACATAGTAACTAACTACAGGTTAAGCCTAAATAAAAAAAACTAATAGCTACTTTAACATATCAGATGATGCGCCCAAAATTGACCCTAACAGCCGTATTATTAAAATGGTCTCATAATTTGCGAGTATTAACCAAATAAAAGTGTTTCAAATAAAAAAAGTTGTAAAACCAGATAGAACCATTGTATTTGTAACGTTTCAAAAAATTCGTTTCGCGTCACTGCGTATGACACAGGCAACACAGGTAAAAGGTCCGGGAAATGTTTATGCAGAAGTGTGCCAAGAACAAGAAAAACAATCTCGTTGTTATCATAATCTAGATGATTACGACCTCACTTAGGTACTTTTTTTAAAGTTTGTGCCATCACCGCGTTCCTAAGCTAATGTAACCCGGCGATACAGTTTATCAATATCTACCTTATACAGAATATGATAAGAAAAAGCTTCCCAATCGATTCGTTGGTGTTGGTTGTGAGATTTCAAATGACAGTTACGGTCAAAACGAATAGGATACCTATTTATTAGAGACAGAAACACAAAATATCTGAATGAGAAAAAAGTACTACAGCTTACTAACGTAAATTGATCTTTGTGATTTCTACATCTACATCTACACTAATACTTATATATATATACCATACTTATTATAAAGAGGAAAGATTTGTATTTTTGTATTTTTGTATGTAACGAATAGGCTCAAAAACTACTGGACCGATTTCAAAAATTCTTTCACCATTAGAATGCTACATTATCCCTGAGTAACATAGGCTATATTATATTTTCAAAAAAATTAGGGATCCTTACTAAAACTTCAATAATGTAACCCAAGGTGGAAAACAAAAACCTTACATCGCGTGCGCTGCGAAAACTATTGATGTTAGAACAAAATAATGACAAATCATAACAAAATAATTTTGTAGAACACATCATCATCTACAAAAAAGTCGCGACAGCAACATTACATCTAACTATTACAGTTATGTACAATAAGTGTTATTTTATGATAAAATTTTTATTGAAATGCCGCCGCTAGAAAAGGATCTTTATTTGTACCTTGGTATTAATCCTTATCTAAATAAATCATTTCATATTTAAGACGGTTTCAATACCTATAGATTACTTCTTAAATTTTTCAAATCGGACATTCCATTCAAAAGATATGACGAAATTAAAAATGTTAACGGGTCCACGGGTCACGCACGGGGTTCGATTTCACTCACTCAGGGAGAAGGGTGTGCAAATGTATGAAATTAGTAGACGCGAGGCTCGAACCCACGGTCTAAGTTTATCCTAAAATGTTCAAAAAATTTATGACCACCCATGCGAAGCTGGGACAGGCCGCTAGTAATCAATAAAGACGTTCTAATTTTAATTTTGCCTTATACGTATTAAAATAATATGCTGAAGTATAATTTTAAATTCCTGCTTCCCTCCTGTATAAACCCATGGCAGGTAAGCGCCGTCATAAAACCTTTTTTCAGACATTCTGCACCTGCAAAATTAAAAAAAAAACAAGTGGTTGGGCGCGTGAATGCCCGTGTTTTGACAGCGGCCTCTTTTGAGCGTTATTGTGCCATTAAATATAATTGAATTTAGAATAGAACTGCGAAACGACGCCAAAGGGTTGAAGGCTTGTGTGTACCCGCATGTTAAAATAAAATCAAAAGTTTCAGTCTGACGCTTGGGTGTAAAAAGAGCCACCTTGTCGATTCATTTAAAATATGAATTATAAAAAAATGCTATTGTGCAATTTTTATCAGAAATATTGAAACAATGTTTATTTGACCCACATAGCAGAAGAGCGTAAATGGGACTGTTGGGAGGGGAAGACCTAGGCGAACGTATCTCGATCAGATAGCAGACGTTCTGAGCGCCAGGTCAAGAGTACCCTAAACCGACGAGAATGTATGAAGAATGTTATGAGAGTGAATGAAGCGAAAGAGATATGTAAGGACCGTAGCAAGTGGAGATCCGTGGTTTCTGCCTACTATTATATATCTACTATTTAGATAATGTTGTTATTTTCTATCAGTTATTTCTAAAAATAATCAACAATAGGCTCACTTAGATCTTTTTAAGAGTAGTAGAGCTCTTTGTGAAGGGCTCGTCCGGGGAAGTACTACCACCACGCCTTTTTCTGCCGCCAAACAGCGTTGCTGTATTTCGGTTTGAAGAGTGTGGTTGCCGGTAAAATTACAGGCACATGAGGTTTAAAATCTGTATGCCTCAAGTTGATGGATGCAGGGCAGTGCATCATAGGGCACGTTCCTATCATGCGTGACTTAAGAGGCAATGCTTTGTTATAGGTGATGGTTACCACTTAACATTAGGTGGGTCATCTACTTGTTCCATCAGCTAGTAGTATAAAAAAAAGATGACAACGGAAGCTCATCTCGTCCTGGAACCTGCCTAACCTACAAACGATTTCGTCACGCGACACAGTAATCTCTAATGCTAATGTTGCTAGCCCTGCCCATGTAGCACTAGTTACACAGCTTTGGACTAAAGGGAAGCAGGCTATTTTAGTTCAGAGCATAATGTGCAGAGACATGGGCAGGGACTTAGGCAATGCGAAAATGTAAACAGGCCACTTCCATGTCCACTCGCGTTGCCGCTCGCGTTGCCCGTGTTGCGTGAACACACATTGCCGGCGACGCTGCCGCAGATATATGGACGGCAACATTTCCGTCCACGCGAATGGCAGCGCGAATGTCAAAATGTAAACGCAGTTATGAAACTGAATGAAAAAATGAAAATTCTTTATACATCTGTGTATAAAGAATTTTCATTTTTTTATTTTTTTATTTTTTTTTATTTTAAGAAGTTACAATCTACAATGGGCAGTCTTAACGCTAAAAAGCGTTAACGCTGAGAAGCATTGGATGGAGAGAAGCCTAGTAAAATGAAGGTTGGGTGGGATCCATGCTCTGTTAGATTAACAAAGGATTAAAGGGCCGTTAAATATGTCAAAATGTACGCGTTTGACAGCTAAGGTTAGATTTAACGGTCTTTTAATCCTTGATTAGTAACTAACAGAGCATGGTGAAACCGGCCTTAAATGTAGTGCTTTGTGAGAGAGAACTGTTCTTCTAGGCTTTGGTCGCGAGGAACTGGCCCTAGAGTCACATAGTTTAGACCCTTGTGATTGTACTGAATAAAGACCATTTGAATTACATTCTTTGATTATAGAGCACAGCAATTTGAGCTTGCAACTTCACGTGTAGAATAACAAATTGTACAACATTTTGGTAAAATATAAGTTCCGAGGAAGTAACGCCGAGTTGACTCACTTGACTGATTTGAATGTATTTTATTTATTCAGTCATTTATTTAACAATTACATAAAATTACAGCAGATAAATGTGCTATGATATAAAAATTTAATAACAAATCATAAAATATAAAGATCATAAAAAATTACACTAATTAACCAATAGAACTTAAGTTAATTGAATTCTCTTGACACTGGAGTCGATTCTGTTCTTGCATTATTCTAAACTAACCTAATCTGACAGCTCTAAAATTATAGCCGTCCTTGTTGTTTCGCTCTTTTGGAAAGGGACGGCAATATTTTTAGTGCTGTCAAATTAGGTAAAATTAAGAAAATTAAACAACAGAATTGACACCATTGTCAAACTTGTCGAAGGTCCAAGCACGAGCGTCAAAGCCTACATAAACGCCCCTCAGAATTGGCCAATCTGTAAACCGCTCGAATACCCAAAACAGTGCTAGCTATCCCCCTGTAGCCGCCGGCAGATCAATCAGTAGGCCCTGGTCAGCTCTCAAATATTCATCGGAGGTCCTTCGTGAGAATGGAATCTGGGGAGACATCCAGGATAATTGCACAGGTTCTACAGAGTCGTACTCCAGGATAAGAGTGGGGGAATAGGAACTGATGGCTGGAGTGGTGCCATTTCAATTTAAACAATTGAAATGGCACCACACTCAAGTGCGAACCTCTAGTTGGTATATGGGCGATTCGGCCCTCGAGATATTGAGATGACGTTTACGTTAGTAGCAATTCGTCTATTTTTTGGTATTATTAAATATTCAAAGTCAAAGTCAAAGTCAAAATGTATTTATTCAATAAAATCACAAGGATCACTTTGAAACGTCTTAAAGCTAGGTGACTCTAGGTGCCAGTTCCACGCGACCAAAGCCTAGAAGAACAGGCAACAAACTTACGGCTTGGTTCCTACCGTTCTTTTGTATGATCCTTTTACAATGTAATAATATAATATATTATTGAAGTTTAGTGAGGCGTAGGCATACAGAAAAAGGTAAACATAATCAAATTTATAAGACAGCACACGCTACGCCTCAAACTAATAATTCTGTGGACATGACGCTGACAAAGAAGCATAGGCTCAAATTATTTTCAACTTAACTAAAACTAGACGCGGCAAAATAGCTTAGGCTAGGTATGGATTGATTTTCACCAAGAATATCATTACTACTTTGGTATTGACGTAAAATGTCATTGCACTTAGATTTAATAATTTATAAAATATTTTGATTGATCCTCGTTGAGTTTATTGAGAAAATAAGTTCCCTTTATTGAATAAATAAATACCTATGACTTTAGCAATAGGATAATTTTTTAGGATATATTGAATTCCCAGTACTTAATAAACTTATGATATTTATTTATGTAACCTCCCTAAAAGAGAAGTTAGCGAAGGGGTTCAAATAGATCCTTGTGATGTTATTAAATACCTTTAAAATATTTCCTTTTTTGAATTTCGTATGTGCCCCAGAACTTTAACCCTAAGTACTGACCTGTTACGTGATTATCCCAAATATTCAAATTCAGAAGCCATCGAACGTCCACTTACAGAAGACCTCTAAATAGTTCTCAATGCCAAACAGATAGGGCGGTTGGACAGGTCTTCCTCAGGCTGTACAGGAATTCGGTAATCAAGTAGCTTTTGCACGCTATCGAATTGACGTTTGGCTGCTGACTTGATCAGATTTGACGTTGTATAGTTTTTTAATCTTGTTTCAAATTGGCAAAATTTACTGTCCATTATGGTGTATTAAGATAGAATAGAAGGGACGCTATTTCAATAAAAGTTTTTTTTATAGAATTTGCTGATTGAACAAGCAGGTGGCCCACCTGATGTTAATTGGTAATCATCACCTGCAACAAAGCATTACCTCGTAAGTCACGCACGATAGGAACGTGCCCTACGATGCACTGCCCTGCGTCCATCAACTTGAGGCATACAGTTGTTAAACCTCATGTGCCTGTAATTACACCGGCAACCACGCTCTTCACACCGAAACACAGCAACGGTTCTTGGCGGCAGAAAAAGGCGTGGTGGTAGAGAATACAAGAACACGTATGCCTCAAGTCGATGGACGCATTGCATTTCTATGCAGAGCAGAGCAGAGATTTAAGAGTAGTAGAGCGCTTTGTGAAGGGCTCGTCCGGAGAAGTACTACCACCACGCCTTTTTCTGCCGCCAAGCAGCAACGCTGTGTTTCGGTTTGAAGAGTGGTTGCCCAGACTGAGAACAAACATCTATGTTCATCACACAAATATTTTTTCTCGGTGGGGATCGAACCCACAGCCTACGGCGCAGAAGGCAGAGCTACTACCAACTGAGCTGTGAAGGCTTTCAAAAATATAAAGAAGAACATATAATTCCGGCATACCAACGTATAATACAGATCACATGTCCGAATTGGGCGGTCAGGTCGTGGCAGCCGTCCACGACGTCTTCGACCCATCTGCTCGTGAGAACTAGCCTCGGGCCGCCGTGCTCGAGACCTTAGCACGAGCTCCTGCGGTATCGGATCGATTGCGAGTTCGCCTTTAAGGCGACTCATGTACCAACTCATGATTATTTAAGGATGTTTAAGGAGGGTACTGTAGTCAGAGATACGTCCAAAGATAACATTCGAAATTCGAAAAAGAGGAGCTAATGTACCTCGCACTCGCACGTTTCGACATGTTGAAAGATATAAAATTACTAAACCAATTTTCGAAAAATCGCAATCATCCGTTTTGTGTGCACAGTTTAGTAAAAAACATTTTAATCGATACAAGTTTTCCTAAGTTTGCTTAAGTACAAAAACTAGGAAAGCAAATTTTTGATTAGGAAAACTTGTATCGATTATTGTATCGATGTTAAAATGATCTTTTTTACTAAACTGTGTGCAATTTGATTGCACACAAAATGGTTGATTGCGATTTTTCAAAAATGGGTTTAGTGATTTTATTTCTTTCAACATGTCGAAACGTGCGAGCGAGAGGTACATTAGCACTAGCCCGTTTAACACTTTGGGTACGGAACCCTAAAAAGTGAAACATAAAGCTACTGCCACCTAAGCCTCCTTCGTTTCTCTTTGCTCATTAGCTGGGCTTTCTTTACCAAGACTGAATGTTCAAAGACAGATTAATAAAAGACGAAGAAACGACTCAAGTCTACGAAACAACTAAACTCCTAAACTGATCAAATATTTATTGCCACCGATACTACAGCAAATGCTCGATTACCATGTGAATGGGTGACCTTTTCATGGGACGCTTTTAATGGTACCAAAAATATCCGTCATGACCACTTTTTTTTTATCCAACAAGCTGATGGAACAAGCAGATAGCCTACCTGATGTTAAGTGGTAACCATCACCTATAAAAAAGAATTGCCTCGTAAGTCACGCACGATAGAAACGTGCCCTACGATGCACTGCCCTGCGTCCATCAACTTGAGGCATACAGATGTTAAGCCTCATGTGCCTGTAATTACACCGGCAACCACACTCTTCAAAACGAAATACAGCAACGCTGCTTGGCGGCAGAAAAAGGCGTAGTGGTAGTACTTCCCCAGGCGAGCCCTTCACAAAGAGCTCTGCTACTCTTAAAAACTGCGAATAACTTTATGAAAGAAAGAAAGAAAATACATTTATTTGACACACACAAAACGGACAATGGACAGATACAGGCAAAACGGCAACACCAATAGGTAGGTAGGTAGGTACCAAATCAAATAAAAACATATTACAATAAAAATAAAAACACATTAATCAAAGCTGGTACGGTAATCGGTCCTAGTCCCATGCAGTATGCCAAAAAGCTCCAGACCCAGCTTTTTTCTGCCTGACAAAAGTAGATAGCCTTGCCAAGCAGCGCTGGTTTTCAGTCTGAACCAAACTTTATACCACAGTTCAGAGTTTTGGTACCATAAACTATTAGAAATTGGTCCCTGCGCTACTTATTACAAGTTTTCACAGCTCACGGCGATTCTTCATTTATGTAACGTCAATTTAAAACTATTTATTTTCGTCCATATATCAATATCCAACTACACTTGTCGATTATATCATGACGTGTGACATAATTGATGTCTCTAGTAAATTAGAAAACTTATTCGTAAGTGAAGTGCTAACTGGATTCTTGAAATTCTTCGACTTTCTAGAATTTCAAGAATCCAACTAGCACACAAGTAGCGTTTATTTAGCGTATATCATCACTATAGTGGATCAGTGTTTTATTTAACTACGTTTACTTCTCATCCCGAGATCTCCTCTGAAATGGCACAGGCACTCAACCAGAAGCGATTATTGAATGTTTTTTTTTTAAATTCTGCTTTAACTTGAAGCGAACGAATCCCACTTATAGTTTCAAATTAGCTAAAAAAATAAGACAAAAATCAAGTAGATCTGCGATCTGTTATTTGTAGTTAATCTTGTTAGTGAATGGGGCTAGCGGATCAGAAAAATCAACTGTCATCCATCAAGCTAAAACAAACACTTTTATGTATTTGAATTTATCGCGTTTCTAAATGCTTGTAATAACCGTGGCAAGACCAGTAGCGGAAACACAAATCTTGTTTTATCTATTATCGAGGCGATTAGTGGCCGTTACATTTGTTGCATGAAAGTTATGCCTTTACCAAGATGGCTCTGGTTCTGTTTAGGTTGACTAGTGGAAAATACTTTCCAGCATTAAGTTCTCCTTTTTTGGCGCAATAAAGGAATACAAAAGAGTTTCTTACTGTTTTTTTATTAAATAAAACATGAGCTGGATATGATCTAGATGAGCTAGAAACTAACCAAGCCAGGCCGTAAATTTCTTGAGGCTGCTACGATCTGGCGCCTAAATTCACGTTAAATTGCGTTTACATTTAGATATTCGCGTGGACGGAAATTTTGCCGTCCATATGTCTGCGGCAGCGTCGCCGGCAATGTGTGTTCACAACACGGGCAACGCGAGCGGCAACGTGAGTGGACATGGAAGTAGCCTGTTTACATTCTCGCATTGCCCAAGTCCCTGCCCATGTCTCTGCACATTTCCACGGAGCTGAGTGTAAACGGGGTATAAGATTATAAGACATTTCAGATTAATCCTTGTGATAGTACTGACAGCAGACTGATTACTTGATTTGATTTAAACAGCGTCATTTTTCCTATCATTAAATCTAACTACGTCGGTACATATCAAATGTAAGAGATTAACATTTTTAAAATACTTTTACAAAATGGTACGTGATGTCGCCAAGGGGGCTTTCCCACGAACCAGACATTTACCATCAAATCACTATCATCATCGAAATTACCGTTTGCAGCAATATACATTGCTGGTTTGAAACTGTGAAGAGCTATGGAGTGGGAACTAAACCAGCAAAGAAAAAAAATATTAAGCTCTGTTCAAGTTTGTTCGACTCCTTCATAAAATAATTGTAACGGAGAGAATCGAAACTCCGGATGCTAATACAAACGCATAAAAGTTATAAAGAGTAATGAGAGTGTTATGAATATTGCATTGTGTCATGTATTCAATCCATAATATCACAAGTATAACTAAATATCGTTTTTATAAGTTTTTTACAAAAAGTATACTAGTAGTTCGCCCCGAACTGAGATCTCGTGATGCGACCCGACGAACGCACCAAAACTTTGAGTAGGTGGTAGTCAAAGGCAAGTCCAAACATTATGTTTGGACTTTTTTCTGACTACCGCCTACTAACTCAGTACGGTAACCAAGTTTCAACTCTATTGGCTTATTTATTGAAGAGTTCCGTTGAACAGACCTTGGCTCCATCATCAGACCTGGTCGTTGTCACCATTTTATGAGAACTGAGTACCTCCTTAATTTATTTCAAGAAAAAAATATAAGAAAAAGCAAAGTAACTGGCCGACCAGTTGAAAAACCTTGATGCCAACGAAACTCTTAGAGATGGGAGCTCTTGGGTCGCTGGTTATCTTAATTTAACTTTTTTGTTGTATCTCAAAAACCGAGCGTCCCAGAAAAAAAGTAAAAATTGTTTTGGAATGTCCAAACAAAGCCCTTTCGTATGACATGTAACTTGATTTTTTTATGTCACTTTTTTTATTTTTGCCCTCTTAAAAAACCCCATATCTCAAAAACCCTTCACCCGATTTTACTCATATACTTACCAGTAAATTTCTCAAGTACAAGCTATCGACTTATCAAATTTCATGCAGATCGGATCAACGGTTCTAAAGTTATCGCCAGACAAACATACATACATACATACATACATACATACATACATAAAATGCCAAATCGCCCAAGTTGAAACTAAGATCTTCGTTCGCTTCGCTCACTCGATCAATAAAGTATTATATCAGCTAGCTGGTTCCCATATTATAAGCTTTGCATAGTTTGGGGCTAGATAGTGTTGTGTGGAAAGTCAACCAATAATTAGCTATTTATTAAAATAGGTGGTAGTGTGCTCAAAAACGATGTCTTTACACTTACTTTATGCATTTAAAGTCCTGTTTAGCCTTGTAGCTGAGATCATTGGTATCAAAAATTGAGAGCTTAAAATTTTCTGATATACAAAATTTAATACATATTTCTATACTTGTCATAACTTGAACAAACGTTAGTTTCGTTTCTATATGCCAATATATGTTATTTATTTGATAATTTATGGTTCCCGACAATAATTTAGGCGCTATATTGATTTCTCTAAAATTGTCCGTGATTTGCCCGGAGCGAACCAAGTGCTGGCAGACATTAGAAAGGTAAGGCGAAAACAGCAATTAAGTAAATATTCTATATTTAGTAACGTGAGGTCATTCTTGAGAAATTAGAAATGATATTTTAAAAGATAAACATAAAATAAGGAATGAGTATATTAGAGGAAGTTTGAAAGTAGCGCCTGTGACGGATAAGTTGAGGAGCAATCGCATGCTATGGGCATGTCATGAGGAGGGAAGAAAGTCATATTACGAGAAGAATGTTAGATATGGATGTGGATGGTTTTAGAAAGAGAGGTAGGCCAAAGAAAAGATGGATGGACTGTGTGAAAGATGACATGAGTAAGAAAGGAGTGAGCACCGAGATGACGAATGATAGAGGAGAGTGGAAGAAGAAAACCTGTTGTGCCAACCTCACTTAGCGTGGAAAGGCAGGAAGATGACGATTTCAAAAGATAAACATAAGAGATCGCCTAACGAGGTTTTTTACTAGTCGCTTACCAGAATTATTTTCCTAAGTAAATAAATTGCTTATTAATTTTATACTAATAAAAGTAGATTATAGAGTAATTTTGCTAAGACTTTTTTTGTAGACTAATAACAAGGGGATCGATCTAAAAGAAACAAATTCATAATAATAATGATTTGGCAAAACGAATGCAAGGAGTTTAAAGCATAAAAATTTACGAATAAAACTACCCATCTTTACAAAAAATACAGAGAAATTTCCCTCTCCAGAATGCAATCTATCTCAGAGCTAAGTATCATTTCGATTGGCTAAGCGGTTTAGCCGTGAAAACGCAATTAACAGACACTTACGGCCGGTTTCTGAAAGCCCGATCAAAACTAATCGCATGTCGAGTCACTTGCTATCTCTATCTAATTCGATGTAATAGCAATTGCATTTCTTTGTCTCTAGTTTAGTTTAGTAGTCTAGTTCAAAGGCTGTCAACCGAAAAATCACTTCTCGCTCGGAAAATGATCAAATCAAAGCAAGCAACAATTTTTTTTACGGTTCTCTTAAGAGTGGTTTTCACTTTCTTTTTCTTTTCCCTAGACCTATTAAACTTAAATAAGAATTCCACAAGCGGTCACCCATCACCCTTCAACAAAAATTGAGTTAAGTAGGTATATCTACACGCAATGTTTTTGTTGCAATTAGCTGGTGGAAGCAACTTTGAGATGAACGGTCAACGCCGCGGGTCTACAGGTTCACTAAGTTATAAGAGAATTGGACTACTTAAGATAAGATATATAGCTTTATCATAACCATAATAAAAGTTCATAATTAAACAAAAACACTTAAAAAATTAGAGGTACAATGGGCGGTCTTATGGCTAAGAGTGTACTCTTCCAGACAACCTTAAGTTGCCTAAACTAATAAAAAAAATCAAGGAGGTGTATAAAAGTTGTGAGTGATATCGCGAGAAGTTGGTGGACATTCGCAGATCCGCCGTTGTGGGCACGATGGGCCCACAACCTATTAGACTTGTGACATCACTCCCAGTGTTCGCGCCAAGGGTTTGCCCACGTGGAACTGTACACTGTAGAAGATCCTGGTCAGGGCGTCATATATTTTGTAAACATCTTTGTAGGAATGCACTATATCATGGGCGAGTTCATGCATTGGCTCGCACTTGGCTATTTTCGGGTGGCTGTGACCACAACATATTTAGAGCTGGATCCGCGCCTGTTGGTGGATGACGAGGAAACAGAATTATTGAATGGTTCTTTCTGAAAATGTATAGGGGAGGCTGAATGGCTGATGACGATGAAGATAGATGTATGACTAGGGACATGATGCTTATGCCGCCGGTTTCACAACGAAGTTTATAAGAAACACTCGCATTCAAGCCACATAAAATTTTGTTTTTTGAACAATCTATACGTGCAGAATCGGAATCACACCCACAACTTTAAATCGGATAGCAAGGTCCCTACGAATCAACATACGGTTATGAAAACCATTTTTTTTATACAACTTGCTGGTGGAACAAGCAGATGGCCCACCTGATGTAAAGTGGTAACCATCACCTATAACAAAGCATTGCCTCGTAAGTCACGCACAATAGGCAGTGCCCTACGATGCACTGCTCTGCGTCCATCAACTTGAGGCATACAGATATTAAGCCTCACGTGCCTGTAATTACACCGACAACCACACTCTTCAAACCGAAACACAGCAACGCTGCTTGGCGGAAGAAAAAGGCGTGGTGGTAGTACTTACCCAGACGAGCCCTTCACAAAGAGCTCTACTACTCTTAAAATAATAACAAAAAAACGCTACCGCTTACAAATTAAACATTTCTAAGCGGGTCGGGTTAGTACCATCGGCAAAAAAATGCAAATTGTCATAAGCCACGGGCGATTCACGCGCAGACATTCCCACAGTCCGAGTACTGATGGCAAATTAGTTCACCTCTCATCACGAACTTCATAGTCTTACTTTAATTTCCTGAATTATGTGTACCGCAGTGTGCACGCATGTGCCATTTGTACTGTGATGAGGTAAAATTGAATGAACCAAGATGGGAACTTTCTGCTAGAATTAGTGTGGACTGTAATTTCCTACTATAAAAATTTTTGTTTGATGATTTTATGAAATTTCATACATACATACAATCACGCCTGTTTTCTATAGAGGTAGGCAGGGCTTTCTACTTTCTAGATCCTGATCTTCTTTCGCATTGTTGAATAATAACATTATACCTTTTTTTATACAACTAGCTGATAGAACAAGCAGATGGCACCCCTGATGTTAAGTGGTAACCATCACCTATAACAAAGCATTGTCTCGCAAGTCACGCATGATAGGAACGTGCCCTAAGATGCACTGCCCTACGTCCATCAACTTGAGGCATACAGCTGTTAAGCCTCATGTGCCTGTAATTATACCGGTAACCACACTTTTCAAGCCGAAACACAGCAGCGCTGCTTGGCGGCAAAAAAAGGCGTGGTGGTAGTACTTCCCCGGAAGAGCCCTTCACAAAGAGCTCTACTACTCTTAAAACCATATCATACCTCCATATCATGTGCGTCAAGGATTATAGAAATGGCTTTTCTTAAACAAAAACTTATTTTAGACATCCTCAATGAATCCTGAGTCGAGCTTATGGTACTAAGACATTTGAGGGAATTTCCACCATGCTTGAGGATTAAAGCGTTGATTAAAAAAAACTATAAACCTAAACTTCATCATTATCATCAGCCTAAAGAAGTCCACTGCTGGGCCAGTGGCGTAGCTAGGTGGGCAAGGGGCCCGGAACATAGAGAAAGAATTTTGTGAGCAGGCTCAAGGTTTTCTAGCTTCGAGAGCTGGCTGACCCTCTCTTTTCAAAGTTTAGGTTAGAGGGCCCCCTGAGCTTCGGGGCCCTGGTGCACTGCACCACCTGGCCCTATGATAGCTACGCCACTGTGCTGGGCATAGGCCTCCTCCACACATTTCCAGGAAGAACGATTTTAGCCGCTCCATCCACCGAATCCTGCAATTCTAACAATGTCGTCAGTCCATCGGGTCAATCAGGGCGTCCCACGCTTCGTTTCCCTGCTAACCTTAACTTTCCCATGAACATTTGGAGGTTTCAGTTCCTGTTAACCTTAACTTCCTTTTCTCATGAAGATTTGGAGGTTTCAGTTAGGTTTTTATAATACGTAATCTTTTTTTTCCTAACCCTACGACCGCCGTGACCGATTTCTCCGCCTTCACTCTACATAGATGTTATCCGATCAGATTCGATCGTGTAACAACAATACCTACCTACCTATTAACCCTTCGTGTCGGCACATCTGTTTCACAGACAGAGGGGAGTAAATTCCTTTGTAATACCACTATATAATCCTGACCTAGTGAAATTCTCGCGAATTCATTCGCGTTTTATTTTGTTAAAACTTATATTCTGTGAGATAGTGCAATGGTTTTATGGGAATAATGTATTTATTTTATAACTTCAATAAAAAATATTAAACAATAGAATTACTATCGGTTAGTAAATAATAAAAAGGCTTATATGTAACGATTTTAAATTCCCTCTTAGATTTGGATACCCGTGACATCTCAAATTTTCTTATTCTATATTCTGTGACGTAGACCCTCAGAGGTACGGTAGGACGAAGTAATACGATCATAAACAGAGGCTACCGCTCATCATCAGGTGGGCCATGAACCTGTAAAATGTAAAAGGAGGAAACGGTTTGGCTATACCGTAGTTTAGAAAGAATCGTACTTTCCCATTGGCTAATGTTTTCTAAATGATCATCTGCCGTGTGCCTGACAATCGAGATCATGCCGTTAACTTTTACAAAAACGTGATGGATGTCATATGACGGAGATATTTCAAACGATAAATGAATAAATATTCAAAATCCAGACAAAAAGCATATCCGAAAAAAAACCCGTCAAATGAAAATCCATGCAAAGCTTGTGCTTTGGGAACATTAATTCTTATATCCTTTTTTTTGTAAATACCAGATATATGTATTTGGTATTTAGGAAGATAATATATTATGAGTGTGCTCATAAATATTATCCATACAACAAACACCCAGTCAGTGAACAAAACATCTTTGTATAATACCCAAATGTTTATTCTCGGTGGGGATCGAACCCACGCCTACAGCGCAGAAGGTAGAGCTACTATACCAACGCTGTGAGGGTTGTCATTTTACCAGCGCCGCTTTATACAACCGCTGTTTGACTGTGGTCGGTTCTCAGGCATCCTCAAAGATGATATGATGACCTGCGAACTCCCGGCCTGTCATTATAGATGTAAATTGGAAGATTTTCTCATGCCTTACCATTGTGTTTGAAGAAATTGCCGAAAATGTCCCGTTATCTGGTCAAATACCTACTTATAGGGTGTATCAGCTTCAATATAAACAAGAAGTCATTATCATAATGCCGGCACAAGTACCTATCTCATTCCGAGTTCAAATGGCAGTGGGCCGGCCATGTTTGTCGTAGAACCGAGAATCGTAGTGAGCTTTTTGTGAAGGGTTCGTCCGGGGAAGTACTACCACGCCTTTGTCTGCCGCCAAGCAGCGTTGCTGTGTTTCGTTTCGAAGAATGTGGTTGCCGGTGCAATTACAGGCATATGAGGCTTAACATCTGTATGCCTCAAGTTGATGGTCGCAGGGCAGTGCATCGTAGGGCACGTTCCTATCGTGCGTGACATCTGCTTGTTACATCAGCTGCTGCTAGTGGTATAAAAAAAACGTTGGAGCAAATGAATACTAGAGTGGAGATCGCGTTTAGGTAAGCGTAGTGTAGGACGCCCTCCGGCGAGGGGGGGTGACGATCTATGAAATGTAGCTGGCAAATACTGGATTTGAAGAGCCGAAAACCGGGCTACGTCCTCTGTAGCTCTGTAAAGCGGCCTAGCTTTGGACTTTGTAACGACATCTCATAATACTGACATCCTGCTTCGAGTAAGGAAGTCTGTAGAGATGATGAGGTTATGCAACATAGACTCAAAGAAGCTAACATTTTTTTATTGTACGATACTTACAAGTTATTCCAGATAACGCTAAGGCGAAGTACTCGATACGAATTTTTTCTTCGAAAATCAAAATTTTCTAAAATACGGTAGTCTCAGGTAAGATTCAGGGTAGTGCATCGTATGGCATGTTCCTACCGTGCGTGACTTACTAGGCAATGCTTTGGTATACACACACTTAACATCAGGTGGGCCATTTGCTTGTTCCATCAGCTACTTGTATAAAAAAAAAGTATTCAGGCTCAAATATTTGTTAAGTACTTATATATTTATCACATAAAATACATGTTAAAAAGATGTAAATCACAATTTTTATGGGTAAGGTTAACCTACCTTTAAGCCGTTTTAAAGTGATCCTTGTCATTTGATTGAATACTTTTTAACTTTGACTTTGAAAGATAATAGGTACTATACGTTTTTGCATTTTTTACCGAAATAAAACATTAAATAAATTTCCAAAATGATTATTACTTCATTTTTACAATTGCATATCACCATCCAGTATCATAGAGCAGGAAGCGGCGACGGACAGACAAACGTTCTAATTAATGCTTATTGTCAGATGAATTAATGGCTCTGTATTGTTTAATGCCACCCGATGCAGAGATGAAGAGATCGATCCAATAACGAAAGTTCTATAAAAGCATCCTGAAATACCTAAACTTTTTTGTAAGACGTTGTTTTATTATATTATGTATTGTATAGTATAGATAGATAAATTTATATATTTATAACGATTATCATTTTATATTTAGAATGTTTTTATTTGTATTTACACTAACTATGCGATGTAGGCGTAGGGGAGTCTCTAAGACTATTTTTGTTTCTAGTGTTTGTAAAAAGATCATAATAATATAAAAAAAATCATCAATGTACCTACTCTTTTTTAGTAACCTGACGCAAAAAGGAGAGTGTATAAATTTCAAAAATTATAAATTTTAACACATACACACTCACAGTGTATGTGTTAAAATTTATAATTTTTGAAATTTTTGTTAAATACCCATGCGAAGCCGGGACGGGCCGATAGTAAAATATAAAGAATTGTTTTTTCTGTCAACGTCAATCTTTTTTTGTATTATTTGTTAAATTTTCTTGTATGTGCCTGCATACTTATGCCTGATTGCATGTTGTGGGGACCAAATTGATCATCGAGTGGGATTCGAACCCACAACCTGAGTTAATACAAGAATGCACTAACCAACTGCGCTACAGGGCTCTTAATCTCACCCGTTTAAATACTAAAAAATGATCGAGAATGTGATGTGAATGAACTTGATGTGCGCGAAAGCGATGCTTAGGTTCAAGCCGCATCACGTTACGTCGCCGTCGCGTCGCCGTCGCCATCGCGTCGTCGTTGCGTTGCTGTCACCTTACCAGTGGCCTACTGTAAATATTGGTCCCCATTCATCCACGGCCATGTCATGACTGAGTGTGTCTATGGAAGAACCGAAAAGCTTAACTTTTGACTTTTTGAGTTAAAGGTACAGTCCACTAAAGCAATGTTCTCAAGAATGTAGTTTCATCATCATCATTAGTCTGAAGAAATCCACTGCTAGATTTCCTCTCTCCACTTCACTGCACCGATGATCGCTATCGTTCGGGGATCGTACTACGATTTTTTTGTTTTTAGGTGAGATCTAAAATTGCTTTGTTTATAGATTTTTGAACAAGTCACCCAAAGATGACGTCCTCGCTAAATTTCGAAAGGAATATTCTATACAAGCTGGTGCCCGCGACTTCGTCTGCGCAGGATTAGTCACACAATAGCTTTATAAATTGTAGCCTATGTGTTATTCCGATGTATAAGCTATATTATTGTAAAGTTTAATTAAAATCCATTCAGTATTTTGTACGTGAGAGTAACAATCATCCATCCATCCATTCATCCATACTTACAAAATTTCGCGTTTATAATATTAGTAGGATAGTTACCTACCTCAGAAATATTTTAAAACAATGGGTTTATCTAGCTGACCGTGAAAAGCTGTTAAAAGGTTGTAGTGCTAGCTGCTGAAAGGCAGTAAACCTTTTTTTCGTGGTGGTGGTACCTACTTAAAAAATCTTGTAATGGCTGATGATTTTCTAATAAATAAATTAATAAATACAATGCTTTTAAGTCATAACATAAACTCAATAAAATGATAAATAAAATTTTATACCATAGAACGCGTTGATGTCTTTTGTATTAGATTTTTTTTTAATAAACAATTTTGTTTGTTTTATGTTTTTGTCAATTATTTGACCGGTCAAAAAACTAAAGCCATTGAACCCCGGGGTTCAATGGCATTAGTTTCAGAACTAGCACTTGTCACTTGCACTCTTGAGTGTATTGATTACTGCCACTATTTTAATTCATTTCTTTATTGGCGCGTAGCTTAAGGCAAAGCCAACTCCTAATGTACCACTGGCTAGCACATTTCAACATTTTGAAAGATATAAAATCACTGAACTCATTTTTGAAAAATCGTAATGAACAAAGTTGTGTGCAATCACATTGCTTGCACACAGTTAAGTAAAAATTTCATTTCGATCGATACAAGTTTTCCTACTCAAACGTTTGCATAAGAACGAAAAAGCCTTTTTCTACCGCCAAGCAGCGTTGCTGTGTTTGAAGAGTGTGGTTGCTGGTGCAATTACAGGCACATGAGGCTTAACACCTGTATGCCTCAAGCTGATGGACGCAGGGCAGTGCATCGTAGAGCACGTTCCTATTGTGCGTGACTTACGAGTTAATGCTTTGTTATAGGTGATGGTTACCACTTAACATCAGGTGGGCTATCTGCTTGTTCCATCAGCTAATTGTATAAAAATAAATAAAAATAACTAGTAAAACAAACTTTGGGTACGAAAAATCCTATTGGTCAAAATGAAATTTTGAGTAGCTATAGTTATTTTATATCTTTCAACATGGCGAAACGTGTGAGCGAGAGATACATTAGCTCTTGTCATTGCCTAAATTACTCCTATTAGCGCTTATTTGTAATGTGACATGATTATGTGTCAACGCGACAAGCACTATGATGGACAGTGGACTTCATTCGTTCCCACTTCCAGCCAAGTAGTGACTACCTGACCCCTCATCCACATATTGACATTTCCCTTCAAATTGGTCAAACAAAGTTCATAGCAGCATTATACAAACAAATACGAATGGTACGCACAAAGCTTTACCAATGGGTAACATGTCGACACCTCTGTTTGGGTGGGTAAATATTGATTCTTTGGAATTTTCCCAGGATATTCGGGTTTAAGAAGTTGAACATTAGCCTTGCATAATTAGCATTGCCTCAGGAAAGTATCACTTTTTAAACAGCTCATGACATTAATATTATAATTGCAAAAGTGTATGAGTGAGTAAGTATGTATTTTTTGTTGCCTCTCGTATTCGTAAGGGCTGAACTTTGTATGCAGTGGCGGATTTACCAGCTGGCTGGAGGCTGGAGCCTAGGGCGGCAAATTTTAGGGGGTGGCAAAATTAGGCTCAATTTGTTATATAACCGATATTATTATCTTGTTTTTGGGTAGGTACCTATATTTCTAAGCTAAGAAAAGCTCAAGCATGTGCCTCCTACTTATATGCTTGAGCTTTTGGAAAACTGTGTTGTCTTTTCATTATGTTTCTTTTGGTGAAGATAATCATCATTACCTCTATTATCCATCTATCTCCTAAGTTTTTTACAAATCACAAGCATGTATTCAAATACGTTACGAGGTAAACACTTTCCGCTGTATCCCATACCAAAGTCAACAGGAGTGGGTGTGAGGGGGCGTGAGAAATGAATATGAACCAAGTATTAGGCCCCGTTAGAAGAAAATATATAAGAACAAAAAAAAAGAGTAGCCTCACTGTCCCCAGGCACGGTAGGCAACCCTTAGATTTTTTTGTAAAATAAAAATTATTATAAATATTGGTGGACTTTCCACAGTAGGTAGACAAAAAACAGCTTCACGACTTTAATCCCCAGGCACGGTAGATATCCCCTCAGATCTCTTAAGTACCAAGTACGTAGGTAGACAACCTTAAATAATCTTGAGTATGTGGAACCTACACAGCCTTGACAGCCTTCATAGCTCAGTTGGTAGCTCTGCCTTCTAGGGCCATGGGTTCGATCCCCACCGAGAACAAACATTAGTGTGATGAACATAGATGTTTGTTCTCTGTCTGGGTGTTATTATAATTATGTATTTACATAAAAAAAAGTATACAAGTATTATATCAGCTATCTGGTCCCCATAGTACAAGCTTTGGCTTAGTTTGGGCTAGTATTCTCTTATCTGTGGTTTGGGGTGAAATAGTGCTTTGTGGAATGTTCACCAATATTTTATTTTACATTCTCGCTTTTTGTTCAGTAGTTGGTTTTTATTTATGTTCTTATCAAAATTTAATAAGTTCCACATAATTAGCAGCGTACTTTAAAACGATTGCAAAAACACGGAAATAAATATCTTTAACGAAGACATAAAACTTCTAGGTCGTAAATTCAATTTGAAGACCTTAATTTACTCCAACAACTTCAAAAGGTGGTGAGGGAAAAAACAGAAGACAATTCCGTGAAATAAATGACGAATTTGGTAGAAAATAATAAATTACTCAGCTATTTTTAGTAAAGATAATAAGTAACTTTGTATTTTTGAACAAGACATAAATTTAATTTAACAGACCCTTGAGAAAATGGTGACGTTGAGCAACCCTTTATATACAACTTGGGTTTTTTCTGAATGCGAGATGGTTTAAAATTGAAATTGCGTTATGCGTAACTACGCAACCAATAAAATTCAAGCTAAAAAATATTTTTTTACAAATATTAAATAAACAGATTACCTAGTGAAATGTTTATTTCTATAAATGAATTTCTTCAGCTTCAAGGAAGTGGTAGCTTAATTCAGTCTTTCTTGTTAGGAACCAAGCCGTAAGTTTGTTTCCTGTTCTTCTAGGCTTTGGTCACGTGAAACTGACACCTAGATTCACCTAGCTTTAAGACGTTTCAAAGTGATCCTTGTGATTTTATTGAATAAATACCTTTTGGCTTTGACTTGTGGTTTAGGTCAATTAGGCTAAGAAAGAGAGATAGTACCTACTAAGAAGTTACAGGTCTTGGACTTTCCTACTCTAATATTATCCTCTTCTACTGCAGCGTCCAGTAAGTAGAGGCAAAGGTAAGTTACGCCAATAATAAAGCTCTTAATCTACGTACCTGAAGCAAAATTATATTTAAATTTCAAAAGATAAGTGATGTATAAGAATAATTTTTGACTAGCTGGTGCCCGCGACTTCGTCTGCGCAGGATTAGTATTTCGAGTAGCTTATATTAGCGTGGCGTAGTACATAGGTATGTGTAACTCTAGCGGTTTTGGCAGCGCACGCCAGAATAGCTCGCAGATGGTAGATCCTTATCGTCATATTTTGGAAAATTCACACAATACACACAATCACACATATCTTTATAAATGGTTATTCTGATGTGTAAGCTATATTATTGTAAAGTTTCATTAAAATCCATTAAGTAGTTTTTACGTGAAAGAGTAACAAACATACATCCATCCATATTTACAAACTTTGGCGTTTTAATATTAGTAGGAAGGATAAATGCCCTTTCATAAAATTGCACTCAACTAAAAAGACTTTCTTCTAGTGAAACAACCTATATGCAGAATGTAACAGGTTTGTAAGTGTGTCAGTTAGCGCCACCTGGCGGCAAGGTGTGAGGCATGTGCTAGGACTAGATCAATCTAATATGATAATGTTTTGCACGTTTTGCAGGACAAGATGCCATCTGTAAGTAATGAATTTTTTCTACGAATGTTTTCTATTTATTCAGATTCGCGTATTGAGATAAATTTATAGGTAAGAGTAGTAGAGCTCTTTGTGAAGGGCTCGTCCGGGGAAGTACTACAACCACGCCTTTTTCTGCCGCCAAGCAGCGTTGCTGTGTTTCGGTTTGAAGAGTGTGGTTGCCGATGTAATTACAGGCACATGAGGCTTAACATCTGTATGCCTCAAGCTGATGGACACAGGGCAGGGCATCGTAAGTCACGCACGATAGGAATCGTGTGTGACTTACGAGGCAATGGTTTGTTATAGGTGGCGGTTACCACTTAATATCAGGTGGGCCATCTGCTTGTTCCATCAGCTGGTAGTACCCATCAATATGAATAACTTTTTCTAAGGAACCAACACTGTAAACGAGAAAAAAAAACAGCTCTTTCATACAAAAGTTCAATACCAACCTGGCTAAAATGTATGAAACAGCTGTTTTTTTTTCGCGTTCACAGTGTATGTTCCTTAGAAAAAGTTATACATATTGATGGGTACTTTAGCCCCCTGAAATTTTAAGTACCAGTATTGGAACACTTTGTATATTAGAAGAATTTATCAGTAGCAGCCTTAAAAGTCTATAGATAGATTACTCGGTAATATTTTCAGGACGAGAAAAGTGTTGGCAGTTTCAGTTTCAATACGACACAAATATAGCTGGCTGGTTTCTGAAAGCTCGATCAAAACTAATCGGATGTCAAGTCACTCGCCATTTGAGCTATAACATCGAATTAGATAGAGATAGCAAGTGACTTGATATTAGTTTGATCGGGCTTTCAGAAACCGGCCGTTAGTATACGGCCACAGTGGCTACTACTGACAACCGATTCCAATATCAATATTGGGTTTTTAACAAAAATTCTATAGATTATTTGTCAAAATTCGAACCGATTCGAGATAGAAATTGGAGTCGAGTGTAGTGTAGCAGCAGTAGCGGTAGTGGCCATTAAAGGCTTATTTGTCAGTTGCATTCTAATACCAAGTACCGTCTAATAACATTTAACTGGTAACCACCTTTCAAGTTCACCACGTGTCAGCCACGTGGGGCATCTGAGTGCTCTTTACCCAGACGTCAATAATAAAAAGTTGACCTATCGTCAACCGTTATTATTTTAATAGGTGAAGAATTACCCTACTCTACGCAACGAGACCAAGGTGTGACGCAACTGCCGTACAGGTGACTCGTCAGGTGTAAACTTACCCTAAACATAAAAGCTGCCAACATAATAACGCTATTTTCCAAAGACAACGCTGCTCTACTTTTTTATTCGGGGCGTAGAAATAAGGACGAAGGAGGTTGGTGTTCGACCGCAATGATAAATTTGTATTTCGAACCTTTGTTATAGAAGCCACCTTTTCGTACATTTGCCACAATTTAAGGTCATATGACAGTAAATTTGTAATTAAAATTAAGTACTTACTAAGTATTATTTTTATTTATGAAGTATTGTTGATATTTCTCATTCGTGTTGCGTGGGAGCTATCGATCAATGTCTGTCGAAATGCACTAATATGGACGGTAAAAGTGTTAATCCGACTGCAGAAATGTTTTATTTGTGCATTGAGCTGCCACTCAGTTGACGCATTTTAAACGATCTTTACTTTTTCTTGTTTAATGTAAGTCCTCATAGCCTGAATCATTTATCACAATAAATAACTCGCAATACTTACCTATTTATCTTTGCAAATACTTACATTGTTCAATAAACTTCAGTGTCGTACTTTTATATTCGGAATAACAAAGCTCTAGTATAGACCACCTTGCAGGATCAATAAAATTAAAAAACAAGTAAATGCATAAAACACATAAAGTGAACATAAACACATTAATACAAAACTTAATTAAGAACTCTTATTGAGCAGAAATACCTACGATGTTCCGACGACCAATTGACAACCGTTAAAACTATTCATTTAGTACAGCTGTGCGTTAATTGAATAAATTCAGGAAATAAACTTGTAGCTACCTACGTATGTACTTCAATTTACCCTATTGCCCTCTACGATGCCTGTATATCAATATTCTGTTTTTTTTTAATTGCACATAATGCAACGGTCGCATACTATTCTGCCGGCTGTCAGATAATGACGCACTAGGCTGAATGGCCAGGTGTCAAGGAGTGTTTTAAGAAAAAAATATAAAGATCACCATTCACCCGGCTAAAAAATCTCTGCAGGTGTGTCTCTCTGGTCAGGCGAAAGGCAGATGCCCGGAAAACAGACTAAATTAAGGGTAGTTAACGATCCAAACCCGATTGTGGTATTTGGGCTCGCGAAATTGCTTTTTTAATTGGTCAAAATTGCTTTTTAATCACTTTGTCAAGACTAAAACCTTGTAATGTGAATGTCGTAACACTTTCGCTTGAAAAACTAATTTCAATATTATTATCTAGATACGAGTAGTGTGTAATTCAAGGAAATATAATACGTCTGTCAGTTTGCTGGTGATAATACTTACGTACTACCACTTTATCAGCAGGTGGACCATTTCGCTGTACCGTAAAAATATGAGCAAAATAAAACTTTATCCCATATTTTCTATTTCGAACGAGTGCTTATCGTCGTAAACTGAGGTTTATAATGACATCGGTAAATCCTTGCACATTCTTCGCAAATGTGTATTTTAAATGGATGTTGGGATATTTTTATATGCAGTTTAAGAATGGATATAATATTGCTTCATTCTGAGTGAGATATCGTAGCTTGCCAGCTGCTTGTCGGCAAGGTTTCATTTATTTTTTTTATTATTTTATATCTGTTATTTCAAATATGGTAGATGATGACAGTACTTTGTAGTCATTTCTGCTATATTTACAACACTTGATACAAAAATAATTTTATTCCTATCCATAATTTTAGATTTGAACAGTCATACAGTTCGTGACTGTATGATAAAGCCGAGTATCCTGCCCTTTCTTTGCACTAAATTTTAACTCTCATCGTTAGTGGGTATTTGATTAGTTTAAGTAATTATAAAATTAAAAAAATTGTACCACCATTGCCATTCTCACTACGTATGATTAAATTTTATTGTTTAATAGCTTCCGCCCACGTCTTCAAACTTTTACACACAAATAATTATAATCAAAACACAGATATCATCATCATTGGAGTATCTTCCTAGCTGTAGGTACTAGCTATCTTCCTAGCTAGTACAGCTAGGAAGATAGCTGATGTAATACTTACTTATACACTTGTTCTTTTTGTATATTTTGTAATTTTTTTAACTTATAATTAATTATAACACCCAAACAAAACAAAGTAGTAGGATTTTAACGATATCCGCGTTTTTTTTAAATTTGTTCAAAATTTTGCAAATGCATAAATTTTGGAGAAATAAAAATTATAGTCATCTCTATCCATAGATTACGCTAAAGGTGCGATCACACCGGGCTGGTCAGCTGATCCCACGGCGCGCGCCATTTTATTTTTTTATTATTTTTTATTCAAACTATTTATCTCCTCTCATTCGATCATCGATGAACCGCAAAAAATGTCGATCGACGAATTTGGGCCTGTTTTAAGATAAACACGTTTTTCGTTTTACCTTGATATTTTTAAACGTAAGGGCACATTCTTGACGATCGCAATTTTGTAATTTACGACATAGCACAGGTGATGGGTAGTCATTGCAATGCGGAAGTAGGTATCTGCTTGCTTTCATGTATCTTTCAAAAAATGGCTTGTATGTAAGCTACCGGCCTACTTGGTAAATAAGTAGAACTTTATCCTTTTACATACATATTATGTCCTTTATAAACACCAACACAGTCCAACTTACCTAAAAACTTTGAATATACTTGTACTAAAAAACTACGAACTTAAACTACGAAATGCGGTAATCCGAAGAAGAACCAAAGTAAGCGACAGAGCTCGCAGAATTAGCAAGTTAAAGTGGCAATGGGCAGGTCATAGCTCGAAGAACTGAACCGCTACTGGGGAATAAAGATTCTCAAATGGCGACCACAAACTGGAAGACTGGGACACCCTCCCAGTCGATGGAGGTCGATGATTACGAAAAACGAAATGCGAAAAACCTAACTCAGACTTGGGTTACTGATCGTAAAAGTGTCAGGATTAGACGTATCCTGAATGGTCCGACGTCAGAGGTCACGTGACGCGATGGATGCAGCGCCTGCAGCGGACGGCGCCACCGCGGCGCCGACTTGCATAGCTGTAGTTCGTAGAGTTTGAATTGGTCTCCCATAGCTCAACTGCAGATATCCGTTGTGGTTATGTTACTAATAACTGTAACTGTTCGTATATCTGCCAATTCTATACAATACAAAATATAATAAATGTTTATTATTGTTTCCAATAAAATATATAAAATATTGCAACGAATCGAAAACGAATAAGTAATAAATATAGGAGATCTAGCTCTTGCTTCGGCTTTACAACAGATAATTTTATTTGATTTTAGGCCGCCTTTAGCTCTTTGACTTTTCTGTTATCCAAATGTGACTTTGCTATAAAACATTATGTAATGTACCAGCTAAGCTTCCACCCGCTTACATGCTTTCTCTCACCTTCTATTCCAAGTTTTATCTAAAACGGTCCAACCGCTACGGCATTATTACGAAACCAGCATTAAAATATCCATATATCTAAAATTTCACTCTTGTCGAAACTGTTTTTAAACAGAAGTCATGTGATCAATTTACCTCCCATTTTTTTTTTATATTACTTACTGATGGAACAAGCAAGTGACCTGATGTTAGGTGGTAACCATTGTACCACCACCATCCATCACTTACAACAAAGCAATGCCTCGCTAATGCTCCCATCCATCAACTTAGGGCATCTGTATGTTCTGTATGAGCCTGTAATTCAGTGGTTGCTGAAATTACAGGCACATTTGGCTTAACTTCTGTAAGTTTAGCCTAATGTGCCTGTAATTGTAGCAACTACTATAGCATGACTACGAGAAAAATAAATATTTAAGCGAAAATAGGCATTTAATGAAGAAAAAAAGGAAGGTTAAATTAATTAAAATAGTGATTATAAGTGTTTTTTATTCACTGTGAATAAAATAAGGTTTTTAGTGGGAGAATGGTATAAAATAATTTAAACATTTTCTTGGACGATTTTTGTTTTTCATATTTATTATAAAACATAGATTAATAAGTTAGGTAGGTAAGTATTCAATACAATTAAAAATTAAATAAAATGGCTAAACACAGCTACGCTGCTTGGCGGCAGACATTGGCATGGTGGTAGTACTTTCCCGGCCGAACCCTTCACAAAACACTCTTCTACTCTCAAAACTTATAGATACGCAACGGTCAATACAGGTGAGATGGAGTAGGCGGCGCGTGCTAATCGGTGACGAATCTGTGAAATTGGCTCGGTCGGTCGTGGTGGCACTCGCGCTCACTAGGTGCGCCGTGTGGCACCGCCCTTAGCGGGTAGCCGGTCAAAGTTTGTGTATCATTTAACAATGAAACTCTACTTACTTAAAATTTGCTGAGGCAATGCTTGTTCCATCCGCAGGCTACCTAGTTTTTTTCAAACTTTATAAACCGTGGACAAAGTTATTGACATGTATTTTTTTACGTATAAGGTAGGCTTATAATCCGCAAAACAATACATGTCAATATGTTTGGTAGAACTTATGGAAGAGATTGTTACCCTGTTTCTAGGAAATTTAATTATTTATACGTTTGATTACGTCCTCTATTATTCTTGACAAATCCAGTCCATCCCAAGATTGTCCAGACAGCGACAGTGATCGCTTATAGCGGTAAGACTGCCCATTGTATTTCGTTTTCATGTTTTTTTTATACTTACTACTAGCTGATGAAACAAGCAGATGGCCCACCTGATGTTAAGTGGTAACCATCACCTATAACAAAGCATTGACTCGTAAGTCACGCACAATAGGAACGTGCCCTACGATGCACTGCCCCGCTTCCATCAACTTGAGGCATACAGATGTTAAGCCTCATGTGCCTGTAATTACACCGGCAACCACACCCTTCAAACCGAAACACAGCGTTGCTGCTTGGCGGCAGAAAAAGGCGTGGTGGTAGTACTTCCCCGGAGGAACCCTTCACAAAGAGCTCTACTACTCTTAAAATGTTGTTAAGTTATGTATAAAACTTATGTTATGATGTTGGAAATAGTATTTTCTTTCTTCCTTTTATATATTTCTATGTGCCTAGTGCCTACCTACCTACGAGAAATACCACCCAACGTGATACTCTACCTGTCCTACCTCTACCCATAATAGGTACCTTCATACAACATTTAATTGTAAAATACACTCGTAAAAGTTGATCGAAAGCTTTTATCGAGACAAACAAATGAATGTTTTTCTTATTTTACTCGAGTATTTTATTTGAACTTCGAATAGAATGAAACATTTTGATTGGCTGGACCAGACGCGCGTTTAGTTCGCGCGGGGATTAATCCTACTTATTATACCTACCTACTTTATATTATACCATGACTACGAGAAAAATAAAGATTTAAGCGAAAAGAAAAAAGGAAGGTTAAATTAATTAAAATTGTGATTACAAGTGTTTTTTATTCACTGTTTGTGAATAAAATAAGCTTTTTAGAGGGGGAATGGTATAAAATAATTTAAACATTTTCTTTGACGATTTTTTGTTTTTCATATTTATAAAATAGATACGTAGGTAGGTAAATATTCAACAAAAATACAATTAAAAATTAAATAAAGTTGGTGTAAGTATGAGCTCCTTTTTATATCTTGGATTTTGAAGACTTCTTGAACAAACTTCTAAATCGTAAACTGTATTTTATAAAAAAAAACATGTTGCCAGCCGTTTTATAATAATTTTGTGAAACATCTGTGTCAATTTTGTTGACAACGAATTGTATGCCGTAAGAAACTAAAAAAAAAACTAACGACCCGCAAGACGCACACATGTGGGTCGTTGCCTTAAAATTAACAATAAAAAAAAACCTTACACTGTTAATTTACGGTTGAAAATGGAACATATTTTTTAAATATTTCTACCAAATCTCTTGTTTATTTTGTGTCGAGAGCTATTAGAAAAGTTTGTACAAACACGCCATTTTAGACCTTATTTCTAACGTATCACGACTATAATTAAAAATGGTAAATCAAAATTTATGGAGTATTTTAGTGACCTTTGCTCCGTCTACCATAAGTCTATGGTGTTAATTTCAGTAGAACTACTTACTGACGTGTAAATTGTTTCTTTTTTTTATAGATTTCGGGTGCTATCGTTCATTAGCAAGATTAGGGCTTCAAACCGACCTATATATACTGTTTCCGCTAGGTAGGGTTAATCTAATGATATAGATAGGCAAGCTAAGCTAGACAAGAGTACCTTTGTAAGATTAGTGGAACTCCTTGTGAAGGGCTCGGCCGGGGGAGGTAACATGCCTTTTTCTGCTGCCAAGCAGCGTTGCTGTGTTTCGGTTTGAAGAGTGTGGTTACCGGTGAAATAACAGGCACATGAGGCTTAACATCTGTATGCCTCAAGTTGATGGACGCAGGGCAATGCATCGTAGGGCATGTTTTTATCATGCGTGACTTACGAGGCAATGCTTTCTTTTAGGTGATGGTTACCACTTAACATCAGGTTGGCCATCTGCTTGTTCCATCAGTTATTTTTATAAAAAACTAATGATTTTTGTTTAATAGATTCACAGGATCACTGGAGAGCACTGGTGGTCTAGTTGTAGCGGCCTCGCCTTCCGATCCTAAAGAGTGGGTTAAAAACCGGTCGCGCACCAAAGAGTTTTTATGTTCAAAAATGTGAGCACAGCGCCACTACTTTCAAACGGTGAAAGAAAACATCGTGATGAAACCGGCATGTCGTAGAACCTAAAAAGTTCTAAAACATGTGTCAAGTGCTCGAATGGAGTGCTTTGAGGCTAATAATCGTTTCGCCACACTATTTTGAAAGAAATTAGTGACACGACAAGCAGAAATACTTATTGATATTATGTGCCACTTGCATTTATTAAACTAAACTAGAATATTTGCAAAATAGAAAGAACGAAGTTAATTAATGTCGTGTGTAGTTAACGTGCATGCCATCTGATAGACTTAGGCCAGAGTTTCTTAATACAGCGGTAGCTTTTTATAACGGCCGTAAAAACGGTGGTTGTTTATCGCGCTTAATTCTTTGGTCATCGTGTGTGTAACGATAAGAGCTTAGGAAGAACTTACGATGTTCTTCATAAATCAACATCATCAACATCTTTCATCATCATAGGATACAGGGTTGAGATGGCATCATTCATTTTCAATTTCTAGAGATCGTTGCAGCAATAAAGCCGTCCATTTTAATACTACATTTGTTATTTTTCAAGTGAAAACTGTGTATCCTACCTAACTTATCGTAGTAACCAATAAATATCTGTCTATCTTTCGACCACGCTGGATGTAATCAGAATCGCATGATCCGAGTGTGTATTAACTCACTATCGTCCGATTTTAGTATGGAGTCACGAGACTTCTTGCTTGACCGCTAGGGGCGCTTATAGTATCTCCATACAAAAACCGCTGAAAAACTAGCTCGAACGTTACGGACGCCAGTGAGTATAACTCAGAACACACACTCGGATGGCAAGCGCGGATCCAACGTTGTGGTCACGATGGGCATGCCCATAACCCTAATAGCCGTGTGACGTCTCACAGCCAGTGTTCGCCCCACGACTTTGTCCACGTGGAACTACAATTATACAAGGTGTTCCAATAATTGGGCTTAAAACTTCAGGGGGCTAAAGTAGGTACCCATCAATATGAATAACTTTTTCTAAGGAACCAACACTGCAAAAAAAAACAGCTGTTTCATACAAAAGTTCAATACTTACCGCCCTAAAATGTATGAAACAGGCAGGTTTTTTTGCAGTGTTGGTTCCTTAGAAAAAGTTATTCATATTGATGGGTACCTACTTTAGCCCCCTGAAGTTTTAAGCCCAATTATTGGAACACCTTGTTTATTGTAAACATCTCTAATGATGCAGAATGCACTATATCGATCATGATAAGCGAGTTTATATCAGACTCGCAGTCGCGTTTTCGGGTGGCTATGACCACAACCTTTTTCGAGAGCTGGATCCGCGCCTGTCGGATGAGACTGTATAAAACGAGCGACAGATGACGGCATCGCTCTATTAGGCATTGTAAGTACTAAACAGGTGCTATAATTTGGGCGCGGTTTGCAAGGGGCACGTGCCACTGCTGCCACCTTGCGGATAGCACGACAGGTGAGGGAAACAATAATTTCGTTCGAAAACGGAAATTCCGCATGTCACGCTTTTTTTGGGGGACAACAAACATAAATAGGTCTATTGCGTAACGCGTGTACTTAATCGTTTTAATAATAGAAAGTAGAGTTTTCTTGCTTTTTAGTGCTTGAAAGGAGCTTCTTTGAGGCGCACTTAAAATCCTTTCACCACACTGTTTCGAAAGAGCTAGTGACACTAGCTAGGAAACTCAGGATTGGAAGTCTTTGGGGGAGCCTTTGCCCAGCAATGGGACGACATCAGCTAAGGAAAAAACAAAAAAACGTGATGAATTTTTTGATACCTATTTGACAGGTAAGGATTTGGTAATCTCGCAAGAAAATAATCAAACTACTGATATATTTAATGCCTGGAAAAGCTCGAAATTCGGGCCGATTTATAGAGCCTTCTTTCTGTACTGAGTTTTATATGTAGAGGCACTTTTTAAATTTATACAATTTACTTTTTTCAATTTTTTATATCTGCAATCTTCCTGAAAGGGGCAAAGGGCTTCCGATGTTATCTGACAATACCGGATTCTCAATATTCTAATTGAAGCAATAGAACCTTACCCGGAGTTATTTTTGAAATTCCATAATTTATCATTAATTACAGTTCGTTTTGATAACATTATGAGGGTCTACGCCGTAGACCGTCTACGATACACATTACAACATTTTTTAATTTAATAGTTCAGAGGGCTTATTACTAGTTCAGTGCCGATCGTCGATCGTTACGATACACCGAATTTTCTATGAAAATAAATCAACGGCATCTAGCATATTCTTTGAGAACCTGTTTTTTTTTCATAGAAAATTCGGTGTATCGTAACGATCGACGATCGGCACTCAATCGGCACTAAACTCGTAATAAGCCCTCAGCTCACAAAGAGTCTCATTTTAATTTCGAAAACGAAACTGGCGATCTGTTTTATAATGTATGTAATGTATACTTAACTACCCTTTGTACTTTTAATTAAGGGGCTGATATCTATCAAAGTACCTTTCACTCGATATTTTGAATAATGTAAAATCACTGAACTTATAGAAAATTCGTTGATCCAATCAAGTATTCCTACTATACAGTGATTTTATATCTATGGCATATCAGAGGTAGGTACATTAGCAGTAATTTTCGCTTTAAATAGTAAAAGTATAAAGATTCCTCCATAGAATATCCTACATCACTACATAGTATAAAACAAAATCGCTTTCTCTGTCCCTATATCCCTATGCATGCTTAAATCTTTAAAACTACGCAACGGATTTTGATGCGATTTTTTTTATAGAAAGAGTGATTCTAGAGAAGGTTTATATGCATAATACAAGCATAATCTCTTAGGGATAACACACAATAACCGTGCGAAGCCGGGGCGGGTCGCTTAGTTATACATAAAAGTTAGAAAAGTCATCTTACAAAAACCGACTTATTTTCCAAATACATCTTAGGTATATAATTCGAACACCAATCAAGGTCTACCGCAAAACAGATGCCAGCCTTAAAACTAATTCTTTCAGTATAACCCGACTATTTTAAGATGCCGGGTAAAGGATCCGGTTGCGGGTTGGTAAGATGACATTTTCCTTAGCCGAGTTGCTGTGGGGTTGAGTGGTATCGACCGTTTTTGGCGCCGTATTGGCGGCTGTATCTTCTTCTGTGGAGGGCGGCCGAGTGCCAAACTGTGCTGAAAAACCACATTATAACGTAGGTGTTTTTACCTACCAACCTATGGTAAATACTCATAAACTGAAACAGCTTTACGATTTTGATTCCGAGGCACATGATCACAGATCATGATGATGATGATGACCGTGTTTGTTCACGGTAGATATCCCCTCAGATCTCTTAATACCAAGTATGAAATCCAGATTCTTTGAGATGTCTATACGGGGGTACCTACTCAGAAGTACGTCCAAACAATACACATAAATGTACCCACATTTTGCAGTAGTATCACAGGTAGTATGTATACGCTATAAGTATATGATCTTGCAAAAAGGCCGTTAAATGCAAAATCTACATTTTGAGTTACGCGAGACAAAAAAAAGGCGGTAAAGCTTACAAAAAATATTTACCTACCTAACGGCAATCAAGCTAGGCAACCAAAGTACTGTTTAAGTTGACTTAAATATGAAATAACCATTAGCCATTTTTAAGCTTAGCAATGACACTTAGCAACATTAAGGGCCGATTTCACCATGCTCTGTTAGTTACTAATCAAGGATTAAAAGACCGTTAAATCTAACCTTAGCTGTCAAACGCGTACATTTTGATTGATTGATTGGTTGATTGAAAATACTTTATTGCACATAAAAAATAACAGTACAAAGGCGAACTTAATGCTATAAAGCATTATCTTCCAGATAACCTTTTTGACATATTTATATTTAACGGCCCTTTAATCCTTTGTTAATCTAACAGAGCATGGTGAAACCGGACCTAAGCATTGAATTGATATTAATTTGGTTCCAGTAACGGCATTTTCTTTTTTCATATTTCGCAAACTATTAAAGCTATTTGAATTCTGATAAAATTGGTCGATATAGCTTTTTTTCGGATTACAACGCCATAAAAAATCGAGCAAGTGTTGTATAACGGCATTTTATAGGACGACAGCACGTTTCTGTGGCCAGTTCTTGGTCTCCACTCCAGATACTAGAGTTTTATGAAACTATCTAAATTCCAATTTAAGGGGTACTTAGGTATGAGTGGTTTTTTTTGAAATATAAAGCTGTTATTTGTTATTAGCTAAATGTTATGTGGTAACCATCACCATCACCTATAACAAAGCATTGCCTCGTAAGTCACGCACGATAGGAACGTGCCTCACGATGCACTGCCCTGCGTCCATCAACTTGAGGCATAGGTACAGATGGAATAAAACCCAAGTTAGTGGAATTGAAATTTTGCTTATTGAGCCTAGAAATTGGCGTGCCTTTTAAACTATGGTGGTTCGATTGGGATGCAACCTGTGTCAAGAAATAAGCACTCCTAGATAATGTAATACCTATCTTCCATAGCCATACATTTTGAGATCTGAATTATCTTCCGTGGAACGAGTCATTTAAACATATAGGTAGGTACTTTTTATTTCAATAAATTTAAAACTAAAGGAAGTTTAACTTTTTACTTTAGTTTTAACTTTTATATAAAATTACTTTTTTAATAATAAAAATATGTTCCTTCCTTGGTCGTAGTGTTTTTGGTAATAATTTAAGATGCTAAAGCTGTAGGTTTCAATTTATTTCACCAGCGCCATCTATCGTCTAGTAGAATAAAAGATCAAAAGCCACGCCTCTCTTTGAAATCCGGAAGTGGTTAACTAAAATTAGTGTTGCTACTTCACACTAGATGGTACTGCATTATTTTTGACACCTATTCCAAATTCGGTTATAGAAAACTGGAGGATTTACGCTGTTATTGTTTTTTAAAACGATTTCATTTCTTGCTAATTTTATAAGAAAGTATATAAAATGAGAAGGAACTAAAAATTTACCTTGTAAGTTAGAGGTTTTTGACATACTAGGTACCTACCTACCTACTTACTATTGTACTAGTTATCGGCAAAGAATCAACAGTTTTATACCTACCGGAAGTTAAATTCTAGTGAATAGTTTCACTTGGTTGACTATTTGGCAGATTTGGCACGTGTTTCATTTATTTGGGTTGTTAAATAGTTCAAGGTCATCGCAGACAGCACGAGTCACTTAATTTAGTAGGATGCCTCGTTTCCTTCAAAGATGACGTGTAACTACCTAACTACACATTAGAGATTACCTTTTCGAGATAAAAACTATCTTGTTATCTTTCCCACAGTATATAAGTTAATGGTACATACATTATTTAATGAGCTCACAATTCGGTACGAAGTGGTTGTAAAACAGCATCGCGTTTTTAATTTTTAGAACACAATATCCGCATTCAACCAACTAGTTTGTGTTTCTTGTGAAGAATCACAAGATGGCGCTAAAAAAAGTTTTGATTGTAAACAAAAGTTACCCAGCAGCAGGATTGGAGTTGTTGAAGAAGAAGTGAGTACCTACCTACCTTACTTACTAACTATAAAAATCTGACGGACACGATTTACACAGACAGTGAGTGAGTGAATGAACTTACATCTTTTCTTTTACTCGTAGCTAGGCTACGTGGGAATAACAAAGATAGATGATCACTGTTTGATACACAGTTGTAAAAGGTTGTATGTCTTACGGCTCCCTCCATCTGATATTTCCTCCAAGATAAAAATATTTTTTGCAATTGCACATATAGTGCTTGCAATTAAATTAAATAACGCGTTGAATTTTATTTCCAACAGTTGGTGGGTGGGTTCCATAACCTTCCTACATTTTCTATTTTATATTAAAAAAACATACATACCTAACTTGAGTGCCCAACAGCAGTGAGTACTATGAGATGAGGCCATTGAGATGATGAGATAGGTTAATAGTTAAGTGTAGGCTTCCTTCCTTCAATAGTTAAGTGTAGCTCTGATACATAAAAACAGTTACGTCATGGCGACTAAAATTTTTAATAGAATACCAAAAGCGATAAGAGAGCTACCTACAAAACAATTTAAGAAAAAACTGTACATATGGCTTTGCGAAAAATGTTTCTATAATATTAGAGAAATACTGTAGCTTTAGGGATAATTCAATGGTTTTTATTTGACATTGGTATTATTTTGCTGACATCTTATCTGATTTTATGTTTATTATTTTGCTGATATTTTTTCTGATTTTATATAAATTTATATTTGAGTAGGACATTGTTTGCTGACATTTTTTTTTTTCTAATTTTATTTTAATTCTATAATGTTTTGTGAATTTATTTTTAATTATATAATTTTGCATGTCGGTCATCGACGAAGTGTGTGAGACCAATTTTATTATACATAAGACCTTATTTTACCATACTTCAGGCAAATAAATACATTTCATTTCATTTCATTTCTTCATGTGGTTCCACTTGAAAACTTGTGCTTGCAAATGAATGAAATGACTTGATAATGGGACAAGCGGTAGGTACCTATAAAAAAGTGGGTAAAAAAGGCTAATTCAATTACATATTCAAATGATTATTATTAATTTATTAAGTAAATAAGGAAATAAAAGATCGGGATCGAAGTAATTCTTCATTCGATGGATAATGAGGGCTATTAGCCCGCATAATCCCGTAATAATCTCATGTTGTTGAGTTGGATCCAAGCTATTCCTATGTTTTAGTGGCGTCCAACCAACGGTACTTCCCCTCATGGACGATTCCCCAAATGCGGAGGCTGAGATGACGAAAAACTTGTGCGGGTTCGACGCCCTCATATGGAACACCAAGTACCGGCTCACGGGGAAACTGCTAGACTCGGCAGGTAAGTACCACCACCACCAGAAATACTTATAATAGAGCACTGGTGATCTAGTGGTAGCGGCCCCGCATTCCGATCCCAAGGTCGTGGGGTTCAAAATCGAGACGTGGGTTCAAAACAAATCAATAGTCGTGCATCAATGAGTTTTACTATTCAAAAATTTATGTGCACAGTGCCAGTACTCTCAAACGGTGAAAGAAAACATCGTGAGGAAACCGAAGAAGAAATCGAAGAACCTAAGAAGTGTCAAGTACTCGAAAGGAGCCTCTTGAGACGCACTCAAAATCCTTAGAGAAAGAACTACCACCAGCACGGAAATACCACCAAGGTATACCAACCACCGTAAGGGAACGTAGGTACTACTAGGTACCTAATACCCATACCACGTGACTCGTCAAGGAGGGGGGCATATTTATGAATTACTACGTGATAACTAGAGAGGAGGGGCATTAAACTACGCACGTGTGGTCACTGAGGGGGTGGAGGAGAGTAAACAATTTAAAAAAGTGGGTTCGTAGTATGGCTACGTTCCCTAAGATGCAGCATAATAAAACAATTATGCATTGTGACACAAATCGTGCCTAGGTACTTAGATAATTCCAAAAAGGGAATAGGTATCTAAAATTTGTATGCAGAAGAATTAAGATTTTGTGGGCAAAATCAGCAAGGCAAATAGTAATACACGCTGTAAGTCGGTAGAATCATTTAATCATACTCAATTGGTACATACTTGATTACTATGTAGGTAACTACTATCATGTCACGCGCACATAGTTTGCGTATGATAAACGCATTTATTTACGTACCTAATTATTTCTATTTATGTTTCGCGTGGTCACCATTTAGTGAGAATGCTAAAAAAGTGTGTCGTTTTGGTGGCCTTGCTTGTCTATTTTGTCTAATTTTTACAAAAGAGCTCTTTGTGAAGGGTTCTTCCGAGGAAGTACTACGACCATGCCTCTATCTGCCGTCAAGCCAACGTTGCTTTTGTTTCGGTTTGAATGGTGTGGGTGTCGGTGAAATTACAGGCATATGAGGCTTATCACCAAGTGCAAGTGCGCAGTGCATCGCAGGACACGTTCCTATCGAGCGGGACTTGCGAAGCACTGCTTTGTTATTAGTTCATTGTTACCACTCAACATCAGGCGGGATATCATGAAATTTGGTAAGTATATATGTTTTAACGAATTACGAGTTATTAATATATGGGCTTTTAAGGGGGCAAATATAAAAAAAGTTATACAAAAAAATCAAATTACATGTCATATGAAAGAACTTTGTTTGGACATTTCAAAACCATTTTTACTGTATTTTTTGGAACGCCTGTTTTTATATACAACAAAAAAGTAAAAATTATGATAAGCAACGATCCATTAAGAGCTTACCATCTCTAAGAGTTTCGTTGACAACAAGGTTGTATTACTGGGTGGTCAGTTCAGTCACAGATAAGAGAATACTAGGTACAGGTTTATATCTGCGTGACTTACCTACGTGGCAATGTTTTCTTAGTTATGGTTTTCTTAGGTGATGGTTACCACGTAACATCTGGTGTTTAGATAGTTGTATAAAAAAGCGATCTGAGAGGAAATCTTCCGTTCAGTAGGATTAAAGTTTGCAACCAACTTATTGCTGAATCATAGTCCGTTTTGCGACGCACAAAGGTATTTTTTTTTAGTTAGTTAGGTACTAATTACTATATGATTACTAGTTACTATACGATTACTAGTTACTATACAATTACTAGTTACTATACTATTTCTAGTTACTATACAATAACTAGTTACTATACTATTTCTAGTTACTATACAATTACTAGTTACTATACTATTTCTAGTTACTATACAATAACTAGTTACTATACTATTTCTAGTTACTATACAATAACTAGTTACTATACTATTTCTAGTTAATATACAATAACCAGTTACTATACTATTTCTAGTTATTATACAATAATTAGTTACTATACTATTTCTAGTTACTATACAATAACTAGTTACTATACTATTTCTAGTTACTATACAATAACTAGTTACTATACTATTTCTAGTTACTATACAATAACTAGTTAGGAACTTTACAAATTTTCTTTTTTTTCTTCTTCTAAAGCTGTGAGTCTATTTTCGTGTGAGGCTATTTTCATTTCATTTCTATATTATTGACTTACTACAAAGATATTTCTAGTAAGGTCTTCAGCACATCAAGAACACATAATCTTGAATGAGGTACTAGCCGCCTGAGACGCCATAAAAACCTAAATAAGGCTTCGAAGGTCGGCCTTGATCTATAAAATACAGGCTTGGGTATCTTAAGCTCGTAAATATACTACTTTTTCTCCATTTTTTATAAGAAAAACTGACGGGAAATATACCTCCTGATCTTGAGCTGCTCTTTCTGTTCTATAACAAATTGTATTCCAAGAGCACGTCCAAAGATTCTGAGATGTAAAGTTAAGAGGGGGACAACCGTCAAACAACTTCTCGCTCGCTTCTTGCTCAAGTCTCATGTTAAAGATATTTATTTCTCAGAGTTCACTTTCCGAGAATAATATATTTTACAGAAAGTGTGAACGTACGCAGTGGCATAATAGTGATATACTAGGTGTTCCATACTTTTATTTAAACCTTCAGGGGGTTTTATTTCATTACTTGTAAACGTATTATTTTTATTGATTCAAAATACAATATAAAATCTATCTTGCCACAATTTAGAGGCTTACGGCCGGTTTCTGAAAGCCCGATCAAAACTAATTGGATGTCAAGTCACTTGCTATATCTATCTAATTCGATGTACCTAATAGCTGAAATGGCGAGTGACTTGACATCCGATTAGTTTTGATCGAGCTTTAAGAAATCAGCCGTTACTCGATTATTATAGCCATTCCTAAAAAAACATGTGTTTAATGTCATACAAATTAATTTTACCCTTATCCAGGACCTCAATTAAAAATCATCTCCACGATGTCATCTGGACTGGACCACATAGACCTCGACGCGGTGAAAACTCGTGGTCTACTGTTAGGCAATACCCCGAAGGCGTTAGACAACTCCGTGGCTGACATCACGGTCGGTCTCATGATATCGGCAGCAAGGAGGTTCAAGGAAGGAGTTCAGATGGTAGAAAAGTAAGGCTGTGAGGATTACCATTTGTGAAAGGCTTATTTAAACAATTCGAAAGAGATCGCTTTCAGATCGATTCATTCATTCATTCGGATACAGGATGTGTAAAGAATGCTCTAGAGAACGAAACGGAATCTTCATACTACGCTTCTCAAAAATCATTGAGAGCACTGGTGGTCTAGTGGTAGCGGCCTTCCGTTCCTAAGGTTCGGAACCGGTCGCGCACCAATGAGATTTTCTGTTCAAAAATGTATGAGCACAATAATGCCAGTACTCTCAAACGGTGAAGGAAAACATCGTGAGGAAACCGGCATATCGTAGAACCTAAAAAGATCTATAACATGTGTCAAGTGCTCGAAAGAAGCCTCTTGAGGCGCACTTAAAATCCTTTCAACACACTGTTTCGAAAGAAACTAGCGACACGACCAGAGAAGAGACCAAAATAATAGCAAAATCGTACCTATTAGGAATGATTTTGCTGTTCTATTAGGTACATTCGATTCCTAGATATTAAAAAGGCATCGCAAGGACTCCAGTTCAAATCTGATATTTAGTAGGTACAAGGCTTTTCAAAAAGTCGAGTCTAGGAACTGACCATCCATATCATGCCTGCATGCCTACTTCAACTTTTGAGAGCATTTTTTACACAAGCAATTTATTCTTTATTGCACAAACTTGCGAGAGCATTTTTTACACAAGCAAAAAACTACACCTTTATTTAATGCACAAAACCATACTTTTACGGCCGGTTTCTGAAAGCTCGATAAAAACTAATCGAATGTCGTCACTCGCCATTTCAGCTATTACTACATCGAAATAGATAGAGATAGCAAGTGACTTGACATCGGGTTAGTTTTGATCGGGCTTTCAGAAACCGGCGGCGTTAGGAGTACAATAGAGAGCTAATACGTTTGACATACAAAATTCAAGGGGGGAGTGGAAGCCTGGTGTGCAATGGGTGCTGGGACAGGACATAGCCGGTAGCACGGTAGGTGTCATCGGCTTCGGCGGCATTGGGCAAGCGGTGGTGCGGCGACTGCGAGGCTTCGACGTCGCCCGGTTCCTCTACAGCGGGAGGACTGATAAGCCTGAGGGTAGGAACTGAATAGGCCTTATCATTTCTATGCAGATTTCTTCATTGTAGTATACAGACGACAGAGCCAACTTTTAGTTTAAGCTAGAAGCTTATAAGACTGTTTTATAGTGATAATCCATCATGGATCCTTACCGCCACTTAGCAGCTCGTAGGGGATGTCAGACTTCTACTGACAAAGGCGACGGGTGTTTCATAATAATTATGATCGATTTTTTTCTTAGAAGTTTTGCCAGACTTTTTTGCACAGACTTTATTTATTTACGCAAAACACAAAGCACAAAAGGAGGGCTTTGCGTTTGTTTGGCTTTAAATAGATAGATGCACAGAACAAAATGTATCGTACTTATGCGAATGCTAGAGAGCATTCTCTTCCAGTTAACCTTTGTGTAGTTTTGAAAAAACCGAAAGGGTAGTGTACAAACATGGATGATAATGGGGCGCTAGTTTCTATACAAATACTCTAAAATATTTACGCTTTAACTACGTGTTAATATATTTTATTCAGAGCTTCCAATTTACTCGTATTTCTATTACTAAAAAATTTCAGCCAAGAGCCTAGGAGCAAAACGTGTCTCAGTAGACGAAATCCTAAAGGAGAGTGACTACGTGATCCTGTGCTGCCCCCTGACGCACGAGACGAAGCACCTCATCAACGCAGACTCGCTTAGGCTCATGAAGAAAACAGCTGTGCTCGTTAATATTGCTAGGGGAGGTAAGTGTTTTATACTAGGAACCTACCCAAAACTCTTAGTAATACACTCTCTGTGGCCGACACTTAATTGCTGAAGATTCTGATCTCTGGATGACCATTTAGTAGGTACCTACTGAAGTGGACGGCTAATCTAAGCTACACAGCTCTTTCTGCTGGTAGCCATTCTCACCACGTGGATTATTCTTATCTTTCAGTACCCATCATTATGAATAACTTTTTCTAAGAAACCAACACTGATAATGCGAAAAAAAAACAGCTGTTTCATACATTTTAGCCAGGTAGGTATTGAACTTTTGTATGTAACAGCTGTTTTTTTTTCGCTTTTTTTTTATTCATATTGATAGGTACTTTAGCCCCCTGAAGTTTTTAAACTCAAGTATTGGAACATCTTGTATAGGACGTCAGCAAAGGTGTTTCTATTTTATCAACCAACGTTCACCCACTGCTGGGTAGGTATAGGCAGGGCCGGATTTAGGGGAGGGCAAACGGAGCGATGGCCCCGGGGCCTCCACAAACGGGGGGCCCCCACAATAGAGACTTCGGAAAAAAAATCTTACAAATCCCAACTAGTAAACACTAGTAAACATCTTCTTTTCCTTTGATATTTTTTTTTTGCTATTTTACCTTCTTTTTTTGCTATTTTACAGCCTACAGTACTTTGTACATACATGATTATTTGATTATATTAATCTTAAATAACCGAAATCCAAAAACACCAAAAAGAGTAACTCTTTTTGTACAAGAGAATCTACTTTGTTTCACAATAAATTATTTATTGAAAAACTCGACTGAAACAAAATTGACTTTATTGGAAAATAATTTGGCGCGAGGGGGCCTCCACTCCTTTGTTGCCCCGGGGCCTCTGGACCTCTTAATCCGGCCCTGGGTATAGGCCTCCTCTATGACACGCCACTCTTTCCGGTCCTAAAGAACCTTTAATTATTAACTAAATATTATACTTTATATATTTTTTCAATTTAACCAGATGTAATAGACCACGCAGCACTGGCAACCGCCCTGAAGGAAAACACCATCTTCGCGGCCGGACTGGACGTCACCACCCCTGAGCCTTTGCCCCAGGACCACCCCCTGGTAGCTCTGCCTAACTGCTGTAAGTACCAGTATACAAACACCAGCTGGTAGCTCTTGAGACCGTGCAAGAGCTACCAGCTTCCCTGTATCGTGGGCTTTTTATTGCGTCCCAGCCAGGTCTTCCTTATTTCTTATGATCTCTTTTTCCCTTCCTCTTATTATATTTTCTATTAGGTATATTTTTTTTCAAGTATTCTTCTTGTGGACGTGCTATGCATGTGTACCTACTTGCGCACGCATTTCCGCTAAGTACCTCTCTGTTTTTTTTGACAACACATTTCTTGAAAACGTATTCGTAACTTGAGTTATAATGATTTTTTAATATAACTAGCTAGAGGCCAATTCTTAGACAAGACTGATACCTATCTAAGTTATATTTTCACGGAACCTCTCATATAGGTCTGAAAGTTGCTTCACTTCGCCGCTTATATGCAGGAACGTATCTAATTCTAATTCGTGGTGGGGGAATGAGATCTGCACGGACGTCCCGCAATGAGGTGTATTGTGTATTGTCCCCCTGCTAACCTCACCCCAGCCAGACCAACTCCTTAAAATAGAGAGAGAATTTTGTGAGCAGGCTCAAGGTTTTCTAGCTTCGGGAGCTGGCTGACCCTCTCTTTTCAAAGCTTAGGTTAGAGGCCCCCCTGAGCTCCGGGGCCCTGGTACACTTCACCACCTGGCCCTACGATAGCTACGCCACTGGGAACGTAAAATATATATCTTAATAAAGACACCATAATAAGTTATATTGTGTCTGAAGGGAATCCCCACCATACAAGCGGTTTGCGACGATCGCATCAACGAACGCTTCAATCTGTGTAGGTACGGGGTCGGAACCTAAGACCTTAGTATGGAGTGGTATGGATAGATCTTTTGGTTTGTTACAGACATTATTCCGCATCTTGGCAGTGCCACCGTTCAGACCAGAAACAATATGGCGTGTATTGCAGCTACCAACATCATCTCCGCATTGGACGGGAAACCTATGCAGTTCCCTGTGTTGTAAAACAAGTTATAAACCAAGAACATGTTCATTTATTTATTTAAAGAAACTCAATTTAAGCTTACAGCTGGGAAACACCTTCTTAAGCTAACAAAATACAATTAAAAGTTCAAATTATCAATAAAAATTACCTACGTACCTAAGGATACAGTAGGTTAAGTTGAAATAAAATTCTTGTCAATCTTTTATCCATAGGTACCTACCATTGCTTAGGTTGGCTGGTAGAAAATGCACCATCCTATTGTACTCTTACTGTGGGTGGCTGGTAGAAAATGCCTGAGCAATAAGCCATCCTATTCTACACTTACTACTAATAAAGAATAGGTATATAAATAAAAAATAAAATTACCTTTATTACTAGTGGTTCGCCCCGAACTGAGATCTCGTGATGCGACCCGACGAACGCACTAAAACGTTGAGTAGGTAGTCAGAGGCAAGTCCAAACATTATGTTTGGACTTTTTTCTGACTACCGCCTACTAACTTGGTACGGTAACCAAGTTTCAACTCTCTTGGCCTATTCATTGAAGAGTTCCGTTGAACAGACCTTGGCTCCATCATCAGACCTGGTCGTTGTTATCATTTTATGAGAACTTAGTACCTCCTTAATTTATTTCCAGGAAAAAAAAATAAGAAAAAGCAAAGGAACGAGCCGACCAGTAGAAAAACCTTGATGCCAACGAAACTCTTAGAGATGGGAGCTCTTGGATCGCTGGTTATCTTAATTTAACTTTATTGTTGTATCTCAAAAACCGAGCGTCCCAGAAAAAAAGTAAAAATTGTTTTGGAATGTCCAAGCAAAGCCCTTTCATATGACATATATCTTGATTTTTTTATTTAACTTTTTTTATTTTTGCCCCCTTAAAAAACCCCATATCTTAATAACACTTCATTCGATTTTACTCATATACTTACCAGTAAATTTCTCAAGTACAAGCTATCGTCTTCTCAAATTTCATGCAGATCGGATGTACGGTTCGAAAGTTATCGCCAGACAAACATACATACATACATACATACATACATACATACATAAAATGCCAAATCGCCCAAGTTGAAACTAAGATCTTCGTTCGCTTCGCTCACTCGATCAATAAAGCACTAAGAGAGTGTTATGTATGTCGATACCTTCAAGGTAGGTAATCTCGGAGCTTTATCAACACATTTCTTACAAAAAAAGCTTAAATTTATTTATAACACCCCTGGTTGAGTCAGAGTTTAAATTATGGAAGAACTAGCGACCCGCCCCGGCTTCGCACGGTTACTGTGGGTTATCCCTAAGAGATTATGCTTGTATTATGCATAATAAAAACCTTCCTCTTGAATCACTCTTTCTATAAAAAAAAACGCATCAAAATCCGTTGCGTAGTTTTAAAGATTTAAGCATACCTACATAGGGATATAGGGACAGAGAAAGCGACTTTGTTTTGTACTATGTAGTGATGAATAAAAAATTAGTTGCACCAGCCAAAACTTTCTTTATCCTCCTCATTGCTTAAGGAAAACCCTTGAAACTGACATAGGTAGGTGCAAAAGATAAATGCCTATGTAGTTAGGTAGGTATAGTTATAACCTACCCACAACAAGATAATTACCCGGATTCGAAGATGTGAACAACCCAAGTGAACGCGATTCAGCTATTTGCTCGTAGAAGCTTTATCGCTACAAATTGAAACCAATGCGGAACGGCCTTGAACGCACGTTGACCTGAAGTTCATTTACTTTATAGTCTGTAGTTTTAGTTTGCCGGACAACTGAGACTGAATTTGACTGGCAGTATCACAACGCTTATCAGAATATCATTGTCAAGATAATACCTATTGAATAATATTAACGGTACCTAGTATCTACCTGCGAAATGATAATATCTCGGTTTGTAGTGTTGTTTGTTAGTATAGTGCTAGCGGTTGAAGCGAACGACACGATGACGAAAAATCTCAAAGTTCTCGTTTCTTCGAAGGATTATCCTGAGAGTGGACTGAAAATTCTTCAAGAACAGTAAGTGGATTTCGTTTTAGCTGACTTAAAACAGTTCCCTAGTTGACAAAGTAGGTAGGTACGTCACATGCATAAAATAATACTTACCTATATTGGCAAATGCCTTTTGTAATATTTTTATTTTATGTTTTTTTTATATTATGTCATTCATAAGAATAACTTTGTTTTTATCAGTGTCTGCTCTTGTGTTTATCTCTAGTTGTAGGTATCTTATATGCATACCTATATTATTCTTAGTTCTTGTCGTGTCACTAGTTTCTTTCGAAACAGTGTGGTGAAAGGATTTTAAGTGCACCTTAAGAAGCTCTTTTCGAGCACTTGACACATGATAAAGAACCAACTTTTTAGGTTCACATGCCGGTTTCCTCACGATGTTTTCCTTCACCGTTTGACAGTAGGTACCTACCTACTGGCATTGTGCACATACAGAAAAACTCATTGGTGCACGACCGGTTTCGAACCCACGACCTTAGGATTGGAAAGCGGGGCCGCTCTCATTATATTATATTATGTAAGGTGCTCCGGGGTAAGATCGGATCTGGGGTAAGATCGAATAAATCGAATATCTCCATAACGTAGGGTATTTTTTGATTCTTGGCAACATTGCCAGCAACGCCATTTTGTTGGGCCCATCCACTAGTCGCCGCCAGTCGATCGGACCATCAGCGCACATTTCATTCACTCGGATATGAAAAGGTACGTAAAATGTGATTTTATAAGGATCCGGACTTACCCCCGGCAACTTTAATCGTAAATTCTGGTATAACGGCTGTGTTTTTTACGAGTTTTGTGGCTTATCATATTAATGCGGCTACTAGTTTGCTGATTAAAGTGGTCTAGACACGCTAGAACTGTATGTAGCCTGAGATCCGGTCTTTCCCCATCAAAATTTGAATGGGTAAAGTTCGGATGAATTCTGTCCGATCTTTCCCAACTGTAAAATATAAACAGTTTCTATAAACTTTTAAAAAAATATTTGAACTAAAAAGGCATTTGCTAGAGGTACGTCGCTCAATTTTTTTTTATTTTGAGAACCAATTTGCCTGTTAATAAAAGCTAAAAGCTGTTATTATGTATGTACGGTACGTAATCCCATGCACGCTTAGCTTGCGCACACTTTTAGCTATGGTGTGTTTGCTTCGGTTTATTTTATTATTTTATATTTATTACTATGCCATGAAACTACAAAAAAAAAAAGCGGGTGACTTCTACTCAAAAAAGATTTGGAGAAATGACTTTTAATAGAAAAAAGTAATTTATTAATAGTTAAGTAATAATTTATTAACTAGAACTAATTTGCTTCATTGATCAGGCTGGTTAGTTATTAAAACCAACTATGAGGTGCTTGCTAAACCTTTGTATCTCCGTATTCCTACCTACGCACCATAGTGAAAGTGGAGGTGTCAAAGTTTGAGAAACATAGAAACTTCATTTTTTCTGAACCGGGGTAACATCGGATTATAAGAATGAAAAAAACAATATTTTGCCTCTCACTTTTGTCGTTGAAACAGTATCTCGAAAATCGATGTTGATACTTTATTATTGGATAAAACCGGATATTTTCATTATAGGTAGCTTATGTTTGGAGCTACAGAGGCGATTTTAGAATGTAGTCCGATGTTACCCCGTCAAGGTCCGATCTTTCCCGTGGTTTTATAAAAAATACCATCACTTTAATCCCCTATAACTCGGCCACCGTTGTGTTGAGAGGGTTATCGGATATACCGATTTATAAACCTGTCTTTTATACAAAGCTCTAACTAAATTTTAGGTTCGCCAACATTTACATAGTCGAGAAAAAAAATATTTTGCAACATACGAATGGTTTGCTAAAAAACCGTCCGGTCTTACCCCGGAGCACCTTATGTACCAAGGTCGGTAGGTATATACCTAGGTATATTCCCTAAGGTTTATTTACTTATTTTATTTTATTTATTGAAAATGAAAATTTAAGAGTAGGTTAGGTACATTTTTTGCTTTTTATCTTGAAATTAACACATGCGCGTTTTAATAATTTTCTAATCTTTTGTATCAGTTTCACAGTCTTACAAACAAAGTACCTGAACTTCGGAGACGAAGGTCTGAACCAGACAAAGGAGGACCTCCTAAAGCTGATCCCTGGCGTGTCTGCGCTGGTGTGGGTGTCGCATCATCCTATCTCCAAAGAACTACTGGATAGAGCCGGTCAGTTTTACAATCCTTAAACACGCTTGTTTTTTTTTATAAAAAGCGAGCTCTTTTATCTAAACAAAAGGTTGATCAAGAATCGATAAATTATGAGGCATCACATTTCAATCTTAATTTAGGATATACCTAGGTACATACTTACATTGAAAATACGCGGAAAGATCTTGCGCACGCACCTTGTCCAAGACATGTTGTCCTCTATAGAGTACCTACCTAAGTGATCGTTAGTTGTCGGGAGTTGTCTTTTTACACCCTGCATATACTTCTTATCTTAACAGGTATTAGAGGAAGGAGAGCATTATCTTTTCAGGTCCTCAGCTGAAGATAGTTGCGACAGTATCAGCCGGTTACAATCACTGTAATCTGGACGAGCTGCGCGCACGAGGCATCAAGCTCGTGAACACACCAGATGTGCTGAGCTCAGCCGTGGCAGAGGTGGCCGTCAGCCTTATGCTTGGAGCCGCCAGGCGGTTCACTGAGAATCTGGACCAAGTCAGGAGGTGAGAAAATCGTCAAAGGGCATTGCTTGAAGTGAGCATTTCTTTCATGATATTGTGTCCCCGTTAGCCCCTCATTGTGTCATGATGACACAACGGGGGGCTAACGGTAAAAGTGTCATAGATGATGTGGGGGGCCTAGTCTCTGAAAGCTCTATTTTATCCAAATCTACGTCAGAAGTGTAAAGCCTGTGTTTGTACGTTATGTTATCCATCAGACAGTGTTCCAATGAATCCTGATTGATCTAAAGTTGGGACAGAAATTCGATCCCGAGTTCCATACCAACAGATCATCATATATCTAATCTTATCTACCTGGGTAGTGGCACTAGGTATCTACCTCTACTATCTAAGCATAAACCTACATAACATGTGAAAAACTGCAGCAGAAAACCGAGGCAGAATGAGAGAGATTATTTACAATAACAATAGTTCACCACCTTTTGATGTTTTTATTTCAGAGGTGAATGGGAGATCGGTTTCGACAAGGTCTTAGGCCAGGATGTGCGCGGCAGCACCGTTGGAATCATTGGCTTTGGGGGGATAGGACAGGCGACCGCGCGGAGACTGGCCGGCTTTGAAGTAGCCAGGTTCATCTACTCAGGCCATAGGGAGAAGCCTGAAGGTAATCAAAAATAACAGCTAATACCATAATCGGATATTTTCGTTCTGTGTATTTGTGTTCGTTTCCTGCGCTCTCATCTCGGTGTAGATAGTGATGAACCCAGTATTGTAGCACCAGAACGATTGGTATACCTACATGCCGTCACATAACCTTAAATGAAAAAATGAAATATTTGGGAAACTGAAACAACTTAACGACTTTGATCCCCATAGGCAAAATAAATGATTCACTCAGATTAATCTTGGACCTCTCTCACTCGGATCTATATTTGGACATGCCTCTTATGATTTCCTCAATGGTCTCTTAAGAGGACAAGGAATAGGAGGGGTGTCTAGTCTAGACACTATAATCCATTAAAAATCTGGGATTACAGTGAGCTTATTGCTAACAGGTCCTGGCTACAGATATAATTTAGGTACTATAGGTACCTACTTTTTTTTTTGTATTTTTTTTATGTATTGCTATATATTATATATTATTATTCTGTCAAGTAGGTAATACGTAGGTGCCTTAGTTTAAAAAAAACTGTTTTATATCTATTTTTTAGTGTGTGTTGCAAATAAAATTAATTCTGTTCTATTCTATTCTACTTAAATTATCATAAGATCCTTATTTTTAAACCTCTTTGCAGCGAAATCCCTCGGCGCAGAGTTCGTGAGCCAAGACGAGCTGCTTCGCCAAAGCGACTTCATAGTGCTAGCTGTGCCGCTGACAAACGAGACCAAGCACCTGATCAACAAGGATACCCTGGCCAAGATGAAGAGCAACGCTATACTGATCAATGTCGGACGTGGAGGTAGCAAGCTAAAGTAACATGTGTCAGGACTCAGGGTCTAGTGGGTACAGTCGCTTGCACAAAGGTTACGCTACATTATTTTCAAAATTACTTTGTACCTTCACTTTGAGTAGATGGTATACATTGATGTAGGTAATAAATATATTACTGCAAGCGAACACACCTAAGACTCTTACGGAGTCTACCTGTAGGTACAAAGACAAACAATATTGTGTTTGTTTGAAGTCCAATTAATTAGTGAGCGAACGAGACTGAAGAACAATATTTTCGAACAATGTTTTTTGTTATTGAAAGAGAGAGACAAGATTGCAGCATAAGCATATGCAATATGCATGGGTTAAAAGCTTTGAGACTACATCTTGATTTGACTAAGTCGCTTTGTGACTAAATCTCGTTATGACTACATCGCGTTAGGACTAAATAGCTGTCCGACTATATATGCATACGTCCTGTTATCCAAAAGTGGGAACATTAAAATGCAGGGTTTATTATACAGCAGGTTAATTGAAGTCACGTTCAGTTGAAAGGGCTGCAATGATCCATGCTAAAACAATGCAAAAATAAATAACTCAATAGTATTATTATCTATTAGAACTTATCACCTACCGATGTTATGATTTCAGACTTAGTAGACCAAGACGCCCTTTATGACGCCCTGAAGAGTCGCCAGATCTACGCAGCCGGCCTCGACGTCACTACGCCGGAGCCTCTGCCTAAGGACCACAAGCTTCTGACTCTACCTAACATTTGTAAGTAACCTACCAGCACGATTTACTCCTACTCAAAAAAAATAAAAAAAATAAGTTTAAATGCGTTCTGCACTTAAACTTTTTTTTTTATGTAAGAGACAGACAAATGGGCTTACGGCCCACCTGATGCTAAGCGGTCACCGTCGCCCACAAAAACCAACAACACTTGGGGTGTTGTCGTTGCGTTGCCTGCCCTGAAGGACTTTTTTAACTTTTTTCTTGAAGCTATTCATGACCCAACGACCCCATTAAGCTCCTCGTCAATGAAGAATGTAATGTAATGTAATGAATGTAATGAATGTAATTTAAATTACTCAAATTCACAGTTATCCTGCCCCACATCGGAAGCGCTACAGTCAGAACTCGGAGCGATATGGCAGACCTTGCAGCTAACAATGTGGTCAATGCCCTCACCGGAAAGCCACTTCTTACACCAGTCCGTCTGTGATCTAACAACTAACAATAATTAAGTAGATATAGAAAATGAAATATGTCTCATAACTTACGGTCGTACTTATAAACATCTATCTTTTACTAATAGCTATAGCAAATGGAAAAAGATTCATCACCGATTTCAAGGTTTGTTGAATACTGTTTATCAGAAATTATACAAAAGAATTAAATGTAATAGATACAAATTGGCATTTTATTTTTAAATTCAGCCAGCTTAAATATATTTATTAAGTTTTTACATAAAATACACGAATTTTATAACATAATAATAAATCTTATTTATAAGCTGAAACAGTTTTTAGATATTATTAGTAAAGTATTGTTTGATAGCAATATTAGAAAGTAAAATATAATTTTCTGATTATTCAAACATTATCAAATTATTTAGAGGCAACTAAAGTGTATGTAGGTTAACTACAACCTACCTTCTCATAAAGATTTCTTGTAAACAAAATAAAAGCTCTCTTTGACATAGAAAAAAATGCTTTCCTACACTGTCTATAATAATAATCATTTATATTATTTACAAATCATTATTATAATATAAATATTGGTGGACTTTCCACACAGCACTATCTAGCCCCCAACTAAGCCAAAGCTTGTAATATGGGAACAAGATAGCTGATATAACACATACCTATATGTATATAATTTTTTTGTAAATACATACATATAATATTATATTAAAACACTCATCAATGTTCATCACACAAATATTTGTTCTCGGTGGGGATCAAACCCATAGCCTACGGCGCAGAAGGCAGAGATACTACCAACTGAGCTGTGAAGGCTGTCTTTGTGTTTGAAAAGAAAATAATTACTTTTGCAAAAACTAGGCACTTATCATTTTTAATGGTAAAGTAATAGAAACAGCTTTTAAAAAATTTATATAAAACCAGACTCTTCACATCCAAACACTTCCTACTGTTGCACCAAAAAATTTTATACCTACATGTAGGTATCTCTTCAGATCTCTTAGTACCAAGTACCAACTTAAGATTCTTTGAGGATACAAATGGATCAAATAGTTGCCTGTATTTACATTCCAAGAAACAGTGTATATTCTATGACAGATTGCGAGATTAGTTTTGTGATAGTGCCAACACCATTCTATCCATCGACAAAAACAGTTTTCAACATGTTGATGTTTTGCCAGTGGAAACTCAGTTAGAAGATATTTTTACAAGAAGCAGAAGGATGTCCGTTTTGCACAAACAAGTAGCTATCCAGATTTGTTGTCGTTCTCACAAATATTTACATGTAGTAGGTAACAAAAGTACCTATGAGTTTACATAATATGTGTAAAACCTCCCAAAAATTCTCAACCAAATTCATCAGTAAAGTATATGGATAGTCCACTTACAGGCACTTTTGCTTACCTACAACTTTATAACTAATTTTAAAGTTATCAGTCTTTAAGGTGCATCTGCCACAACAGCGGCGAGGTCCTTTAAGAATGGTTCTATCTGACTCTCCAGGGATAGTATGTGGCCTGTGTTGCAGTTGTCACTGCCAATGAATGTTATAACGAGGGGTAGTTTATTCATTTGTATTACCTGGAAAGGGAGTTATAATAGTATTTTATTGGAATTATACCTACATACTTGAAAAGACTTGAGTCAATGTATTTATATAAAACTAGCGGCCTGTCCCAGCTTCGCATGGCGTCATAATTTTTTTTAACATTTTAGGATAAACTTAGACCGTGGGTTCGCGCCTCGCGTATACTTATTTCATACATTTGCACGTCCTTCTCCTTGAGTGAGTGAAATCGCACCCCTTGCGTGACTCGTGGACCCGTTAACATTTTTAATTTCGTCATATCTTTTGAATGGAATGTCCGATTTGAAAAATTTAAGAAGTAATCCATAGGTATTGAAACCGTCTTAATTATGAAATGATTTATTTGGATAAGGATTAATACCAAGGTACAAATAAACACCCTTTTCTAGCGGCGGCATTTCAATAATTTTTTCATAATAAAAGAACACTTATTGTGACATAACTATAATAGTTAGACATATGCTGTCGCGACATTTTTTGTAGATGATGACTTGTTCTACAAAATCGTAGTACATTGTTTTGTTCTATCATCAATAGTTTTCGCAGCGCACGCGATGTAAGGTTTTTGTTTTCCACCTTGGGTTACATTATTGGAGTTTTAGTAAGGATCCCTGATTTATTTGAAAATATAATATAGCCTATGTTAACCTTAATATGTGAATTTTTGAAATCGGACCAGTAGTTTTTGAGCCTATTCGTTACATACAAAAATACAAATGTTTCCTCTTTATAATATTAGTGTAGATACAAGGATCATTGCAAAACTTCTTATAAACTAGGTGAATCGAGATGTCAGATACACAAGATCAAGCCAGGAAAATATTAATTAAATATATCTGCAGATTCTGACGATTTCATTAATTTTCATGATATTGTTTGAACTATGACAAGAATAACCTGGTTGACTTTATTGTGTCATACATAAACTTAGATGACATGAGACATGAAGTACATGCTATAAATTTTTTATAAGTACCTGATAGCTAGAGTACATAGAGATTATGGTTTTATTCCTCCCAAGCCCAAGTTTGCTGGCTTGATCCGTGGCCATACCAAATGTGGATATAAAGTTTGGCCTTAATGCCAGCTGCGGGGCGCGCTCAGTCACCGCCCGAACTAAAGGGACTCCATCTCGATCTGTTATTAGAATACAGTGAAGACCATTGACTCTGCAACAAAAACAATACATAGGTTAGTGTTTCACCGTGTGTGGGTATGAAGCAAATAATGTGAAATCTTTCTTACTTTTCTAGCAAGTGGTTTAAATATTTTCTGAGATCGTCCACCATTTTTTTGAAATCACCTAATACACAACACACAGTAGAACAGTTAGAAAAAGGAAATAGTCTCTAAACGGTGAAAAATAATGGAAAACTCCAAATCAAGCCAGCGGAATCTGCAAAACAAAACAGCTGGTTCATGATTTTATGACAGTGACAGACAAGCATGACTGACAGGTGGTATGTTATTCTTATCCATAGACAAGAAACGTTCTACGGTTCAATCTTATATATTTATTTATTACAATATTTTTTTTTACTTATAAATTATCAATACAAATTGTATTACAATTTTCAAATATAAACCATCACAAGATTACATGAATATGTGCTGTGCTAATAAAAATATACTTAAAAAATTATTAATTATATTGACAATTCCAATAATATTGCGAAACACCACACCAGTAAAGTAAGTGACAGCTGCTCGTAGCTTTAAAGCTAACTAATCGCACTACAAACTACCTAACGAAATAGATGGCAATTTTCATACTTTCAAACTAAACATGTATAATGACATCACGAAATAAATTTAAAAAAATTTATTTACTTTGTCTATTGGCCAAAATGGCAGAATCGGATTGACAGTCGTGCAATTTTCGTAATTTATTTTTGGGCTTAAAATTAAATGCCTTTGTAATTACTGGGTGTTAGTGTGCTGCTCTAAAAGGTGTAAGTCAAAAAAATATATAGTGCAACGAAACAAATGCAAAGTTTCATCGTCGTCGCATGTGGTGATTTCAAGAAATGTAGCTTTGGTATGATAACAAAAGATATAAAAATTGAGCCTTGTCTCGTTATGTGCTCTTTTTCGTCATAGGTGTACCGCAGAGATTAACAAGGCAAGTACACTAATAGCCACTAAATCTCTGTATGTATACGTAACGAGCCGAATGCGTGATTTTTTGGATTGTGACGTCACGAAATAGACTGGACGTTATTTACAGTGTACAAATTGGGTAACAAAATGGTTTATCATCTGGTTCAGTGAATGTGTGTTGCTTGCTAGATCGGCACGCACACGGGGCAGAAAAGAAGCGGTCAGGCTCCGCTAGGATGGGCGGCGATGTCTGCCCCGTCTGAGAGCGCCGTGAGCCCTGCGCCCTGCGCCTGTACCAATATATCGCTTATGCAATTGTTCCACGAACTGAAGCAGAAGTTTCCCGGCGTCCCCGATCATGTTGTGTCGAACACGATCGAGCTGTACTGTCACGACAAACAAGCCTGTGAGAAGCAGCTGCACAGCGAAGTCAAGGCCTCCTTAACACACGCTTACCATGCCTCATCATCAGCGGCCGCGCGCCAGCTCACATCCTCGCAGCTAAGGCTCAACCCCCCGCCCCAATGCAGAAACCAACCCATAGTGAAGCATGAAGCTTCCAGAGCAACACCCGTCGAGTCTACTGCTTGTCCAGGGCCACAGAAAGCAGTACTAAGTGCTGCAATTGACAAAATTGAACCCAACACTGATGCCAATCAGAATATAGTTGAGGCAAAAAATGATGAGATAATCCAAAATAATAATGGTTCATCACCTATTACTATTATAAACATTGACAATTGTCACATCAAATACAATGCAGATTCCCCGAGTGACCTAGAGCTTACAAACGAGAATACAAAGGATGAAAAACCTGTAGCAGAAACACCACAAGATAAAGTATCTGACCAGTCGGAGAGCACAAACTATAAGATTTTAAAAAGTAATAAAATAAAAAGTAATTTGAACGAAAGACTAGAAAGAGGAAAAGAGAAGAAAACAATCAAAAAAGAAGAAATTAAGAAAGAGGAAATAAAACAAGAAGATCCAGTCAAACCAGCCACACAAGAGAAGCCAAAACGGCCCAACACTCTTGACTTTATAAAGTCCAATCCAGAAATTGCATTTAAACCAACACTGAAAGAGCCGGAGCCGGAGCCGTGTAGAACAGTGTCGCCAGCACCACCTAGAAACGAAACCCATCAAAAGGATTCCAATCCGAAATACCGACCAGAACGAGGGTATCCATTAAATTTATCTGTTAATGTTAATTGTCATATGGACTTGGGTCGCGGCTACGATCCTTGGGAAGAGTTTGATAATCCGCGTGCGATAACGTCCGTGAATTTGACCGTGTGTACTCCAACTTCAAGTATGGCAAGTCCTGTGAGGGATTCTCAGGATGATGGGTTCGAAGGGCACGTAACTGTAACGGTCAGCCCTAGCACAGCGCGTCCTCCGAGACGCAGGGCGCCGCCCCCGCCTCAAGCCACTCAGTCTTCACGGATTGAATCCCCGAGGCCTAGTCGTTCCGCACCAGAACCTCCTGGTTCCACTCACGGTAAGATATTTCTCTATTTCTTTTATTGGTACTCAATACTCAATACGTTTATTGCTTACACATGGTTTAGTTTTGGTACATACATTGTTGTTAGTTAGTATCACATGGACCCTGCATAGGGTATGGCAACATGGAGGCAGGCCGAGGTTTTAAATTATAATACGTATAGTCGGTAGACAGGTATAGCTACAGTAAAAAAGTAGGTGGTATTATTTTATTGGTAATTATTTGATAAAAACATGTTTCCATCAAACTGACAGCAAGGGATTTTATTTTACTTTGTTAGGAATAACAAATAGCTGTACTAGAGTTTTTGTTTCGGATGGTTGCGTTTTTATAGTAGCAAATCCACGGTATACCTACCTAGATAAATTGTAGCCTATTTCAGTCTCCAGAATTTTCTCTGCGCCTTTCACTAGACGAACAAAAACTGAACATAATTTTTTATGAATTTTAGTATCTAACTAAACAATACGCCTTCTCACTTGACATCAATCAGCCGCCAGGGCTAGAATAAAATAACATTTCACAGCAGTAAAATGCACAATTTACATTTCAAAATAAACTTGTGACATACAACAACCAATAGAATCATTACCTACGACAACGGGAAGTCGGGATGCGTAGGCGCAGTATTTATGGACACATACTGTCGTTAATCTTTGAAATAAGAAAGCGTAATGGTTTTTCTAACAATTGGTAGGTAGATTATCTGGCAAACAGCTGCATATTGTTATGACTCATTAATTACGGTAACAGGCAGTAGGTATTAGTCCTAGCAACTTTTCCACCAGAGAAACTTCACTAAGCCGATAGTCAGAAGAAAAACCTCAGATAGAGCTGTAAATCTACAAAGTTAGGTAGTAAAAACTCTTAAAAGCCTGCATTGGATAAGACCTCTATCGGAATTAAAATTGAAATGAAAACTTTTAATCCCTCAGACTGTTTTTCGCAGAAAACTTCAGATCGACAAGAATAAAATGCACTGATCCTTAAGGTTTTTTAAATAAGAAACCGTATCTTTAAGCAAACCAACAGTTCCCGTGAAAACATTCGAAAGTAGTTGTACCTCATCGTGTTTTAAACGCAGCGATTCCAATTAGATACATATAACCAAGATGCAGTCATACTACTTGGGAGAGGCCCCTCCCTCTCACAAAAGCACGAACTTACTAGGTCGGCTTCCGACCGCATAGTCATAATAAAGACGGATTTCATTTAGTTTACAATGAAATGACAATCAGCAAATGTGGAAAGGTACAGAAGGGAGGCTAACCATTTTTCGGGTTCCATTTTGGCTTAAGCTTAAGCTTAACCATTGCTCTGAGAAACTGCTAACTTCAAGCCAATTTATATGCCTTTCAGTCAGACAACAGTAATCTCTGTAGATGTCAAAAGTCGCCTGTAAATGGTGATTAGCGTGAGCTATGTGTGCCTCTGTGTTTTTTTAGACTAGTGCTTAGCAATGAGCGAACTGGGTACGTTGTAAGACACGTATTTATTTTGAGCATAGATATCAAATTCTATCACTTATTTGTCAGTTTGTACCCTAGCTTTGTGTCTATTTTATCCCTAGAATTCCTAAGAAACTGAATTTAGGCGAAAAGTGAAGTACTTACCTTATCCTTAGATAGACACTGAGAAAGACAAGCTTAATCTTCTTGCCAAAATTTGGTTTAGTAAAATACAGATTCATGGATTGATTCCTTGATAGACGTGGATTCATGAGGTCCCCAAGAGGCTTAAGTGTCTCGAAATTTACCAGACAAAAATATTAATTTCCAGACCGCTCTCTGATCGAGCGTCAAAAGGAGCGACTAGGCCGGCTCGCCAAGGCACTCGCCCAGCACAAAGGGCAGCTTTACCAGATGAGTCGAGAGACTCAGATCCTCGCAGCGCCCAAGCCGTCGCTGTCCACCGCTCAGAGGCTGCGCGACTACGTGGAACGGCTGCGCGACCAGTGCGATACCCTGGCGAAGAGGCTGGAGATGACTGGAAACGGTGAGTGTACGATGCTTCTTCTAACCTAACAACCTACACTTCTAAATAAATATCACCTTATAGCCTCACACCTAGTCCTGAACCTCAAGTATGTGTTCCTGTATGGAGACGCGATAAGCATCCCATTAAGCGTGTTGAAAGCTCTCGTGAGTCCATACAAAATCCGGGCTCTCAATACCACTCTGCTGTAGGAAGTTGCGAAGTTGCGTTGGTATCTGCATCACAGTTTACACTTCTGCAGATATCAGACTTTGGATTACCAACTAGTATGTTGTTTTCATGAATAAACATATTTGAATTTGAGTATATAGCCATAGCCCATCATTATGCACTTTTCTCAGAATTCTGTCACCAGCATTAGTTAAGAACATCCCTTAGTACCCTTCAATTACCTTTTATGGAACTGTATAAACATGAAAACCTTTCAATCGCCTCAAACGCAGTTTGTATCAATTAGTTTGTTAAAATCTGCTCATAATATGATCGTTGGACTATAAGTTTTTTTAACCATTGCCGGCATAGCTTTGATCGTCTCCACCAATGTATAATTTATGTTTTCCAGAGCCAGATGACTCAGGCAGCTTCTATAGCAACATATACACGGGCCAGCGCCCGTCCGCCTCATGGCAGTGCCATATGTGTACCTTCAGGAACCACCCACTCCTCGACAAATGCGAGGAGTGCGACATGCCGCGAATATTTGTAGGTACGTCCCCTCCGAGAACGCACGATTCCGGCTTCGGCTCTTTCCGTGATCGGACTCGCCATGGAATCGCCAAAACTGGCCCAGCTGATATAGAGAGCCCCAACAGGCCTCAGTTTAACTGCTGATCCGGTATTGCCCGTGGTCCAATCAGTGGAACATGCCAGGACTCAAACTGAATTATATTGAATTTAAGTGTTTCTTGTGAAGTGTTGTTTGAGTATTTTTTAACCCCAGCATGTTAATCAAGAGCATGTCCAACGGATTTTTGTTGGTATTCGAATCAGTGTATTTGATGTGTTGAGGCTGGAACGGAAAGACCAAGAACAATTAACAAATCCGTTCTGGCTGTAGTACTCCCTATGCATGATTTGATACGTGACCCTAATTATTAACAATATTCCGTGTGTATATTTTGTATATTTCCAAGTAATTGATAAGTGTTGAACGTGTTTGTGAAATGCTGACCATCGTCAGTGATAAAGTTTGATAACTACTTCTGGGAACACAAAAACTTGAAAGATCTAGTTAGATAAGAATTATTGGTGGTGCGAAATAGCGTTGAGGAAAAACTTGGATTTTCGATTGTGGAGTTCGCCTATCTCATTTTAGAAAAAAAAAACATTGAGCGTCTTTACAGTGCCTTAGATTATAACATTTTATAAATAAAATTATGTTTATTGTTGCTAGAATAGAAGCCTTATCAATTTAACTATGAATGTTGCATATTTTATAATTTATTATTCGAAGAAATTACTAGGTTATTTAGTATTAGATCTATATTTATTATTTAGTATGTTATAGGCAAATATAGCATCACATCGTTGTCGCCGGGACATCACTAGATCTCAATTTAAGACTATTTGTTGCGACTTGCCAAAAAAAAATTATAAATTATTTATTGTCTGTTTTACATTAGCCATGAAATTCTTCTTTGCTCAAAGGATCTTGCTCAGTAAATCATATCACAATTATTTCTAAAAATGTAATAATGCAATCCTAGAGTTATGCTAGACGACTTCTTCCTTTACACTTTGAAGTTAGTACTTTCGAGAATAAGATTTTAATCTCGTTTTATCAGAAAATTGGGTAGGTATTAAATCTATTTTTAAGTCTACATACATCACAACACACACTTTTGTAATTTTATTTTGAAATTCTTAATTCACGTCATTTTCGTTGAACACGGTCCATTCTGGAAGGTTCTTTCGTAAATGTAAATTTCTCTAATGTTATTGAAAAACTCTGCTAGGCTCGAAAAGTTGCTGCCACAAGTAACTTTTATACAATCAGTGCCCCAAGTATGAGTTGTGTTTACCATATTTGGTTTCTAGTTTTTCGTTCTTGTTCCGTGTTCATTGCGGGTTTTGTATGAAGACGCGATAGATATACCGATACGGAACTTTATGTTGCAAGTATGATGAAAATTAATAGTAGAACATAAACTTCCGTATTGGTATCTCTATCGCGTCTTCATACAAAACCCGCAATGAACACGGAACAAAAACGAAAAACCAAACATGGTAAACACAACTCATGCTTGGGGTACTGGAAAGTATCACAGACACGTTAGAAAAAGACAGGGCTCCCTATAGCAGACCTAATTTTAGACAGCATGTTTATCATTCCAGTTTGATTGTAAAGTTCTTTGGATACTGCACCCACCAACCGACTACTATCGCTAGATCTGCCGAGGTCGACTCTTAATAATTGTTTCCCCTCTCACTTCTTGAATCCTATCTGTCTATGGTTGCCTTTTTTTTAACGAGAGAGAAATGAGTATGTTTATTTTTCCGTTGTAAAAAGTGTGAATATAAATTACTTATTATTTTTTTGGTGGCTATTATTTTTCCATTATATATTTTTTGTTACTTTTATCGATCGATCAATGATTGATTTGTTTAATCGGTATCCGACGATTGCCAAAGCAACAATTTTAAACGATCCACGATAGTCGGTAGGGTGGGTGACATCCTTTGATTACATTAAGACAGGTATTTCTTAAAATAAGTGAATAAGTTTTCGAATTTAACTGTGATAGTAAATAGTTCATGATAATATTCTTCCGGTTTATAACTTTATTGGAACTGAAGCAATTTAGGTTAACAACAATAAATTTATAAGTTTCACGATAGGTATTTAATTTTACCGATCTTTTACCGTCATTTCACAACACTATGATACTTTTCAGTGTTTTGAAGGTAATGACAACGGAAGAACCGACAGGTTAGTTACCCAAGAACAAGCTGTGACGATAATATGAGTCGTTGCCTTTGAATAAAACAAATGCCACCGCTATCGTCTGTACAGGAGAGTCCTGAATTGAAAATCTTTGTCGGAAAATTTGTTGATACATTCAATTGATTATGACTTTGATTATGTAATTCAACGACTTTAAAATTAAACGTTGACTGTTTATCAAACAAATTGCTGCTTCCGCTATTCGGTACCGCTTTTTCTCATGTAATTTACCCGCAGTTACCTACAAAATACTGATCGGTCGGTACCGTACGCTCTGAAACGCCGGGAATCGCCGTCGGCCGGAACATCGCATTGGTGTAGGTAGGTATGTATACGAAGCTGTAAGGCGAATACAAGAGTACCTCTCGCTCGCACGTTTCGACATGTTGAAAGATATAAAATCACATTGAACACAGCTTAGTAAATATTTCATATAGGTATTGATCGATACAAGTTTTCCTATTCAAAAATATGCTTATGTACGAAAACTAGTAAGTAGTTCTTGTCGAAGTTGAGTAGAAAAACTTGTAGGTACCGATCAATATGAATTTTAAATTCATTTGTTTTTTCATTGTAGGTACCACATTATTCTAATAACGCTGATTTTAGATTTATTTCTCCAATTCGTAAAAAAATAAGTGATTTTATAGAAATGGGGACCCGTTACATAATGAAGGAAAAAATACATCACAACTATTATTATATCAATACATTTCTTAGATAATTTCTTACGGAACCAATTACGTAACTCAGTTGCAAAAGGTATGTTGATGTACTTAATCAATGTTTTAGGCAATATATTGAATTTTTATCATTGTTATTAATTTGTAGGGTTTATTATTACTGACTTTAAGGTCTATTGTGATCGGTTAACTTTAATGATTATTGTATATTTTGAAAAAATAAATAAGAGTTATGAATGTAGTAATATTGTTGTTTTACGTTATTTGTAATATGTATTTAGATTTTTGAAGAATAAATTGTACTTAGTTAATGTTTATTTCAATAAAATAATGGTACTTGTGCATACAGTTATATGGTCATCTTTTTTTATTTATATAACTTTTCAATCTGATTGAATTAAGCTGATTAGGAATAAATAAGAAGTTGAGTTCTAGTTCACATGTTCTGTTTTGAAAATAAATCTTTTTCAATATCTTTATTGTAATTAATAATTTATTTATTACAATTATTGGAGGTAGGATATTTAGATTTATTTACAATATTCAAATGGTAAGTTTTTTTCATAAACTCCTAACAAGCTGTTGTGTTGTGGAATGTTTTTACTTATAGCTTTATAACATTGAAATAAAATGTAAAGAGTATTCGTAAAAAAACTTTGTTTGTTTTCCAGTGCGCGCTCGGGATGGAATAACTGTTCGACTAATGCCTGGAAGGCGGAGTAAGTGTTTTAAAGTTATTAACTGTATTAATTAAACTACAAACGTTACAAGTATTCTTCAATTATATTAGTTAAAGCGATTATAGATTAGGTGATTTTCTTGCGGGTTTTAACGCGCGTATATTGTACGAGCGTAGTCGCACTTGCCGCACATGGCCCACCCACTGTAACGGAAAAAACTGAATTCGAAAACCGGAATACGATAAATAAGCTGTCAAAAGTCGGAATAGACACAGTTTTTTTTTAACGCGCGTTCGGTTACAGTGCGACGGCCGCGTAGGTTGGTAGCCGCAAAAACGCTAAATCTGCATCGTATCCGCTCTAAGCACTATATTTTGTCATAGGTCAATTTCTCCTGACCTATCACAAGTTTAACTATCCTTTGCCCTTAAAAAGTTGCTCATTTGATTATGCTTTAACTAGTCACATTTTATCCATATCGGTTCATCCGTTACGGCGTGGATGTGTCTATTTAGAATAAAATAATGTATAGTCTTGTCGCGCTTACTTTCAAGTCAACGAAAAGAGATAGCAACAGACTTATTCGTCATTTAAGCTAATGGGGAAAGCCATCAATATGAAAAAGACTATTTGTTTTAATATATTTCTCACATTTTCTTTGTATCTTCCAGAAATAACGCGCTCGTGGGTTTTATGAGACAACATCGGAGTTCTATCGGCGCGGTGTGGATTGATCAAACTAACAACTATTAAAGTATCTGCTAAGAATTTCAGCTCTTGTGGTTAAAAAATGAAGACCAAGAAGGTCTTGAAAGGTTTGATGCAACTGATCCTTAAGTGCAGTAGAACCTATCTGTGATATTCGCATTTGGTGAGGCTGATTTATTTGAACACATTCCAAAATGACTGTTTATTTGCAGAAACTAGCTCATCTAGTTGCTAAGACTCCATTATTTCTATTGCAATTAAAATACTTATAATTTTAGCATCCGAGAAACAGACCCCGGTTATTATAAAAGTAACAGTTTTCAATGTAGATCAAATTTTCGGAGAAGTCGATAAAAGTTAATTCGTTAATTCAAATTATTTCTGGACAAACTTTAACAGTATTTTTTTAAAATAAATATATATGATCGAATAGGCAGTACAACATCTGACTAATTCCTAACATCGAGTGCCGTTAAACCAAATGCGGATAGCTGGTTACAATCACTGCTGCACTTAGGATGGATAGGAAGTATTTCTTTTACGGTGGAAATCACAATGATAAAGGTATGCCTGTCTAGACTGCAGGCTGACCTATTTATCGTGACTGATAAAATTTATATGATTTGCGATATTTAACTTGTGAATTTCACCGTTTTCTTTTTAATTTAAGGCACGTATAAACGAAAGCTGCCGATGTAAGGGCAGACTTTTATTATAATTTCTGCTATCTTAAGTTTCGAAATCTAGTCTAATCGCTTTCAAGATAAAAGAAGCAAAACAATTAATTGCTCTTATCGCTTACCATAAACATAAACTACCAAAACCTTCAGAATAAAAAGATGAATAAAAGAACAGACATTCGACTACTTAATTTGAATTATAAATTTAAAAAGTCTTATTTTTCTTCTGCCAGCCAAGATTGTTGCACGCCGACTTGTCTGTGCTCTTAGAGCAGCTAATTATCAAAATAAACCATATGAGGGCATTTCAAAAGAATAAATACATAGATTTATTAATTCACATTCTTCATGTTCGTAAAATATACCAAATAAGTAATATATCTAATCATATTTTCGACTGCATTTTCAATCCGATACACGACCATTTTATAGGGCTGTTTCACTATCCCCAATCACTAAAGCTTTTGAATGTTATTACTTCATGTATTAGAAATCATCTAGCTAAATTATGTAGTTTTTTTGTACTCTATTTAAAAGTTTTAATGGTATTTCAATCTCCTAAATTATTAATATTGAAGACGAAAAATTAAGTGTTTATTTATTTAATTTTCACATCACAATGAATTTAAATCGAATCATGTTGCTTTGAATTTTCAATACTTATTATTGCTAAGTCAAAATTATTTGTATGTACCAACTGTTAGTCAACGATTTTGTTGTGAAATAGACCCGCACACGAATATAACGACCGACCATTTTCGATGCAACGACTCCACGGAATAGATCCGAATTAAAGATGTGGTAGGTGGGGTGAGAATTCAATTATTTACTTAATAAAAAAAAATAATTAAAATGAAATATGATGAAACCTAGACAAATTACCTAAAGAACTTCATAAGCCCAATCTTCAGTTCATCTTTCAAGAACTCGCCGCACGCCGCATACTCTACCAATATGTTCCGTGGTTCCATTATTCTTACTAAAAGACAACGTCCATCAACGCTCAGACCACTTAAATTTTGATTTGACACATTAAAATGTGGATAAGATACCCGAATCACAAACCCTTAAGTTAAAACGGGTGATGGGCCAAATGGGCGTGGTTTTCTATGTAACGTCACTATGGCGATAGGTACACTTGCAATCCGTTGGTAAGCGTCTTGTAACAGGCCCTAATAGGGTATTGTTGTTAGGTATCACGGCAAACTGTTTACCAACCGCCATTATGCTATTCTCGAAGACTGAACGTTTGTCACTGACAGATCAGTCTAAACCTAAGCCGAAAATTACGAAAATGTACCGAATATTACAACGAAACAGTGAAAATAAGATTCGCTAAAATTTTGCGAAACTCATTTTCACTGTTAATGATGTTTGTGAAATACGAAAATACAATCCATTTTATTCTTCTCAATTTTTATGTTTGGATTCCATTTATTTTTCACTTCGAAATTAAACAGTTTAAACTTCGTGTTGCTCAATCATTTGTTAAAAGCCGGCTACCTTAGGGCCAGTTTCACCATGCTCTGTTAGATTCACAAAGGATTAAGGCCCAGTTTCACCATGCTCTGTTAGTAACTGACCAAGGATTAACAGACCGTTAAATCTAACCTTAGCTGTCAAACGCGTACCTACATTTTGACATATTTAACAGCCCTTTAATCCTTTGTTAATCTAACAGAGCATGGTGAAACCGGCCCTTAGGGCCGTTAAATATGTCCAAATGTACGTGTTTGACAGCTATGGTTAGATTTAACGGTCTGTTAATCCTTGGTTAGTTACTAACAGAGCATGGTGAAATCTAACCTTAACCTTACTATTTATTTATAATAGGTAGGTATTACTTTAACACCTATTATAATAATTAAATTATGTAGGTATAGTGAGGTACCTATGAACTTACACACATCCATTAATGCCACTAGATTTTATAAATTGTATTTTTTTTACTTTAAAATATGTACCTACCTACTTACTAAAGGTTAAAATAATAATTATTGAAGCATTTTAATACAACTCATTTATTACCTACTTGCACAGCTGATAGCTGACAGTTGCCAGCTCCCTTTCTGAGTTTATAAGTGAATACCTATATGGTTTTTAACCGTAGGTACGGAAGAGTACTTGATTTACTATTTGAATATTATTTCATGGTGTAATATATCAGTAGTTTCAATTTGGACATCAAATTTATACCTACAATCCTATATAAATAAAATATATTTTATTTATATAGGAAGCTGTAATAATATACCTATCTCAGCGTTTATTAGTAAGAGGGCTAGAACATTGAAAAGGCTGTAAAATAAAACAATCTCTGTGATTTCTAGTCGACTTTCGAACTTTCATTTTATTTTGAAGGTAAACTACAAGCATTTTTATGTGAAAAAACTTGTGCTCATATTATTATTGTACATAGTATTACTATTATACCTTTGAATGTATTTTAAGGGGTGTTGTTGTGCAAAAAAAACAAAATTTACATTAAATCAAGGTAGAGAGGCTTTCGCCTTGCAGTGGGACAAGAAAGGTACCTAGTGCCTGATCAATAATCATTTAAAATCTCCTAAAATACAGATTACAAACAAAACTACCAAAAAAATAAGAAATTGCTACTATAGAAATGAGACAATATCTATTGTAACTTGTAATATTTGAGAAACAGGTTCCAATAGGTTTTGAAGTTTTTTTTTTATTCTATTTATTCAGTAAGTAATGCATTTGACTAAAGTTCAAAGTCTGAATTATTGCACAGCAACATAATGAAATACATGGGTTTAGCGCTTTTATAGTTTAACATAATGTATTATTTAATGTATGTATTTGATATGTACTTATTATTTCATTGGCACATTTATCAAAATAAACTTGTTAAAATTGTTTATAAATTTTGTGTTTTATTTTAACTAAAACTTCAGTTGTTAACAGCTGATTACAAGTTTTGGTATTACCACCTACCTACTAACTTTTTTCAATTCCTAATATTACTTATATTAATTAGTTAAATTTTAAATAATGTGTCCTAAGGGTACAATGAAGAACACAACACATATTATAGTGAACATCTAGTGGTTAATTTTACATTTAAAAAAGAATACCTATAATTTTAAGGGTGGCTTCACCCATCTTGGAGTAACCTTATACAACATATATAATAACTTCTGTCTTTGTTTTTGATGGAAATATTTGTGTATGTTTGACAGAACTAGTATAAGCCTATATTAAATAAAGGATTTGAAATTGAAACACTTTAATTACTTTATGTAATTGAGAATCTAGTGGTTAGAACCTAACTTAGGCTTTAATAAAACTGAATGTAACTTTGTGTCCAATAAAATAAATAAGATGAGAAGAGGTACTTATAGGTTTATACTAGTTTAGACAAACCATTCTAAGATAAGTTAGTTAAATGCAGAACATTCAAAAAAATAGGTATTACACATTTAAAAGTTTTAGTCCCACTTTAGTTTTAGTAGGTACTATGAACACTACACAATTTTATTATCATTTAGTCCCATACATGAACACTTAATTATAATTTACAAGTATATTCTAATTTCTAACACATTTAGATAGCAGAAAGACAACAATGGCTTCTATTCTATTTCTTGGTAAAGGTACACTCAAAATAATCCCCACTTTCAATAACATTGAATACAAACACTAGATTAGAAAAATAAAGTTCAGGCAGCCACATCATAGAGATAAAAAAATCTGAATAGTAACATCCTCTATTGTATACAGGGATCAAAATTAGATCTTATCATTGGCAGCCAGCTATCTACCCATAGCTGGATAAAAATCAACCTCCATTTCTCCATTATGTTCAAGGGTAGACTTCTCATATCACTTATTAGATATTGAGTTCTTAGATAGCAGTACCACGCTCCAAGTTCTGCTTGATTTCAGCTGTGTGCTCTCCATAGAACCTCTCCAACTTCTTATTGAACTTGGCATTTCTCTCATTGATGTAGTCAATATCAGCATCGTCATTGTGTGTGCGCCTGCGGGAGTATTTAGCACGCTTTGCAATCTGCCCCTCTAAGTCATTGACCATATTGTCCACAGCATCTTTTCTGTCTTCATGCATACCATGTATTATCACATTCGGTCCGCCGTAGAACGCATCGCCATATTTAAGCTTCTGTTTTTCGTACTGCTCCAAATCCGCAGCAGGCATGTTCTTGACCAGTCTATTGTACTGTCGAACAGTAGCTTGCTCGTAAGTGGAGAAGCCTTGATCGGGATTCCTTTTCTTCTTTTTGCGTTCTAGTCGCTCGGCCTCTGTCGCTGATATGTTCAGTAACTTTACTCTATCGTAATCTTTACCGAGAGTTTGTGCCTCTTCACGTTTCTTCTGATCGTCCATCAGCCACTCTGCCTGCCTACGTTTAGCCTCGTAATTGGATGGAAGCTTGTTCCGGGCCTCCTCTGCTACCACTTCCTGGTGGTTCTGAGTTCTGGCCTCATTTCTAGCGTTGTGCAATGTACGAAGTCTCTTCATTCTCTCCGCTTGTTTCTCGGCAAAGCTCATTTCTTTGGGGCCCGAAGATGATCCCTCCGAAGCGGAACTCATTGTTATTTATGGCACAAAAAATAGGCTTGTTTAATTACAGGAAAAGCTAATTCTAACTATTTTTTTCAAAAACAAAAACATGAACTAAACACCAGATGAACACGATCAAAATCAATAGATTTTGTTTGATTGACGGTGACGTGACGTGACGTATGAATGACAGATGTGCGCGATGTGACGGATGTTCACTTTGCTGTCGACCGTTTGTAATAGATATCTTGACATTTCAATCAATCTGTTAAATTGTCATGCCAGCCAGAATATCATCAGCTCAAAAAAAAATTAAAAAAAATAAATCTCTGTGCCGACAAGTGAGATCAAAAGTTTTTCAAGGGTTCCGAACAGTAAATAACTCTTTGGCTTTGCTTGTTTTTAGGACACAAACTTGATTATTTAATGCTGTAACAAACAAAAAATCGTTATTTAAGGAATGTCGACCATATTAAGCTAATTCTACATTTAAACTTAATACGCTGTCAATAAATCAATGTAATTCTCCAAAGCAATATACATAAAATGAGCTGATCAAATGATTAAAATGGTGCGGCGTGGCGCGGTTGAGACTGTCAACTTGACAAGCAGGAAGGAAAATACATATTAAAAAATAATCGATTTTTATTTAAATCGATTATTATTTTCTAATAATAGTTTTTTTATTATAGATTTTTATGGTAATATTAATCGATTTTGAGTAAATCGATTATATAAATTACGTGTTTAAATCGATTTTCAGAACCAGTTCGTATCTATTAGAATATGAAAAGCATGTACTTTTAAAAAATTCAAATAATCGATTTTTTCGCAAAAATCGATTATTTATTTCTATTAAAATCGATTTTTGATAAAAACTATAAATTTTGAATAAAAAAAATCGATTATTTTCCATTAATCTCACATCCCTAAAAATACGTCCGACTGCATAACGGTGTGTGATTTCACCTTAGTTTCGGACGCCCTCGTTTTATGTTCGATTTCGATAGGTTGAATCACAAAAAAACTCCTGCTTAATTATTGACCTTAGTTTTGGAGATACAGATTTTTTTTCGAAAGGTCATTTATCTTCACAAATTTTATTTTTGCCTATATTTCGCGAATTATGTGAAACTCGTCTTCGTAAATAAATACAAATCGACCATCTGTTTGAAATATATAATGTATGAAAATTGCAAATCACAAAAATGTTCACAATTTAGCTGGTTACTAACAATAGACCACCAATAGTCTCAAAGAAGTTAAATTTAAGATGTGAGTAAAGCAAGACGCGTATTAGCGATGGGCAACTCGGTTAAATCGGTTTGAAAAAATAAGCAAATCGGTTTGAAACCGATTCAAACCGATTTGCATCCAAATCAAATCAGTTTACAAAACATATGGCACTGAAATAGTATTGACCGATGTAATTTAGGTCGAATGGTTTGGTACTTGTTTTATTCTCGTTAAAAATGAAGGAAAACATATGTACTTAAACATACTTACTTACGTTTTTTCATGAATAAGTCGTCAAGAAAAAAACAGGTTATTGTTCAAATGAATAGCGCGTTTAGTGAAGAATGAAATATTTTTGAAACCGATTTGGTTAAACTCCTGAATAGGTTTGACTCGTTCAATCGTCAAACCTATTTGAACCGATTTGGTAAACCGAGTTGACACATCGCTAACGCGTATATAAAATATTACAGGCCTAACCCTAAATAAAAATTTAAAAATTCAATATTTCCGAAGTCCTGGGTTTGTCGCGTCTGGTTTTTTGTGCGTGTACCTTATACTGTGACTAACAAATTGTCAATAAAATAAACTGCTAATATGTACAGATTTACCAGAAAAAAAATATTTACGAAATCAGAGAAAAAAGTTAATTGTCACTTAGGAAAGCCTGATTATTATTATTATTTTGGATTTATTGGTGCTTCTAGTGGTTTTCTATCATAAAATGAAACATTTTATGAAAAAACATTAACAGGAAGGGAGATAATCCGTTTCTATGGTTTTTATGGATTTCTCTCGATTTTCTCTCTCTAAAACTATCATAGATAGAGCCACGAGAGTTTTATTCGGAGTTTTGTTTGAATTGAAAAAACACATAAAACGAGGACGTCCGAAACTAAGGTGAAATCACACACAGTGTGCTGGCAAGAAGAACTTCTGAGAAGAACCCTAAATCAATAGACAAGTCTAGAACGTATATGAACATAGCACACAAAAGGCAGCAAATTATGCAAACCAAGGCTGACTGAACTGAAGTGAGTCAGTCTTTCGGTGTTTTGGTACTGTGACGGTTGTGAGGAATTGTGTGGAAACTATTTTACATTAGATAAATTTCAAGTGTTTTTGGAATTCACGATGTCAGATGAAATTACAGAGAATGGAACAACTAACGGAGACGTCCCAGAGATCGAGCTGATCATAAAGGTAGGTTTACACGTGTAATTTGATGTAGGTTTATGATTAGCCGCTTACATCGGTCAACACGCGCAGGCAGACAAGATTCTAGTTTTACCTTCGCGGATTTTTCAAGATAGTGGATAAATAACTGTATTTATCATATTATCATACCTTAATTTGCATACAATACAATCCAACTTGCCTTTTCTTCTCCTCGTTACGCATTGATGATGGCACTCGATGATTTTAGTAAAATCAAGAGATAGGTAATTGTCGTGTCGATGCCGCGCTCTTGCCTCGGTGCGTATGCATGAAAGTATATTATTACTGCACTATAATGCGAGCTATTTAGGTCGCTTACAACAGTTTTGTTGCCCAGATGAGTTTCGGTGAGGTCATCAGTGTGTAGCTTTCAAAAAAGTTTTAATACAATTCCTAAATACCTTATTTGCTTACTCCTGTGATAATAACTGCGTAGATGACACATGGTGATGCTATTAATCATCTATCTACCACTGACTGAAACCACTCAACATAACATAACAACTTACTTAAGAGTTCTTAGTGTTCCTCAAATGAATGGTCTATCATAACCAACGAAAACAAACTTATTTCCACTTAGTCCTATTGGTGAAGTAAGTACCTATGTAGACCTATCTAAATAATTGAAATAAACACTTAGCAAAAACGAATCAATCACATGATCTATAAATAGGTAATTGAATAGATAACAGGCTACTAATCTAGGTACCTACCTACCTAGAGGTTATTTTATGTGTAATATTAGTATGTAATGCAATCATTTAGTCTATGAGTATTGTTAATGTACTAGTGGTTTTATAGTCTTCATGATAAATCCTTGAGATTTATTGTCAATTAGTAAAATGTCATCATCATCATCAGATACTGGATATAGGCCCACATTTATGAGAAGAATGATTATGACCATTCATGAACTTTCCCTGACCTTTACAGTATTGTATAAACTGCAGATTTCAGTTTAAAAATAAGTTAAATTTGTATGAATTAGTAGCAACCTCTAGACTTTGGGCTGCCTGAAGTGAAGGCAAATAAAATTGTAACACACCCTTTTAAAACAAAAGATAGAAAACCTCAGATAACTAAGTAAATACCTGTAGCAGTCCTACATAAGTCAATCTGCTTAGTATAATAAAATTCATCATAGTACAGAATAGTACACAATATAACACTAAAGCACTAAGTCAAAAAGCAAAGGAACGCCGACCAGTAACAAAACCTTGATGTCAACAAAATTCTTAGACATTTCTAAGAATTTTGTGGAGTTCTTGGATCATTGGTTATTTTAATTTTACTTTTTTGTTGTATTTCACAAATTGGGCATCCTACAAAAATAAAACAGTTTTGAAATGTCCAAACTAAGACCTTTCATATGACATGTAACTTGATATTGTTGTGAAACTTTTTTAATTTTTGCCCCCATTATAAACCCCATAACTTTATAACTCTTAATCCGATTTAACTCATATACTTACCAGTAAATTTCTCAAGTACAAGCTATTGACTTACCAAATTTATTTAGATCAGATTAACGGTTCTAAAGTTAAGGCCCGAGAAACATACATAGGTACATACATAAATTGCCAAATCACCCAAGTTGACTGAAAGATTTTCGCTGCACTCACTCAATCAATTAAAGATTTTTATTTCCACATGTACCTACATAACTAGTAGTGTAATTAGGTAGTTAGATTTATGAACAGAGGTACATTTCAAATGTACCTCTGTTCATAAATTTTGCTTATCCTAATTGTTAGTGCGGGATGTAGAACCCTTGAGGGTAAAAACCTCCTCTGGGTTGTCCCTGTTATTTGCAGTGGTCACAACAATATTTGTGATAAATTGAAGATTTAGCATAATAATACTGATTAGTTTGAAAATCCTTCCTACAAACACTTCCCTGCCAACTTTAATGGTTAAATATATCTTGTCTGTTGCATCATGCCATTTACGCACAGCCATAATATGCAGTGAAGACAGATCCATAGTAAATAAATATTGGTGGTCATTTCACAGTGCCTTCTGGTCCAAAAGTAAGCATAACTTTTACTCATGGATTGTATCAGGCTATCCTATTAACTGCTGATTTTGAAGTCCTTTAATAAGCATAATTTTTCTTTGACTCTGTGTAGCATGACCTGTATCTGTTTGTACTAGGTATAAAGACAGTTAACTGATAGAATACATATGAGTATGTTGTAAATAGGTATATACTAGCTATAATATACATAACACCCAAAGATGCGGATGTGATGTGGTGAATTGACGCCCTATTCCTCGCGCAAATTAATTAACTACACCGCATCACCTCGCCGTAATTAACTGACATATTATGTACAACTAACTTACATAGTTAAATAAGGTAATATTTCATGTTCGAGTTACGAATCCCCAATTAGACATCGTCTTCCAGCTAGTTATCCTTCAGCTGCGTGTACCACCTGCGACACCTGGGCCTTTTTATAAACGCATCAATTAAGACGTTCATAACACGCCCATATGCGGCGTACTATTGAGGCACATAAAATAAGGCTTGTACTTAAAAAAATAGAGTTAGAAGAATAGAATCATATGACTGAGTATTTTATATCTTCTGAGTACCTATTTAAGCCATAAACGAAAGTCATATTACAAAAAGAGTAATAGATATGAATATGGATGGTTTTAGAAGGAGAGGCAGGCCAAAGAAAATATGGATGGACTGTGTCAAAGATGACATGAGTAAGAATGAAGTGAGCACCGAGACGACGAATCATAGAGGAGAATGGAAGAAGAAAACATGTTGAGGCGACCCTACTTAGCGTAGGATAAAAGCGCTGATGATGACTTAAGCCATAAATATATTGAAAAGAAGTCGATTCTCTACGACTTTAATATTTAAATGCGAACCAACATTTTACCTCGGTCTTTCGTAAATCATTGTAGAATTTAATTATATAATATTTGACGCGAACGCAATGTACCGTCTAGCACGGCGCAACAGCCCGAGAAAACGATTGCAAGATTCGCAAGAAAAGTTCCTATAGAACTTTGCTTGCAAGGTTATTCAACTTAGCATTTACAGCTGTAACCAAATCAATTGGCGGCATGCAAGAGTCGTTGATTTTTATGGCATTCAATGAGAGCTAAGTAACGGAACAACCTACTTGCGATGAAGCTTAGATTTTCTTCTCTCTGCTGATGTCTAGACTAAATACTTGGATAGACAATTTACGCTTCACTAAATTCGATTGGCACTATTCTGGAGCTTCAATATTGTATTATAATACCTACATTGAAACAAGGATCATACAAAAAAGCGGTAGGAACCAAGCTGTACGTTTGTTGCCTGTTCTTCTAGGCTTTGGTCGCGTGGAACTGGCACCTAGAGTCACCTAGCTTTAAGACGTTTCAAAGTGATCCTTGTGATTTTATTGAATAAATACCTTTTGACTTTGACGTGATCCCTACTGAAATGAGCCGGTCCATCCACCATTGGTGTCCTTAGTAGGTTAATAAGTGCTAAGTAAAACTCTTGGACTACAGATGCGGAGAGTTTATTTGAAATGAAAATTACCTTCAGTACTGAAAGGGGAAAGAGCTAGTCACACGGGATCTGTAATGGCATGTCAAATCCCATCTTGCTCAAACAGCTCACAACATATATATGTATGTATAAATAGCAGAGAGAGAGACTATTACATCTACCTGTGTGTACTGATTAAATTATATTACCTATGAATGTCGGCACACTTTCATCATGTTCCAATTAGGAGGTCAATGTCAAGAACAGTTTAGTCAGTTGGATTTGAATCGTCTAAACGATCAAACCTAGAAGAACAGTCAACAATCTTACTGCTAACTGATATTTTGTATTTGGGTTCAGCAGAGCTCACTCCAAGTCTAATAAAATATAAAATTTGAGCATCGAAGTGTTCGATAAATCAGAATATTATCTACCTGATGTTTCACAACAATACGGAATCGATATCGATGTTCTTTCATAATGTCTTAGTTCATCCAAATCGTTACCAAACTGATTTGCCATTTAAAATTGAAATAAATATCGAGGCGACTAACCATCTAGTTTAGATTGTGTAACCAGTAGTATCGCAATGCGGCTTTGACTTCAACTTATAATTTATGGGCAGGTCATAGAAAAGAGTATTCCATTGCTCTTCATATTTCTTCTTTTTTCTACCATTGAATCAGGTCTACACCCAGCAGCGGATGAAGTCGGGCTGTGCATAGTGATGATTCTACCATTAATGTTGGAAGCATGCATTTGTTTTTCCGCCGCAGAATGTGTTTTCTTCGCCTGTCCATGTTTATGAGCGAAATTAATGTATTAGTAAACAAGCTCATGAATATGCCGAGGCAGCATGCTAAGCAGACTCCTCACGGAGTGTCGCGTGATCCTCACATTGTACTTTCCCCTGGATGGTAGGTTTCTATCTGGTGAGGAATGTTCCAGGTACATCGAAACACTTAGTTTGCAAGGTGTTCACTTTCTCCTACCTCCTAAGAATATTTTCTAGACACCTTCCTATGACATGGTTTTCAACGACCTGCATTGTTTTTCTATCCCCAAAAGTCTTCGTATTGCTCATAGAGATTTTCCTCAATATGGCGGCTTAATGGTTTGAAATTTCGTAAACACTTAGCAAGACAAACTCAACAAGCAATTAAGCAGCATGAGGATAAATCTTGACTTATACATGTATCCTAATTGGTCAATAAATGAAATTCCACTAGGTAAATATTTATTTAATTGACTTATCTAGGTAATTTAGATTTACGAACGATGTCAATCAATCAAATCAACATACTATTTAGGATCGTGAATAAGTCTTCATTAGCTACAAACGCATGTGTGTTGCGTATGAATGCACTTCAGAGAAATTATTGACAGTAGACGGAGAAAACAGAGGATCTCATTTGATCGACGTAACGTTTAATTATCGCTTGGAAATATTCAAGTTTAATGCCGCTTGATGTTTCTCTACTGACACGCCACCCGCTCGTTACTGATATATTATGCATTTCTTGCCAATTGATATGCTATTTGCCTTATATTTTACTGGAAATATATGATTTCATATTATCAGTCGTGATGTCATGCCAGTAAATTAATTCCACATACCCAGATAAGCAAAGTATGACCTTAAACACATGAGACTTACCAAAACTTATGACAAAAATCTCACAAGTGCGCCCACGTTTCGTTTTTTGCTGCACTGAAAAATATTGATGTGCTCTGTTCTCGAACGAATTATAATAAATACCTACATTGACTAATTCCGATGTCACCTACTCTTAGACCTTGACAATGAATTAAGCATCGAACATGACTTTCTGTGGTTTCTCAGGAATGTGTTGTCTCGAGTATATGTTTTTATAAGTTTGCACCTAATGGCTGGTACCTGTCGGATTACTCATTATCTGTATCACTTAGATACCAAATGGTAGATAACGGCCACTTGCAAATGCCAGTGCCATTGTGTTGTTGTCATATCCTTGTCACTGGTCCTTTCATTATCGCCCTACATGCCTATCATCGCATGTTTAGTGTCACTTCTCATCTTACCACCCACTCTTACACTTTTCAGTTTTGCTGACTACATTCCAAATATTTCTAGTTATCGTTTTATTTTTAAGAACTAGTTTTTCCCCTTAGTGACCCCCATCTATTTCGGAGGTTAATATCCGGTTGTGTTTTAAAAGCATAGTTTCCTTAGGTGGACAAATGATTTCACAAAGCGCCAATGCTTCGTTTAAAGCAGCATTATCAATATTATCATAACTCTCGACTGGTGTTTGCTCGAGCGAGTCCTAGCCGTTAGTACTGTGTCCAGTGAAGGACACTCCAACTCTACCACGTCTGTGACTATGTGCATTTGCGCAACGCATGTCGTAAGATACGCGTTAGCAGTAAACCCATAATATGCAATAGCTATGTGAGAATTTAAAGAGACTGATTTAATTTAAAAAAGTACTGTATGTATGTAGATTGGGGCGGTCGTACTTTGAAAGACTATTGGTTTAGTTAACCGAGAATTAGGGAAACTTTGCGTAAGGTATAACCAACGCTATTCGTCTGATTAAAATGCCCACGAATATTTATTTCTGTTATATTTGACCAGTCTAAAGTAGAGACGTACTAGGCCCATCGCAATGTGTAATGCTGTTCAACCAGAAAACTCATTCAACTATCATAAATTCAAAACTTTTTACCGCCGTCAGAGCGGAGGCAATCACCTCAAATTTGTTGGTTGTAATTGCGTTAATTTACTAGAATTGTATCGTGGTGCTCGACAATTACATTACACCGGCAGGTAGGTATAATCTATCAATTTTTATATCTTCGTTTGACGAAGATATTTCCGCGTACACATCATCGTTACAAAATACTATCTAATTAAGCAAGTAAATATTTTAACGTTAAATTATTTGCGCTTCTTACTGCAAATTAAAATTACATCGACTTTTGCAACACCTTGCGGCAATACAATTTATTTACAAAGTGTATGTTTTCGGATGTCACGTTTTAAACTCGGTGCAAGGTTATGTAATAAATCATAAAAGCAATAAAAAATTCTAATAGAACCATAGACCATAATAAGACTCAGTAACAGAATGTTTCAAAATAAGTAGGTAAATAATTCAATGTGAACGTGCAGGAATCAGAAATTAAAACAATCAAACGATCTTTATTATGTTCAATCACAAGGATCACTTTGAACAGTCTTATAAAGAATATAAACGTGATAACTACATTTGAACAATGGAAATATGCCATGGTTATATGGTACGTACGAGCATGTTGACTAATAGGTATGGCGGCGGTCTCATCTCAATCCGTACATAAAAATATCAGTCATTTAACAATTTAAATCATCTCGATACTTTCAAAAGAATTTCTAGCAACGAAAGCGAGAGGATGAGTGCCGTGCCTGTCGAATTGATGTTCACGGTCGTCTCATCGAGTCGGCCCAAATGTCTGCCAGCTTTAGTTTCATCATTGAAAGCATAGCATTTTACATTTAGAAGAACCCAAATACTGTCCCAGGCTAGATTCATCAGTTGTCGATTAGCAAATTCAAAAACATAATAAGAAATCTCTTTACAGAAGCTTACTATAAAATATATGAATATGTAGATGACAAAAAACGCTTGGGACTGAACTATGCTCGAACTCATTACAAAATAATTGTAAAAACGATCATACAAAAAAACGCTAGGAACCAAGCCGTAAGATTCTTGCCTGTTCTTCTAGGCTTTGGTCGCGAGGAACTGGCGGTAGATTCACCTAGTATATAAGACATTACAAAGTGATCCTTACTGGATAAAGACTGTTTTTATTTTGTAACAATTCTCTGTCTATTCAGTAATGGCAATTTTAAGTGCTTTAGAAGTAATACTATCAATCAGGTAGCTAAATTATGTTCGCAGTAAATCTCAAACTTTAAGTTCGAAAAAAGCGGGTAGTTAATTGCTAATGACATGAAAAAACTATAAGTAATTTGTTTCCTTTTCCATTATTACTCGTTGCTTTGTAAAGTAATGATGTTTACTTAAAATGGCATTTACTCGATCGTGTAGTATTTATTACTAATAGGAACCGGAGATTATAAGTCTTTCACTCCAGGTGCGTGTGTGGTCTCTATATTTCATGCCATATTCTGTCGACAGTTATTTTTATATCCTTTTTAAATTATTTACTTGTACTATTTAGTTTATTCTGTACTAGTTTTATTCTTTTTATATTTTGTAGCCTTTTGCATGTGTTTCCGGTCGTGTCCTTGACAATATTTCACATTCTTTAGTCCCATCCTTTGTAAGAGAAGTTTTTTTTTCGGTTTGTTTGTTCCTTGGCTTTAGGTTATTTTAAACCACCTGTCACTTCTTCAGTCACTTACATGTTCCTGTCTGCCAGGCTCATCATGCAGATATGATCTCACAGATATAGGATTGTGAGTGGGTAATAGACATATTTCTATTCTATTACTTTCGCTCACTTCAATTAATATATACAACATATCCAAAGAGACAAAAATATTTCAAGGTTATTTCTTTTCTATTCGAGCAATTCAATGAAATCTCTAGTATCACTTTGAAACGTCTTACTTAAAGCTAGGTGGCTCTAGATGCCAGTTCAACGCGATCAATCCTAGAAAGCCGATGCAGAAGCCGTGTCTTCGTATCTTCTTTTTTCACTTTTATGTCTTTATCGTCCACATAAATGTTTATTTATTTACTAATTATAAATATTTGTTTTCTTATGCTAATGTTCTATACATTAGCATACAAAAACAAAGAAAGAACAAAAGCTTATCTTTGTAACGTTGTTCGAAAAATTCGAATGTTAGGAGGTTGTAAAATTAAATGCAATCTATGTATAATAAACTTGTGTTAAAGTTATGGACCACTTAGGCACTTACCGAACGTTGGTAAAAAGTTTGCTTCCAAGAAGAAGATAACATAATTTCCAAGATAACACTTGGCAAGTTAAAGATAATAATGGCGTGTTACATATGTACTTACTTTCTAGCATAGGTTTTGCTTCTTTTAAAAGTTACAATACCTACCTATTAATTTTGTATTAATTTGAATGTCAACGTAATGAGATGACAGCAGTATTTAAAGCCATGTTAGCTATTGAGGATTTCTAAGACGATTATGAATAATAATAATATTTAAAATACATTGACTTGTTACATTCCCCTTCAACATTGTATTATGGTGGGCTTACCCCAAAGACAGGTGTGGCGTGGACAGCCTACCTACAATGTGAGTAGTATGTTCTGTTGAGGGAGCGGCTCGTGCGCATCGAGGAGGCATAGGGTAAATACGCCCCTTATCGTCCAGTTAGCGGAGTTGTCACATTCAAGCACCAAAAAGTCTATGTTATTGTAAGTTTATAGAAGTGAAACTTTTTCTCCACATAGCCTATATCCTCTATTTTCATTTAATGTAAAGTATTTAATTATGAAGTAAACTGCGAATTTTATAAAAATATTTTAATCTCAAATACCTATTTTGACCAGTTTTTGTCCAGAATATCCAGTTTTCGACCACCTACTCCCCAGTTTTCGACCATCATTTCTGATGGGAAAATATTTCAAATAAAGGAGTAAAAATTGATAGAAACGAAACAAAGTTATAGTAATCATGTCGTATATTTTAAGAGACATAATAATAATCAAAATTTCTGCATTAAAACTTCAAAACTTACTATCTAGGTATCGAAAATCATTTTTACTAACTTCAGAAGAAATGTCCCTTTGCATTTTAGTTTCTATAATGTAATAGTGTACCACAAGAGTTTTAAGTACTTATTTATAATATAATATTATTCAATCGTAACATATCATCATCATCAACCTATGTCAGTCCACTGCTGGACGTAGGTCTCTCCCAAGACGTTCACTGAGCCCGGGCTTCGGCTCTTCTCATTCAGTATTTGCCAGCTACATTTCGCAACGATGATGACGACGAGGTGGGGCGACGATCTCGTCGTCCCACCTCTGCGGAGGGCGTCCTACACTACGCTTACCTAAACGCGGTCTGAAGAACCACTGGGACCACTCAAGTATTAGTTTGCTCCAGCGATTGTCAGTTCTACGGCATACATGGCCGGGCCACTGCCTTTCAGCTTGTTAATCCTTTGAGCTATGATGTCGACTAGTTTAGTACTCCGTCGGATAACCTCATTTCGGATTCTATCCCTCAGAGCATAGCTGTCTCCATAGCTCGCTGGGCGACTTTCAGTTTGTGAGCCGACCCTACTGTTAGTGTCTACGTTTTGGCAGCATAGGTCATAACAGGTAGGACGTACCTACTGGTTGAAGACTTTCGTCTTCAAACATTGAGGGATGGGCGACCATAAGACCTGAAGAAGTTCCCCAAATGCAGCTCAGCCCAGCTGAATTCTCCGGTTTAGCTCTCTCTCAAAGATGTGTCTACCCAACCGCAGGGTCTGCCCAAGGTAGACATATTCCTGTACAACTTCGAAAGGCATTCTGGCGACAGTGATCGGTTCGGGTGATGCGATCAATAATCATGATCTGAGTTTTATCCAAGTTCATACCCAGCCGACCCGTCGTGAGGCAGCAGCTAGGCTGTTCAGCATCTGTGGTAGGTTCTGCAACGATTCTGCCAATATGACGATGTCATCAGCAAATCGCAAGTGCGAGATGTATTCGCCGTTAATGTTAATTCCCATTCTGGTGCAACTCAGTGTCTTAAACAAATCTTCCAGTGCGCATGAGAACTGGAGGATATTACGTCCCCTTTTCTCACTCCGCAGCACAACTAGTAGGTTTGGACAGCTGGTTCTGGACCTGAACAGACATGGTGGCATCATTGCTTAAACATCTCAGCACTTCGATGTATCGCCAGTCAACCTGACATCGTTGCAAGGACTGCCGAACTAAGAATTTGTTGCCTTTCTTGAAAAATAACATCACGACACTTTTGCTCCACGCCCTTGGAGTTATTCCATGGTTAAGAACGGAATTGAAAACACTTTGGAATTCTTTCAGAACAGGAAAACTACCCGCCTTTAAGAGTTTCGAAGTGATTTCATCTTCCCCTGGGGCTTTCCCATTTTTCAACTGTTTCAAAGCTATCTCGATCTCGTCAAGGCTGATCTTTGGATATCTTCTGTGTAGTGGCGTGTCAGTGTAGCTCTACCATCCTCGTTACTGGATTCGGGACACAATACCTGCGAGGCGTACTACCGACCGTAAAATTCCTCTATCTCAGCTAAGACCTCCGGCCTGGAGAGGAGTAAATCAATAATTTCTTAAATGGTCGAAAACTGATCGGATGTATCGGTTTTCGACCACAGTATTACTAAGAATTTTAGAGGAAATTTATATGTAAATAATGCAAAACCTCAATAAAATCATAAAAAAGGAATTTATACATATTATTCTATAGCTTAAAATTCAAATTTATTGATGTTTTACAGCATTTATTGCATATTAAAATCATGGTCGGAATCTGGAAGTCGTATTTACCCCATCCTGTTCTCGACCACTAGCATTATATTAGTATCTGTATTTGTAGATATAATCATATTAGCCTGGACGAAAACTGGCTAATAAATTTAGGAGGAGTAATAAGACTCAATATTGTTTAAAAGCCGCAGTTAGTTTTCATACATAAAAAAATACAAGACACCAATTTCTTGACATGATACCACCAGTTCCCGACCACGTGGACGAAAAATGGCTTTTCATCTAAAAGCGTGTTACAGTTCGCGTCCACGTAATTTAAATAACTTATTATTTAAATTTAAAGCGAAAAACATTATAAACGTATTATTTGATATATTATGAAGGCATTCGAATAACCATTATTCTAAAAGTCATAAAAATGAGTGAATAACTTAGCGTGAAAGCGCCATCACTTCACTATTTTTTTCGTTGTTTTTAGCGCATTCGTATCGGATCACGGCCGACCCCAAACTAATTCTATTATTTATAATTGTTTCGCTTGTGCTGGTGACTTGAAACTTTTTTGAGTGTTTGCTTGGACATTCAAGAAGGCGCCAAAATACTCTCTCTCAATGTGTGCATGTGAATTTTGCTATTTTTAGGGTTTATCTACTAGTAGTGCCGCGAATGGTCGAGAAAGGGACGTGGACGGCGAACTAGCGCATCTACCCTACATGCACGCGCACCTTTTTGTACAACTTTAAAACAATATTTTTTTTAATTCAACTTTCTTATAATTTTATGGTGAAATTTCAACAATAGATCAGTATTCATTTATTATGCGTATTAATTTATTAATAGCTGCACTTAATAATCAAACAATTCTAATAAAAATAGCGTTGGTATTGGTATCTAATCTATATTATACCTACTTTGCATATACCTTACCTATATTGGTAATTAGTCCAGTTCAGGAACATCATCGAAAATCTTTTAATTGGACTTTCGAATACAAAATTGTTCTGAAAATGTACCTAGTTATTTTTTTTAAACAGTTTTACTAACTTACAAAGATGTTAGAACTTCTTATTTTTATGTATTTTTCTTTCGTCGCCATCATTGTTTATTTTCCATTAAACGATTGGTCACAAGAGTCAAGTTATTAAATGACCATTATATATATAAGAAATAATGACTGTAATAATTATTATACTGACACCCGAGACGCAGCAATATATCAATATGAAAAACGCTTCTCCGTTCAATAAAAAAATATTGGAGTTGCCTCAACGTATGTACTTTGTAGTATCCTAAGCCCGAGGGTTCTTACCGCATATGGCGTCTATCGTCATACACCTGTCAGCCGTTACCAACGTTCCCTATTCAAATTTGACATATTAAACTGATGTTCTGTTCTATTTTTAAAAACAAACGTCATAATGTGAATATAATTGCGGATTGCTAATGAAGGTAGACAAAGGTGGAGATTATAATCGTTGTTGATTAGTTCGTAGGTTCTAGCAGTGCAAGGTACTCGTGTTAATTAAAAGCTAGAACTATTTACACAGTCATATATATATAATTGAAGGTCTGTTCTACCATTGTCCCAAGGTGCATAGAAGTAACTAGATAACTGAAAGATAACAGATAAAAAGCCTATGCTTATTACACTAACTTCAATTCAGGGTAGTAAGGAGAGATTTAAAGATGTGAAAGGTTTATACATTTGAATGACAAGGAACACTTTGTGGATGGTTTTAGAAGGATGCAAAGGCAAGCCAAAGAAGAGATGGATGGACTGTGAAAGATTACATGAGTAAGAAAGAAGTGAGCACCGAGATGACGAATGATAGAGGAGAGTGGAAGAAGAAAACCTGTTGTGCCGACCTCACTTAGCGTGGGATAAGGCAGGAAGATGATGATAATGAGCTTTAAGCTAGGTGCCAGTTCCACGCTGATGCCAAAAAATGATTGCCATCCTTCTGCAGTGCAGAGGTCTAAAAAATAAAAAGATCCGACGTTCAGCCACAGCTGTTACCGTAGGCGTTGAGTTGTATAATTGTATTGTAAAAAATAATCTAGCTAGAAAATCATAACGCCTTCTCCCAGCTATCTTAAAGCCTATCAAGTTGCCTGCAAGTTGTTAATCGCAATGGAACCAAACTAGCGTGATGATCGGGCCACGCCTTATTCGAGTAAATTTGCGCTGATATTATCCAAGAATTAATAGGAGAAATAATTATAATATCTTGTTCAGTGAGGATAACTTTTATCTTACTTGACTAATGTTATAAATGCGAAATGAATATGTTTGAGACAGATTTCAATGAATCTTAGTATTAATATACTTCATGAGTTGGTAATGTTGGTATATAGGTTTTTTGTTCTGGGTAGGTTAGGATATTTATGAGTCATTCACGCCGTGACTCCTGGACTGATTTAGATGAAACTATAATATAGATCGTGGTCTGGATAAGTACTTTTAGTTGATCGAGTGAGTGAAGCGAACGAAGATCTTTAGTTTCAACTTGGGCGATTTGGCATTTTATGTATGTATGTATGTATGTATGTATGTTTGTCTGGCGATAACTTTAGAACCGTTGATCCGATCTGCATGAAATTTAATATGTCGATAGCTTGTACTTGAGAAATTTACTGGTAAGTATATGAGTAAAATCGGATGAAGGGGTTTTGAGATATGGGGTTTTTTACGGGGGCAAAAATAAAAAAAGTTTCATAAAAAAATCAAGTTACATGTCATATGAAAGGGCTTTGTTTGGACATCCCAAAACAATTTTTACTTTTTTTTTGTGACGCTCGGTTATTGAGATAAAATAATAAAAGCTAAATTAAGATAACCAGCGATCCAAGAGCTCCCATCTTTAAGAGTTTCGTTGACATCAAGGTTTTTCTACTGGTCGGTCAATTCCTTTGCTTTTTCTTAATTTTTTTTTCTTGAAATAAATAAAGGAGGTACTCAGTTCTCATAAAATGGTGACGACGACCAGGTCTGATGATGCAGCCAAGGGCTGTTCAACGGAACTCTTCAATAAATAGGCCAATAGAGTTGAAACTTGGTAACCATACCAAGTTATTAGGCGGTAGTCAGAAAAAAGTCTAAAGATAATGTTTGGACTTGCCTCTGACTACTACGTACTCAAAGTTTTGATGCGTTCGTCGGGTCGCATCACGAGATCTCAGTTCGGGGCGAACTACTAGTTAAAGTAAATTTGATTTGAATAATACGCGAGCGAAGCTGTGGTCAGAAGCTAGTTTAAGATGCAGACAACAGCCATAAGACTTCTAGCTGGCACTTTGCAACATTTCGCATATATAAAATCATTGAATGCAGTTATGAAAAATCGTAAGAAAGAAACCATGTTTCTTACGATTTTTCATAACTGGAGGAACATTACAAAGGTTTATAGCTAAAATTTAATTTTGATCTAAACCAGTTTTCTTACCAAAAAAATTGTTTACCTCTTCGAATTTAATTAAATTTTTAGGCAGAAACTTTGTTTGGATCTATTTATATTTTTGCTGAACCTTTGTTGTTGGCGATTATCTCTACCTTCCAGTAATTTTATATCTTCAAATATGTTTAAATACGCGAGCGTGAAGTTGTTTGACGGTTGTCTGCGTCTTAAGGATAGAGGTTTTATAATTTGACGAAGCAAATAATCTCAAATAACATTCTTGGTGAGGACGCGGCTCTGGAGAGGTCGGCGTGAGGTCGCCGCGTGACTCATCGCCAAACCGGATCCGTAGGCATGGCCTGCGAATACACAGCTTTCAGTTACAACTGCTTTATACAAGCTATTTGTGAACGTTACTACGGAATTTTGATTCATATTTGACATTTTATTCATTAGACGACAGCCCTCAGCTCAGTTGGATTCTCAATTGGTAGCTCTGCCTTCGCAGGCCGTGCGTCCAATTCCTACCGAGAAGCTGTTTTGTATGTAACGACCTATTCGTTACATACAAAACAACTCAAAAACTACTGGTCCGATTTCAAAAATTCTTTCACCATTAGAATGCTACATTATCTCTGAGTAACATAGGCTATTTTTATTAATAGAAAAAATTAGGGATCCCTTCTAAAACTTCAACAATGTAATCCAAGGTGTAAAAAATTTGGCCATAAAATGTCTTCATCGCATGCGCTGCGAAAATTATTGACGATAAAACACAAAAATGTTCTACAATATTTAAGAACACATCAATATCTACAAATAACTCAGTAATACCATGTCTTACCATCGTGAAATGTTACTATAACTTCTTTTTTAAATTTTAAAAGTTGATAGAAATGACGACTTAAATCAGACCATGTTATCTATTCCTTTATATTAATCGTTATCCAAATAAATCATTTCGTATTCAAGACTGTTTCAATACCTATAGATTACTTCTTGAACTTTTCAAATCTGACATTCCATTCAAAAGATATAACGAAATTAAAATTATGAAACGCGCGGGGCCACGGGGCGTGAACTCACTCACTCAGGGAGAAGGGCGTGCATATGTATAAAATAAGTAGACGCGAGACTCGAACCTACGGTCTAAGTTTATCCCAAAATGATCAAAAAAATTATATCGACCCATGCGAAGCTGGGACAGGCCGCTTGTTGTATAACAAGTGTGCATTAACAAAAAAAAATAATTGAATCAGCTATCTGGTTCCCGCAGTATATCATTTGGCGGCTGGATAGTGCTGCTGTGTGGAACGTCCACCAGTATTTATTTTTAAATCTCTTGTATCCTTTTTTCTTGTATTCTTTTATTTGTAACCTTATTATAGAAGTTTAAGACGTATAAATTCGCAAATTAAGAAGGAAAAATCCTCACGACTGGAATTCCCGTGTGCATAAGATATCTCAGAAATCTGTAGGTCCTTGCTTTAGGATCTCCAAGGAGGTAGACAAGGCACGTTCTATTTTTGCGTAGTATTTGGTCAAAATAAAATCATTGATCATTTCATCATCATCATCATCATTTTCCTGCCCATATCCGACTTCACAACACAACAGGTTTTTTCCCATCACTCTCCTCTATCAGCCGTCATCTCAGCAGTCACTCCTTTCTTACTCATGTCATCTTTCACACAGTCCATCCATCTTTTCTTTGGCCTACCTCTACTCCTAAATCCATCCACATACATTGATGTCGTAGGCAAATATAAAAATCAAAGAAGAATCAAAGACTCGAAATCTCTATCTGTATTCCGTGGCTTGCCCTAGTGCAGAGACCAGAAGTAACTCTTTTACTTGAATAATACTCTAGCTCAACAAATCCAATACAACATAACAACATGAATAAGCAGCATTTTATAGCTCGGAATGAATAGGGCAGCTTGTTTATTCAGGTATTAGAAACATGCCTACTGACATGACATAACATTACTCAATACAGCAGTCGAGCTAGATCTGTTCCTAACTGTTCTTATTCCCATCAACTTGTTATGTCACCCAGACCCAAGAACATCGATAATTATAAATGATTCGTTTTCTGTCATTTGGGTAGCAAAGCAACATAGCTTTTTATTTTAATTGTTTTTCTAGTCTTATTTTAAGTTCTGTTGTGTAGTTTCGTTGGTATTTAAATCAACATCATTTGGGGTCTCTGCACTAATTGTAAACATTTGGAATCCTGATAAGAACGAAAATGTTTCAAAAGTTTTGCAGGAAACCGCCACCATTTTCTTCAAAACAAATGACGACCGACTTGACTATGGACTGACTTGATTTAAAAGTAGGTATTTAAACTACATATATCACATGACAATATTGTCTGTCGAATGATGGACAGGTGCCGCAAACGGAGAAAAGAAGAAGAATAATTTTAAAGTGGCAAATGTTAATGCGATAGTGTGATATTACAGTGGCCCACCTATTTTTAAAGATTATACATATTGGTAACACATACACATTGCATCACAGTCTAGTATCATTGTTTTAGTGATATGGTGCTGGTAGATAAGATTAACCCTGTTTTCGAATGTTCATATTTGCTGCATACAAATACTAGAGCCCTTGGGCCTGGCTCACAATGATTAAATATATTTTGTTGGCCATTCACACAGCACTAACTAGCTCCGAAATAGCAAAGCTTATGGGAACCAGACCGGATACTTTTTTAAATACAAACTTATGATTTATTATAACACCCAGACAGAGAACAAACATCTATGTATGCATGTTACATAATTGTTTGCCCTCGTGGGATTCGAACCTAGTGCCTACAGCGCAGAAGGCAGAGCTACTATCAATTCAGCTGTGAGGTCTGACATTGCTTTTAGAATCGAATATTTGAAATCGTCACTTTTGCTTTACCTACAGACATATCTGCCTTCTCAGTCATTATCATAATGCATAAATATTTGGATATCACATAATTACCGGCTTCTATAGACAGATATAATATATTGTTGAGTTATATAATACGAAAACATTATTTGGTGACCTTCGTGGAATGCTATTAATGTATTAACGAATACTTGAAACTGATAACATTTATCTTATTATTGCCTATCATTTCGATGGAAATTGCTTACCAATAATACATTCATGATTGTTATGACCATAATCCGTCTGTATAACTTTTATTGTATAATACATTCGTCTTTTTACCTTCAGCTGTAATTATATGCAATGAATTCAATGTGTTTAGGTCAAAAGAACAAAACTAGTTCCAAAAGTGTTTTACTTCCTTCCCGAATCATTTGCACGAAAGTTCATATGTAAACTGAATACAAAACACCTTTATGACCAACACCATGGTCCAATGTTTTATTCTTCTCATCACTGACCTCATAATCCGCTTTACTACAGTAAAAAGGCATCCGAGTTTGAGATTCTTGTCCATCAATACCTGGTCGTAATAATTATCTGATTAAAGATTTTGGATTTTCAATAAAATTCTACTGCAAGATTATGTTGCTTGTGGTTTCTATATTGTTGTGTCTCTCAATTACATTCGAGCATTGACCCTGAATATAATTGTTCGGAATTATCTAAAGTGATTTGTATTGCCCCTATGACTAAGCTGACAATTGACCATCTTCAAAACATGTTCTTTCCTCTTTTGTGGCATCAATTATAACTTATATGTTTTATAGGTTTTCATCTTGGTTCTTTACTCGAACCCATAATTATTGCTAGAAAGGAAAGTTGCAACATGCAATAAAAAAGACTTGTTTAGCTTGCTTGTTCGTTAAACCGATGTATGTACTTAAGAGTTTGCTTTCAGTTTACTCTCGTTCATATCTTTATTTAGCTCTAAGGGCAATACACTGATAAGTATTCGATTAATGGAAATCTTGCATTTATGATAATACTGACTATTATCGTCTTGTTCGGTCGCTTTACCTTTCTAAGAGAAATGTAAGTGATTAATTTCATTCCGTATAATTTGTCAGGAAGCAAAAGTATCGTTTTATGACTTTCCTGTCGTATACTGTAGTCGTATTTTGTTTGGTATTATTGTTATGTTTGCTTGTGACTCGTAATCTTGGAGAAATGTTTAAGCGAATTGCAAACTTAACTATAAAACGGCTTGTAATGATGATTAGTTTTCCCCTGTTGTCTTAAAATGGCCTTTACGATGGCAAATTGCCGACGTAATTTTAGTCTTGGACTAGAAACTTGTCAACTCTTTAGTTTTTGTCCTACCTATTCATCAAGGAAAATTTTCCTTCATATGGTAAGTACATCATCGTCCCGTTAGGCCCTAAAGAAAATTTGGGGATTCCTTAAGTTTAGGGGATCCATTTATTTATTTTCCCTGTCACAGGCTTGATGTATCAGACATAGCTCCTAGTGCACCGCTAGTAAAGGCATTCGGTAAGCTTTGCAAAGGAGTTCCCTTCATACTTGTTTGATGTTTTATATTCATCATCTTAGCTAGCCTAGATGTTTCCAAGCGACCTATTACACAACAGTATTGTCATGTAATCGCTGTTGACATTGTACTCGTACATAAAAACTGTATTTACAATGCAATTTGCGATGAAGGTATTGCAGTTATTTATTTACTTGCTATGGTCAGAACGTGCGGAGCTGTCACTTAGCTGATGTTTTCTTTTAACGTATGATAGTACTATAATGTATTTTCTGCTGATTAGACCCTACTAGGATGGATAGGTGCTGAGCAAGCCACGAGAACGTTTTTAAAAAAAGGGTCATGCAAGTGAAATGTTGCCCGTGATCCTGTATAAAATTATATAAATGAAATACATTCAAGGTCGGTTTACTTAGTGCTTTGGTTTCCTATGATATCTGCATTTGATATTACCATATTCACTCTTATATACCATGATGAACTGGAAGACGAAAAGGGCGATGCTATTGTGAGGATCGCGGGAAGTCGGTGGATGGAGAGGCTGAGCCCTCTCCATCCACCGACTTCCATCGTTCTTCCTGGAAATTTATAGCTCCCCTATAAATTTGTTCAGTAGTGGACTTCTTTAATCTAAAGATATTTACTCTTTAGTTATGTGTAACTTTTAATCCACAGACCGGTGTTCGTAATGAACTAACCATAGTCACTTATGCACAAAATGTGCATAAGTCATGTGGTATAAACAATGGCGATTGTAATTTGCTTCAGAAATCTATGGAGACATCCATAGATTTCTAAAGCAAATACTAAAAATTTATGCTGTATTTTGCTTACTAGGAGGAAAATATCTACGTAATCTTTCATCTTATATCATCACTCATTAGATAGAATATGGTCACTACATAACATGTCTTTGTCGTTATCGTCAAGGCCATACCAATTATCACCATTCTTCTAGCTGGGTGGTGTGGTTATGGTACTAGCTGGCTGTCATGACTAACACCTATGTCAGTCAGTACCTACTGTAGAATAGTTAACTTCTATGACGTCATTTTGTATTTTAGATATAATAAATGAAGCATAAACGATAACTTTCTCAATTAGTAAAAAAAAATACATTAGATTAACAAAAAATTTAATTAACAGTAATGTTGTTAACATGTTCACTACATGTTAACAACATTAGTTGACATTAATATTTTAAGGCGTTTTCCCTCTTTTGGGTTCGTTCATGTTTTCTTCAACAAACATCCTAACATCCAAAAAGCGTAACTTTCGTATTTATTACTAGCGGCCTGTCCCAGCTTCGCATGGGTGGACATAAATTTTTTGAACATTTAAGGATAATCTTAGACCACCGTGGGTTCTAGTCTCGCGTCTACTTATTTCATATATTTGATCATAATTCATATCCCTGTGATTTTAAAACGGTCGGTAACGATGACGTCATCTGGCATGTCTCCATATTCAAGGTTATCGCTAACATACAACGACCACGGTAGAGACGTTACAAACATATACCGGCTGTTTTTGTATATTACTTAACATAACATGGTAGGTACACAAAATCTGTACACTTCGTATTTCATGCCTGTTCTTCTAGACTTTGGTCGCGAGGAACTGGCTGTAGATTCGTCTAGCTTGTAAGACATTTAAAAGTGATCCTTGTGATTATATTGAATAAATACCATTTTCACTTTGATTTGATTTCGTGTTCGCTCGTACTTACATGACAAGTTATAAGCAGTGTTTAAATTTTAGTTACATTTATAAGCGTGAGTTTTAGGCCGCCCGAGACTCGCTGATGTTGTGCTTATGTATCACAGTAAAAGTACCTACAACTTCTACAAGTACCTAAGTGTACATAGGGGTCTACTTGACCAGGCAATGAATCAAGCGTTTCTAACTCGCCGACGCTTTCGCTGCACATTTCCAAAGACGCAGTGAACTGTGTTGCTGGCATAACATTCGATTGCTTTCCCCATTCAAGTAAAGTATGTATTTTCAAAACAAAAAGTAGTAGAGCTCTATGTGAAGGGCTCGTTGGGGGAAGTACTACCACCATACCTTTTTCTGCCGGTTTCGGTTTGAAGAGTGTTGCCGTGCATCGTAGCGCACGTTGTTCCTATCGTGACTTACGAGGCGTCTGCTTGTTCCAACAACAATATCAGCTATCTGGTTCCCATAGCTTTACTTAGTTTGGTAGAAAGTGCTGTGTTGAATGGCCACCAATATTTATTTCTTCATTGTAATTTCGAGGTTTTGAGTGAGATCTTTTCGGAATCATTAGTAGGAATAACACGCTGCTAGAGGCTCGAGAAAAAAATAATGGTAGGTAATTTATCACTTGCCAATAAATAACTTAATGATTGCGTGGCTATTGAACTTGATAATGAAAGCAAGGGACGGCTCATTAAAAATATGTAAGGCTTGACATGAACTAAGAGCTTGCCGGTTCTGCCAAAGTGCTACTTTTGATTGAACCGAATAATTACTTTTTTTCATTAGGTACACATTTTGCAGGTACCAACTACTGCAAAATATCGGTATGTGTCAAATGTAATGTTTGGACCTACTTCTGACTCCCCTTAGACGTCCTCAAGGAATCTGTTAGTTCTTGGTACTAAGATATCTGGGGGATATTTACCTTGCTTTGGGATCAAAGTCGTGATGCTGCTTTAGTTTCAGAATTTTGCCTGTTCTTGTTAACTTGGTCGCATGGAAGCGGCACTCCACGCAATCTAGCTTAGAAGAACGGGCAACATACTGTCGGCTTGGTTCCTACCGTTATTTTGTTGTATCAACCTTTGTATTCTGTTTTCGAAGCCAATTCTCAGTATTGCAAAGTCTGCTTGTCCTCGAAATCACAAGAGCACGGCTTATTTGATCAGCCTTATTGTGACATCACGAATAGTTTGACATTGAGAGTGTCGTGTTCTGTGACTGGCACTTCACATCGATATTCATGATCGCGTATTCGCCTACATTTGCCTATTTTCACGAACAAGACGAATACGCAAATATACTCAAACCGCTGTTTGCGACGATGTGTTTTTTTTCCTATCTGATGGAACAAGCAGATGGCCTACCTGATGTTAAGTGGCAACCATCACCTATAACAAAGCATTACCTCGCAAGTCACGCACGATAGGAACGTGCCCTACGATGCACGGCCCTGCGTCCATCAACTTGAGGCATACAGATGTTAAGCCTCATGTGCCTGTAATTACACCGGCAACCACACTCTTCAAACCGAAACACAGCAACGCTGCTTGGCGGCAGATAAAGGCATGGTGGTAGTACTTCCCCGGACGAGCCCTTCACAAAGAGCTCTACTACTCTTACAGTGGACGGTGTGTTCTAGTTATTCGGACTTGTACACAATAAAGCCGAATAATAAGCGAATATCGAATTGCGATGTGAAGTAGACAGTAACAAGGTTACACAAGTTACTCCTGAAATACAAACGCACTGGTTCCTTACCGGTCAATGTTACTAACCGTTTAGCGTGCCCAATGAAGCTTGTTAATTTAAATTTATTTTGTTACAGGTAAAGCTGTTATTCACTTGAACTTGAGCTTCTGTGTTATAATGCGAGTGGATTTGCGTAAGTATTGAAAATGACTGCTAGTGATTTTTCTGTAGAAGAAAATCTGGAAAATATTTAATACTCAATACATTTATTGCTTACACATGGTTCAGTTTATGTACATACATTGTTGTTAGGTGTTAGTAAGTATCACATAGACCCTGCATAGGGTATGGCAACATGGAGGCAGGCCGAGGTTTTAAATTATAATGCGTATAGTTGCTAGACAGGTAGTTGGTAGTCTGATAAACCACGCGGCTGACCACACAGCAGTTTCTTTTTTATAATACTTACTGATGGAATATGCATTGACCCATCTTATGTTAAGTGGTACCATCACCTATTACAAAGCATTGCCTCGCATGTAATGCACACACGATAGGAACGTGCCCTACGATACACTGCGTCCAATAAACTAACGTTTTTGGGCCGACCTTTTCCATTGTGAACGACAAGCTGGTGCCCGCGACTTCGTTTGCGCAGGGTTAGTAACACAATATCTTTATAAATTATATTCTATGTGTTATTCTGATGTATAAGCTATATTATTGTAAAGTTTCATTAAAATCCATCCAGTAGTTTTTACGTGAAAGAGTAACAAACATCCATCCATCCATACTTACAAACTTTCGCGTTTATAATATTAGTAGGATTATTTCTCCATAGGACAGGATCGAAAAAAATGCAAGAGCGCACTGTCTAAAAATAATAATAAACCTACTTACCTATGATCATAAAACCGACTCATGTGCTCTTGCTTAGCTTTGTTATCAGTGCTGTGCAAACAGTGTGTTTCAGCATGTTTCATCCACATGAGTTCATGTTACATTCTTAGTAACGTTGTTATGTCTTTTTATCTCAGCCTTAGTTCCAAGGCGATGATATTTGCGCTAATGAACCTTTTGCTAGCACATTTTAACATTTTTGAAAAATATAAAATCTTTGCAGTTATTCATGAAATCTCAATCAACCGAGTTTTGGGCAATCACATTGCACATAATAATAGTACAGGCTGAAAACATTAATACAACTTTCCGAACAATTTTGAAGTTATAAAATTACTGAAGGTAAGTTATTTGAAATCAAAGTTTTGGAGAATTTTCTAAGGTTCAGCAAAAATATCATTTTCTTACTTAAAAGTTTAATACAAAAACTAGTTAAATAAAGTTGTAAAGTTGTTGTTTGCGATTTTCCATAACTGCCTAACATTCAGTAATTTTATATTTTCAAAAATGATAAAATGTGCGAGCGAGGCTTTGTTTGGCGGTTTTCTGTGTCTTAAACCATACATGTGTTAAGCATAATACTGTAAAGCTGTGGCTTGAAATGTGTCAGACCCATTACGTTATCACCATGCCACTTCGTGTCCAGAGCCTTCATCACGAATACGTTTTGACATGTGGCGTTCACTTATCGTACTGACACTCAACCTTATTTCGTTGTAGTTAGGGATACGATACGTTTACGCGGCTAACATCAAATTCGATCGTGGACAGGCCCCAGTACAATCTACTGACATTTAAGCTCATCGAATACTAGACAGGCTTAATTTAACATGAGCATTCCGTAGTCAAAACGTCAAGTTCAGTAGATAGTATAATTAGATTAGGCCTAGTTATCTGAATAAGGGCAGGTTTTAACTTCAATTAATTTATATTTTACTGGTATATTATAAAGTTTATCATTTTTATTTTATCTCTATCTGTTGATCAATAATTAAGGGTGGGTTTAACCATATCTGAGTAACGCTATCCGATCCGTCAAATTATAATATATCTTTGTTTTTGGCAAGTCTAAATTCGAGACAGAATATTTTTATAGCGAATAGCGGTACTCTATGATGGGAAATACTCTCCCTTAATTGATCAACAGGCAGGGATAAAATAAAATTGGTAACTTTATAAAATAAAATTGAAATGGATTTCATAACTGACACAACGGAGTGGTTATCACTACATAGTATAAAACAAAGTCGCTTTCTCTGTCCCTATATCCCTATGTATGTTTAAATCTTTAAAACTACGCAACGGATTTTGATGCGGTTTTTTTATAGAAAGAGTGATTCAAGAGGAAGGTTTATATATGCATAATACAAGCATAATCTCTTAGGGATAACCCACAATAACCGTGCGAAGCCGGGGCGGGTCGCTAGTAATGAAATAAACGAAAAACGAGTTGGTTATCACTTCAGATGAGATTAAACTATCGCATATTTTGTTTGCATTTGCTTGATGCTAAGCAATAACACTAGCTGAGTTTTGTTTATTTATCATGATTTGTATCTCCATCGAAAGTAAACATGCACGAGCTCTGATGGACCGTTTTGCTGTAACAGATCCACACAACATGTATGAAGTACTGTCAGCATCAAAAGTAGCTAATCAAAAACAAAGTTCCAAAAGTACCTACTGACTCTTTACAATAACCAGACATAAGAAACACTCGCGTCAAAGTTTCAAAATAAAAAAAACTGTTTTATGTCAACAATAAAAATTGCCATAAGCATAAGCCAAAAAGGTTTATGTTCGACGAAGGATATTTTAAATCAATTTCAGTTACTTTTGGAACTTTAGAATCTTAGTGTTGTCATACTTTTGAAAACTCCAAATACTTACTGCTTTTTTTAAATAATGTAAACCTTTTGTGAAGTGACTTTGTGAGACTATTGTGATATATTTGCAATGCGGTTCTTTTGTAAAATTCTGATACTAAGCTACTATTCATTTTGACTGTATCCTAAAATATATGTCGTATAGCGGCAGTCTTCAATGAAAAGGTGCGTTTAACATGCCATCATACCATGGCATTGTTTGATAGTGGGAGGGCCCAGTGTCACTGCATAACTGCACATAATAACGATTGTAATTGCCATAATTACAACTGTATCATGCTAGCGATGGTTATTCTTGGAACACATAGAAATCTGCCGTGTTACTATTACGAGTTACGATTGGCTGGCGTGCATGCGATTCAGGCGTTCTGTATGCAAGGTTTCCCAAAGTTGTGATCGATCTTCATAATATTTTCCAATGTGACTCTACTTTTCATTGGGTGAAGTTGCTATGCTACTCCTTCATTGTTCAACGGTTTTCTTAGGCTCATAAGTTCAATAGGTACGTGAATTTTTATATTTTTACTAGTGGCTTCCCGCGGCTTCGCACGCGTTGAAGTGGTGAACCGTGATTGAACCACAAACATCCAAACATCGTAACTTTCGCATTGATTTGTATATTATTAGGGTAGGATTTTAAATACCTACGTAGGTATAAGGGATACCTATAGGCGTACATTACCTATATTAGGTAGGTAGGTATAGGTACTGAGTTTAGCACAAACATGACAAATACAACAAAGACAACCTTACACGGAAAATATGTACTTATTTGTTCCTAGTTTCTACCCCAAAAGCAAACGAAACGAAACAGCTTCACGACATTGATCCACAGGCACGGTAGATAGGTACCCTCAGATCTCTTCGTACCAACTCAAGATTCCCGTTTTTAGAACATTGACGCCTCGTTGTATTCTTTTTACTCGAGTGCAACGAAGGAGGGTCGTCTTTATGTTATTTATCCACAGAACACATTTTCTTTTAGTTTGAAGTTAATTACACAGCTACAGTTAAAAATCTCCCATACAAACCTTGAAACTTTGCAGGGGTAGTTTTAAAATATTGAAAACGTGATTTAAAATTATTAATGGTGGAGTATATTTACTTCAAGTTTGAAATCAATCGCACTATGCGTTAAAAATCTCCCATACTAACTTTTACAGTCATTGATTTATGAACCCTTTGCAGGGGAATTATCAAAAGTTAAAAGCGTCATTAATTATTTATTTCTTACTATATTTACCTCAAGTTTTAAGTCAATCGCACCACGCGTTAAAAAACTCCCATACAAACTTTGACATCCCTTTGCACGCTTATTATGGGTAGTTTTAAAAAATTAAAAATGCCTTTCCTATTTTTTTGCCTAAAAGTTCATATACTCCAAGTTTCAAGTTTGTAGGTTCAAGGTATACTATTTTTCATGCAAACGTTTTCAACCCTTTTACACCCCTTGGGGTTGAATTTCCAAAAATCCCTTCTTAGTATACTTCTACGCCATAAGACCTATGTACTCTTCAAATTTCAAGTCTCTACGACCAGCGGTCAAAAAACTCCCATAAAAACTTTGACATCCCTTTGCACACTTATTATGGGTAGTTTTAAAAAACTAAAAATGCTTTTCCTAATTTTTAGCCTTGGAGTACATCTACTTCAAGTTTCAAGTTTTTAGGTTCAAGGAATACTATTTTTCATACAAACGCTTTCATCCCTTTTTACACCCTTAGGGGTTGAATTTCCAAAAACCCCTTCTTAGTACACCACTACGTCATAAGACCTATGTACTCTTCAAATTTCAAGTCTATAGGACCATCGGTTAAAAAACTTCCATACAAACTTTGACATCCCTTTGCACACTTATTAAGGGTAGTTTTAAAAAACTAAAAATGCCTTTCCTATTTTTTTGCCTAAAAGTTCATATACTCCAAGCTTCAAGTTTGTAGGTTCAAGGTATACTATTTTTCATGCAAACGTTTTCAACCCTTTTACACCCCTTGGGGTTGAATTTCCAAAACCCCCTTCTTAGTACACCTCTACGTCATAAGAACTATGTACTCTTCAAATTTCAAGTCTCTAGGACCATCGGTCAAAAAACTTCCATACAAACTTTTACATCCCTTTGCACACTTATTGAAGGTAGTTTAAAAAAACTAATAACGCCTTTCCTATTTTTTTGCTTTGAAATATATGTACTCCAAGTTTCAAGTTTGTAGGTTCAAGGAATACAATTTTTTATACAAACGCTTTCATCCCTTTTTACACCCTTAGGGGTTGAATTTCCAAAAACCCCTTCTTAGTACACCTCTACGTCATAAGACCTATGTACTCTTCAAATTTCAAGTATCTAGGACCATCGGTCAAAAAACTCCCTTACAAACTTTTACATCCCTTTGCACATTTATTAAGGGTAGTTTTACAAAACTAAAAATGTTTGTCTTATTTTTTTGCTTTGAAGTATATGTACTCCAAGTTTCAAGTTTGTAGGTTCAAGGAATACAATTTTTCATACAAACGCTTTCATCCCTTTTTACACCCTTAGGGGTTGAATTTCCAAAAACCCCTTCTTAGTACACCTCTACGTCATAAGACCTATGTACTCTTCTAATTTCAAGTCTCTAGGACCATCGGTCAAAAAACTCCCATACAAACTTTTACATCCCTTTGCACACTTATTAAGGGTAGTTTTAAAAAACTAAAAATGCCTTTCCAATTTTTTTGCTTTGAGGTATATGTTCTCCAAGTTTCAAGTTTGTAGGTTCAAGGAATACTATTTTTCATACAAACGTTTTCATCCCTTTTTACACCCTTAGGGGTTGAATTTCCAAAAATCCCTTCTTAGTGCACCTCTACGCCATAAGAGCTATGTACTCCTCAAATTTCAAGTCTCTAGGACCAGCGGTTTAGGCTGTGCGTTGTCTATATGTCAGTCAGTCAGTCAGTCAGTCAGGACTTTGATTCTTATAGTATTAGAGATAAGTTTCATAACAAGGATCACTTTGAAACGTCTTAAAACTAGGTGCCAGTTCCAAGCGACCAAGTCTAGAAGAACAGGCTACAAACTTACGGCTGGGTTTCGCAAGCGTTCTTTTGCAAGATTCTCTTAACAGAATACCACATCCTATTCTAATTCATGCGAAGTCATGCGATGGGAAGAATGTCATGTAACGAAAATAGTGTTAGGTATGAATGTGGATGGATATAGGAGTAGAGGAAGGCCAAAGATTGGCCAAAGATGGATGGATTGTGTAGTGGATGAAATGGGTAAGAAAGGAGTGACGACTGAGATGTCAGATGATAGAGGGAAGTGGAGAGAAAATACCTGTTGTGCCGACCACACATGAAGTGGGATAAGGGCAGGAAGATGATGATGACATTCTAATTACTAAGTCCAGTTGGTCATCTAAGACTTACAGGAAGAACTTGGGCCATTATGGTTTCATGCGTGACGTACTCTAACTTATGAATCGATCATTTTGTCCCTAATTTTCCTTAAGGTTTAACTAGTCACTATTTTTTCCATACAAACGATATGTGACGGACGCAAAGGTGTCCAAAGTTAAGCATGATATCTAATTGTCTTGTCGTTTTCTATGCGTGTTAAATACTAGGGAATTCCTAGTATTAGGGACATTCTGTGAGTAGGAAAGGAATAATTCTGGTTAAAAACAGGAAAGATCGCAAGTAGTATGCCTAAAGCCTAGAACATTCGATTCAGTTCCAGCACCAGTCATGCAGATTTCATTTGTTTACTTGTATGCAGCCAGCGTTATGTACCTAGTCGTTTAATTAGTACTTCTATTCTAAACAACGGCGAGTGCCAGGCTATAATCAAATTAATATAGATTTGCTGCTGCTAGTAATTCTGTTTGAAAAAACTTATTACTGCTGCAAGTGGCATGAGCAGGTCACATAGCTTGAAGAACGGATAACCGCTGGGGAATAAGAGTTCTCGAATGGAGACCACGAACTGTAAGACGAGAGTGGGACTTCCTCCTAACCGTGTAATAGTGTGAATTTCGGGAAGCCAGTGGACGGAGAGCGCTCAGAATTTTTCTTCCTGGGAATGTGAGAATAGGGCCTATGTTCAGCAGAGGACTTCTTCAGGCAGATGGTGATTATTATTACTGCCCAAAATAGAAATGCCTTCTTATCCTATCCCTATTGCATTTAGGTCGTTCCTGCAGAAACTATAAAAATAACATTTCGCAAATTGTCAGGTTACAAGCTTATTAGCATGGTGCATGATGATTATTTATAATGAGCAAAGTTTTTTATCGTTTGTACCACTATCTCATATCGTAAGTAAAAGCCTGTGTTGTGGCAAGGTGTCTTTTCGTCCATTTATAAATCTAAACATGGATAGCATCATAAATAAAAATGAGTATTAGATGGATACTTGCAATAGTAGTAGTTGCAAATTGGAAGAGTTACTTATTAATTTAAAAAGGAAAATAACAAGGAATTCAACAAGCATTTACAAAATAAAACTATTTAAAACGTTGAAAACGATTCATAGACTGACTATCGTCGCTCAGCGTATTTTATGGCCCGCCTGATGTTAAGCGGAATCTATCACCAATCGTTGCCTCGCAAGTCGCGCACGATAGGAAAAATACCCTACCATCCACTGCTCTGCGTCCATCAACTTGAGGCATACATGATGACAGCCTCATGTGTCTGCAATTTCACCGGCACCCACGCCCTTCAAACCAAAACACAGCAACGCTGCTCTACGGCAGATATAGGCATGGTGGAAGTACTTCCTCGGACGAGATGTTCAAAAAGCTCTACTACAAATAGAATGCTGCAATGCTGATGCGCTGAGCCAGATACCAGCCCTTCGTTATTAATTAACCTAACATTGTAATTTTCATGCATACTTTTTTAAACCAACTACGTTAATTCGATAAGGAAAAATCTATTAATGTTCATCCATTTCACAAGCGTTTCAGAATGACGTAATGTTTCGACATGTTCCCTAGTTTCCTGTAGATGGCCTTACAGTCTGTTTACAATATTTCTCGTTCGTATATTAAATTGTGATGATCTCAGCTTTTAATAGTCATAAGTTGACGATGGCAATGACATCACGACCTTGTGTTATACTGTCATACATTTTCAGAATTCTTTAACAGTCAGTACATATTACTTTTTTACGTGTTGTAAAGTCGTTGTAACCTCATAATACGAGTAACGTATTTTTTCTGGGTATACGAAATATACTTTCAATAAAATTACGAATTAATTTCATCAAAACAATAAAGAAATACCTACCTAATTCGTTTATATGACTAAAGGGGAAAACCAACAGGAAACGCAAATGTGCATTGTCGAATTAAATATAAAATGAATGAATGAATCCGTTAAAAAACAACATTTCAATGACTCTTTGATTTCGGATTAATGTCTTTGCCGATCTTTGGCGAAAATCAATCAAGTAGGTACCGGAGGCAACGCCTAATTTTGAAAGTGGAATATTCTAACGTTTCGTCAATGCAACGTGTGGCAATAGGTTGAACTAGTGTTTCTTCTGTGGCAAGATCTAGAAAGGGCAGCTCGCGACCGCGACCTCTCGCAACCAGCTGATCTCTAGAGAGGACGTTGTGCAAGCACATACTTAGGCTATAAACAGACCTAGCTATAGGTATACATATAGGTACGAGTAACATCGCGTAGCTTATTGGATTTCAAATGAGCGACATGGAAACAGCCACTTCGGTAAATAATCTGAAGGGACCAGAGACCAAGACCAAGAGACCAAGACTGGGGATTACATTTGTAGCCTACATTTCTCTAAAGGCTATTGTCAAAGTCCCGCCTGGCAGGTTTGACGAGCTTGAGAATCTCAACCTTGACTCAGGTGTAATACAAGTATACAGATACAAGTATAGGAGATGGTCTTTTTCAAGGAGCCTGTATTGGAAGTCTACAGGGCTCACCTTCAAGATTTATGCACAAAAAACAGATATTCTGTCTATCTGGTCTATAAAAGAATGGCCTTTAGTGGTATAACATGTTCCTATTTCGTGAGAAGGCATGAATACAATAAACCGCTTCAAGTCGACAGCTAGGCAATAGCCTCCTCCATATTATTTTATGCAACTTGCTGATGGAAGAAGCAGAAGGCTCACCTGCTGTAAAGTGGTAACCATCACCTATAACAGCATTGCCTTGCACATCACGCACGTAACGTACCCCGCGATGCACAGCTCTGTGTCCATAGCCTTGAGGCATATGGGTGTTAAAGCTAATGCACTGGAGGTATTGGCTTTTCTCTGGAGGTAATGGAGGAACCTCTTTGATGCCGAGATCGAATACAATTTGTAACGACATCAGCACATGAACTTATTAAAGAATAAACTAATGCTTCATAGCGTAACCATTCACCATAGGGATGGTGGTCGGATAACGAGTTTCCTACGATAGTCTCTTGCTTAAAGGATCGACAGGTAGACCATAAAGATGAATTTCATAGATGGCGAACTGCACTATTAACGGCCAATTTTATCATGAAGCATTTTATAGCTTTAAAATGTAATTAGCTAGTTTAATAATGCAATGTGCAGAGTTTATGATAATAATCTCAATCTACTAGCCCTCGTAATTACGCTAATAAGGTTGCTTTCAATAATAAAAGTTTTTATTCAACTTACACGGTAAGTTATTAAATTTAAATATGGTCTACTAAGCTAATAGAAATGAGTCCAGCACAAGGAACCTTATTTATAAAATTGGAATATACGAATGCCTAAAATTTTGTGCAATATAGACAGTCATCTCTTTCTAATACGGTATAAGGTTTTTTGACTGACAATCCTCTCTACCATATGAGCTGTGCACGAACAAGATAAATTCCAAAAATATATTTTCGTTATAAGAATTTTAACCAATTATGAAAGACGCCAGTGTGAATAACCGTTACTTAACAAAAAGTTTAAGTTTGTACCTTTCGTTTGCAGCTATTCGCTATCACTATAATATTGAATCGACACACAGTGACACGGTATACAAATAAAAACAAAGCTTGACAAATACAACCAACACACACCATTCCAAGCCGTTAGTTTGTCGAAGATGTAGCACGCGCACGAGTTGAATTCAAACAGCTACCTGATTCCTTATTCAACCTGAACCACTCTTAATTAGATTGATGTCTGTTCCAAGCCTGTTGTACGTGCACTAAATATAATAAGTAACTTGTAAACTGCGTTTTTATCGCTGGACTTTAGATATGGTGCGCACACGAGTATATAACTTACATCATCGATTTATAGGCAGAGACTATAAAATAATTAGCCTTTGAAATTGTCTTCCTAGTTTCCATCCGTGATTTCCCCAAATTAGTCATTTGACAACCCTCACAGCTCAGTTGGTAGTAACTCTACCTTCTGCGCTGTAGGACGTGGATTCGAACCCCACTGAGAACAAACATTTGTGTAATGAACATATATTCTATGTTTGCTTGTTTTTGGGCTAAATCGAGCGGTGTGCAGTATGCAGACGCATCGTTCAACAAGGCCACAAGTTTTTTTCTTCCTTTATTTACTTGTGTGCCAGCCGTATATATCAGCCCGGCCGATTAGTCGAGACATGTGCATTGTGGTGTGTTTCGGAAGTATGGAGCGGTCAGATAGCGCATTGTGCAATCTGCCGCGCCCTCTGGTTTCCGCAGTTGTCCGTGGGAATATCCTCCCAAACTTCGAAAAGCAACGTTTTCAATCAACCTTATCTGTATGCAATGCACCGACCATGACCGTTTTCAGCTTCAATAGCCATTTCAAAGGGATACAATGGATAAATTAGTACAGCAGTTTCAATGTCGATCCAGTGCCTTGTCCATGTTTTCGCTCATTTTCTAATCGGCTTATATGGTTTCGCATTATGTATTTCCGAGTCTTTGGCGCGCCTCCAATTGCAATTATCATGACATACTCGTTGCATAGAATAGCAATGAATGACTTGGCCATTTCTTATCAATCAGGTCACTCAAAGCACGATACATTCAAACAACAAAATATGCACATGTAATTTATTTTCAGCAAAGGTTGATCCTAAATAATTATGTGTGTGTTGTCACGTGAAGTGGCTTTTACAAATGCAGAATAGACGAACAAGCGATTGATTGTTTTCTACTGACCAACCTTATCACTTCCCATTCGATAAGGAATGACGCGGGAAGTGATTTAGGAGCTTGACTGAACGAAAGGAGGCCTATGGGTTATACAATCACGGTAGTAGACGATCCATGAATGAATTAGTTAAATTTCAAATATGGACCATTTAAATTTTAAGTTACCTGATATCATAAACATCAGGCAGAGATAAAATAAGAGTGAATCTTGCATTTTTTATTGCTACTTGATCAAAGTATAAAGAGAGTGCTTGCATAGCTCGAATCAACCACCGGTGGTGGTGAAACGCCTTTTGTCGTGTAGGTTAGGTTGCATAGGGAATTAGTCCATCAGGCGCGCTTTCTAGTATTTGACTTTTTTTTACTTTGATTGGTCACAAAATCATTCTCAGGACCAACAACGATATTCCACAACCTGGAATAATAAATAAACAACACTGGCATTCATCGCATATTAAATTTTTCTAGTAATTCTTCGGACATTTCGAATAGTTATGTTATTATAAGTTTACAATTACAAACATAAGCTGTGGTCGCAGGCATATTCTGGTGTAGACAGAAGGCCTTACGTCTGTCAGTGTCAAGTCTGTATCTATATCGGGCAGCTTGCATCAGTGAGAGTGTTACGTGGAGGTGCGTAAATCACGCGGAAGCGGTGACTGACGGGAGCGATGCGGACTGCGCCGGGTTTCACTTCGTTATCGAAGGCGGCACGCGATTCTGGAGCACGTGCTGAATTTTGTAATCCAAATGCGGTGACAAGATGATGAAGTGCCGACGCTGTTATGATGTTTAGTGATGCTCCTCACATTCACAAGTGATTTCCAATATAGTCAATACGTGTTCGTGGATGTACGACGCACGATATAGTCAATAAATCAAAAGAAATGAGAATGCTACTCTATTGCAAAGAGCTATGATCTAAGGCTTTATCAAGTGCCGGTCACTGATGTAGTTACATCGAAGAAGACTTGTTAGAGAGGAAGCAGTGAAAACATAATAAAATAGCGGCTTTACAAGCGCCGCCTACCGCCAAATCCTTTTCATCGTAAATGGAAACCCCACCACTCCATTATAGGCAAGACGAGAGTAATTAGAGAGGTACACTTTCACAGCGACCATGCCGGCCGGGTGCCATTGCATTTCACTCGGGTCACTGCACTTCTCCAGAAGCTGCTCAATCAGAGAACTGATAAAACGTTTACGAGACTGCTCTAGGATTGAAAGCTTTATTATGATCGTGATGGTTAGTCAAACGAAAAAGTTACAACCAATAAATTCAGATGCCGCAGTAGTCACATCGTTAAAATGAAATTGATGAAGTGTTCAGATTAGTGATGTTGACTTTGACGATAAGTGCGGTACAAGGAGGCGGCATGCAGCAGCGAACGGTGCAATAGACAAATTAATGGCCGCTGAATGGTCTGCTCGCGGCACCGTGACGGATTATCAAGAGTTTTCGCCGCCATCTTAGCTAAAATGGCTCCTCTTGCAGTGCGCGGGAGATGTATGTGCTGCTTTCGATTTCACGAAACTGAAAGTGCCTTATATGTTCGGGTGATGTCGTTGACTCTGATGTTTGTTTGTCACGGCTGGTTGATCAAAGCCGCTGGAAGACTTATCATATCGTGCAATGTAAGCTAGAATGCTGTAATTTGGCGTAGCAATTTTACTTTGTTTTCAGCCTGTCTTCATAGTATGTATGACGCTTCGCGCATCGCCGCCCACTGTTACTACTCTTTCGTTCTTATTCACGTTATCCGCCATGTGTGTAGACTTGTTTATACTAATCATGCAACATTGATTTCATGATTTAGTATTGTTGTTCTTGTTGTACCTATCTCTAAGAGGTCTGCATTTCTTTATCTCCCATACATTTAAAATGTTTAATATATTTCACGTTTTTCTAGGCACACGATTCCTATTCAAAGATAATATTATTCATCATTATGACACCTTTATTGCACTTGAATGTGCATATTACCGCTTCTTCCGCAATAATATCGGTTTATTATCATGATATGAATGAGGCTTACCTAGTAGAAAGTAGTTAATTTTGCCAATTATCATTTTTTTTGGCGCATTTAGACAATTTACTTAAGTAATCAGAATGGTCAATACCTCGTCCAAAATAATTTACTACAATTTCTCCAAGATTTTCCAAAGTATAAAAATCATTGTAATAAAATCTTAACATCTGGTATCCGCTATAGTATGGTAGATTATGTTGTCTTAAGTCTGGGTGTCATGGTTCATGGTTCGAAGCATCTTTCTGTATTGTCTCATCTTTGAATTGTCCAGCGTTTGACGGAATTTACTGACGAGAATATTCTACACTTGATCGAATTCACCGGTCGTCATGTTTGTTCGTCTATGTAGGTGCGTCATGCACCATCGCTTTGGTTTCTATTCCACTCGGAACACCGGCTACTGACACCATTATTAGCTAGCTTTCCAGGGTTTTAATGGCCTACTTTTTGTTATAACTCTCTAGATAGGTCGTTTCATTCTCTACAAGTGATATAAGTTACGTCTAAATATGTAGATTGGTCATTGTTATAAAATACTTGAACGTTCCGCAAGTATAAAGTGACATCATCATCCGCAGCCCGACTTAGCCCACACTGTCACTAAGAGGCACTTTCTTTAAATTACCGTGAAATTGTTTTCCTATGCGTGCTACTGATTCCAATATAGCTTTATCCGTTAGATTCTTATCGGCAATCGAGTTGTCATAGCCGTGCTGTGTAACAAAATATGTCAAAGAATATATTATTTCTGCTAAGTCTGTTGTAAAATAATTGTAAACGCTTATTCCATATGACATTATTTATATAAATTTATTAGTCAAGCAGTCGTGTCACCAATCTATGCGAAATATTGTCTATTTATACATAGCAGCAGCAGCCAGTTGACCGTAACAGCGATAAGTGATAGTGTGCCACAACATGGCCATATTGCATTCTGCAATTATTTTCATGCAGTCTGTTATTTTCTATGGCATTGTCTCTGTTATTTCTTCAATATATGCCATTGTTTTAAATATAAACTCTATTAACTTTTAGAATTGGCTGAAATTATATATTTTGTATGTCGATGAAAGAAATTACTAATTAATTATATACCTATGCTGTATGTAAGTATGTATGAGGGGTACAGTAATAAAAATAACTCGTGATCACCAGAAATCAGCTCCATCTAGCTACCTAATGTATAAGACTGAAACTCTTCTTAGGTCTGGTCTATTTTGAACTCAAGATTTACCGATACAAAATAATAATTTACCCTCGAAAGTCTGCGACGCGACATACTCGTAACTCGCAAGTACAGTCATACTTTTCACATAAAGCACACACTAAACGTAAAAAATCCTAAATACGGTTGTAGAAAGCTGAAAGAGGCGAGTTGCACAACTTCGAAAGCCCTTTGACCTCAAATAGTAGACGAACCGTACATGACTCATAGCAACGAACAAAGCTTAGAACATTTCGAAACAAACGTGCTGACAAAGACTTATAAAATTGAGTCAATATAAAACAATGCAATTTTGTCTTTTGTGACCACGATGAAGTAGTGTTTTGGTGAATCCTCCTTTTCTTTTAACTACTAAATTATCGATAAACCATGATTGCTTTGCATAATATTGTTTTTTGTTATTGTTTTTATTTGAGTGCGCATACCGTCTTCGTAGTAATTTTTTGTAGATTTATAACTTGTGAATTTACCCAAATGTGTAATGTGTGATAAGGTAAGGTAGGTTTTAGTATTCTATATTGGATAGTGGTATAGCTCTTTGCGACATAGTTGTTTTTTTTTAAAGTTTCCTATACAAGTATACATCTACACTAATATTATAAAGAGGAAAGCTTTGTATTTTTGTATGTAACGAATAGGCTCAAAAACTACTGGTCCGATTTCAAAAATTCTTTCACCATTAGAATGCTACATTATCCCTGAGTAACATAGGCTATATTATATTTTCAAAAAAAATCAGGGATCCTTACTAAAACTCCAATAATGTAACCCAAGGTGGAAACCAAAAACCTTACATCGCGTGCGCTGCGAAAACTATTGATGATAGAACAAAATAATGTACTAAGATTTTGTAGAACACGTCATCATCTACAAAAAATGTCGCGACAACATATGTCTAACTATTATAGTTATGTCACAATAAGTGTTCTTTTATTACAAAAAATTAATTGAAATGCCGCCGCTAGAAAAGGGTCTTTATTTGTACCTTGGTATTAATCCTTATCCAAATAAATCTTTTCATAATTAAGACGGTTTCAATACCTATAGATTACTTCTTAAATTTTAAAAATCGGACATTCCATTCAAAAGATATGACGAAATTAAAAACGTTAACGGGTCCACGGGTCGCGCTCGGGGTGCGATTTCACTCTCTGGCGTGCAAATGTATGAAATAAGTAGACGCGAGGCTTGAACCCACGGTCTAAGTTTATCCTAAAATGTTCAAAAAATTTATGACCACCCATGCGAAGCTGGGACAGGCCGCTAGTACACCATATTTTTATTATAAAATCTAAAAGAACATCTACCTGTTCAGTACTTCCACAAACTAGCAGGTTAAGCCTTTGTTGACTAACGATAGTATTATAGACTAACTTTAATGTATACTACAATTGAAATCCTTAGTTTTCGCATAGTTTTAGTCGTGAATTATTATAAATTCTTGTTAAAAGCGAGAGTTGTTCTAACAATCGGACACGGTGCCAGTCGTTTAACAATAGCTTTGAATATGCATAGTTGAAGGTTTCCATCTTGTTTTCCACTGGAAACTAGAAACGCTGTAGTTTTTCCGACTATGTTTTGCTTATCAGCATCAGTAGCTAGCTGTCAAGTTTTATGTGGAATTTTCTCTTTCATATTTTGCATCCATATTGTAATTCATATTATTGAATTCCTTACTAAGTGCAACCTGAAATCACGGATGATTGAAGATAAAATCACAACTTCATGCTTCTAGAACTTTTAGTTTAATTAAACTGCACGTTTATTGCCGGTCAGTCACGCAACATCATAGAATTCCTTACACTAACCCGCAAACAGGTCGTGCAACGTTTACCGCTCTTACTTTTTAAATAGTTTTAGCTATTACGTCGGCATTAAATATTTCTCAAGTTGCGGAAACGGTGAGCATTAGCTAATGAAACGCTTCTAACTCTTCGAATTTGGGTTTGATGTGGCTCTGGCTGCACGAATCTAATCGTCAATTTAGGTAATAAACGAAACTGCTTTTTTACTGCTTTCTCTTGTACCGTCTCTAGGTTACCTCAATATGCGTTTGAACAATAAGGTATTTGTTCTAACGGTGAATCAGTTAGCGCAAATGGGATGAATATTCCTTCTTGTATCTAGTTCAATGTTTAGCTAGTTGGCATTGTGGAATAGGATATTATTTAGAACAAGTGATGGTATATTATAGTCGATTTAAGAATTCCAGTTAATTCCTCGTATCATTACCCTCCTTAGACATCCTCAAAGGATCTTGAGAGGATAGAGAGGTAGCAGAGAAAAACAAAAACTTACCTCTATCACCTCAAAACATCTCTACTAAAGGCGAAATCAAAACTAAAAATAATTAATTACCATGCCTAATGACTTTTTTTCTGTGTTCCAGGCATCGACGATCGATGGAAGACGGAAGGGTGCGTGCCTCTTCTGCCAAGAGTACTTCATGGACCTCTACCTGTTAGCTGAACTAAAGACTATCAGCCTAAAGGTGAGAATTTAACCTTGAACATGAACAGGACTGAAATAAAATGAAATTGACCCACTTTGCCCATTTTTATGGCTCGAAACGAAAGCACTAAGACCGCGCTGAACTTTTCTCTTTAAATTTAGGTAGATGCCCGATTAGGATCGAGCAGCAAGTACAACACTTCTCATGGTTTATCCACCTAAACTATAGTTTCTAAAAGGCTACAACCAAAGGCCTTCTGCTCCAAATATGTCACGCTGAATAAGACATCATTTTTTGTCACGAATTCCATTTAAGCTTAAAGTTCATGCTCGTTATTAACAAGGTTGTTTCACAGCTCTTCTATGCCAAATAAGGTTCATTTGCACAAAGCTGCATGTAATACTGGTAGCTAGGTTTCAAATATGCTTCTTTATTTAGTCTTACGAAGTACTCCAGACTTGATGGCTTGAGTAAATGTTCCGAAATGAACACTACAGTCTTCCATTGCACTGGAAATCAAGATGGGATGGGGGCTTCTCTGGAGGATGATTCATGTCACAAAAAAGATGTGGGAAAACTGTGCACATGGCCGCTTTTCTTTATTCTGATACCTATCCGTAGGGCCTGTTTACTTTATTTAAATACTGGGACAGGCTTGTTATTATTCACTAATGCCCAAATCCAGTAACATACGAGCGTCCGTTAGTATGTATACGAATCGTTGCCGTCGAATGATCTCTCATCTCATTGGCTGATGTTACAGCACTGTAACATTATCCAATGAGACATGAGACAGAAACGAGAGACTAACCGACTACGGACGACGATCCTTAGTCCTACAAATGGGCGTTCGAAGTTTATAGGAACCGGACATAAACATGAAAGAAGACTTTTCAATTCAATTGTCAGCTCTTGAGCGATCGTGGTCGCCAGTAATGGGTTCGGTGATGGATGCAAAAGATATGACAAGATAGTCGTGAGACGAAAACGTGACGAGAAATTCTGGTTCCACAATGGCTACTGGTAGTCGACGAGGTGAAAATTATGATTAACGATTTGGAAAGGCAAACTCTGACATGTTGGCTAGGATACAAAACATACAAGTTCTCAATTATATTTTATTGGTTTAGATAGAGACATTTATAAAAAATATTATTGGCTCATGATTTTTATGTCGGATCTCTTGCCAATGTTTTTCTAAAACCTGTACACATAATATTGTTTTGCTACGCGTTTTGGCTGCCAAAATTTTGTTTCAATAACAATATCGAGCGCAGGACATGAAGACAGCTGACCGCGTGTGTACAAAAAGCTTTGTTTTGGAGACGATTGGCAGTAGACCCGGCTTTTTTCTTGAGAAGATTCTCTTAAGTATAATAGCTACTAGTAAATAATGACTTGTTTCTCTTGTTGATGAAATGAAAAAAAAAAAACTTAAATATATTCCAGGTCACAACAGTTGATATGCAGAAGCCTCCACCAGACTTTCGTACCAACTTCGAAGCGACGCATCCGCCCATCCTGATCGACAACGGACTCGCCATCTTAGAGAACGAGAAGATCGAGCGGCACATTATGAAGTCGGTACCGGGAGGGCACAATCTATTTGTTCAGGTAAATTGTATTTCCTCACATTGTCAATCCGTAGCATGGACTACCAGGCGCGTATTCATTTTATGCAGTTATTAGCTACATTGCAGATGCAAAGTAGTTACTTAATCAAGAACGGTTTAGTCTAGTTACACAAGAGACACTGCGAAATAAAAGTCATAAAAGTTCCAAGCTCAAGTTATAACTCAGGTCGAATGAGAAGTAGGTTTTTTAAAGTTTTCATTGAAAATAGATGAGACAAAAGGTACCTACAGCACCTATGTACCCTTCATATCGGAACACAGCAATACAAGCATCTCTGCTTAGCGGCAGAAATAGTTACTGTGGAGGCAGTACATTCCAAAAGAACTCTTTCACAAAGAGATACATGTTCCAGATCACCTACACAGTTCGAGCTTCGGTTCTGTATAATAAACTTCTAACGTAACGAATTACGACATGAGACTTATTGCTGCTTATCACAATTCCAGGACAAGGAAGTGGCTTCTCTGATCGAGAACTTATACTCCAAGCTGAAGCTGGTTCTGGTTCGTAAAGACGAACAGAAGTCTGCAGCCCTGCGCGCGCATCTTAGCCGCATCGACGGCCTGCTCGAGCGTCGGGCGACCAGGTATCCACCTCTTTTCAATACATGTTAATTTCTCTAACACACACGTACGCTCAAGCAAATAACTTTGGCTCTACTATGAGTACCAGACAGAGTTTTCTTCGTTCATTTATGGCTCCAAGTGGCTCCAAGTGGTCAAGTGGAATATATTTAATAAGGTTTTTAGTCAAGACAGTCACTTAACATCAAGTCGGGCTTTCATGTTTTCATTTGTATATCTATAAATAAAATTTTATAGTAAAATACCTATTGACATTAGAAATAAACCTGTCATTGAATTTTTCAGATATGTAAAGAAACATTTACTAAATCATAGTTACTATAGCATTAACGAGGCCATGGCTAATAAATATTTATTTTGTAATGACATTTAATTTAGGTTTGTTTACCTATGCCATAATGTAATTTCACTAGTTTTAAGATACATTTTATTGGTATTTTTAGCATTATTATGATTTTCATTGTACCTTCTTGACGTATCTAGCATGTAATATGTGTAATGATTAATAAATAAATGAAATAAAATTAAGAACATTAAAAAAAATCCGTTCAAATCAGGATATCACATATGACATAATACACTTTCATTTCCAAATGCTCACACTTTGTGCTACGACCTCAATAATGTGTGACCGTATGCGTGTTCGCATTGCAGATTCCTAACGGGCGACACTATGTGCTGCTTCGACTGCGAGCTGATGCCGCGTCTGCAGCACATTCGCGTCGCGGGGAAGTACTTCGTCGACTTTGAAATACCGGTTTGTAATTTTTTTATTGCATTTCTGATATTTATAAAACTTAATTTGTCCTATAATATGCCTTAAATGCTGCCTCATAGCTCTGTTGCCGATCATTACCTTCCGTGGATGTCGTTAGCAGCGACTAGCGACAGAGGATAATACTTGAGCAGCAGTATATTCTGAATACACTTAAACTGCGGTCACCATTCCGCATGCTATGCGTGGTGACAAAAAAAAACCGACCCCCTTAATTATGGGGGAGGCCTGTGTCCAGCTCTGGACTTGTTCATGCTTTTAATGTATTTTTTTTATATAACTAGCTGATGAAACAAGCAGATTGCCCAACTGATGTTAAGTGGTAACCATAACCTACAAAGCGTTGCCTCGTAAGTCACGCACGATAGGAACGTGCCCTACGACGCACTGCCCTGCAACCATCAACTTGAGCACAGCGAAACACAGCGTTGCTGCTTGGTGGCAGAAAAAGGCGTGGTGGTAGTACTTCCCTGGACGAGCCCTTCACAAAGAGCTCTACTACTCTTAAAACGACTGAACTGGGGTCAGTCAAGTTACCCGTATCCACTATAACTAACACTTTGTTGCAGACAAATTTCGTCGCCCTCTGGCGGTACATGCATCACATGTATCAGTTGGACGCGTTCACGCAAAGCTGTCCAGCTGACCAGGATATCATCAACCATTACAAACTGCAACAGGTAAACTGACCAAATAACTGACCTATCGCTATCTACCTACAGAATGATCCTTGTGAGCATATAAAGGTTGTCTGGAAGAGATCGCACTTAACGATAAGGCATTACCTAAATTTGTAATAAATCTGTATGTGTTTTCCTTTGTGTACAATAATCAATCAATTATCCTTTTTAGTCATCAAACTAAAAAGGTTGTAATTAAATTACAAGGATCACTTTCGAACGTTTTAAAACTAGGTAAATAAGATGCTTAAAATAAATAATAATATTTATTATCAATAGACGAATATTATTATACATTTGTCCTACAGCGGGATCGAATCCGCACCTCTTGTGATTTGAGTGGTAAAACCACCGGGCCAAATAGTTAGTCAAAAGAAAACACAGATGTTGCACAGATTATACTTGCTTAGAATTGTGTCAAATATATTGTTCGACTACTATTGCCTTCTGACTACTCTCTCATTTGACTTAAACCTTAAGAAATTAGAGTAAATAAAAATACTGCAGGCGAAGAAAATAAATAGCCTTTAGTTCCCAGGCACGGTAGATATTGTCTCAGTTCTTGCACCAATTCATTTTACTGTTCTTTTATGTATGTGCACAGTGCCAGTACTCACAAACGGTGAAGGAAAACATCGAGAGGAAACCGACATGTCGTAGAACCTAATAGTTCTAAAACATGTGTCAAGTGCTCGAAAGGAGCCTCTTTGGCACTTAAAATCCTTTCACCACACTGTTTGGGAAAGAAAGAAGTGACACGGAAAGAAGAAGGCTTCAGAAGCATGTATAAGCAGTAGACATAAAACGAAGTATTGGGTGGAAGAGTTTCCAACTTTTTATTTATATTTGTTTCTTTTTTGTTATCTTTTTTTATGTATTTAGAAAGTCTGGGTGCTATTGCTTGTTCTGTTAGGGATATTTAAATAGATGGACTAAGTTAGCATGTTCTGGCATGATTTAAAAGTATTATTACCTGACTATTATTATATTATTATGAATTTCTTACATAAAATGTATTTGAATTTCTGTATAAAATGTTTTGGGTTATAGGCTAGTGTGCCAAGTAACTTTGCGACTGTGAAGCAAGCTGCCCAGGCGAGATATAAATATTACATTCCTATTTGTTAAAGCGAGAGAATAGATTTTCAGCAGCGACTTTCATTCTCGCAATGTTTCCTTGTAATGGGATATTCCTATGCTATTCTACACTTTCTACCTATGACTATAAGTATTACTATCGCCTGCAGTTATCGGCTAAAGGCTTGGTGTTGTCGCCAACGCTACAGCGACAGAAAAAAGAGGACACTATCAATACGGTACGTCGGATGTGCGTGACGTCATCGCATTGTAAACCATACGCACATACACATATGGGACATATTCATAAAGCATGGGACATCGCACCTAACCTGTTATTCGTTAGTTATGACGGTAGTTTCGTGATAATTGGACCTATGTTTTTATAGATAAAAAATAAGGATTTTTGACAGTAATTATTATTTTAACTTGTAGAATTGCAAGTTTTTTTTTATTGGTAATTATCGAATCATTTGCATATTTTGTTGTCATTTTATGAAACTTGTAAGCTTCAAGAAACGAGCTACAAGAATTCATTTTATTCATTACATTTGATGTCCTGTCATGTTGACCCTATTTGTTATACTTAAATTATGGCTAACATGGTATTTTATCATAATAACATTTACAACTAATTCTGATTGGCTGGATTCTAATTTTAAATGGAGTTTTTATACTACCCTCTTCTATGTTTTATCGTCCGCATTCATTCCCATACTTAAAAACATTACTAAGAATTTAAACATTGCCTAAATTACCTATCACTGGTACGGTAATAATTTAAGCATTGTTTATCTTTTGACGTATTTTTATAAGTAAGGAGTTTTTCCTTCAAGTCGGACGATAACTCAATACAATATTGTTTAATTGCTTTTGGTGTATGCAATGGAGCGGGTTTTCGTTTTCTGTCTCATTCTTTAACCTAAGTACATACAGTTCGGCCATATTCGGATGAACCTTATGAAGTTATTCTCATAATTTCAGTGCATGTTAAATTCGAAAAATAACTTAATGCAAAAGTGTGACAATGAAACCAAGGGCGTCGCCAGCCCATGGCCCAGGGGGGAGCAAGTTAATATTATGGAGGGTGATAAATATATGAATTGTAGGTACAGTAGTACATGAAGCTTTACAGCTTGTAACGCGAGTCTTTGCCTCTATGGCGATTGTATTATGAATGGTTCCAACTTAGGCCCTAGGACTTTGGTTTCTTTGCAGTTGGCTTCATTTTTTTAATCTATAGGGGGCAGCTGCCCCTCCCTGTCCCCTCCTTTGCGACGCCTTTGAATGGAACACCAGTCACGGAACGCTTTTGCAATATAATTTTCTAGTCTTTTACATGCACCGAAATTTCGAGAAGCAACGAATTCAGGAGATCATTCTAAAAGTATCTAACTGTATTAGAAACACAAGGGATGTTATGGGCTCTACGAGTTGCGATCGGGAAAGGCTTGACTTACAAAATATTTATTCAGTAAACTTATTAAGTAAACTAAACATTTCATGGGTTTGAGACCTTCTTTTAAGTATGGGAATGCCTGTGATAGAGTCTCGCTCTTCCATAATGGGTAACGTTTCTTAACTTAATATATTACCCTAAAAAAACAAGAAAATAATTGATTTTACTATTAAAAAGTATACAAGGTGTTCAAATACTTGTGTTTAAAAACTTCAGGGGGCTAAAGTACCCATCAATATGAATAACTTTTTCTAAGGAACCAATGCGAAAAAAAACAGCTGTTTCATACAAAAGTTCAATCCCTACCAGGCTAAAATGTATTAAACAGCTGTTTTTTTTCGAGTTCACAGTGTTTTTACATCTGAATTTTTTAATGTCAAGTATTGGAACACCTTGTATAAACAAAAATTTTGATGACTTTAATAATTGACTTTAATTAAACGATGCGATATGCAGCTTTAGAGCCACAAACATTCATTGTATTATTGTTTCTATCTGTTTTCATTGGTTGTGGGTTTTCTAAATCTTTAAATTTCTGTTGGGATTTTGAATACTGTGGTTTGTGTCTAGATTGATTTTGTAACCTAAACAAATTTTAAAAGAGTAGATTCTTAATATTTCTATGTTAATATTCCTGAAATACGGCTGTAGCAGGCATTATTCAGAAATTCGAGATGATTAGCACCCATCACACGAATAAGAATCATTCCTAGACTAAAAATAAATAAATAATTGTATTATTCTCAGGCATTGAAAATGAAGAAACACGAAGAACTTGAAACGCCGACGTTCACCACATCGATTCCAGTTGACGTCAGTGAAGGCAGCGCCGAGTAACGAGCCCCGCGTTACACAACCTTGGTACAATACATATTGAGTCGAATTTTCATTGTTCTCTTCTTGATCACTCTATATCCTAAAGCCTCGCGCTAAACACTCGCTGCAAACTCGGTCATAAATCATCTTAACACTAGTGTTGAGAGTACTCGGCGCGGGCGCATGCACGATAACGGTAAAAAGAATGACTCAGCGAGAGCGCCCGGTGGTTGCGCGGTGGGAGAGGCCATTATCGGTAGTCGATATAAATGTATCGATAGTTCTTAACGACCCCAATAATGCACATCTCTGCGCTTAAACAAAAGAATCGTACCGTTCTCCTAAGTGCGAGAGAGAGAGCAATATGGCTATCTCGTTCCGATAATTTATGACCGTGTTTGCAGCGAGTGTTTAATGCAACTAGGTATTGTTTATTCTGTGGTCGAAGCGAGCAAAAGCATGCAGGATATTTTCCTTCTAGCAATATCATTATTTGTAGCTTGTATCGAATTATCGGGTCATTTAATACATTTTCATTTAGAAGATTTTGGTTGGAATTGATCTTCAGTAGACAACACAGAAGCAGAAAAATTATGTATGTAGATTATCTTTCACTTTGGAAGCTTGTTAATAAACTACCCTCTTATTATTTAGACAATTTAAAGAGAGCAGACTTGACCACAGGAAGATTTAGTTGAGACGACAAGTAATTAATTTAGATGTTGCATTGTATAGTTCAATAATTAAGTGACTTATGAAAATCTGTAAACCATTTGGGTGTTATTCAAACTAAATTAAACTAATTTATTGTTCTTCTAAATTCGACTTAAAAATTACACTTAAAATTGTTGAGATTGAATGTATGGTGCAATTGGATTTTTTATGCTTTTATAGAACGAGTTGATAACAATATGAGAATATTGTAATTTATTCAGTCTGACATTGTGCTCCATTCCAAAGCAAAGTGCGGACAATGTACAACATCTCTTATCAACATGCAGTGACAATGAGGCATGCCTAAATATGGGGTTAGACCCCAAGACCACTCTCATGTTATAATGCAGTGAGAGTGATCAGTGGCCATTCGCTTTTTGGTTATTATTTTGTTTAAAATGCCCTTGTTTTTTGTTTAATATCTGTATTATCTTATTTGGCAGAGGTGCTTAAAAGCTTATTTAAATAATTTCGATTTATATAAAAATTTGAATTTTTATATCTTATTATCATAGTTTAGATGGATGGATAGTGTTGAAACACAACGAAACAGGAATACCTTGTATTATATTTTGTAGATTTAGGTTGGTTATTTACTTACAGTATTCAACTATTTCTGAAGTTTCTAGATTTGACTTGGACTTGGTGATTCCAACTTCAATAACATTTGTATTTTCTAAGGGCTCTTGGCAAAGTAGGTGACAGATTAATATACATATGCAACCTGATTGGATGCCTCTGCCTTTTATTTTATTAGAAGTTTATGATACACTTTTTTCAATAAATATTGCAATCATTTAGGATGCACTATTGACCCAGTTTTTTTATGTTTTGTATTAGTTTTTTCAGTCAGTTTTTTTGTTCTTTGTTACATGTTTGTAATTATGTTGTTTTGACCTACAATAGTAAGGCTTTAAGTTGGACCACCTATTTGATTTTAGACATTTTGAGAGATGTGAAGTAATTTTTTCTGATTGTATATTTTTAGGAAAAATATACAGAAATGTTTTTAATACATATTAGTACACATGCAATAGACAGGGGCAAGATATGGTCAACATGTCAATTGGAAATTGTATAAAATATTAAAACTAGTTTGTAATGTAAGTGTTAAGGAATAAACCTGGTAAATATTATTATTTTTTGTTTGCGTTTTATTTTGCCACCATTTTGGTTCCTTTTGTTTCCTCTCTTTTGTCATTTTTAGTAGTTACATAGATTTGTGCTATTTGCTTTGTGCCTTGCCTAATGCTTACGGAATTATCTACGACTGCTGCCATATAAAATTGTGATAACTAGCTTTTATACAATAAACATTTCTATAAAATTTAACAGTTTATTTCATTTAAATAGTCAAAAATATTTACAATATAAATAACAAACATTACATATTACTGTAAAATTATCTTCTTTTTCATCCATTCATTTCTATAAACATCCTTTGTTAATACAGAACTCAAAAATGCATGAGTGATGTATGCAGTTATGCCCCAAATTTTGTATTGCTCGGCAACAAACACAGGTAAAATGTAGCCATTCTTGTACTGTGTGTAATACTGATTATTGGGATCACACAGAACTTCTACTGGGACAGTGAAGATTTTAGCCACTTCCTCAATGTTAATGGATAAGTCTTCATCAGACAAATTAGAGACTGACCCGATGACTGGGGTTATCAATATTTTGTTATTCCGGCCTGGAACTGCGGGTCCTTGACCCCATACTTCTATCTTCTTAGAAGATAGCCCGATTTCTTCTGCTGTTTCTCTCAGGGCGGTCTGCACAGGGGTCTCGTCAAGGTCTGTTTTGCCTCCAGGAAATGAAATCTCGCCGCTGTTTGTTCTCAGATTTGAAGAACGTACAGTATAAAGAATTGAAGGCACGTCTTGGACCTTACATAGGGGCACTAGAACAGCAGCTGTAGCAGTCGGAAGTTTCCCAAATTTTGGAATGGCTAGTTTCTTCAAATTTGTCAAGCATCGTTCGCGGGAGGCTAGAGAAAATATATTATGCACACCGAATGAAACGTTTATACTCATTATAGGTTTAGGTAACACTGTAATTTCATACTTATTCAGTCATTAATTATCAAGGTTTAAATCAAACAAAATTGAAGAAACACCAAAGTTTATCGGCGCGCTTATATAAACCGATTTTTTTTATGTGTGGTTTGGTTATAATGTTTGCATTCGGTCTTTCGACAAATGTTTTCACATTATATTCTACCAAGTAACTTTCTGATTCTTAAATTATAAATGTGAGCATAATTTCATTATTATTCCACTGAATCCAGAAAACATCCATGTATAAATAATGTTTACGCATGCATCGTCAACAAATTATTATAAAATGCTGACATTTTATATACTGCACTTTAGCAAACATTTTTATTAAGGTTGTATAAATCTTCACTACATTAGCTTTGATGCTAGTTTTAGTGACATAGAATTATACATAGTTAGTATGGGATCGGGTGATGATGATGTAAAAAATCGGTGAAAATAAGATTTTGGCGAATTACAGAGTATCAGATAGTTACTATGACACATAGAAACTACACTTGAATCTGTGTCACACTTTTGCGTGACACAGATTAAAGTTTAGTTATTATGGATAATAGTAATTTTCGGTGTAACTATGATTTAGGCGAATTACAGAATATCAGATAGTTACTTTGTCGCATAGAAACTACACTTGAATCTCTGTCACACTTTTGCGTGACACAGATTCAAGTTTAGTTAATAAGGATTATAGTAATTATCTGTTACTTGTCATAATAATTAATTATATTTCGATGATGTATTTGTTATTAAGTGTAGCTGTTTGGGATGGGTATTTTTTTATTCAAGAATTTATACATAGTACTGTATTCCAATTAGCTGATATGATGATGGAGCCAAGTGCTGTATAATGTAGATCCTACATTATACAGGTGTTTGACTAGGTGTTCTGTCGGTGTGTGTAAATTAATTAAAATTCAATTTAATTAAGTATTTATTCATAAAGTACTATTATATTGAATTGGTAAAATTATAATGAAAACATCAGTGGTGAAAACAGAATAAATGTTATAATATTAGTAATACTTACTTAATATAAATTTTATTTCAGATAACTTAGATCCTTATTGTTAGTACATAATAAACTTAATGAACTATGTTAGGTTAGTATTTAGAAAAATGGTGATCCTGTGCTGTCATTACTCGCAAACAGTGCTTGAGGAAGGGGCTATCCTATTAATGAACAATGATGTCCAAGATGTTATTGGAACTTCCACTGACTCTCGTCAGCTGTGATGCAATTTTCTTATGCATGCAGGCAGCAAAACTGTCAGACCTCTTCAGTGGCACTGAATTTGTTTTCATAGAATTTGTGTACAGTAAAGTTCTCGGTCTTGTAAGTTTTTTTAGTTTAATAATGAATTATAGTGGTATTCACATCCACAATGAAGTGTGGTAGTTTGCTGTAGATTTTGAGACAGTAGGAGTTGGTGGTGGCATCTCATGATGTGGCAGTTACTGTTCAGGAAAATGTTCAAGGTTGCAATAGGACTGCTCAGCAAATAATATAATTTTATGACAATGTTTTTAATTTATAGTACCTGCAAAATAATAAATAAAACTTTAATTATGAAAACAGGATCAATTTTATCAGCAGCAATAAATTTGTCTTTAAAGAAATTCGAGTAGGTACAGTACAATAATCTATCGAGTAAGTAGGTATTTACCTAAATCTTGGATGGAACAGCAGACTCTGTTTCGAGCTCTCTTGGTAGGTGTACCACCCATCAAAAATGTTACTTGGCAAATTGTGTAACCTATTGTAGGTTTTAGGTAAATATAGGCACCACAAGCTCGTGCTACATGTTACTCTATCTGTATCGATGAGGCTAACGCGGTGCAACCGTTTATATGCGTCCGACAATCAACATACATGCAATTATTGAATAGGTGTGCAAATCCAAACACATAAACATTAAACAATAAACAAACAAGTCAACGCCACGCCAGTTGCCAACTAAATTTCCCTAAATATAAATAGCGTAAATTCAGTTAAAAAAAACGGGATACTCAAATTAAGATAGATAACACTTTATTGTACACAAGGATACATCATAAATCTAGGCGTAAAATAATAAAGTACAATGGGCGGCCTTATCGCTGAAAGCGATTTCTTTCTTGTTTTAAGTGTAATCATTCTGTTTGTTTCTCAAACTGAAAGTTATATACTTAGTTGATATATGACTAATAGATTTATTTTGATTTCTTATTCAGTTTCTCATAGGACTTTGTCAGAGACCACGGATTTCCACTTGCTACGGTCCTAACATACCTCTTTCGCTTCATTCAATCTCTAAACATTCTTCATACGTTGTTGGTTTAGGGAAGGTAGGGTTGTTCCGTAGAACGTCTGCTATCTGGTCGAGATACGTCTTCTGACGTCTTCCCTCCCAACAGTCCCATTTATAGTATAGAATAGAATCTTTATTTTGTCTGTTAAAAATCGAAATTTACAAAAGAGCTGTTACAATTTTGATGACAAAAAAGGCCATTTACGCTTGCCTGATGCACCTGTTTCGTTAATCTCCTTTCATCCTTCCTTTCCACATGCCCAAACCATCTTAACATAGCTTTCTAGACCCTTATCACTAGGTATGTCTTTCTTTCACTCCACATTTTTCTCTAATCACACTGTTACTCTATCACTCAAATTCACATCACACATATTATGTAACGCTTTCATTTTTAATGCATTACTCTACTCTGATGTTTGCCCAACTTTTACTAGGTACCATACATTATTGTCGGCACGAACACCCCCCTATGTACAGCTATTCGTGCCTTTTACAGTTTCTGGCTGCTCATAAACGTGTCTTGTGCCCCATTCGCTCTATTTCCAGCAGTCACTTTCTTTTCGATATAATGTTCATGCTTTCCATGTTTCGCAAATAAAGTCCCTAAATAGTTCGATACAAAGTAGTAGTTCTTTTTGGTTCTCAAATTATGTAAAATAGCTGAAATAACCCAATAATGATTGATTATGTTTATAATGCAGTTTGATTACCTTTATCATAGGCAAACTTGGAGTTGGCAACATTTACATATTATTTTGTTAGCAATCTTCCACTTCTTCTTTATTTTGTAGATGTTCTTGCTAACAATCAATAGCAAGCAGTTTGATAATTGACAATATGAAATGTCAGTTTTGACAGTAGAAATATCAGTTGTCAAAACAAAAACTGAAAAAACAAAAAGTCCGCCATTTGTAAAATCGGTATAAATAAGTCCCGCCAAAGTTTATATGTGTTATAATAAAACGATAGAAAACCAAGTAATGTGGTTTTATCCAAAATAAAGTTGTGCTAAGAATGAATGACAGACAGTTGACATTCCTATCGTAGTCAGACATTTCTACAAAGAAGTACTTATTTACACCACATTCACCCCTGCTCTAAAACCTCAACTAAAGTTCGTCTTGCGAACGAACAGGGATTCGTCGTTCTCTAGTCGAGCTTCGAATAGGGAGGTGTTCCCGAAATACTTCCTGGGATATCTTCCATAGCATCCTCAAACTGTTCTTCAGGCTCTGGGTCTGATTCAATGTCTATGTTAGGTTGTGGAAGACAGCCCGTCTTCCTGTCTGTTTGAAATAGTGAAGAATTTCTTCTAAAAGTTTAACTTCTTCACTCTACGAATCATATTTTGTGCGTCGATGGTTGTTTCGCATTAGTACAGTAGCAGAGATTCTATATTTGCTGTTCGACGTGGATAATTAATAAATCTTTCCTGCGTTTAAAAGCACATGCTCCCAGTTTGTTGTGTTTAGCTCCTTAGTCCTCAGGCACAATTGAATAGTTTTCCATAGGGTGCCATTAAGACGTTCTACCTGACCGTTTCCTTGTGGATAAGTAGGTGTGGTTCGGCTGCAAGCTACTCCATTTGATGCTAGAAAGGTACGTAATTCTTTTGACATGAAGGCGGTTCCACGATCCGAATATATGCACTGCGGAGCTCCGTAAGTTGAGAATAATTCTTTTAAACATTTGATAACTGTTCCAGCAGATAGGTCCTTACATGGGTAAGCGAATGGAAATCTGGAATATTCATCTATGATTGTCAAGATGTAGCGATTCTGCGTATTAGTAGGTAAAGGTCCTTAAAAATCAATATTAAGTCTTTCGAATGGTTTAGTCGCTTTTATAAGATTTCCTTTCATCTTTGCAAATCTCGGTTTTATTTCTGCGCAAATACGACAAGTTGATGTCATCTTCTTGATACACTTTCGCGGTTTCATAGCGATTGGTTTAACATTAGTAGACAAATTGGTGAAAAGTGGAATAGGGGCCACTGTAGCTTCCTTAACGTTGCTGATCTTGAGTGGTTTATCTAGGCCTCCAAATTTGATTTCTAGTGTTGAGTGCAAGTTTAAGATATCATGGCCAATAACAACATCAGCACATAGATCTTGAAGAATATACAAGGGCCTTCGAGTGTATTTGTGCTCATTCAACGTTATATTTGCATAACAGAATCCATCAACGGATGTGGTCTGTTTCTTTGAAGCTAGTGTTATCGTTTCCTTCCAAGGATGGCGTTTTAAATTTAGCATGTGAGCGAATTTTTGATCGATGAAGCTAGCCGAACTTCCGCTATCGATTAAGGCCTCGGCTCTGTAATCATTTACATTGATGGAAACTATTGTTTTACGAAGACTTTCTGGCGAAGCTGCCAATATTGCTCCTGTATATACCTCCATTTCCGCTGCAGCTGTAGTTTTGTCTGCATTTTGACTTCTACAAACCTTAGCGAAGTGACCTTTCTTCTCGCAGGTTGTGCAAGTTGAGTGGAATGCTGGGCACTTTATTCTCTGGTGGATGTTCCCACCGCAGAAAAAACAACGTCTACGTGCCGGTGTTGCAGCCAGGTTTCGATTACTTACATTTCCATCGTCATTGTTTTCAATTTGACTAAGTAACCTTGTATGATTATCATCGCTTAAGTCTCTTGAATTGTTTTCAGCCATTTCGAGTGACATTGCCTGATTACTTGCCTCTTCCAGACTTATTTCCAGGTTTTCTAGCAGTCTCTGTCGAATTCTTTGTGAATATATGCCTGTAATAAAAGCATCGCGTACATATTCGTTTCTGTATATTTCGGCAGAAACGGCTTTGAAGTTGCATTCAAAAGAAAGTTGTTGTAGCGTGAGTAAATACTCTGCTATCGTCTGATCTGGCTTTTGCTTCGTCGAGGTGAGCATGAATCTGGCGTGTATTTCATTTTTGGATTTAATATAAACTTTATCCAATGCATTTATAGCTGTAGAATATGTTTTTTCTTCTCGAATGATTGAGTATATGATCGGTGATACGTTGTTCAGTAGTAATTTAAGCTTTGTGTCATCAGCAACTTTTGACGACTCTGTTTCTACGGAAATAAGAAAATTCTGGAACGTTTCCTTCCAGTGTCGGTACTTTAGTTCGGCCGTTGGAGTTCCCGGATCGATATCAAATTTTTCTGGCCTTAGTAGTCGCGTTATTAGATTCATGATTCACACGTTTTTATATTTTGGATAAATTGTTATAATAAAACGATAGAAAACCAAGTAATGTGGTTTTATCCAAAATAAAGTTGTGCTAAGAATGAATGACAGACAGTTGACATTCCTATCGTAGTCAGACATTTCTACAAAGAAGTACTTATTTACACCACAATATGTTTCTTCTTCTTCTCTCAATTTATGGCTCCTGTCCGTCATTCGACAGACAATTTTGTCAGTGTCAAGTGATTTGTATAGAAAACTTTTTAGTCAAGTCAGTCCATAGTCAAGTCGGCCGTCATTTGTTTTAAAGAAAATGGTGGCGGTTTTCTTCAAAACATTAGAAACATTTTCCATCAAATCAGGATATCACATAATACACTTTCATTCCAAATGTTTACACTTTGTGCTAAAACCTCAAGTAATGTTGGTTGAAATACCACCGAAATTACACAACACAGCTCAAAATAACGCTAGAAAAACAAATAAAATGAAAAAGCTATGTTGCTTCCCAAAATGTCAGAAAATGAATCTTGATCCATCTCAAATTAACGCAAGAAAAACAATTAAAATGAAAAAGTTATGTTACTTCCCAAAATACTTAACTATATTACTAAACTTGACACTGGCTAGTAATCTCTTATCTGTGACACTGGCAGGCAAGATTGTCGAATGACGGACAGGTGCCATAAACGGAGAAAAGAAGAAGGAGAAAAGCTAAATAAAGTAATTACTGGACTTTGCCTTTGATCAATTCAAGTTTACTGAATTCGATCTTTATAATTTATTAGCCGTGCACTTAAAGTAGGCATTAGTGTAGGCACTCATAAGTATTATCTAAAAAGTTATGGCCTTACGTCCAGGAATTTTGTTATCAACAGCATCCAAGGCACGCTGCATGACAAACATCAAGGATGTGCCTTCTCTCCTCCTAACAAGTAATTTATCTCAAGCCGAGATGATCCGTTCTTCAGTTTTAGTACCTTTATGTGTTGTGAACGAAGAAGTTTGTCTACTATACACTCTTAGATCATCGAATTTAGTCAAGCACAGCGGCCAAGTGTCTTTTCCTGGTGGCAAACGGGATAATAATGAAACTCTGATTGATACCGCGTTGCGGGAGACTGAAGAAGAAATAGGGTTTCCTCGGAAGCATGTTGATGTTTGGGGGTTGATGAGTGAAGTGCAGGGGAGGGACAAAAAAATGGTTATCACCCCTGTGATTGGCCTGTTGAAAAACTTTGTATTTAAGGACCTAATTTCTAATTTAGATGAGGTTGAGGAAGTTTTTACAGTGTCGATGGAAACCCTTTGTGATTCTAATAATCATGCACATTTTATGTTCCAAAGCCTACCTTTGCCTGTATTCCTGTGTGGGAAACATAAAATTTGGGGTATAACAGGTATGATCACACATTGGTTTCTATTGTGTTTTCTGCCTAATGATGTGTACAACCCAAACTTTATGACAAAAAGTTATGAGCTTAGTGAACTATTGCCTTCTAAACTATAAAGGGTATAAAAAAAAAAGAATAGCGAAATCAACAATAGGTGGACAAGCAATACATAGGTGAATGTGATGCAGAGATTGTAGAGTGGCAAGCATACCCACTATCCAACAGCACAGCAAACATAGTAGGTGCCAGGGAACTTTCTAATCTAAGAGAAACCCTTATGGTGCTTCTATGTAACCATTATCTGTGATAAATGATTATTTATAAAATATTGAACAAATGTATATGTATGTATACACAGTTTAAATAATTACGTAGTTAAATAGGTATTATTATTAGGTTATTTTAAATTGACTAAAATCTATATTTATTTCTATATATTCTGCTACATTTGATTTTAAATGAGATGTGTGCTGCGAAATAATACAATTTAAAATCAATTCATACAAGTAATTTAATTCACAATTGGTTGCCAGGAAAATCTAGATAGGTACCTGATTCAAGTAGGGGGGGTTATGTGTAAATACGCTAGTAACTAATTGTACTCATTACCCTACCATTCACACAGCTAAGGGGTGTAATACTTTGATTGTAGTATTTCTGCAAGTAAACATTTCTGCATTTGTGAGTGCACATGTTGAGGTATCGACCCAGGTCTGCACCACATACCGGGTCATACTGCCGAGTGCAGAGGCAATCCATTTCTCTCCATGGTGGAATTTTTGGAGGCTGTGTTGTCTGCACTTTATTTGGAGGTGTGGTAGTAGCCGGAACTTTCTTTTGACACTTTGTAGATGCCACCAAAATGTAAAATGCTAATCCTAATACTGAAAATAAAGTATTTTAGTTTAATAAGTCGTTAATAGATAGATACATTCTGGTAATGGTCTCTAGGTCGCTGCTTTTACTGATACAATAAGCTATGGCAAAAATACAAATGTTTTATAAAAGAATATATAAATTAAACAAATTACCGAGTGAAATAGCAAACAAAAACAGCATAAAAGCAATTAGAATGAATTGTTGAGCAGAATAGTGTTTGAGTAACTACCATGTACCTAAGTAGCTTTTATAATTTAGACCTGAGGAAAACTTAGAGATACCTAATAAACTTTTTTTGAAATTTTTATCATATAACACACATAAGTACTAAGTCTTTGTTTAGTCTGAAAATGTGAAGACCTACTAAATAATAAATTATAACTATGTCAAGTACCAATGTCATGTATTATTCCAAGTACCTATAACACATGGGTACAAGGTACCAAGAGTTGTATGTAAGTAATGTACAAATGTATGGTTCTGCCAAAATGCAGATATAATTTTTGATGTGTAGCCAAACATGCCTAGGTAGGTACTTAGTAAGAATATATGTCACAAGATAAAAATAGATATATATTTCTTTTTAATAAACGTTATTGTTATACCTAATGTCCATTCATTCTATTCATTGATGTAGTTTTGTTTTAATTCTTCACACGTGAATCCAGATTTGTAGACGAAGATTTCCTTTCCGTATTTTTCAAGCATGAATTTCTCTCGGCAGTTGTACTCGCATTGATTGTTGGAGGTGTGTCCGTCGGAAGCACAGATCGGGTAGTATATCCTGGCACATGGACATAAAGGCTTTTGGGCCGGTGCAGAGGGTAGGCAGAGAGTGCAAGTGGCCATAACCACCAAAATAAAGGCTGAAATGGGAGTCGCATTAGAACTGCCGAACGTATGGGAACCGCAGGTGTAGTGTAGTAGGTTGTACTGTACGTAGGTAGTAATAGGCTTTGCATGATAACTGATAGTACCTACTTGTTTCTATTCTGTGGGTAATGTAGGTAAGTTAGGTACCTAGGTGATGTAAATATATAAATAGTTTAGGTACCTAAAAAGCGCAAGTGGTGTACTGTGCATTCAAGAGTACAGCCCCAGTCTAGAAATGTCTATCAAAAGCTAGACAGAGCTAACTTAAGCATTGTTTACATTTAAGTGACGTTGCTGAGTGCAGCTGTGAAATCAGTTGGTTACTTAACAAACAAGCGACAAATTAACAGAACAGCGGAATTAAAGTGTTGAGTCAAACAAACAAACAGTTAAGTAAATCATGTTTGTGGTTTTTGCATCATTCAACAAACCACTGGGAATAAAGTTCATTATCTAAGTGTAATTACAAAAATCCCAGGGTACTAGGTACCTACCTACAATATGCCTATACTGGCCCATCTTGTAGGTACCTAGTTAGTGCCAATCCCCTAGTTTAGGCAGGTACGTACCAAGATTTAAAATACAACTCTGTGCAACATTTACCTATATAGAAAAAAAAACTAGTAGGTAATACCTACTTACCAACTTTGTAACCCATTGCAAAAAAACTAGCTCCAACAAAGATCGTGCGCACGCTATGATCGCGAATGCAGTACTTTCAGAAAAGATAAACGGTTAGTTTTATACGGGTTTCAGTTAACGAGACAGTATCGGCTCGTTTCCTTTCGATAACTCAATAAGGATAAAAGTAAATAAGTGTCTTCGATGCGAAGAACACAGCGTGATGCGAAACGTAGGTAGTAAATAAATAACAATAGCTTTGTTGTCTTGCGAACCAGGCAGCGATTGGTTTTCCGTTATGAATAAATTATTGTGTCTTCCGCAGTGGGATTGGGACTTCACTATAATTTTCGTAAAATACCTATGTCTTTCGTAAAGAACCTATTTAGGTAATTTTATATTCTCGTCTGGCTGGACTTAGAGGACTTCATTGCTACCGGAAATTGACTATTAAAACGTCTAGGTATAAAATAGTCTAATAATAATCTCTAAGAATTAAAGGTCATTTTGAAAACCAATAAACACACGTTGGCGAGATCATATTATCTAGGTAGGTAGGTACCTACCTACCTAGATATGTTTAAATAAATATAAGAATACCCACGGCCTACAGGGCAGGAGGCAAAACTAAAGCTGAAAGCTGAACCAACTGAGCTGAGTGAGGGCTGTCAATTTATTGCTTATTTCCGCTTAATGATGCAATAATATCGAATAGGTACCTACCTACCTACACTTTTCTTAGAAATTGTTTATAAACCTAGTAAGTAGTATTTACTTTAAATTAGAGTGTGAAAAATATTTCTTGAAAGCGTGTTGTCACTAATTTTATAGATAAAATAACAACAACAAGATTTTTTCTAAGTTGTATTTATTCCTCGTTGAGGAACCTTAATCTAACCTAACCTCGTGACACGACAAGGTGCCTACCTACCTTTTTTTTAATGTTGGGAAATCCTCTTCATTACTCTTCTGTGTGACTAGGTTACCTAACCTAGGTTACCTACCTAGGTACCTATTAGTACCCAGTGGGTACAAAGACAAACTACAATATAAAGACACATGCGAATTCAACATGACAACGCAATAGATGAGAATGAGAATATTGATTGGGTTAAACTCACTGTGGTCAAACTAGTAGGGTAGGTACTTACTATAGTGTGCTATTAGTGTCCCTGTGAAAAACAGCAGGCATAACTACCACTAGCTAGAGAAAAATTAACACATTACAACAAAAAATATGAATGTAGGTAAGAAGTACCTAACCTAGTATCTAACCTACCTAGATAGGTAGGTAGGTACTAGGTATATTGAGAAGCTCCATCCACTTTTACATTCAGAAATGAAAAAGTAACCTACCCTGAGTGAGGATCTACTCATCTATAGGTGTACAACTGTACATAGGTGTGGCGAACCTTATTGAATCAACGTGCCATTTTTTTAAAGAAAATATATGAGGCCATAATAGACGTGCCCTCAAATAATTTCGACCAAAATGAAATAATATTCATTTAGAAGAAAATTAAGAAACGTCGCACACATTCCAGCCTTAACTTCCAAGAGCCGCAGCAGCCCGGACGGCAATTTAGCCAAGTAGTTTATGATCGGATTGGGCAGGGGCAAGCTAAGTAGCGGATAGTTTGAACTAAAAATGCAAACCGTTTTAATCCGTGGGGCGTGCCCAAAATATTGTGTCGCGTGCCATCATTGGCACGCGTGCTAACGGTTCGCCATCCCTGACCTAGGTGGTTATGTACCTTGATATTAAAACATATTTTTTTAATCCCATTACTGGCTTAACTGTTAGAAACATCCTGTAGGCAAGTAGGTAAATACGTACTTATACTTCTCTTCTATAGGTATCTGGTCCCAGTTCTGATCGGCCCTACAGTACTACTCATTTTTTATATCTACCTATTTATCTTTTCCACAAAATGAGTGCTATAACAATATTAATATTACTAACACCTGATAAGTACCTAACCTACCTATCTACCAGTAATAGTAGGTAGGTAACATAACTATGTCATAATCATTTATCAATTATCATCACTACACTTCATTATCGTGCGGTTTATCTAGTACCTAAGTACTTAAAACATATATTTATAGACATTATAGGTATTATACATAGTATACCTAGGTACGAGCAGAGCAGATACCTAGTAGCTAGGTATTAGGTAAGTACCTAATTGTTTAGTTTTCTGGTACGGTCAGTCAGTGACAGAATTAGGCAAACATTTTATGGTTCCGGTTTGAACTTTTTTGAGGATTCACCTTAGGCTTATTAATATTTTGGGTCTGGGTCTTTATAAAAATTCATAACATTTATTCATACCTAGTTGGATTTCAAAGAAACACACTGTATCATAAAATTTATGCACAGTGTAGGTAAGTATATAAAATAAAAACATTTTAGTACCGCTTACCTCCATTTAATGTAGGCCGTAATACCTAGCTTTAATGTACCAAAACGATCTAATTAAGTACCTAGGTAAGTACTTGTTTGAAAATTGGGAAATATAGAGTTGGTAGTATTATTTCATATAAAAAAAATAAAGTTCTCTTAAAAAACCGGCTCTTTTTACAGAGATTAGAATTCGATTATAAGAAAATATCAGGGTCGGTATACCGACCGGTATAAGTACCTATAGGTACTTATTATTTAGTTTATTTCTAATCCAACTTCAAAAACAGAGGAGGTTCTCTTCTCGGCTGTATTTAAGATTTCAAACAACGATAGATATACAGAGTGTTAAAATACCTACTACTGCCGAAAACTTCAGTGGGCTAAAGTACCCATCAATATGAATAACTTTTTCTAAGGAATCAACACTGTGAACGCGAAAAAAATTAAAAATTTTTTTTTAAATTATAAAATTAAAAAAATTTGTTCATCTTATCTGTTGAAGTACTACTCAGTTAGTTCAGGAGATAAAGTACTACTTTATCTCCTGAAGTTTTCGCGAGTAGACACGGGTATAGATCAAGCTACACAAGGTTAAAGAAAAATGACGCTTACTGCACCGTCATAAAAGCGAGTATACATTTTGAAGTGAACAACCTGCTGAACTGAAAGGGCAAGCACCAAGGATTTCGATTTTTTTCTCGATACTCTGGTCGATATACCGGTCCAATAACGCTATAACCAAACCATTATCCTACTACTATCCTACTAATATTATAAACGCGAAAGTTTGTAAGCATGGATTTTTGTTACTCTTTCACGTAAGAACTACTTGAATGGATTATAATGAAACTTTACAATAATATAGCTTATACATCAGAATAACACATAGGCTACAATTTATAAAGATATTGTGTAACTAATCCTGCGCAGACGAAGTCGCGGGCACCAGCTTGTTATTGGATAAAGGTACCGTTACGTTTTCGCGGTACTGGTACCATATATCTACCACCTCTGGTTGATCAAGACTTTACCTTTTGTTTTAGCCCGGAACTGCCTATATTAGAAGCCTAGGTATTGCTCTATCCTGTGCATAGGCACAGGATAGAGCATCTATTTAGGTATCTATCCACCCACTTGTGCATCATCATCACCTACGTACATCTATCTAGACACCTATGTGTCTAGGTACTAGGTGAGGTAGATACTTAAACACCCAAGTAGGTGGATAGATACCTAACTATCTGCCTACTTGGGTGTTAACCTACCTACCTATATTGTTTACACCTAAATGGATGAGTCGGCTTGGTATGAACATTTATTACAATTAAACCACATAGGGAAAATGTATCACTGATATTCTCATATATATGTTAGTAAGCTATTGTTTTTCATCATACTGTTGTAATAACTTATTGAGTCTACAACCACTTTTCAGCAAAGGGTTTAAAAAATAAATAAATAAATCAATTGGTCGCGGTACAAGATGTCTTATAAACTAGGTAAGTTTAGTGAGGTTTTATATTTGAGTCAACTTAGTTTCAAAACCGGCAATTGCCGGAAAAAAGATTGCCGCGTTTGAATTTAAAGTATTACAGATCGCCGGATTTGATCCCAACCTATGATTTAATTCAGCATTTTCAATGACAAATTGCCGGATTTGATAGTCAAAGTCAAAATAAGACGGTTTTATTCAAAATTATCTGTGCTGCCATTACAAGAAGTCATTTTGGACAAAAAGCACAGATTGCCGCATTTGAAACTAGACTCATTTCTAAGGATTCGTTTACCATTTCAGTCAGATAAGATTTGCTATCATAGCCGTTTACGCCTATAGTTTAGGTGACATTTAACAATAATTTTAGCCTATCGATTTTTTTGTTGTTCACTTTGTTGGTGTACTTAATAATACATAACTAAATAAATAAAATTATTTCTTTGTCTCTATTTTAGAAGTTTAGACTGTGGAGGCGGTTTGTTGTAAAAATATTTAGTATATAATTTAATTTACCTATTTATGTTCATCTGCTTTACTCGTTGACTATACCTTCACCTTAGCAAGAAGGTAAAACGATTCCCTTTCAGTTTCAGGCTCTGCGATCCTGATAGCTCTCTCCATCATCAGCCCTATTTTCGCGGTTCCTCAATGCATCTGCCCACGGCAGTACGCCCCGGTCTGCGGGTCAGACGGTAACCTATACTCCAACAGATGTCTCCTAGACTGCACCAAGAGTATACTAAGGAATGACCTAACTGTGGAGAAGGAGGGGCCATGTGAAACGGCCAGGTCGGAATGCGCGTGCGTGCGGAACTTATCACCCGTTTGTGGAACTGATGGGGTCACTTACAGCAACGCGTGCATGCTGAGGTGTGCAAGGCAGAAGAATCCGACCCTGGAGGTGCGTGAGCAGGGGAAATGTGAAGACTTGAAGAGGAGTAAGCGTAACTCTCCGTATGATAGGAGGTACAGCCTCCACAGACGTTTGCCGTGCAGCTATGAATAATTGAAAACGAAATCCTCCATAAAATTGCTTTAATATTTTTAAGATTTGCTGGTGGGGGACTCCACCACCGACCAATTATCTTAAATTGGACTCGACCAATTTAAGATCATAAATAAAAAGTTTTGGCACCTAAATAAATTTGAGTCTTATTTTATCTTGTATCTTGTTTTTGACATCCTCACTGGTGCGACCGACCACAGCTAAGGTTTCCATCTTTTTTTAGCAAATCATGTAGGTTTTTTTGCTTTTTTTTGTTTTTAAGGAAAAGAGATACTTTTTGCATTTTGGGGTTCTTTGTTTCATAATCTCTAATACTATAAGAATCAAAGTCCTGACTGACTGACTGACTGACTGACTGACTGACTGACTGACATATAGACAACGCACAGCCTAAACCGCTGGTCCTAGAGACTTGAAATTTGAGGAGTACATAGGTCTTATGGCGTAGAGGTGTACTAAGAAGGGATTTTTGGAAATTCAACCCCTAAGGGTGTAAAAAGGGATGAAAACGTTTGTATGTTAAATTGTATTCCTTGAACCTACAAACTTGAAACTTGGAGGACATATACTTCAAGACAAAAAAATAGGAAATACATTTTTAGTTTTTTAAAACTACCCTTAATAAGTGTGCTAAGGGATGTAAAAGTATGTATGGGAGTTTTTTGACCGCTGGTCCTAGAGACTTGAAATTTGAAGAGTACATAGGTCTTATGGCGTAGAGGTGTATTAAGAAGGGATTTTTGGAAATTCAACCCCTAAGGATGTATAAAGGGTTGAAAACGTAGGTATGAAAAATTGTATTCCTTGAACCTACAAACTTGAAACTTGAAGTAAATGTACTCCAAGGCTAAAAAACAGGAAAGGCATTTTTTTTTAAACTACCCTTAATAAGTGTGCAAAGGGATGTCAAAGTTTGTTTGGGAGTTTTTTAACGCGTGGTGCGATTGGTTTAAAACTTGAGGTAAATATACTCCACAATAAATAATTTAAAATCACTTTTTAAATAATTTAAAACCACCCCTGCATAGGGTGCAAAAGACTGACAAAGTTTCAAGTTTTGTATGGGAGATTTTTAAAGCGTTAGTGTAATTAACTTCAAACTAAAAGAAAATGTGTTCTCTGGATAAATAACAAAAAGACAGTTTGATTTTCGAAAACAACCTCTAAAACGTTACCCTCCTTCGTTGCGCTCAAGTAAAAAGGATACAACAAGGCGTCAATGTTTGTAAGGGACATTCTAAAACGGGAATCTTGAGTTGGTACGAAGAGATCTTAGGGTATCTACCGTGCCTGGGGATCAAAGTCGTGAAGCTGTTTCGTTTCGTTTGTTTTTGGGGTAGAAACTAGGAACCAATAAGTACATATTTTCCGTGTAAGGTTGTCTTTGTTGTATTTGTCATGTTTGTGCTAAACTCAGTACCTATACCTACCTACCTACCTAATATAGGTAATGTACGCCTATAGGTATCTCTTATACCTGCGTTAGGGTTGCCAGATGGCCGGGATTTCCGGGAAAGCCCCGGAATTTCACGTGTGGTCCCGTGTCCAGTAATTACACTTTACTGTCCCGGAATTCATGATCACTAGTTTTTTTCCACAAAGTAACGACACCAAGGAGCGGCACGCATACTCATACCTCGGACGAGCCGAGACCATTTTTATTTAAAGAGTAGCTTAATTTTTATTTGGAACTAAAAATTCTAATATGTGATTTTGTATGGTATGAATAAAAATTGCCTATAGATTTTATAAAAAATAAATATGTTTTTAAAGTCATTTGTTTTTTCTTTTAAAATAAGTACCTAACTAGCATTTTTGTTATATTTTTTGTATTGCCGGTCCAACAGCAAATATTTGTAGTTGGATTTGGACTCTAAAAACTCCAACTCCGTTTATAACCCCAGAAATGTCCAGGAAATAATAAGCCAGTATCTGGCAACCCTAACCTGCGTAGGTATCCTACCCTAATAATATACAAAACAATGCGAAAGTTACGATGTTTGGATGTTTGTGGCTCAATTACGGCTCACCACTTCAACGCGTGCGAAGCCGCGGGAAGCCACTAGTTAAAAATAAATGTAACGTTTACCATCACGGTTTTAGAACACTAGTATTGCGCAAATAGATTCTTCGCAGAAAAAAATCGATTGGTGCACAACCAGACTCGAACCCACGATCCTACGATCAGAAGGCGGGGCCACACTCCCACTAGATCACCGGTGCTCTACCTACTTAAGTGTAGGCATTGTCACCTAGTATAGATAATGAAATATAGTAATGTATTATATTGCGGAATAAATCATCATCATTCACAGCCCGATTTACCCGCAGCTAGGTATAGGCCTCCCTTAGTTTGTGCAATCTACACAGTCGCGGATCAAACCCTCGAAAAAAGTAGTGGTCACAGCCACCCGAAAATCGGCCAAGTACGAGTCGGAGTATGAACTCGCTCATGATCGATATAGTGCATTCCTACAAAGGAGATGTTTACATAATATGACGCCCAGACCAAGATTTTGTAAAGAGTGTAGTTCCACCAGCCAAGGGACGAACTGTTTGAGACGTCACAAGTCTATTAGGGCATGCCCATCGTGACCACAACGGTGGACACGCGCTTGCGTCTACAACGATCCTGTGTCATTCTAACCCATTTCCGACCCGCGATTTTCAAAATGACTTCCACCCATCTCGCTGGATCTCGCAGAAGGTCCCATGCCTCTGTAACGGGAATAAAATGGAAGATATTTCTTATTATCAAGATGAGGTAATATCCGCAAATTATTTATTTTGTGGAATTACAAGTAATTCTGCCCTCTAGGTGCGACTGCAAAAGCTGTCGACCAACTTTGTACTCACGGACAATATTATCTTAATATTGACAATAGCTTGGGTAAATATTGTACAGTCAATAGCAAAAGTAGCTTTTAGCACGTTTTAAAAATGAATGTTATTGTTTTTTTAATAGAAATTAAAGTTGGACTGGTTTTTCGAATTTTTCCAGCAAAACTTTATATTCCAGATTATTCCCAACCAACTATTGGCTGATGATCAAGAAGAAGACGACTGTATTAAAGCGAGATGCATTTTAAACATAACAAGGGCAATATATTAAAAAAAATAGAATTTTATGAATGCAAAATGCAGAGCATGAAATTGTACACCGAACAAAACGTCAGTAAAAAAATATAACTACCTATGTATACATACAATGGAAGATCTTATAGCTGAAAGCGATGTCTTTAACATTTTTCGAAAATATAAAATCGCTCAAACTTAGTTTTTTTTAATCCTTATAGATTTATTGGATTAGGTAGGTACTGACATTTCTACAATTTATTTATTTTTTGTGAATAAGTCTAGTACCTACTAGTCTAATCTCAATAAAATAGAAAAAAAAATAGCAAAAAAAAATTAATAATAGGAGAATTCGAAGTTAAATAACATCGGTAGGTATGGTTACATATACCTACCATACCAACCGATTTATAGATAGGTATGATTTGTTCTCAAAGATCTTGGGTTTGAGTTAGGAAAGATAGCTAATACCTAAATTAAGAACCGGTCGGTCATTTTATTGCCGACTATACAAAGTATTTGTTCTTCGAGGTAGGTAAGTAAGTACTTGCCCAGGCCTGAGCGAAGGCAAGCGTGTTAATGTTCTGTTGACGTACTCGGGGATTCACAGCACAAACACCTTGCATTTTCCCAAGAAACAATATTATTCACATATAAAACCGGGGTCGTGCTCAGCTATCTTCAGATCTCCCGAGACTTGGCGACAGAAAGGCAGATGCGCGCGAATATTTAAGACAAAGATAACCTTTACTTAGATAAGTAAAAATAACACGGGTGTTTACTCAAAATAATTCTACGAACAGATCATTGATTGACGGAAATGAACTACAAAATTGGTAAGTTTTTGCAATTACTACTTAGGTATGTATTAGGTTTTATGTATTTTTTAAGAGCAGCTTGTAAATCTCTAATACAGATTCAAGTAGACTAGACGACTCGATGACCTTTAAGCCATTCCTATAAGGCACCTTGCTTGGTAACTATTAAATTCTATGTCAGGTTTTTTTTTTTTATACAACTACAAACTAGCTGATGGAACAAGCACTAGACCCCTGATAGGTACTCTGGTAGTCAGTCATAGGGTCATAGTCGGAATGCATTTTTATCGCTCAATACCATAAACCTGGAAATCTTTCTTCCTGGAAATGTGTGGGGCCTATGCCTATGTCCAGCCGTGGACTTCTTAAATCTGATGACTTTTAAACGTGTAGTTTGAATATTGTCACTTTATCACTTCTACCTTGCCCCTGGCCTTGATACCTATAATTATTTATATTTATAAATGCACAGCTTATCGAAACTTAATGTTGAAAACATGCAATGCGATGTCCCAGTTTGAGTTCATTCATTGTGAAACTTCGGAGGTTTTGTCATTCGGATTTCACAACGGACTCGTGAATTCCGCGTTGGTATACCCCAGTTATCTAAGTAGGTATACCTAATTCCTGAATATGTACCAACTTATTTTCTAACTATACGGGTAGCACGGATTCTCTAAATAGAGGTATAAAAAAGTTACGCCACGTTGTAGGGTCCATTAGGTAGGAACTACTTATAGACAGGTTACCTTAAAGGTGTACTTATGGGGAAGGCTGTACATAAAGCAGTAGACGGCCTATACGAGCCCCCCGCTAAGTGATGATAATGTATGTAATTTTAAATGATTATATGGATGTACTGTAGCAAAAAATTTCGTTGTTTCCACAGCAGTCGTAGCCTTAGTGGCTCTACAAGCCTACACCACCAGCGCACTCCCGCCCTGCGCGTGCGCTCGCAACTACAACCCGATCTGTGGCTCAGACGGAGTCACCTATAGCAACGACTGCAAACTGCAATGCGAGAAATTCACCGCTAAATCAGACCTCACTAAAGCTAGTGACGGTCCCTGCCCCGATCACCACGCTCTACCAATATGCATATGCACCTTCGATTACAAGCCTGTGTGCGGTAACGATGGCGTCACATATTCGAATGCCTGCGCGCTACGCTGCAAACTAGCCGTCAACCCGAAGATAGCTACAGCTTACGAAGGACAATGCACGGACGAAGTTAAGGTGGCGGTGCCTTGTATATGCACAGATGATTTGAACGAAGTATGCGGTACCGACGGTAAGACGTACGCGAACTCTTGTGGATTGAATTGCGCAACAGCGAAGGATCCTACTTTGGGAATCGCACACTCCGGTAGATGCCCTGAAGAAGAAGGAAAGCTACCGGTTCCCCCTCCTTGTAAGTGCACGAGGAACTTAAAGCCAGTCTGCGGAACTGATGGCACGACCTACGCAAACGACTGCTTGCTGAACTGTGCGACCGCTGATGACCACACTTTAGGTATCGCACACTCCGGTAAATGCCCTCAAAAGGAAGAGACCTTCCCGATTCCTCCTCCTTGCACGTGCGTGAGGAGCTTGCAGCCTGTCTGCGGAACTGATGGAAAGACCTACAATAACGATTGCTTGCTGAACTGTGCGACTGCTAATGATCCTTCTTTGGGCATCGCACATTCCGGAACATGCGGAGATGTTAATATTGTAAACTGATGTTATTTTCCTTTTTTTGATCATTGTGTTCAATAAAATATTTTATACGTTTGCAAGGTTTTTGTTTATGGCCATTTCTTTTAGTAGTTTTTTATTTTTCATTTAACTATTATTCAACTAGGGGTTCGCCCCGAACTGAGATTTCGTGATGTCCGCTCCAGTCTTACATTGATACCAAACACGATATTTGGTCTCTGACTACCCCCTACCTACTTGGGGTAACCGATTGTTTATCAAAAATCATACGTTTGTCTTTAGATCGGATCAGGTCCGAAAATTAAAGTAGGTGTTTGGACTTGCTTCTGACTAGTACCTACTAACTATGTATGGTCACCAAGTTTTAACTGAATTGGCCTATTGTTGTTGTGCTTGAACTTGAGCTCAACGGTTCCAAAGTTATGGCGCGACAAACATAAATACATACATAAAATGCCAAATCGTTTAAGATAACTGTAAGGTCAGCTATTTCAGACTCAGTTCAATAAATCAACAGATAACGCTTTCGAAAACAAAGATTTAATGAAAAAATTGTACAAAAATATAGTTATCACTTTATCACATTCACTATAAGTCTAAGTTGGCTAAAAGTTCGTCATCCTCATTATCATCCATAAAAGATCTCTCTAACATTTCACTGTCCACAAAAGAATCACTGAACTCATTGAAAGATGTCTCAGCCGGTTTTGCTGTATCGTTTTTGATAGAATCCTTCTTAATATTCGTGCCAGGTATGTAGTCGTTTTTGTTCTTTGCGAATTGAGGTGTAAGGTACTGTGATATTTTGTTTTTGCTTTCCTGTGAATTAGAATAATATTTTTAACAAACATTAGTTCTTTTTTTTTATACTACTAGCTGATGGAACAAGCAGATGGCCTACCTAATGTTAAGTGGTAAGCATCACCTATAACAAAGTATTGCCTCGTAAGTCACGCACGATAGGAACGTGCCCTACGATGCACTGCCCTGCGTCCATCAACTTGAGGCATACAGATGTTAAGCCTCATGTGCCTGTAATTACACCGGCAACCAAAACCTCTTCAAACCGAAACACAGCGTTGCTGCTTGGCGGCAGAAAAAGGCGTGGTGGTAGTACTTCCCCGGACGAGCCCTTCACAAAGAGCTCTACTACTCTTAAACCTCTCTCACTCTTAGATCTTCGGAGTACTGTTACACTTTATCGTGTCATCAAAGGGTCAGGGGGTCTAGATAAGATCCATCTTATGTTTGCGGAGCAAAGTGCGGATTTTTTTGTATGAAAATTACATTAGTTTTGCGTGAGAAGTGACTTGTTGATTCGTGAGTGAGTTATAATAAAATAATAAAAAATAAATATTGGTGGACATTCCACACAACACTATCTCGCCCCAAACTAAGCCAAAGCTTGTGATATGGGAACCAGATAGCTGATATACTACTTATATGTATACTTTTTTTTTGTAAATACATACTCATAATATTATATCACACCCAGACAGAGAACAAACATCTATGTACATCACACAAATATTTGTTCTCGGTGGGGATCGAACCCACGGCCACCGGCGCAGAAGGCATAGCTACTACCAACTGAGCTGTGAAGGCTGTCACTTTGTAGTGATTCTGCCCTTTATTGTGTTCGTTCATATTTTCTTCTATGTTCCCGGTAACTTTTCGGTAACAAAATAAAAAGTACCCTTTATGCTTATCCAGGTTACAAACTAATTTTTTTTTTTAAGTTTTACCATAATCGGTTCAGCGGTTCGAGCTTGATTGACCCACAAATATCCATACATCTCAACATCATAACTTTCGCATTGGTATGCCAAATAATTTATATCCCATATTTTATCCTATCATAATAATATACATATGTATATTATAATATACATATGTATATTATTAGAATCCTAATAATATATTTACATATATATACTAGTAGTTCGCCCCGAACTGAGATCTCGTGATGCGACCCGACCAACGCACCTAAACTTTGAGTAGGTGGTAGTCAGAGGCAAGTCCAAACATTATGCTTGGATTTTTTTCTGACTACCGCCTACTAACTTGGTACGGTAACCAAGTTTCAACTCTGTTGGCCTATTTATTGAAGAGTTCCGTTGAACAGACCTTGGCTCCATCATCAGACCTGGTCGTTGTCACCATTTTATGAGAACTGAGTACCTCCTTAATATATTTCAAGAAAAAAAAATAAGAAAAAGCAAAGGAACTGGCCGACCAGTAGAAAAACCTTGATGCCAACGAAACTCTTAGAGATGGGAGCTCTTGGGTCTCTGGTTATCTAAATTTAACTTTTTTGTTGTGTCTCAAAAACCGAGCGTCCCAGAAAAAAAGTAAAAATTGTTTTGGAATGTCCAAACAAAGCCCTTTCGTATGACATGTAACTTGATTTTTTTAAGTGACTTTTTTTATTTTTGCCCCCTTAAAAAACCCCATATCTTAAAAACCCTTCATCCGATTTTACTCATATACCAATAAAATATTTACACTTACCAGTAAATTTCTCAAGCACAAGCTATCGACTTATCAAATTTCATGCAGATCGGATCAACGGTTCGAAAGTTATGGCCAGACAAACATACATACATACATACATACATAAAATGCCAAATCGCCCAAGTTGAAACTAAAGATCTTCGTTCGCTTCGCTCACTCGATCAAAATTATTAGGATAGGGTAAAATAGGAAGTAGCATAGGATATATATTTTACTTTGACTTTGTTCGTCAGAGGATAACTTTATTGTTTGTCGCTTATTATAATTATTCTGAAAGTCGTAACTTACTATGACACATACCTGATGTTTCATAGTGGTGTCTGCGAATGAGTCTTTGCTGAGTCCCACGTTGTTTAGTACCTGTAATAAGGAAAATAATAAGTCAAATTAAATAGATTTTCCACTGCAATCCCCAGGCACTATAGAAATCCCTTATGTCCAAGTATTTTCTATATAGCTAGACATCTAAAAAGAAGTCAGTCCCTCTAATGATGTCACATGCTACAAGCGATAGAAAAGTCCAAGGATTTAAAAGTTGAAAAGACCCGAGGCGGATTCTTAGTTGTTTGTATCAAATAAGTAGAAAAAATATTTAAAAAAAACATTCTTTTTCACACGATGTTAGTTCGAAGGTGTGAGTGCAAACAAAAGTAGGTATATTGTATATTTTTTTTTGTAAATATGTACATACTTATAATTTGTACACAACAATTTAATTTACTATTTATAATTTCTTACAAAATGTATAATATAAGCACGCCAACCTCTTGTTCTTCACCTGTCAAGGTTGGCTGGTAGAAAATGCTGTCTAGCATTAAGCTTTCCTTTTGTACAAACTTTGTTTGGTGCAATAAAGAATTTAATAAATATAACATAAAATAACACCCAGACAGAGAACAAACATCAATGTTCATTACACAAATGTTTGTTCTCGGTGGGGATCGAACCCACGGCCTACGGCGCAGAAGGCAGAGCTACTACCAACTGAGCTGTGAAGTTTAGGAATATTTAAGACAAGAGTGAACAAGTGGATTATAGCTAAGCGTGCTCCACCTTAGACTGCATCTTCACTTACCATCAGGTGAGATGGCAGTCAAACGTTTAGCTATTAACAATAAAAAAAATAAAAAAATAAAGTAAACTAATAAAAATGTAAGTTACGTCGAGTTTCCCCTGCAGCATCGGCCACATGTAGTCGTCCGCCGTGCGCTGCGCCAGCAGGTAGCGCGCGCACACCGCGCCCGCCTGCCCCAGCCGGTGCGCGCGCGCCTCCGCCTGCGTCAGGATCTAACGCACGCAAAATAAAAAATATTTATTTACAACACTAGCTAGATCATCATCATCATCATCATCATCAGCCTAAAGAAGTCCACTGCTGGACATAGGCCTCCCCTATAAATTTCCAGGAAGAACGATTCCGAGCCCTCTCCATCCACCGACTTCCCGCGATCCTGACAATGTCGTCAGTCCATCGGGTAGGAGGGCGTCCCACGCTTCGTTTTCCTGTTCGTGGTCGCCATTCGAGAACCTTTATTCCCCAACGGTTATCAGTTCTTCGAGCTATATGACCTGCCCATTGCCACTTCAACTTGCTGATTCTGCGAGCTATGTCGGATACTTTGGTTCTCCTACGGATTTCCTCATTTCTGATTCTATCCCGTAGTGAAACTCCCAGCATAGCTCTCTCCATAGCCCGTTGAGCGACTTTGAGCTTGTTGATGAGGCCAATAGTAAGCGACCAAGTCTCAGTTCCGTACGTCATCACTGGCAACACACACTGGTTGAAGACTTTCGTCTTGAGGCTCTGCGGGATCTGTGACGAGAAGATGTGGCGTAACTTCCCGAACGCTGCCCATCCGAGTTGGATTCGTCGGCTGACCTCTTTATCGAAGTTGGACCTACCTAGTTGGATCGTCTGACCCAGATACACATAGTGGTCTACAACTTCGATGATATCGCTCCCAACATGTACCGGCACGGGTGCGACATGAGCATTAGACATAATTTTCGTCTTGCTCATGTTCATCTTAAGACCCACCTGTTGGGAGACAATATCGAGGTCTCTGAGCATCGTGCCTAGATCTTCCAGCGATTCCGCCATTATGACTATATCGTCGGCAAATCGAAGGTGAGTGATGTATTCGCCATTGACGTTGATGCCATACCTATTCCAGGATAGCAGCTTGAAAACATCCTCCAGTGCCGAGGTGAACAGTTTCGGAGAAATTACATCTCCCTGTCTCACCCCTTTTTGCAATTGGATAGGATCGGTGCTTTGGTCCTGGAGTCGGATAGACATTGTGGCTTTACTGTAAAGACATTTCAACACTTCGATATACCGATAGTCAATTTGACATCGCTGGAGTGACCTTAGGACTGCCCAGGTTTCGACTGAATCAAAGGCTTTCTCATAGTCCACAAACGCTAAACAAAGTGGCTGGTTATACTCTTCGGTTTTCTGTATAACCTGCCGGAGCGTGTGGATGTGGTCTATGGTGCTAAAGCCTTTTCGGAACCCGGCTTGTTCGGGAGGCTGGAAGTCGTCAAATCTACGAGCGAGACGATTGGTAACTACTCTCGAAAACAGCTTATAGACATGGCTCAGCAGCGAGATGGGCCTATAATTCTTTAAGAGGGTGTTATCACCTTTCTTAAAGAAAAGTACCACCACGCTCCTGCTCCAAGCCTCTGGCGTCGTACCCTCGGAGACAACAGAATTGAATAGCTTCTGAAGGACTTTAAGTAACGGCGTTCCGCCCGCTTTCAGAAGCTCTGTCGTTATTCCGTCTTCTCCCGGTGCCTTGTTGTTCTTAAGCTGCTTGAGAGCCGTTCGGATCTCGTATAGGCTGACGTCCGGGATATCTTCCGTGTAGTGTCGGGTTAAACGGGCTCTTGCATCACTAGTCGTGCTTGCAGCAGGACTTTGCGATGAGGTGTATAATTGTCCATAGAACTTCTCGAGCTCTCTTAAAAGTTCCGGCTTCGAGGAAACGATACTGCCACTATCAGTCTTCAGTTTTGTCAACTGACTTTGCCCAATAGACAGATCTCTTGCGAACACTTTCGAGCCTTTGTTGCGCTCTATAGCTTTTTTAATACAATCTGTATTAAAAAGGCGCAAGTCGTGTCGCATGGACTTGGAGATCTGTTTATTGAGCACGCCGTATATCGACATATCCACTGAAGACTGCAGTCTCATTTCGCTGCGATCTGCCAGGAGTTTCAGAGTGTGCTCAGAGAGTTTTTGGGGTCTTTTATTGCGCTGAGTCTTATAGTACTCAGACCCAACATCTTGGACAATTTCCACCAGCCCGTTGTTTAAATCGTCCACAGTTTCGCATTCGGTGAGGCATTGGAAGCGATTTTCGAGTTCCAACTGAAAGCTCTCGGGGTTTTGGATTTGAACAGGACTTGGGCGAAGAGTAGACTTCATCAGACGGGACCGTTCAAGCTTAACGTTGATATTCAATGAGCCTCTTACCATGCGGTGATCACTTCCGGTTTTCACCCTGTTGATCACAGAGACATCATTGAATATATGCTTCTTTGTCGTCAAAATGAAGTCTATCTCGCGTTTGTGTCCACCGGGGTGAAGCCACGTCCATTTCCTGGACGACCGCTTTTTGAAAAAAGAGTTCATCATGAAGAGTCCTTCTTTTTCCATAAAGTCAGCCAATCGCTGACCCCGTTGGTTCCGCTGTCCAAATCCAAATTGCCCCACTCTCAGTTCATCGCCGTTCCTCACGCCTAGCCGCGCGTTGAAGTCCCCCATCACAACCGTAAAGTGTGTTTTCGAGGCTAGCATGGCATTTGAAATGTCATCATACATAGCCTCCACTTCCTCGTCCGGGCGTTTTGAGTGAGGGGCGTATACCTGTATGACCTTAAGCGAATACCGTTTGGTGATTCTGAGTATAAGGTATATCACCCTGCTCGAAACGCTTTCGACCTTTACAATGTTGTTGACAAGGGACTTGTGGACGAGAAACCCGACACCGTGCTGGGACAGTTGATCTCCCTCCCGGTAGTAAAATAAGTTGCCGGAATTCAGAATTATCGTGTCCTCTCCCTCTCTTCGGACTTCTGATAATCCTATAATATCCCAGCGCAACTTACGAACTACTTCTTCCAGCTCTATCAACTTCTCGTCAGACCTCAACGTGCGTGCGTTATAGGTTGCCAGGGCCAAGGGTCGTTTTTGGGAGTGGTAGCTGGGTCTCTGCCGGAGATTCTTAGCACCCCCTGTTCCGCCGTTACCATGACCGCCACCTGTGCCAGGAATAACGGAACTGCCGGGGACTGGGGGCCGTCTATCTGTCGTGTTCATCATTGGGGGGGGGGGGGGTTTGCCATAGTCACCACGCTTGGCAGGCGGATTGGTGACCGCAGTGTTGGTGGTGCTTACTCAGGAAATGCTGCTGCCCATTTCCCGGTGTGTTCCCTTAGTCGCCTTTTACGACATCCACGGGAGGTGATGGAGGGGTCCAATTCTAGGCCGGGACCACCACGGCCAAGCTAGATACAAAAACAAAATAAATATTCAAATAAAACCGGCCAAGTGCGAGTCGGACTCGGGTTCAAGGGTTCCGTACCATCATCTATAAAAACGGCATAAAAATCACGTTTGTTGTATGGGAGCCCCCTTAAATATTAACTTCATTCTGTTTTTTAGTTATTATAGCGACAACAGAAATACATAATCTGTGAAAATTTCAAATGTCTAACTATCACGGTTCATGAGATACAGCTTGGTGACAGACGGACAGACAGACGGACGGACAGCGGAGTCTTAGTAATAGGGTCCCGTTTTACCGTTTGGGTACGGAACCCTAAAAACGAAAAACTTAACACCTCGTACATGTACAGTACTCACCCCCGGATTCCAATGCAGTTCCGCGAATAGCACCAGCTGCGCGGCAGTCAGGGTAATGCCGGAGTTGGCGGCCGTTATAGACAGCACGGCGCAGCGACATGCACCATGCTGGAACTTGTCTACCAGGTCCTGAGGATCAACTGGATTTTGAGGACTTTTCTAACTTGACAGCATTATAGCATGTGTGTTATAACCAGTTTTGAAATTCTTTGCAGTGTTGCTCTAACAAAGGGGGTATACACAGCTCTAAATCGGCGCAGCGACATGCGCCATGCTGGAACTTATCTACCAGGTCCTGGGGATTAACTGGAATTTATGGACCTTTCTAGCTTGACAGCATGTGACATGTGTGTTATTTCTAACCAGTTTTGAAATTCTTTGCAGTGTTACTCTTATAAAGGGGGTATACACAGCTCTATGAAAGGGGTACAACAAGCGCAGCGGTCAGCTGGAATTCAACTACCTTTCTAACAGCATTGCCATTCAGCGTGGCAATGCAGCCAGTGTCTTGTGGACGCTTCCTGGCACTTATTTGGATCAGTTGAGCTATCTCTAGATCGTTTGCAACGGTCTGCAGATAGCTCAACCTTATGAAAAAGATAGCTTATGACCATAATGTATTTTGATTTTTTATTTGATATTCATTGCTATTTTCTTTTCTTTGTAAATAAAGTTTACCTTCATAACTGGATAGCATTATAATACTCTTACTCACAGCTTAAGAGATTACACTAAGGTCTCTTAGAATTCTCAGCTCTTTTAAAGCGCTTCACTACTCACACACCTTTACTAAAGGGGGTATTTCTACTCATAGCTCAACAAAAAAGGATACTCTAAGGTCTATTAAAGGGGGTACTCACGGCTCTAGTGTGCGATGGCGTGGCGCCTGTGATGCAGATGTAATGGACCTCGGCCTCGTCCAGGGTATTGCAAATGGCGTCGATAACGTTCCTGTGGTGAGCGAACACGAGAAACTTCCCCGTCGACTCGTCTGTTAGGAGCTGTCGGATGTATTTACTGGGAGAACAAATATTTACAGTTGAAAATTACTTTTCTATCATAAACTTAAATTAAACCAGTTCAGCAACAAACCGTTGTTGAATATTGTAAGAAATATTTGTTTAAGAGTAGTAGAGCTCTTTGTGAAGCAATAGCTCGTTGTGAGGAAGTACTACCACTACGCCTCTTTCTGCCGCCAAGCAGCGTTGCTGTGTTTCGGTTCGAAGAGTGTGGTTGCCGGTGTAATTACAGGCACATGAGATTTAACATCTGTATGCCTCAAGTTGATGAACGCAGGGCAGTGCATCGTAGGGCACGTTCCTATCGTGCGTGACTTACGAGGCAATGCTTTGTTATAGGTGGTGGCTACTACTTAACATCTGCTTGTTCCATCAGCTAGTTTAAAAATAAAAAATAAAAAATCTAGCTCTATAAGAAAAGAACGTCTGCTTGGTTAAGGATCCAAAAAACGAAAGGAATATCAATTTTTTCTTAATAATAGGAACGGCCTAAGAGTGGTATTCCTTACAGGCGTAAGAGAAGAGTGATTTCATGAAATATTATATATTTTAGATAAGCGTGCTACACCATCAACTGCATTATCACTCAACATCAGTTGAGATTGCGGTCAAAAGTTTTACCTAATAGTTAAAAATATAAAAAATATTTAAATTTAGTACCAAATAGCCGGTATCTTGGCGCGACCAGATTCGCTGAAGAAGGTAAGAAGTGCCGCGTGTCGATCCGACGCTTTAGTGCTTTTGTATGTCTCCGCCATTTGAGACAAGCCCTGTTCATCTTCTTTACTGAACTGTAGCAGCGTGTGGTCTAGTAATACTGTTTCTCTGGAATTCAAACATATCTCTTAAAACTTGTGATTTGAGAGGTTGTACCGTGCCTGGGAATTATAGTCATGAGGCAATTTATTGAAAAATATCTCCCAACTTATTATCTTATTCGGAACTCAGGAATGCTTTCGAAACAGATGTTTCGAAAGTTTATTTCTAAAAGTTAAGTATAAAATACAGTCTTTATCGTTTAAAATACATTTGTTTTTAAAGGGAAAAATGTTACATATTAATATAAATAGAATTAAAACCACCCAAAAGCTTTGTATACAACAGGTGTATCACAAGGCAGTATGTTGGGTAATGTTATTTATAGTTTTTATGAACTAAGCAATTGCTGTTCGATATAAATAAGCTATTGAATTTTACCTTGTTTTTCCTTCAAGCTTCGTCAGAACTTGTTCTTTAGTTCGTCTGATAAGGAACCTCTTTTGTAATATTATTTGTAGCTCGGCCAGATTAGACTGCCCCGTCATGTCCCATCCGAAGTTAGTTTGCTTGCCATCACAATATCGTTTACCTGAAATAAATATTTTTAAATATGTCTAATATTGTCTTATTTGATTAGTTTACGCTGTTAATTGAATGTGTTCAAAATAAATATAATTTGGAGTGTGAGAGCTTTGAAACTATAGCTTAAATTAGATACTTGAGAATGTTTAGAGGTTAGGTAAGGTTGAAAATTATTAGTAAAAGGAGAAATTATATAGTTTTTATTTTTTTTAGGGGATATCTACTGTGCCTGGGATAAAAGTCGTGAAGTTGTTTCTTACAATTTCTATTTTTTTTTCTATTCATTACGATATTATTGTCTATTACTTTAGTTATTATTTCGTGTTCAATAAATTCGGCAATCCTTTTATTTTATACGTTGTTTAAGTTTTAAATGTTTGAGCAGGTAATCTGATAGAAAGACAAGTTATAGTTTGACAGTCTTCACAGCTCAGTTGGTAGTAGCTCTGCCTTCTGCGCCGTAGGCGGTGGGTTCGATCCCCAACGAGAACAAACACTTGTGTAATATTATAAGTATGTATTTACAAAAAAAAAGTATACTAAGTATTAAATCAGCTATCTGGTTCTCATATTACAAGCTTTGGCTTAGTTTGGGGCTAGATAGTGCTGTGTGGAAAGTCTACCAATATTTATTTATGTATTTATTTATAGTTACCATAATCGGTGTAGTTAACAAATAACTTCGGCTCTATGAGCGCTAGTTGCGTATACAGCTCAGCCGGACGACTAAGCGCTGGAGTACCGCTGAGGAGTACGCAGCGAGCGCATTGCCGTGTGATACCGCCGAGGGCGAGCGTACATTGCGCCTTGTGCGACTTTAGGTAGTGAGACTCGTCCTTAGAAACGAAATAACATAGTCAACTGTTTTTTTATACAACTAGCTGACGGAACAAGCAGATGGCCCACCTGCCCCGCAAGTACCGATCTTTTTACGAACTATGCGATCGTCAAATTTGACATTTCTATTCGTGATATCTTGACGAATTGTGCGAGTACGGAACTCGGGGTCGCTATCTTTTGACGATCGCATGCGATCGTCAATTTTCGCGATAATTGTAAAATGTCAACTCGGAAACTATCGGTTTTGAACACAGTCTATGGATTCGTGAAAATGATTCGTCTAATTCGCTTATTTGACAACACTATCGTTAAATCAAAAGCACCATCCATACCTGCATTTTAGCGAAATTCGCTAAATTTTAACGAATATCACGACTTTCGTCAAAATTGCCAAACAATCGCTAAAACCCGTTTTCACGAATAGAAATGTCAAATTTGACGATCGCATAGTTCGTAAAAAGATCGGTACTTGCGCTGCTGATGTTAAGTTGTAAGCCACGCACGATAGGAACGTGCCCTACGATGCACTGCCCTGCGTCCATTAACTTGAAGCAACAGATGATATGATAAGCCTCATGTGCCTGTAATTACACCGGTTTGAAGAGTGTGGTTGCTCTTCAAACCGAAACACAGCGTTGCTGCTTGGCGGCAGAAAAAGGCGTGGTGGTAGTACTTCCCCGGACGAGCCCTTCACAAAGAGCTCTACTACTCTTATGTATCCGAGGTCTGAGATTTGTTTTTCGTTTTCCGTATCGTCAGGCCGTTTTGTATGGAGACTCAATAAGCGCCTCTTATCGGACGTGCTAAGAACTCACGAGACTCCATACAAAAACGGCATGACGATACAGAAAATGAAATATGAAGTTGCTGTGTTTCGGTTTGAAGAGTGTGGTTGCCGGTAGGCACATGAGGCTTATCATCTGTATGCTTCAAGTTAATGGACGCAGGGCAGTGCATCGTAGGGCACGTTCCTATCGTGCTAGACTTACGAGGTAATGCATTGATATAGGTGATGGTTACCACTTAACATCAGGTGGGCCATCTACTTGTACCATCACCTAGTCGTATAAAAAAAATAAGTTCAGTTGCCTGGTTCAGGTCCTCACGTGTACAGGTCAGACATTTAAAAAAAAAAAAAAAAAAATGGTCGCTGAACGCTCCAGCTTATCAGACCAATAAGTCTGTTGCTGTCTCTTTTCTTAGACATGAAAGTGACAGTGACAAGTATACTCTATAGAGCTGCTATAAAATGGCAGGGAATATGAATAAGGGCCTATATGAGTAGCAAGAACATGTACCTACTTACAATGATTACTACTCCAAACTTCTTATTCTTCAGTAGTTCAGTATGCATTGTCGTTATTTTGTAGCTCACTATTACTATTTCAGTCTGAAAATAAAAGTTAACACATAATGTAAATAGTGTGAAAAAGTACTAAAAAAACATAGTCTTCATATTGGTCTATTCTACTTGAATGTACTACTATTTTATTATTTATTTAACGGATATTTTTACATACATACAAACGCTGCAGAGTGTTACATAAGGTACCTACATGCAAAGCTAAGCATAATATAATTATGCTTGAGGTTGATAGAAGATTACTTTAAGTTATGAGCCTCCAAAGATTCTTAATTGTTACGGAAATTTGGGTGTAAATATCATACTTAAACCGACATAACCGCGCGGGTTATATTTAGTTCCCAAAGTTTGGGAATAGATGGCGCTGTGACAAAACGTCCACCAATACTTCAAATCAAATCAAAACGGTCTATATTCAGTCACAAATCACACAGATCACTTTGAAATGTCTTACTATAGTCGCGTTAAACTCTCGCTGCAACTAGGTCATAAATTATCGGAACGAGACAGCAATATTGCTCTCTCTCTCGCACTTAGGAAAACAGCATGATCCTTTTGTTTAAGCTCAGAGATGTGCATTAATGGAGTCGATAAGAACTATCGATACATTTATGAGAGTTTAACGCGACTCTAAGCGAATTTATCGCCAGTTCTCGCGGCCAAAGCCTAGAACCAGCAAGAATTTTTGATTAATTAAGTACTTAATACTTGTGGTTACCTGTCTATCTGCCACCAGCTGTGCGTCCTTGCTGTTTGTCAGCGTAGCGATGTTCATTAGCGGCACTGACGGAAGTAACTCATGAATTTTACTCTGCCATGTCTCTCTAATTATTAAAAATAATTCATTTGTAATAAAAAAAAGTGGAATTCCTCACGATTTCGAGTAAAAAGTTGTTTTCTTACAACCGAGATGGTTGTAAGAAACGAGTGGTTTACGAGTGGTTCGGGAATTAGTTTCTTGTTGATTCTATCACTTTTTTTATGATGTGCAAGGTGATGGTCCACCTGATATTAAATGGTAACCAATTGCTTCGCAAATCAGTTATTTGGTAGGTATCCATAATACAAGCATTGCTAAATTTGGGCTAAGTGGCGCTGTGTTTTATGTGGACCAATATGACAAGGAAAAAAAATAATGTAAGCATAAGCAATTACCTACTACAAATATGGGAGTGAAGTAGCTACCTAGTATTTTATTAACTTAGAGAAGCTTATTACCTCATTGAAGAAGTAGTCACGATAAGCAGCGGCCAGTTGTGCCTGTAATAGCTGGCCACAGCAAGGGCTTGGAATGTCTTGCCTAGTCCCATATCATCAGCAATCATGCATCTGCCACGTCGGGCTATGGCAAATCTGGAAGGTAACATTAAAATAAGAAAAACAGAAACAGCCTTACAACATAAGGGCATGGTAAGCCCTCAGATCTCTTGGTACCAAGTAGCAATTCCTATTAAAAAGACTCAAAAGAAAAAAACCTTTTGAGAAAAAAATTCTTTTGAGTTAGTGTAGTTAATATCAGTAAAATTAATTGTAAACAAGTGCCACTTATAAAGAATACAAAAATAAAGATTCTTCCTCTTAAATAGAGACAGTAAGAAAAGTGTTAATGGACACATTCTTTGTGAAGTAAAAAAATCACATTTGTGGCATGGGAGCCCCCTTAAATATTTATTTTATTGTTTTTTTATTATTTGTTGTTATAGCAGCAAGAGAAATATATCATCTGTGAAAATTTTGACTGTCTAACTTTCACAGTTCTTAAGATACAGCCTGGTGACAGACAGACATACAGACGGTTTACCCTTTGGGTACAGAACCCTTAAAACACTAGTAGTGGCTATGTAATTTCTTTTGCTCATGCTACTATCAACCTGTCTGGTTGTGCAAGAGGAGAACTGTTAACTTTGTGAGATATTTTTTACCTGACTCCATCTTCTTGGAACGGCATCAGTTTGTGTCTTAGTGTGTACTCCACAGGTGACAAATCTATGTTGTTAGGATCCATAGTGTTCTCTCTTAGTACCTGGGGTTTTAAATATCAGGAAAGACATTATGGAGTTAAGCTCAAATAAGGTTGCATTTCATTATTGAAAAAAATTGCTTCAGATTATATTCAAAGAGATATTGTTGATGATCATGAAAGTTAAATCACAGAAAATTGGCCTTTTTCATGACTCTAGACAAAATAACTTTACCTTAAGGACATAGCCAGGAAGAGCTCCTAAAACAATATATGGTGCTAGTGGAGCCACCTTCAACATCAGAGCATCATAGTCATCTATTGAGAAGTTCCACAACCTTGATTTTGGATCTGAAACCCAGGAGTTTAAAAGTCTTTATAAAGGTTTTAAAATTACGGATTTTTAGTAGATGGTAAAATATTTTAGTAGAATTTAATAAAATTATGATAGTTGAGGTAATTAAGCACAAAGGAAGAAGGTAAACAAAAATATTAAGAACAATGTAATACTAACCATAGTTTTTAGTAGGCAAGCTCTTGAATATATTGATTAACGGAGTGCAGAACTCGGAAGGGTTCACCTCAAACCTTTCCTCAGAGATGAGATAGATAGTACCACTGACAACTTTGCCAAAAGGAACACTACTTGATTCCACCTGAATCTTTGGCTTTGCATAGGGATGGTAGTTCTTAGGTGTGTTATTGGAGAATGACTTTATAGGGCCTGCTCTGGATGTGCTAGCAGAAGGAGAATTTAGCTGATTACTGTTGAAATTGGCAGGGGAACCCAGCTGGTTGTTATTTTGACTGGTGATTTTACTCTGCCGTTTCTGAAGCGCGGCGAGGCGCTTCTTTTCAATGTCTTCTCTGGAGCAAGACATAGCTTTGCTATAGTTTACATAGGAAAGAGCAACACAACAAACTACCAATATATTACAAAAAACACTAGGGTAAGATAAGATTTGGTTTAATCAAGTCAATCAAATTAATCTTCATTTCCATCCAACAATGTAATCAAAATTCAAAATAACAAAACAAAAACAATGGCGGGACTTATATAAACCGATTTTACAAATGGCGGACTTTTTGTTTTTTCAGTTTTTGTTTTGACATAACTGATATTTCTACTGTCAAAACTGACATTTCAAATTGTCAATTATCAAACTGCTTGCTATTGATTGTTAGCAAGAACATCTACAAAATAAAGAAGAAGTAGAAGATTGCTAACAAAATAATATGTAAATGTTGCCAACTCCAAGTTTGCCTATGATAAAGGTAATCAAACTGCATTATAAACATAATCAATCATTATTGGGTTATTTCAGCTATTTTACATAATTTGAGAACCAAAAAGAACTACTACTTTGTATCGAACTGTAGCGTGTTACGTATATACGTACCTAGCTACATTTATACTTATTGTTTACACTCGACCCTTGTAAAGCTCAGGCGACTGAAAAATGTTATTCAGTCTGTCGCTAGCATCAGCCACAAGAGTTTGTGGTTCCGTAATTATAACCTTGCACTATGTAACTTTAATAACCGTTTCGTGTTAATTAAAAACTCACCTCTAAAATAAAATAAATCATATTATCAAGGAAATATAACGCTAAATTGGTGACTCCGACGTGATCCATTTTTACGGGTTTTAAATTCACGTATTATGTGATAACCAGTAAAAATGGATAAACGAAACGCGATAGTGCAAGTGACTATTTTTATTAATTAAATTAAATTCAGTGGTTTGTGCCATAAAGTAGTTTCACAATGACTACCACCCCTGCTCACACCAAGCTCGACACGCAGCTTGGACCGGAGGATGCGGCGATGCGGCTCCTACGGCGCAGACGGACCAGGCGCAGCCATCTAGTGACAGACTCATCACCGCTGTCACCATAACGACAGACTCATCACCGCTGTCACCATAACGACAGACTCATCACCGCCGTCACCATCAGTATAAAGTACGGCCACCACTATTTTTTACTATTACACATATTATGCTGCAAATGGAACGCCAATATATACATATGGAGTGAATACCAGTAACTCCAGATCTTGGCCTAAGGCGCCCATTGCGCTGGACTTTCATTATGGCAGATGTATTTACCTACAACGGTCAATTATCGGAGCAGATTTCCTAGCCAAAAACCAACTAGATATTAGTTGATATAAACGGCAGTAAACTAAAAGATAAGTTGAACGACCTTAATAGAAATACGCAAGTGATTTAAGAAGACGATTTTCCTACCATAAAAGTCGTCAATACCACAGATAAATATCACACACTACTATTGTGGTATCCCAATATAACTAAACCAGAATCGTTCAAAATGATTCCCAAACATAACGTGCAACTATATTTGCACAAAGGGAACACCCGTATACAAATAACCACTTGCCTGATATCTTCGCCTACGAGCTATTATACAAAAGCCAAATCGAAGATACAGAACTAAAACTAAATATCATGCCTTACTCAGAACGAGAATTGATCAACAATACAAGCTCGTTTGTACCTACCTACGGCATTCCGAGAACAAGCTCTATCGTGTACCTACACATGGACTAAGCCACGCGCAGGAGTAACTGCAACACGACGCCTTATTGCTCAACGTTATCTTTGGCCCGGCATGAACAATGTTGTCGCCAAGTTCGTAAGAAAATTCTTAAAGTGTCAAAAATGCAAGGTCCAAAGGCATACAATAACACTATTGGAAGAGTTTGAAAACGCAAATCGGACCACTGATACCATCGGAGGATTACACATATTGCCTCACTATTATTCTCGAAACGTCGCTATTTCGCTTGATAGGCTTAAACCAGCTTACGCTATAAACTACACACCTAGCAATGCGACACCCGAAACAATGGTTTCTCAGAGTCCAACAACGTTTGAAACAACAGCACCATTAAGTACGCCACTTCTAACACTTCAGCAATCGAAGTTAATCGATCCGCCGAAATCTGATGTGAGAACAACAACACCAGTCATAACGAGATCCGGTCGCACGGTTAAGAAGACGGTTTGATATTTGACTCTTAAGTGTGTCAAGTATATACTTACCGATAGCGAACAACGAACGCAGTCATCAGCAAATCAACACTTCAGCACCATGAGTCAACAAAGGTATTCAAAGTGTAAAGAGTGAATAAAATTATTAAAAGTGCAGTGCGCGTTAATCGTGTTGTATCGTATAAAGATCTTTGTTCTAAAAATAGACTCATACATTCCGGAATTTCAGTCACAGCGTACGTCATTACTACCATGAACTTTAAACCACTTCAGTTCTATTTTTTATTTAGCACTGCCACAAAGACGGGAGTTTCAGTAGTTATAGCAGGTGGCAGTTACCCTTAATTATTATATATTATATATGATAGTTATTATATAATAACTATCCTAAAACACTCTTCTAGAGTAAGTTTAAAGTCGAACCTGGCTATACAGGTGTACGCAAAAATTTTATGTATTACTTAATTAGTAAGTATTTAGTTATTAACAAATATAAAGTTTTGTTTTATATACTTTCTTATGTACCTACCTATATCTTTAAAACATTTAATTTTTTTTTCTTATATAGAAAATTAGGTTATAGGTACTAAGTTGTTAGATTAGGAATTATATATACCTTCCTACTATACCTCCTGTCCTGTATATTTTTCAATACATTACCTACTTTAGTTTTATAGTGTAATTTACTATTAATTTTTAATGTCATTCTAATGTCATTTCATATTTCTATTTTCAAGTAATTTTATATTTTTTTTTTATGAGGGATGTAGATGTAGCGTGTTACGTATATACGTACCTAGCTACATTCATACTTATTGTTTACACTCGACCCTTGTAAAGCTCAGGCGACTGAAAAATGTTATTCAGTCTGTCGCTAGCATTAGCCGCAAGAGTTTGTGGTTCCTTAATTATAACTTTGCACTATTGTAACTGTATTAATCGTTTCGTGTAAAATAAACGAACATCTTAAAGTTAAATAAATCTTATTATTTAGTAAATATTTCCGCTAAAGAACTATGGACTTTATTTGCGAAACATGGAAAGCATAAACATTATATCGAAAAGAAAGTGACTGCTGGAAATAGAGCGAATGGGGCACAAGACACGTTTATGAGCAGCCAGAAACTGTAAAAGGCACGAATAGCTGTACATAGGGGGGTGTTCGTGCCGACAATAATGTATGGTACCTAGTAAAAGTTGGGCAAACATCAGAGTAGAGTAATGCATTAAAAATGAAAGCGTTACTTAATATGTGTGATGTGAATTTGAGTGATAGAGGAACAGTGTGATTAGAGAAAAATGTGGAGTGAAAGAAGACATACCTAGTGATGAGGGTATAGAAAGCTATGTTAAGATGGTTTGGGCATGTGGAAAGGAAGGATGAAAGGAGATTAACGAAACAGGTGCATCAGGCAAGCGTAAATGGCCTTTTTTGTCATCAAAATTGTAACAGCTCTTTTGTAAATTTCGATTTTTAACAGACAAAATAAAGATTCTATTCTATACTTACTATAAATGGGACTGTTGGGAGGGAAGACCTCAGAAGACGTATATCGACTAGATAGCAGACGTTCTACGGAACAACCAGGACAATAGTACCTACCTTCCCTAAACCAACAACGTATGAAGAATGTTTAGAGATTGAATGAAGCGAAAGAGGTATGTTAGGACCGTAGCAAGTGGAAATCCGTGGTCTCTGACAAAGTCATATGAGAAACTGAATAAGGAAGGAATCAAAATAAATCTATTAGTCATATATCAACTAAGTATATAACTTTCAGTTTGAGAAACAAACAGAATGATTACACTTAAAATAAGAAAGAAATCGCTTTCAGCGATAAGGCCGCCCATTGTACTTTATTATTTTACGCCTAGATTTATGATGTATCCTTGTGTACAATAAAGTGTTAAGGTGCTCCGGGGTAAGATCGGATCTGGGGTAAGATCGAATAAATCGAATATCTCCATAACGTAGGGTATTTTTTGATTCTTGGCAACATTGCCAGCAACGCCATTTTGTTGGGCCCATCCCACTAGTCGCCGCCAGTCGATCGGACCATCAGCGCGCATTTCATTCACTCGGATATGAAAAGGTACGTAAAATGTGATTTTTTAAGGATCCGGACTTACCCCCGGCAACTTTAATCGTAAATTCTGGTATAACGGCTGTGTTTTTTACGAGTTTTGTGGCTTATCATATTAATGCGGCAACTTGTTTGCTGATTAAAGTGGTCTAGACACGCTAGAACTGTATGTAGCCTGAGATCCGGTCTTTCCCCATCAAAATTTGAATGGGTAAAGTTCGGATGAATTCTGTCCGATCTTTCCCAACTGTAAAATATAAACAGTTTCTCAAACTTTTAAAAAAATATTTGAACTAAAAAGGCATTTGCTAGAGGTACGTCGCTCAATTTTTTTTATTTTGTGAACCAATTTGCCTGTTAATAAAAGCTAAAAGCTGTAATTATGTATGTACGGTACGTAATCCCATGCACGCTTAGCTTTTAGCTATGGTGTGTTTGCTTCGGTTTATTTTATTATTTTATATTTATTATTATGCCTAGAAACTACAAAAAAATTTGCGGGCGACTTCTACTCAAAAAAGATTTGGAGAAATGACTTTTAATAGAAATAAGTAATTTATGGTTAATAATTTATTAACTAGATCTAATTTGCTTCATTGATCAGGCTGGTTAGTTATTAAAACCAACTATGAGGTGCTTGCTAAACCTTTATATCTCCGTATTCCTACCTACGCACCATAGTTAAAGTGGAGGTGTCAAAGTTTGAGAAACATAGATACTTCATTTTTTCTGAACCGGGGTAACATCGGATTATAAGAATGAAAAAAACAATATTTTGCCTCTCACTTTTGTCGTTGAAACAGTATCTCGAAAATCGATGTTGATGCTTTATTATTGGATAAAACCGGATATTTTCAGTATAGGTAGCTTATGTTTGGAGCTACAGAGGCGATTTTAGAATGTAGTCCGATGTTACCCCGTCAAGGTCCGATCTTTCCCGTGGTTTTATAAAAATGACTATCACTTTAATCCCCTATAACTCGGCCACCGTTGTGTTTAGAGGGTTATCGGATATACCGATTTATAAACCTGTCTTTTATACAAAGCTCTAACTAAATTTTAGGTTCGCCAACATTTTCATAGTCGAGGAAAAAAATATTTTGCAACATACGAATGGTTTGCTAAAAAACCGTCCGGTCTTACCCCGGAGCACCTTATCTATCTTAATTTGAGTATCCCGTTTTTTTTAAACTGAATTTACGCTATTTATATTTAGGGAAATTTAGTTGGCAACTGGCGTGGCGTTGACTTGTTTGTAGTGTTGGGTAGGACACAGTTTCAAAACGAGTTTGTATGAGGCCCTCGTTCTTGTTCATGAGGTGGTACAATATCATGCTTCAAATGTCATATTGCGAATTATGTAGTACAAGTTCGCTCCACTCATTTCATTGTTATCCAAGAAAGTTTGTCTTATGAGTTACTGTTGAGGTGTCTTGATGAGTATCTAAATTACCTTTTTCAGGCGCACTAAAAGTCCTTTCACCTCACTGGTTCGAAAGAACTAGTAAAACAACAAGAAGAAGAAACCTTACTACCTTTAATGTAAATCCTATCTAGGTACTTCATTTACAGTAATAATAAAAAAACTGTTCCAAGTTTCCATCAATCAATCGACATCAAGCACTAAATTTTTCGTTGCGTCAATTACTAACTTACGTCATATGACACAGATGTCATTTCAAAGTGATACAATACGAGCCTCATTTCTGTCACACAATACATCAGTTCACTCACTCCCTAAAATGAAAGATTTATATTTTCCTCGTTCGTCGCAGTCATACAGTGAGCACTTCATCTGAGAGTGAGTATGACAAAAATTTTGAGGTGGTACAAGGATTGAACATGAGGACCGGGACATTTTGGAGTGAATGAGTACCTCAAAAGAGGTGCCTCACGTATGTCCTACTCAACACTACTTGTTTGTTTATTGTTTAATGTTTATGTGTTTGGATTTGCACACCTATTCAATAATTGCATGTATGTTGATTGTCGGACGCATATAAACGGTTGCACCGCGTTAGCCTCATCGATACAGATAGAGTAACATGTAGCACGAGCTTGGGGTGCCTATATTGACCTAAAACCTACAATAGGTTACACAATTTGCCAAGTAACATTTTTGATGGGTGGTACACCTACCAAGAGAGCTCGAAACAGAGTCTGCTGTTCCATCCAAGATTTAGGTAAATACCTACTTACTCGATAGATTATTGTACTGTACCTACTCGAATTTCTTTAAAGACAAATTTATTGCTGCTGATAAAATTGATCCTGTTTTCATAATTAAAGTTTTATTTATTATTTTGCAGGTACTATAAATTAAAAACATTGTCATAAAATTATATTATTTGCTGAGCAGTCCTATTGCAACCTTGAACATTTTCCTGAACAGTAACTGCCACATCATGAGATGCCACCACCAACTCCTACTGTCTCAAAATCTACAGCAAACTACCACACTTCATTGTGGATGTGAATACCACTATAATTCATTATTAAACTAAAAAAACTTACAAGACCGAGAACTTTACTGTACACAAATTCAGTGCCACTGAAGAGGTCTGACAGTTTCGCTGCCTGCATGCATAAGAAAATTGCATCACAGCTGACGAGAGTCAGTGGAAGTTCCAATAACATCTTGGACATCATTGTTCATTAATAGGATAGGATAGCCCCTTCCTCAAGCACTGTTTGCGAGTAATGACAGCACAGGATCACCATTTTTCTAAATACTAACCTAACATAGTTCATTAAGTTTATTATGTACTAACAATAAGGATCTAAGTTATCTGAAATAAAATTTATATTAAGTATTATTAATATTATAACATTTATTCTGTTTTCACCACTGATGTTTTCATTATTATTTTACCAACTCAATATAATAGTACCTTATGAATAAATACTTAATTAAATTGAATTTTAATTAATTTACACACACCGACAGAACACCTAGTCAAACACCTGTATAATGTAGGATCTACATTATACAGCACTTGGCTCCATCATCATATCAGCTAATTGGAATACAATACTATGTATAAATTCTTGAATAAAAAAATACCCATTCCAAACAGCTACATTTAATAACAAATACATCATCGAAATATAATTAACTAGCGGCCTGTCCCAGCTTCGCATGGGTGGTCATAAATTTTTTGAACATTTTAGGATAAACTTAGACCGTGGGTTCGAGCCTCGCATCTACTTATTTCATACATTTGCACGCGCTTCTCCTTGAGTGAGTGAAATCGCACACCGCGCGTGAACCGTGGACCCGTAAACATTTTTAATTTCGTCATATCTTTTGAATGGAATGTCCGATTTGAAAAATTTAAGAAGTAATCTATTGGTATTGAAACCGTCTTAATTATGAAATGATTTATTTGGATAAGGATTAATACCAAGGTACAAATAAAGACCCTTTTCTAGCGGAGGCAATTCAATTAATTTTTTATAATAAAAGAACACTTATTGTGACATAACTATAATAGTTAGACATATGCTGTCGCGACATTTTTTGTAGATGATAACGTGTTCTACAAAATCGTAGTACATTATTTTGTTCTATCTTCAATAGTTTTCGCAGCGCACGCGATGTAAGGTTTTTTTATTTTCCACCTTGGGTTACATTATTGAAGTTTTAGTAAGGATCCCTGATTTTTTTGAAAATATAATATAGCCTATGTTACTCAGGGATAATGTAGCATTCTAATGGTGAAAGAATTTTTGAAATCGGACCAGTAGTTTTTGAGCCTATTCGTTACAAACAAAAATACAAAAATACAAAGTTAACCTCTTTATAATATTAGTGTAGATGTAGATTATTATGACAAGTAACAGATAATTACTATAATCCTTATTAACTAAAATTGAATCTGTGTCACGCAAAAGTGTGACAGAGATTCAAGTGTAGTTTCTATTAGCGATGTAACGATCTCGAAATTTTTCAAACCGACTCAAACCGGTCTAAAAAATAAGCAAACCGACTTGTAAATCGAACCGCAAAAATCGATGTAAACCGGTTTGAAACCGGGTTACAAACCGAAATGACAAAGTCAATACGACGAACCAATTTGTATTGCTCATGCTAGAATTTTATGTTATGGAAACCGAAACGAATGAGTTAAATTTGTATTCATAATCCGGTATGAATACAAATTTAACTCATTCGTAGAACCCAAGAACAAATTGAATCGACTTTGTCAAGTCAATCTCATTTTCATATTTCTGTTCGGTCCGACCCGAAGTACCGACTCGCGGTTCCGCGCAGCACCGTGCGTGAGTTGAAGAGGGACAGCGATCAACAAACCGCTCGCTTACTCAACTCGTCCAGATCGGTTTGGCATAGGTTCAGCCCGACTTGAACGGTTTGAAGCTCAACCCGGGTTGAACCGGGTTAGTAACCCGAGTCGTAACATCGCTAGTTTCTATGTGACAAAGTAACTATCTGATATTCTGTAATTCGCCTAAATCATAGTTACACCGAAAATTACTATTATCCCTAATAACTAAACTTTAATCTGTGTCACGCAAAAGTGTGACACAGATTCAAGTGTAGTTTCTATGTGTCATAGTAATATCCTGTAATTAAAATCTGATATTCTGTAATTCGCCAAAATCTTATTTTCACCGATTTTTTACATCATCATCACCCGATCCCATACTAACTATGTATAATTCTATGTCACTAAAACTAGCATCAAAGCTAATGTAGTGAAGATTTATACAACCTTAATAAAAATGTTTGCTAAAGTGCAGTATATAAAATGTCAGCATTTTATAATAATTTGTTGACGATGCATGCGTAAACATTATTTATACATGGATGTTTTCTGGATTCAGTGGAATAATAATGAAATTATGCTCACATTTATAATTTAAGAATCAGAAAGTTACATGGTAGAATATAATGTGAAAACATTTGTCGAAAGACCGAATGCAAACATTATAACCAAACCACACATAAAAAAAATCGGTTTATATAAGCGCGCCGAAAAACAATTAATGCAGTGTTACCAACCTGTACCAAAAATTTTCCCCAAGATCTTTCTAAATTTCCCTAAAAATCCCTAAATAGAATTTGATATGTACCTACTTAAGTAAGTAGTAACTACATCATTTTACCTAAATAATTTCGTAGCTCATAAAATAAAACGTTACATTTTTATTAAAATATGTAACGTTAAACAAGTAAAATATTTTATTGAATAAAATACAATCATGCAAAGTTGTTAAGCCATACATGTATACGAACGTTGAAGTTCTTGATCATGTCCACAGTAGAATCAAATTTTACGCACGATCCATATCCCGATTTAAGGAATATCGTACCATCATGATACTCTGTACCATTCTAATTGATAATCTGTTCCTTAGTTTTTTTTGACTAGTAAACTTAGGGTTCTTCAAGGATGTGGATGTGAGGATGTGAGCATGTGGGCATGTGAGGATGTGAGCATGTGAGCATGTGAGCATGTGAGCATGTGAGCAAGTGAGTATGTGAGCATGTGAGGATGTGAGCATGTGAGCATGTGAGTATGTGAGCATGTGAGCATGTGAGCATGTGAGCATGTGAGCATGTGAGCATGTCAGCATGTGATCATGTGAGCATGTGAGCATGTTAGCATGTGAGCAGGTGAGCATGTGAGCATGTGAGCATGAGAGCATGTGTGCATTTGAGCATGTGAGCATGTGAGCATGTGAGCATGTGAGCATGTGAGGATGAGAGCATGTGAGCATGTGAGCATGTGAGCATGTGAGGATGAGAGCATGTGAGCATGTGAGGATGTGAGCATGTGAGGATGTGAAGATGTCTCGAAGGTAAGAAAGAAAGAAAGAAAGAAAGAAATTTGATTAATTTAAATTAAAGTGGATTTATTCATGACAACTGCAAATCGTACAGCTATTAATTGTATCATTTTTTTACAAATTAATGATCAGGGGCCTTATGCTCACTTCGACAGAGATTATCTCACGTTAGAGATGACGTCATATCTCGTTCGATAACTATTTATCCCCATTCTCACTATCTAATTCCCCAATTTTCTCATACAAAGTTCATGCGAGACGCAAGGTCAACGAGTTATTGAACGAGATATGACGTCATCTCCATCGTGAGATAATCTCGCTCGAAGTGAGCATAAGGCCCCTGCTTTAAAAATAATTCCCTTATACTATACCACTTAAATTAAAAGATCAACGGATTGTTTCCCTGGCTTACATTTAAAGGATGTCTTTCATGCATAAAATATGTATATGTATTACTTGTGGCTTCCCGCGGCTTCGCACGCGTTGAAGTGATGCCGTGATTTTTTCAAGTTTTTAGTCAATCGCACCACGCGTTAAAAAACTCCCATGCAAACTTTGACATCCCTTTGCACTTTTTTTAAGGGTAGTTTTAAAAACTAAAAAGGTTTTTCCTATTTTTTAGCCTTGGAGTACATCTACTTCAAGTTTCAAGTTTGTAGGTTCAAGGAATACAATTTTTCATACCAACGTTTTCAACCCTTTTTACACCCTTAGGGGTTCAATTTCCGAAAATCCCTTCTTAGTAAACCTCTACGCCATAAGACCTATGTACTCTTTAAATTTCAAGTCTATAGGACCAGCGGTCAAAAATCTCCCATACAAACTTTTTAACCCTTTGCACACTTATTAAGGGTAGTTTTAAAAAACTAAAAACGCCTTTCCTATTTTTTTGCCTTGAAGTATATCTACTCCAAGTTTCAAGTTTGTAGGGTCAAGGAATACAATTTTTCATACAATCGTTTTCATCCCTTTTTACACCCTTAGGGGTTGAATTTCCAAAAATCCCTTCTTAGTACACCTCTACGCCATAAGACCTACGTACTCCTCAAATTTCAAGTTTCTAGGACCAGTGGTTTAGGCTGTGCGTTGTCTATATGTCAGTCAGTCAGGCAGTCAGTCAGTCAGGACTTTGATTCTTATAGTATTAGAGATTGTCCCTTAGAAAAAGCACGCTCGACTGACGCATTGGAAACTGGCGTCATTAATGCTAAAGCAAATTTGGTGAGTTTCTGACATTAATGAATGAATGCGCTGCGCAGTTCACTCGTTTCATATCGTGCGTTCTTTTACTAAGCACAAAACTGAAAACAAGTTCGATTTTGTAAGTTTTGTTTGAAATCCCTAAAAAAATCCCCAAAATATTCCAGTCCCTAAAAATGTCCCTTTTAACACTTTTATTCCCTAAATTTAGGGACAAAATCCCTAAGTTGGGAACCGTGAGAGTTTCGTGGCGTGGTTGGCGGAAGTTGCACGTTGTCCAATTTGGCTCCAGATGGCGCGGATTGCGTCGTGTCTTGCGCCTCGTTCGTTCTTCGCTTGCTCGTACCTCTCTTATCTCTGTCTTGTCGTTCTGCCCCACACGGGATTATTTGCCACGGTTCCCAACTTAGGGATTTTGTCCCTAAATTTAGGGACTAGAAGTGTTAAAAGGGACATTTTTAGGGACTGGAATATTTAGGGGATTTTTTTAGGGATTTCAAACAAAACTTGCAAAATCGAACTTGTTTTCAGTTTTGTGCGTAAAAAAAACGCACGATATGAAACGAGTGAACTGTGCGGCGCATTCTTTCATTAATTTCACTCACTCATCCAATTTGCTTTAGCGTTATTGACGCTGCCTGTTTCCAATGCCAGCTGCGAAATAATTTAGGTAAAATAAGGTATGCTTTAGGTGTATTAATCTACATCTACACTAATATTATAAAGAGGAAAGATTTGTATTTTTGTATTTTTGTATGTAACGAATAGGCTCAAAAACTACTGGTCCGATTTCAAAAATTCTTTCACCATTAGAATTCTACATTATCCCTGAGTAACATAGGCTACATGATATTTTCAAAAAAATCTGGGATCCTTACTAAAACTTCAATAATGTAACCCAAGGTGGAAAACAAAAACCTTACATCGCGTGCGCTGCGAAAACCATTGATGATAGAACAAAATAATGTACTATGACTTTGTAGAACACGCCATCATCTACAAAAAATGTCACGACAACATCGTATACAAAACCGTAGTTGGGACAAAATCGTAGTACATTATTTTGTTCTATCATCAATGGTTTTCGCAGCGCACGCGATGTAAGGTTTTTGTTTTCCACCTTGGGTTACATTATTGGAGTTTTAGTAAGGATCCCTGATTTTTTTGAAAATATAATATAGCCTATGTTACTCAGGGATAATGTAGCATTCTAATGGTGAAAGAATTTTTGAAATCGGACCAGTAGTTTTTGAGCCTATTCGTTACATACAAAACAACAAAAATACAAATCTTTCCTCTTTATAATATTAGTGTAGATGTAGAAGTAGACGCGAGGCTCGAACCCACTGTCTAAGTTTATCCTAAAATGTTCAAAAAATTTATGACCACCCATGCGAAGCTGGGACAGGCCGCTAGTAAATTATATTTAGGGATTTTAGAGGGAAATACCGAAAAAAACTTGGGGAAAATTTTTAGTAAAGGTTGGTAACACTGTTATTTGCGTGTATGACGTGGAGGGATGACAAAACAGCACGTTGACTATGACGAAACAAGAGTTTGGTTATAAATGAAATTGATCGAACCAAACTGTAGAACGATGATGACGATACGTATATAGACGTATTTAGATGACTTTGATAAAACCTTTCAGCACCGATCGCCTTGTCGGGAGGCCGCTTCGCAGGTTGATATAGCAACCTGAGCCCCACCAACTGTGTTTCCAAGTAGAAATCCTGAATCCTTTACCGGAATCGAAGGACCATTTGCTTGTGTGCCTGTATAGGTGGTTTATGCTGGTGTACGTGGGATTGCAGAACTTCTATAATGCAAAAAAAAACACTTTTTTGGCACTTTTAAACTTGTTTATTTCGCAGCACATGAAAAGGTTATATATTTATTTGGTTTAGCGATGTGTCAACTCGGTTTACCAAATCGGTTCAAATAGGTTTGACGATTGAACGAGTCAAACCTATTCAGGAGTTTAACCAAATCGGTTTAAAAATATTTCATTATTCATTAAACGTGTTATTAATTTGAACATAAACTTGTTTTTTCTTTCATTTTTATAACTCGATGACATGAAAATCCGTAAATATGTTTATGTACATATGTTTTTCTTCATTTTTAACGAGAATAAAACAAGTACCACACCATTCGACCTTATTTACATCGGTCAATACTATTTCGGTGCCTTAAGTTTTGTAAACTGTTATTCGATTTGGATGCAAATCGGTTTGAATCGGTTTCAAACCGATTTGCTTATTTTTTCAAACCGATTTAACCGAGTTGTGTTTTTAACCGAGTTGCCCATCGCTAATTTGGTTTTTGACAAGTCTCAGACGAGTGTTGAACCATAGACATATTTATGGTTTTTTTATTTTTAATATTATTTCTGTTGGGATACTACCAACAATAATAACCGCCAAAAAGTGAAAAAAATCAACATAAGGTGAATATAGCCGCGTGATACACCATTAGAAGCGGCTCGCGACGCCCTATCCGTAGAGCTAGCGCACGTACTCATCAGTCAGAAAATATTTCGCCATAATAACCGCCAAAAAGTGAAAAAAATGAATGAATGAATTTTTTGAATGAATCAACTTAAGGTGAATATAGCCGCGTGATACACCATTAGAAGCGGCTCGCGACGCCCTATCCGTAGAGCTAGCGCACGTACTCATCAGTCAGAAAATATTTCGCCATAATAACCGCCAAAAAGTGAAAAAAATCAACTCAAGGTGAATATAGCCGCGTGATACACCATTAGAAGCGGCTCGCGACGCCCTATCCGTAGAGCTAGCGCACGTACTCATCAGTCAGAAAATATTTCGCCATAATAACCGCCAAAAAGTGAAAAAAATCTACTTAAGGTGAATATAGCCGCGTGATACACCATTAGAAGCGGCTCGCGACGCCCTATCCGTAGAGCTAGCGCACGTACTCATCAGTCAGAAAATATTTCGCCATAATAACCGCCAAAAAGTGAAAAAAATCAACTTAAGGTGAATATAGCCGCGTGATACACCATTAGAAGCGGCTCGCGACGCCCTATCCGTAGAGCTAGCGCACGTACTCATCAGTCAGAAAATATTTCGAAAAACTGCGATTTACCGTTAGAATTTGTTAAATTTTGGTCTTTTTAGGAGGTTTTTAGGCTATTTTTCATTTTTTCTTCAACATCTTGCTGGTTTCTGCACATCTCGCGGCTGGTCCATCCTCGCCCGGCGTCACTGCACGCATCTGAAACAGAAAAGACACTGATAACCGCCAAAAAGTGAAAAAAATCAACTTAAGGTGAATAAAGCACAGTCCGCTCGTCGCTTACAATCGCGATCTCCAAGCTCTAACGTAGTTCCTCGCAATAACTTAATAATATGCGAATCGCGATGTACCGAGTGCAAAGTGGTAATTAACGAGTTGTTGGCTTTTGTTAGTAACAAAGTCGATACCTTGCCCGAGACTGGAATTATCCAGATATGTCTAAGTGCGTATTCTAGCAATGAAATTGAAACCGCAAGATCAATTGCCAACCAGTTATTGGCACCTACAAAGAAGTTCATGAGAAGAAAAGAAGGATCCGAACAGAAGAGCGATCAGGACATCATCAAGCTCATAAAATAATCTGAGCCCGACTGCCTACCGTCCTTTGTGGCAAAGAACATAAATAAATTGCCAGCCGTCTCTTTTGACTACATCGATATTACCTCTTTTCTTAAAGAAATGGCCTTACTAAAAAAGGATGTGGCTTCTTTGAAAGCCAAGCCCACGGTTATACAGGACGAAGGTGCACCATCATCAGATTTGCATTTGATAAAAAATGAGATCGAAGACGTCAAAAATATGATAAAAAAGCTTCAAGAAGCTCACAATCTCAGCCGTAAGCAACAAGACGATCTGTTTCGTAAGTCTTATCATGATGATAAGAATACTCGAAACACCCTGAACGAAAGTTTGACAAATACAAGCGCGGGTATTGTTGAGCAAAAAACGGAAGCGCTGGGCACGGGTGTCAGCAGTATGAGCGAGCGGGCGGTGCGCGGAGAGCGGAGCGAAGGAGCAACCCGGGCGGCGGACTCCATTGCGTACGTTTATTTGTCACGTACGAAGAAACATATCATGGAAAATGATATTAAAGACCACATAAAGGAAATGAAGGAAGAATGTATGACCGTAGAAATGTTAAATCAGACAAGGGAGACCAATTTTAATTCCTTTAAAATAGCCGTGCCGACCTCAAAACTAACCAAGTTTTTACAAAAAGAATTCTGGCCCGAGGGATTGGTATTCAGGCGATACAGACAACAGCGTTCCACTAGTGGGAATGAAACCGTAGCCCCTAACAAATTAATATGATTGTACAACCTAACGAAAACACTATATTTGCTTCTTTTAACTGCCAAGGAGTTAAAAGATCTGTTGTACGAGATTTATGTAAGAGTGCGGACGTCATTGCTCTTCAAGAGACTTGGCTGATGCCGTACGCCTTGAATTTCGTGAATGAAATTGATAAGGAGTTTGGCTGCTCGGCTAAGTCCTCTGTCGATACGTCGGCGGGGGTGCTTCGGGGTCGGCCCTACGGAGGTGTGGCGCTGATGTGGCGCTCAAGTCTATTTTCTAGCGCTGATATTGTGCACTGTGACAGTGACCGGGTAGTGGCAGTGCGATTAGCTCAAAGTGATCGTAGTCTGCTAGTCTTTAGTGTCTATATGCCTACTAATGATGAGGATAATCTGCCAGAATTTAACCAGTGTCTTGCGCAAATGAGTGCTGTGATCGAAAGCTGCGATATTGAAAGTGTTTTGATCCTAGGCGATTTCAACGCGCATCCAGGTACTCTTTTTGGAAAAGAGCTGGCGGATTATTGTGGTGAGCAATCATTACGTTGTATAGATTTAGAGAGACTCGATTCGGATGCATATACGTTTGTGAGCGACATGAACGGAGCCTGTCGGTGGCTTGACCACTGCATCGTGACGGCCGCTGCGGCCAACTTGGTGACGAATATCAGTGTGCAATATGGCACTTATTGGTCAGACCATTTCCCTCTAGTCATTTACTGTAATTTCAATTTTATTAGACCTAAAGTATCATATGAAAATAACCAAAGACATAATAATAAGTTAAAATATGTATGGGGTAATAGGGAACGGGAACAAATAATTAAATACTCGAAATTATGTGATAAAAAGTTTGTGAAATTAATAGTAAGTATAATTTGGATAATGAGGAACTGTTTTTAAACAAGATAAAAGATTTTAAGTGTATTGATAATTTTTATGTGTAAGTGCGATGCAGTCGGCAGCTGAACAAAGTTATGACTTAAAGAATAATGGTAAAAGACAGAAAATTGTTGGATGGAATTTTCATGTCAGGCAAGCACATGTCAAGGCGAGAGAAAATTTTACATACTGGGTTCAACATGGTAGGCCGCGGTCGGGTTATTACTATGAGAATATGACTGCCTCGCGCAGAGTTTTTAAAGCCGCGCTTAAGTACGTTCAATCTAACCAGGAAAAAATTAAAATGGATATGCTGGCCCGACATCGTAGTGCTGGTAATTTTGTTGATTTTTGGAAGGAAACCAAAAAAATGGAGCGCAAAAGTTTATTACCTCTAAATGTAGAAGGGGAAAAGGATCATAAAAATATAGCAAATCTATTCAGAAATCATTTCGATGTATATTAAAGTAAACAGGACAATAGTAGTAAAATTAGCGATAGGAATTTTCTGTCAACTCAGGCCCTGGACACGCATGTTACAGTTAACCCGGAACAGATAGAAGTTATATTGAGAAATTTGAAGCGTGGCAAGTCTCCGGGGCACGATGGTCTTAGCATGGAACATCTGGTTTATGCGGGTCAGTATGTGTGTGGGGTTTTGGCGCGGTTTTTTAGTCTGTGTGTGAGGCATTGTTATCTACCTCAAGAGCTCATTAAAACTCTTGTTGTACCTATCACGAAAAATAAAACTGGTGATATCTCGAGTGTGACCAACTATAGACCTATTTCCTTGGCCACGATTATGGCCAAGGTACTTGAACGAGTCATTAGCTTCCATTTTTTTTTTTTTTTTTTTTTTTTTTCGCTGGGAAAAATGCATTACGCATTCCCCCCCATTAGAGGATGGAGGGGATATGTGGGACTCCCCGGCCCATGAGGGCCGGTATACCCACTCAATAACCCAGCGGCACTCCCGCGTCGTCCACTATGGAGGGGAACTGGGAAACCGGCAGAGCCTTTTCTTCCAGTCCCCCGCCGACGACCGCCCGCCTTTACAGCGGGGCCTTCACGCCCCTCCTGAAGGGAGGGGCCCGGGAACGACCACGAGTGCTTGGCCGTTCCCGCCCGACGGAGGTGGCGAACAGTGCAATGCGAGAGATGGCGCCTCCACGCCTATCTCTCGCTATTCACCACCTTGAGGGGGAAGAAGACGTCTTCTTCTACCCCTCCTCCGCCTGCGCAGCGGCGCGAGAGGGTCCTCCTCCCGCGCGCGCTCCGCTGCCTCCTTCTGGGACATCACGTCCTCACAGAAGGAGGCGACCGCCGCCCAGCCCCTCCCGTCCTCCAGCATGGAATTCACCACACTGGGAAGCGAGAGGTCTGGCCCCACTACCGCCACCAAGCCGAACCGCGGCTCGGCCCACGACGGGCACACCTCGAGGGTGTGCTGCGCCGTGTCCTCCGCCGCGCCACAATGGTGGCACGACGGGGCTCCCTCCCTTCCAATCCGGTGCAGGTACGATCCGAAGCAGCCATGCCCGGATAGCACCTGCACCATATGGAAAGAGAGGAAGCCGTGGGGTCGCTCTAGCCAGTCCTGCAGGACCGGCCCAAGAGCGTCCAGCGTTCGGCGGCCAAACGCGGCGGAGGCGAGGTCCACCGTCCAATGTTGGACGATGGCGTCCTTCGCCTCTCGCTTAACGGCCTCCCGCTGTTCCGGGGCGGGGTGCTCTCCAAGCGCCCTACGCCCCGCCGTCCACTCGTACACTCTGGCGAGCACCCATGCCTCGAGCTCCCAAGGAGGGGTGCCCGCCAGAGCGCACGCCGCCGCGAAGCCTACCGAGCGGTAGGCTCTCGCCACCCGCTGCGCGATGGCCCTTTGGGGCCTGCGAATCGCGGCGGCGTTCTCCCTTCTTTGAAGGGAGTCCGCCCAGATAGGGGCCCCGTAAAGGGCCATGCTCCGCAGGATGCCGGCATAAAGCTGCCGGCACCGCGCTTTGGGCCCCCCCATATTAGGGAGGAGCCACGAAAGCGCACCCGCAACCCTCAGCAGGCGCGTCGACAGCCCGCTGAAGTGCGGGCCGAAGCGCCATCTGCTGTCGAGCACCAGGCCCAGATACTTCATCTGGGCCTTCACCTCGACCCTGACACCCTCCACCAAGATGTGGGCGTCAGTGGGGATGCGCTGCCGAGGCCCGTGGAAAAACACGGCCTCGGTCTTTTGCAGCGCCACCCCCAATCCTAGCCGGCGGATCCTTCCTGCGACCAAGGATCCGCCAGCCGAGGCCAGGCACGCCGCCTCCCTAAAGCTTCTCCCCCGGGCAGTGAGAAGAGTGTCATCTGCATAGCAGATGACACTCGTGCCACGGAGGAGAGCTCCCCGCAGGAGCCAGTCAAACCCGATGTTCCACAGGAGTGGTCCTAGGACCGAACCCTGCGGAACACCAGACTCCGCACCGTACCGCCGGAGCTGGCCCGTCTTGTCTACCAGGAGGACCGCTCGGTCCTCCAGGTAGCTGGCCAGGAGGCCCTGCAGGTACTGGGGCGCTCCATGGTAGCGGAGCGCCTCTAGTATTGTGGAGTGGGGGACGGAGTTAAAGGCGTTGGCTATGTCAAATGACACAGCCAAAACCCCGTCTCTTGCCTCCACAGCCTCCCGCACTTGGCCCTTCAGCCGGGCCAGTGCGTCGATTGTCGAACGCCCCCTTCGGAAACCGAATTGGGCGTCCGACAAGTTCGGCCCAACCTCCAGCAGATGGCCATTCAGCCGCCTGGCGACGATCCCCTCAAAGAGCTTACCGACCTCATCGAGCAGAACGATGGGCCGGTATGCCGAGGGGGAGTCCGCCGGGCGTCCCTCCTTTTGGAGTAGGCATAGCTGCCCCTCCTTCCAAGGTTTCGGGAACCTCCCCAGCGCGAAACACGCGTCGAAGAGATCCCGAAACCTTTCCTCCATCTGTTTGACAGCGATGGCCACCACCCTCGCTGGTACGCCGTCCGGCCCTGGGGCCGTCTTCTTGGCGCGGAGGCGGAGAGCCTCCGCGGCAAGCTCCTCCGCCGTCACTGGGGGGACGTCCTCCTCCAGCGGAGGCGCTTCCCGCGTGGGGTCCATCGCTGGTGGGGTGAAGTTGGTCCGGGCCGGAAACAAGGACCGAACCACCCCATCCAGCAATGCCGGCTCGAGGGACTCCGTCAGCGGGGGACCAAAGGGGCGCAGTTTGTTCCGCGCCGCCTTGTATGGTCTCCCATACGGGTCCCTATCGAGGCCCTTCAGCATCTCCGCCCGCGCGGCATCCTTTGCGGCCCCCATTTCTGACTTGAGGACCTTCTTTGCCTCTACGTAAGAGGCATACAGAAGGTCCTCGTTCTCGGGGTCCCTCCGACTGCGCCGCCGACTCCGCGCGTATTCCCGCCTTGCCGCCACGCAGGCGCCCCGGAGTTCCGCCAATCTCTCCGACCACCAGTAGACGGTGCGTCGGGGAGGTGGGCGGCGAGACCGAGGCATGCTAGAGTTGCACACCTCAGTCAGGGACTCCCGCAGTTGGGCCGCCGCGGAGTCCACGTCCAGGACTTGGACAGGGGGCGCGAGCCAGTCCTGGACGAACGCCGCCTCCTTAGCCGCCTCACGGTCGAGGCGGGTAAGAGCCCACCGTGGAAAGGGAGAACGGCCCGAGAGGGCCGTCCTCCGGGGGCTCTGGGTGGAGATGTCGAACCGCACATATCGGTGGTCCGACATTGTCTCCACCATCTCTACCCGCCAGTTCACAACGCGGGCGGCTAGGATGGGGGTGGCGAACGAGACGTCCACCACTGACCCTCCCCATCGCCGCACACACGTGTGGACCGTCCCTCTGTTGAGGAGGGACACACCGGACGAGGCCGCCCATAGCTCGACGGCGGGTCCTCGGGCGTTGCAAGAGGCAGCTGGGTTACCCCAGGCCGCCGATTTGGCGTTCAGGTCACCCAATACGATGATCTGGCGCGGCGCTGCCCTACCGGCAACCGCCGTGAGGATTCCGAGGAAGTCCTCGAAATCCTGCAGAGGGCGGTTTGGGGAGAAATACACACCCACCAGGGCTATTTCTCCCCACGCGGCGGCCACGTATCCCGGTCCCCTCTCTAAGAGCGAGAGGGGAGGGGAGCCTGTGGAAGACCGCGCCACTATAGCTACTAAGCCGTCTCGATCGCCCAGCCAACGACTGGGGACCGAGTACGGCTCGGCGACTACCGCCACGTCCACCAACCACTCCGCCATGACCTGCATCAGCAGGTCCTGGGCGGCTTTGCAGTGGTTGATGTTCGCCTGGAGGATGCGATGCTCGGCCCTATCCATCAACCGGACATCGCACCCCCCTCATCAGCCGCCGAGGTCCCCGCTTTCGGGGCGGCGGTCGCAGCAGCAGGCGGGGTCATCGCCTGCGCTTTGCCCTTCTTTGGGGGAGGATTGCAATTCCTCCCCTTCATGGTGTGTCCCGCTGGGCGGCCGCTGGCTGCGCACACTGCGCAGCGCGGCGTGGCGGCCTTGCAGGAGGTGGACATGTGCCCCTCCTTGCCACATCGGTAACAGCTGTCCGTCCTATCTACTGAGGACGGACAGAGGGCCCGCGTGTGCCCGATTCCGAAGCACTTGTAGCACCTGAGAGGCAGGTCATCAAGTGCCCGGACCCGGCAGGAACCGAAGCCCACAGTAAGCCGTCCCTTGTCGAGGACGGCCTTGGCCGCGGTGACTGGGCACTCAAGGCGGATAGTGCCCATGCCGCCGCGGCCGGGCCTTATGTCCCTACCCTGCACCGCTACGACGTCGCAGCCGCCTATAGCTGCGACTGCCACCACCACCTCCTCTTTGGTGACCGAGTCATCCAGATCGGTCACCTCCAAGGCCGCAGACTTTACTGGCCTGACCACCTTGGCCACGTCCACGATGACCTCTCGCAACTTAGTTGCGAAGAGGTCAGCGTTGGTGCCGCCTTGGGCCCCTGGGAACTCGAAAATACGAGCCCCAGCTTGGGTTCGGCGGCACGTGACCGTTCCGATCCCGAGTTGGGTAGGATCGGCGTTGGTACGAGCCCGCTTGAGGACGGACTCGTATGTTTCCCCCCGCTCCGCAGCTTCCGCGGTGAGCGTCACCACGACGGCTGCGGTTTTGGGAGGAACCAACTTCCTCGCGGAGGCCCTATTGGCTGCCGAGGCAGCGGTGGCGGGCTTAGGGGCTGACTTCTTCCCTTTCCCTTTCCCCTTTCCCTTTCCCTTACCAGTCGATGCCGTCGGGCAGGAAGGGTTGGGGGCGGGGGGGGCAGGGGCGGTGACCGTCTTCGGCTTTTTGGCCTTGCCCTTTCCCCTCACCACTTCCGTCCAAGGCTGGTTGGATGGAGTAGTGGAGGGTAATTGGGCATCCTCCCTCTGGGAAGATGGCCCCGGCTTGTTTGCCCTCTTGTCCGCCGCAAGCGGCGGTCGGAGGCGCCTCTCCGGCAGGAGCCTGTCTTCGATGCCATCGAAGCAGGCTCTCGTAAAGGCCCTTTCCTCCATGACAACCTTGCGGATTATATCCTCAAGGTTGGAAGAGGGGCCTTCAGCTGCCGGTCTGGGGCCAGCCTGAGTAGGCCGGGCCGCGGCTGCAGCTGCTGGTCTAGGCTCGGCCTGAGCGGGCTCAGCCAGCTTCTGATGCAGCTGGCTAACCTCCGACTGCAGGCGGTCAACCTTCGCCTGCAGTTGGCGCGTCTCGTCGGTGCCAGTGCGCTGCACCAGCTCCTCGACTATACCGCGCATGCTCGCGGCCCGGCACTTCAGGGACTTCTGGATTGTGCCCTTCAAGTTCGAGGACTTGGAGGCCACCAGCGTGATCTCCTCCGCGTCCTCTTTCGCCATGCGCTCCAGCTCGGCTAGGGAGTGGTCCGCGTACAGGACGCAAGACTCCCCGTAGCCGGCCTTGGCTCGCGCAGTGCGCGCCTTCTGCTCCTTGGCAGCGACCTGCTCTTCCAGGTCCTGTTGGAGCTGCACCCGGCGAGTGAGGTTCAGCTGTCGCTGCGCCTCTGCCAGACCCACGTCGTGGGTGTCGGCAACACCAGATGGCTTTATCGCCTTGAGGGCCTTCCGCTTGGGTTTGTTCTTGGACTTGGATGAGTCCGAGCTCGAGCCTCCCTTCAGGAAGTCCCTCTTCCGCTTTTGGCGAACCATAATTGGACCACCGTCCGACTCGCAAGTCATAGACTCGTTGTCGGAGTATGAGTCTGACAACTCGTCCGCCCTGGCGAAGAGGCTAACCGCCGTAACCGGCGTGCCTTCGTCAGTTTGGCCCTGAGAAGGGCCTTTTGGTTGGCCCTGAGAAGGGCCTTTTGTGAAACGCCCGGAGGCGTCCCGCGCAAGCTTCTTAGGCATGATAACCGCAAATGTTGTAGATACCCGCAAGAAATCTCTACAACGCACAGTGCACTTTGGCCGAGCTCAGTTCTGCCACTCCGTTACGGTGGTCAGAACTGAGTCGTTTCCGGGAGACACGACGTGGACGTAAGCACTGTGGGGGGTCCCCCATTAGCTTCCACTTATGCAACTTGAGTAACGATGATGGACAATTTGGTTTCCGTCCTCAGGTTTCAACTGATATGGCAATATTCTCTCTTAAACAGGTTGTCAGTTACTATAAGCAATGTAATACTACTGTGTATGGGTGTTTCCTGGATCTGAGTCGTGCCTTTGACACATTAAGTCATGATAAGCTGTGGCGAAAGCTGCGTGTAGATGCGAGCGTCCCGGATGATGTTGTTGATCTCCTCGCGTACTGGTATCAAAATCAGACCAACAACGTCAGGTGGGGCTCTCAGCTGTCGGATAGTTACCAGCTTTCTTGTGGCGTGCGACAAGGAGGGCTCACCTCTCCCGATCTTTTTAACACCTACGTGAATGAGTTGATCGTGGAGCTGAGTGGCACCCCAGTAGGGCTCCGGCTGGATGACAGATATGTCAACAACTTGAGTTATGCTGATGACATGGTGCTCCTCAGCCCTTCAATCAAAGGCTGAGAAAACTGTTGAAGATCTGTGAGTCCTTTGCCAACGACCACGGCTTAACATACAACGTTGGAAAGACCGAAATGGTGATTTTCAGATCGGGAAAGGGACCGGAAAACGTACCAGAAGTACGCCTTAACGGTCAGCCTGTCAAAATTGTAGAGCATTTCAAGTACCTTGGCCACATCGTTACATCCAGTCTCAAGGATGACGCGGACATAGAACGGCAACGTAGAGCACTATGTGTAGTAGGCAACACGATCGCGCGAAAGTTTGGCAAGGCTTCGCCTGAGGTGAGAATAACTCTGTTCGGTTCCTTTTGCCAAATGTTTTACACGTGTCAACTCTGGACAAACTATACCAAGAAGTCGCACGATGGTATAAGGGTGGCCTACAATAACATCTTTAGGCACCTTATGGGTCTAAAGCGCTACTGTAGCGCTTCTGGCATGTTTGCGGAAGCCAGAGTTGACACGTTTAACGCCATCCAGAGAAAGAGAATCGCGTCCTTTATAGACGAGTTACCAGTTGTCGCAACTCTATTATTAGGTAGTAGTTTAGCAGACAGGCTGATGCTGACGGCAACGTACCGACGATGGGTGGAAATTGCCACCTAAACTAGACAAGCAGCAATATTATGGAGGTATATTCTGCATTTTTTTTTTTTTATTTCTAAATTTGTGTTTTTATCTTTTTTTTATTTTATTTTATATTTACAATGTGTATAACTTGTGTACCATTTACTATGGACCCACGTGTCTGCAATAAAGATATATTATTATTATTATTTACTTTTAAAGCATTTTTTTATGCCATTACAGTAAAAAAGGTTAAATAAAGGGTTCCATACAGTCCGCATATCCTCTTTTGGTTTAATTTCATATGCAAAAGAAGTTATCTTGATAATTTCTTGAAGATATTGCCGTTTTCACAGGTGACCCCTTATTTTTGCGGGCGAGTGTATTATAATGTTTGAACTTGCCTCTGACTACCACCTGCTTTAATTTTTAGAGCATTCCGATCGCATCACGTGATCTCAGTTTGCGGCGAACCACTAGTTAGGTACTATAATAATTAATACATATAATGGGTTTTTTGTAGTTTCGTCATCGCCCCTTGAACAGTCTGGTCTCGCAGAGTCACCGACCTTAGAGTGGCTCGATGTCGGCCCTGGCTTTGGATTATAAGGAAAATATGATTGTGTATTAGCTATAGCTACTACAGCTGTTTGATCCTGTAGGTAATACGAACGGCATAACCTTGTGTTGGTCTGTCTGAGATACTGCGAAGAAGAATGTTGTAGGTAAAACGTATGCGCTGGACAAATTATTGAAATTTAATTTTACCTATTACTTAGGTAGGTAGGTATATAAACTGAAACAGCTTCACGACTTTAATCCCCAGGCACGGTAGATATCCCCTCAGATCTCTTAGTACCAAGTACTAACTCCAGATTCTTTTGAGGATGTGGATGGTAGTCAGAGGTACGTCCAAACATTAAATTTGCCACATACCACAGATAAGAGAATGCACATACCCACATTTTGCAGTAGTTGGTATTCCATACGTGACAGGTTGCAAGCCCATCGCCGCTGTTAGAGTACTAACTGGTTTCCTCACGATGTTTTCCTTCACCGTTTAAGAGCACTGGCATTGCGCACATAAATTTTTCGATAGTCAAAGTCAAAGTCAAAAGGTATTTATTCAATAAAATCACAAGGATCACTTTGAAACGTCTTAAAGCTAGGTGACTCTAGGTGCCAGTTCCACGCGACCAAAGCCTAGAAGAACAGGCAACAAACTTACGGCTTGGTCCCTACCGTTCTTTTGTATGATAGGAAAAATCCATTGGAAAAATCCATTGGTGCACGACCGGATTCGAACCTACGACCTTACGATCGGAAGGCGGGGTCACTCCCACTAGACCACCGGTGCTCTTAATAAGTTTATTATTTTTATGTGTATTTTTACGTGCCGGTAGTACTTCACGGGACGAGCCACACACAAAGAGCTCTACTATAGCTTATTCTTTTCGTTTAAGTATTTCGAGCGTGACTTACAAAGCAATGATGGTTACCACTTATCATCAGATGGGCGAACATCGCGAGATCGTCCGGGGCGAACCGCTAGTCATTATAAATGTATTTATAATAATGTATGAGTAGGTAAACAGGTTCTATGAAGACTAAAAGGCAGTGGCTTGGCTACGTCATGCGTCACGCAGATTCCCCGAGAGACCTCCGAAAAGGAAATAACATTGAAATGTATCTACAACCAGTGCGGATGGTTTAGTGTTAGGCAATAGACGCTTCTTCATGCGACACTAGTCTCTTTCGAAGCAGTGTGGTGAGAGGTAAGGCGCCGAAATCTAGTGACGATGATAGTGCATATAGTTGGATTAGCTATAGCTATTTTCGGTAAGCATTATTTACATTACATACCTACTAGTATAACACCTTGAGGTGCCGTTTATTTCAACAAATTATAGGCAAAATACTTTTTTTAGTCGAGCAGTAATTACGTTTAACAACTTGGTTGACATCCCCGAACTAGATCTCTTTTCTTATAAAGCGTCCTAACGAAGCGCTGGTTTGATGAGTCTCCCTAGGCTCCCTGTTTTTCTTCTAAAAGCAACTTTTTATCAATGTTAAAATATTATTGTTTTTTTTCCCCTTTGTTTTTCTTTAGTATTCTTTTATTTTTCATTTAACAAGTAAGCTCTTTTTAGTCTCACTATGCGAAAACGTTTTAATCTACATCTACATCTACACTAATATTATAAAGAGGAAAGATTTGTAAATATTTTTGTTGTTTTGTTGTTTTGTATGTAACGAATAGGCTCAAAAACTACTGGTCCGATTTCAAAAATTCTTTCACCATTAGATTGCTACATTATCCCTGAGTAACATAGGTTATATAATATTTTCAAAAAAGTCAGGGATCCTTGCTAAAACTCCAATAATGTAACCCAAGGTGGAAAAAATAATCCTTACATCGCGTGCGCTGCGAAAACGATTGATGATAGAAAAAAAAAATGTACTACGACTTTGCAGAACACATCATCTATAAAAAATATCGCGACAGCATATATCTAACTATTATAGTTATGTCACAATAAGTGTTCTTTTATTATAAAAAAAAATAATTGAAATGCCGCCGCTACAAAAGAGTCCGTATTTGTACCTTGGTATTAATCCTTATCCAAATAAATCATTTCATATTTAAGACGGTTTCAATACCCATACATTACTTCTTGAATTTTTCAAATCGGACATTCCATTCAGAAGATATGACGAAATTAAAAATGTTAACGGGTCCACGGGTCACGCAAGGGGTGCGATTTCACTCACTCAGGGAGAAACTCGTGCAAATGTATGAAATTAAGTAGACGCGAGTCTCGAACCCACAGTCTAAGTTTATCCTAAAATGTTCAAAAAATGTATGACCACCCATGCGAAGCTGGGACAGGCCGCTAGTGGGCAATAGCTTTAGAGGTATATGTTAATTACTCCATAGACTATAAGTACTGTTTGTTTTCCTAAGAAATAAAAATAAATAAATAAATTAACTCCTATCTGTGTACATACTCACCACTTAATATCTCATACAACTAAGTATCTATACTTACACAGCCTTTTATAAAAAACCTATTAATGTTCAATCAAGACACAAATAAGAGAACACTAGATTAACTAACATAATTAGGTATAATAGGAGTAGTTAGTAGAGCTCTTTGTGTAGGTAGTTAGGTACCTATGTTATAACAGAACACTGGCTGAAGGTCTCGGCAGAATAACAGCCAGCCGCAGCGCTAGATAGATAGACAGATATTATTACACTTTATTGTACACAAGGATACATTATAAATTAAACGTAAATTAATAAATTACAATAGGCGGACTTATCGCTGAAAGCGATTTCTTCCAGGCAAACTTGGGATGGAAAGTATACGATTAGAGCGGTAACTACTACCACAGATAAGAGAATACTAGTACTACTTACTAGAATAGTACTAGTAGGAGCGCTACGACTAGAATAGTGGTGAGGCATCCGCTGATTCGAGACCCTTTTGCTGCTGCAGCACACGCACACATACAGACTGTATATAATGTTTATCCATTACCTTTCTTTTATAGTTTTGTATGTGTGTGTGTGTTTCATAGCAAATGAAAATGTCTGTTTACCGACCGGTTTCCAAAAGCTCGATCAAACCTAATCGGATGTCAAGTCACTTGCTATGTCTATCTAATTTGATGTAATAGCTCACTTAACATCCGATAACGTTTGATCGAGCTTTCAGAAACCGGCCGTTAGTCTATGACTATGTATGTGTAGTCCGGGTGCGTACCTACTAACAGCATGCCTCTACGCCGACAAGCAGCAACGCTGTGTTGTCGTTTGAAGGGTGTGGTTGCCGGTGACATTACAGGCAATGGGCCATCTTGTTTCATCAGCAAGTATCATAAAAACCCGGCCAAGTGCGAGTCGGACTCGCGCAAGAAAGGTTCCGTACCATAAAAAAAATGGCAAAAAAATCACGTTTGTTGTTTGTTGTATTGGCACACGCCGAAGTCCAAACACATTTTTCACTTCTATCAGTATTTATTTCTCTATTTCACAACTTTTGTACTTTTAAACGTTAACATTATTTATTACTCAATAATCCTTCGCTCGCTACTCCTCGCTGGCCCGAGCTCGCCTCCCGTCATCCCGTTTCACCCAACAATATGGCGATGGCGGGGCGGATCGGAAACAGCGTCAGCCGGCTAAATACATCTTAAAATCATAAATGCCAATCAAATTATAATATTTACATATAGGAAAATACATAATAAATTAAATAACGTTTTATAAAATCATAAATCTTATTTTATCATTATTATTTTAAAATTAAAATCAGCAACTCTCAATATTTAAATTTTCGTAGGAAGTCAAAATGTAACTTCCACAATTTATAATACATATAAAATAAACTTACTTAACAAACTCATAATCATAGTTATTTACAATTAATTATAAAAATAATAGTAATTACCCTAACAGCTCGGCCTTCCTACAAAGCGCAAGGCCCATCGCGCTACTCATTTACAATTAGAAAATCATTTAAATTTAGTACAATAATATAAGGCAAATTTTCATTTTATACATAAGGAAAAAAAAAACAAGAATTATTGTTTGGTACCTAATCTAATTATTAGAACTCCTTACAACTGCGATGAATATTGCAAATGAGTACAATCAAGAATTTTGTTCGATTTCATTTGCATCTGTATCATCATTAACACTCTTCATTATCTTTCTTCTTTACCAACTCCAGAATATTCCCCTTTCGTCTTTAGTCAATTCACTGCATGCGATGTTAAAAAGAGCATTCTATCTATAACCTCCAACGCTATGGGAGGTGACAATATTGGTAAAAATATGATTTTTCCTATACTCGATGAGGTGCTTCCAATAATCTGTCACCTTCTCAACTTTTCTACTAATTCTTGTTCTGTGCCTTCTGTATGGAAAGAAGCTCAAATAATCCCTCTTCCAAAGAAATCAAAACCCACTTCTTTTACCGACTACCGACCCATATCCATCCTCCCATTCCTCTCCAAAGTCCTTGAGCGTCTTGTTTATAACCAACTTAGTTCCTTTTTAGTTAAAAATAACCTACTCAATCCTTTTCAGTCCGGTTTCCGACCCGGTCACAGTACTGTTTCCGCTCTTGTCAAGATAACAGATGATGTACGATTAGGTATGGAAAACGGACGCCTAACAGTTTTAACATTGCTGGACTTCAGTAATGCTTTTAACACTGTCGACTTCGAAATCCTTCTCAGTTTGCTTCGCTCTATTAACATATCTCCATCAGTGGTTGACTGGTTTCGCAGCTATTTATACGGTCGCCGGCAGCGCGTACGCTTTGATGAAGTATTTTCGTCTTGGTGCTCTACATCAGCCGGTGTACCACAGGGTGGCGTTTTATCCCCTCTTCTTTTTGCACTTTTCATTAACTCTATATCCTATAAACTCACTTCCCCCTACCACCTCTATGCAGACGATCTCCAAATTTATACTCAAGCAACTCTTGAAGACCTACCTAATGCCATTGCCATCACTAATAATAATTTGTGTCAAATAAGTGACTGGAGTCAATCCTATGGCCTTAAGGTTAACCCGTCTAAGACGCAGGTCATCATACTGGGAAGCTCCCGCAGTTTGTCTAAAATCAATTATTCGACACTCCCACTGATCAAATTTGACAACATTACTGTACCCTTATCAAACTCTGTGAAAAACCTAGGGGTGTTTATGGATAGCAGTATGTCGTGGGGTCCGCAGCTTGAATCTGTAAGCCGGAAGCTATTTGCATCTGCCGGTTCGCTCAGAAGGCTGCGAAATTTTCTTCCCACAGCTACTAAAATTGCGCTTGCACAATCTCTTCTTCTTCCTGTCCTTGACTACGCAGATTCTTGCTACCTCGACCTCACAGAACATCAGCTCAGTAAGTTAGAACGCCTTCAAAATGTTTGTATTAGGTTTATTTTCGGCCTCCGAAAATACGACCACGTCTCTGAATTCCGTACAAAGCTTAAATGGCTCCCAATTCGTCTTCGCCGGAATACTCACATTCTCTCCCTCCTATACAATATTCTCCATTACCCTTCCGCTCCCTGTTACCTGAAGAATCGATTCGAGTATCTCTGTTGCTCTAATCCCCGTACTCTTCGATCTTCAGATAATCTCCTCCTTAAAACCCCAGTGCATAGAACCAGGTTCTATGCCGATTCCTTCACTGTCCAAGCTGTCCGCTTATGGAATGCACTACCAGTTTCCATAAGAAAGTCCCCATCATTGGCTGTCTTTAAATTAAGAGTTAAACAATTATATTTGTCTGATGATTCGTCATAATCATCGTCGTTCATTTGTTATTTGCATGGATATTATTTGTATGTATGTATATAATATATATATATATATATTTATCTATCTATCTATATATTATAATGATGCAGTGTTAGTATTATTATATATGTAATTTAGTGTAAAAGTTATTTTTTAAAATTATTATTTACGAGTAGTTATGTTATGTTTTTGACTACTATTCATATAACTTTCCTCGGTGCACCTGCAACCAATCTTCCATACTTTAACAATCCTCTCCATCCAAAGGTTGTCTGGAAGAGATCGCTTTTAGCGATAAGACCGCCCATTGTACTACTTTATTTTATATTTTTAAGTGTTTTATTTTTTGTTCAGTTTGGTGTACAATAAAGTATTTTTCATTCATTCATTCATTCATTCATTATTACAATTATCACCATTGCTCTCATTTGCAACATTTAATCGATTCATATTTCCATCATCATCATCTTTACTATCTTTATCATCACAACTGTCATCACTATCATTAAAGTTCCGATCAAACCTATTACTGTTCCCTTTCTGGGTATCGTTTTCTCTAGCGTTACCTACATTTACTGATCGAAAGTATTTTAGCACTTGTTCCGGTTCTGGAAACTGTGCGGCTAGAGCCCCTACCCTAACGGCACGATCATCCACACCGTGAAGTAAACAATCAACTGCTGGCCTACCTTTTATCTTACATCGGTTCAAAAGATTGACCTTTGCATAGACGTACTCTTCTAAAGATTCACCGTATTTTACCCTTTTACCTAGCATTTCCGTCCATGATATGAGTCGTCAGATTCATCAGTTTGTAGTCGACTATTACTCTGCAAACTCTGACCGTCTCCAAAAACAAATATTCCAAGTTGTCAATCACCAGCGCCATCTCGTCCAGGCTGCCCTCGCCTCCGAGTATCATCTTCGCCTTGCTCTCGTACATGAGCATTATCACCACTGAGCCCTCGAACCTGAGCATCAGCACCACTACGCCCTCGAACCTGGGCATCATCACCACTACGCCCTCGAACCTGGGCATCATCACCACTACGCCCTCGAACCTGGGCATCATCACCACGACGCCCTCGAACCTGGGCATCATCACCACTACGCCCTCGAACCTGGGCATCATCACCACTACGCCCTCGAACCTGGGCATCATCACCACTACGCCCTCGAACCTGGGCATCATCACCACTACGCCCTCGAACCTGGGCATCATCACCACGACGCCCTCGAACCTGGGCATCATCACCACTGCGCTCTCGAACCTGAGCATCATCACCACTGCGCTCTCGAACCTGAGCATCTCTTCCAATACTTCTCCCTCGAACCTGGGCATCACTAGCTCTTGGCTCTCGATCATGACATTTAGGACTAACCCTCTACCTTGGGCATTTTCATTGTTCACTGTTCTGTAACTTAGAAAAACAAAAAGCTTAGTGCTTGTCCATAATCGCTTGTCATTTTATTTCATTAATATGTATTTATTAATTTATTCATGATTGTTCAGCCAAGCCTGTATTCACTTAATGTTAATTAATAAATAATATTTCCAAAATATTTACGAAACATTATATACACCACTATTTTGTATTAACCAGAAAAAATTTAAGGATAGTTGCAGCAGAGGCTACTAATGCTATTGGCACTGTCAAAACTTTTTAATATTTAACTTTCACCAAGCTATCGAGGTTTGTTTTCAAGCAAAATCCTGCACAATTTTATGGACACCCTACAAGAAAATACTACGGAATACTACTCTGCTAGTAAACATCGTAAACACTCCATTCATTATGACTCCTTCCATCTACCGTCTCGGCGTAGGTATAGTACCTACCTACGTCACATCATCTTGTCGCACTCATCGTATTCCTTCTCTCTCGCTCACTAGATAAATAATTCGATGGGTAGGTAGGTAGGTAAGTATCATAAAAAAGGCAATATTTTTGTTTTTTTTTAAATCCTTTTATTTGTGATTAATTGCCATTTTTCTTCATACCTACTTTGGCGGGCTTAGGACCGTCAAGCTATTTACAACAAATAAAGTTATTTACAGTAAGTACTTACAACTACGCACGTCACTAACCTACAGTATTTTAAAAGTTGTTCAAAATGTCCACCTTCATTGTCAATGCAAACACACACGTTTTAACAACTTGTTTTTGTGGGAAATTACTTAGTCTTTGCACTATCAAAAGCGTCTAATGCGCTGTTTTTGGTCCTGTACATTTGTTAGGCTCACTCACATACACTAGTCTTTTTATTTCGCTCCACAAAAAGATTGGGGGTGTCAGATCGGGCGAGCACGGAGGCCAGGCAAACTGGGCCACCGCGACCAATCCATCGGGTGCCAAACTCTTGAGATAGGTACTCTCGCACTGCGCGATGATAGTGCGGTGGCGCGCCGTCCTGCTGAAACCATAGCTCCCGCCAGGTTGTTAACGGAATATCCTCCAGCCTGGCGATGGCTAGTAGCTCCTGGGTCTTCCGGTAGTGTATCTCAACTGAGCGCACAATCTTCCAAGCGCAGGACTGGCTTGTGCTAAAGCGACATGCCGCGTCACGCGTGCTCCTCCGAGGATCTTCTTCAAAATCATTTAGGAGGTCATCGTAGAAGTTTCGGGAGTATGCAGGCCCTCCTCGTCCTTGCGGCACGTAAACAGAGCCATGGTCTAATATGCGTTGGTATAATATGCTGGACATCGTGGAGTAATTTGGTTGCCGATTGTTTGGGTACCATTCGCGGTACATCCGTAGGTAATCACTCACATTTCCCCAGACTAAAAATACGTAAGTACGTAACATGTATGCGTATTCTCTGGTAGTGTACTGACAAGCTATCGTGAACGTGAAAACCACAATGAATTAAGTACTCTAAATTAGATGCAGGTGCGAGCGCAGCGGTCAGTGACACCCGTAAAATAAAAATTGTCCGCGGGTATGTGTTTAGTTCGACACGAGTTTGCCGGCCATAGATGAAATAATAGTTAGTATTGCGCGAGCGGCGCGTTTTGTTTCGTTTTGAACGAGACAAAACTTTATGAATGGATGAGCATGAGACTCGGGTATAAGACTCTGTAGTAGGTACGTACGGATAATGGGTAACTAGTTATCATCTTTTTCTTGGGATATTCTTTTTAATTATTTTTTTTGAGTTTTAACTACATAAACGTGATCAGTAACTGACACTGAGTATACGGTTTTTTTATTTTTGGTAATTACAAAATAGTGGTGTATAATGTTCTTCGGCTAAAACCAATCCATATGAATAAAATAGAAATCTACTAGATAGAACATATCATATTCATGTATTTGAAAGCAACAAATATACTGCGCATATTTTATTCTATTAGTGGCTTAACAACGAAATACCGTCGGATAGCTTCTTGCAAAAATCGACCAAACGAGCCGCAAAACGGAGGTTCATATCGTAAAAAGATTTAATCCGTTTACATCCGCGTTACAGCACTATACTTTTTTAAGCAATGTTTTTATTTTATGAGATTATAAGCAGAACTATTAAATAAGACTTTATTTTCAGTGAACCGTCACTTGAACAGTAAAATAAAACAATAAAAACATGTGATTTCATTTCCAAATTATTGTCTCTCAGATTTAATCCGTTTCCATCCGCGTTAACGCACCATATTTTGTTAGGAAATGTTTTTATTTTATGAGATTATAAGCAGAACTATCTAATAAGCCTTTTATTTTTATTGTACCGTCATGACCAACCTCGCTGATCAAGATATCCAATCAAGTTCAAAACATGGTAGGTTAAACACGTAAAAATGAAATAATAATGTTAGCCAGAGATTAAAATTTAAATTCAATTCTTGAATAAAACTTGTTAATAAATTTGAAAATAAATATATGAATTATGTAGATTCTTCATCATTTTGGTATATACCGTAAATCCATGATTTACTAAGCCACTTTATGATCAATCAATAATAGGATTTAAAAAAAATCGGGATCGTGCAGTAAATTAAACATAGATAAACAAAAAAAAATTATTCAACGAATAATTATATTGACGGTACTTACGTTTTTGCAGGCGTATATGAAGTTTTATTTATCTTTGTTCATCCCACATCTGAACTATTGGCACACGCCGAAGTCCAAACACATTTTTTACTTCTATCAGTATTTATTTCTCTATTTCACAACTTTTGTACTTTTAAACGTTAACATTATTTATTACTCAATAATCCTTCGCTCGCTACTCCTCGCTGGCCCGAGCTCGCCTCCCGTCATCCCATTTCACCCAACAATATGGCGATGGCGGGGCGGATCGGAAACAGCGTCAGCCGGCTAAATACATCTTAAAATCATAAATGCCAATCAAATTATAATATTTACATATAGGAAAATACATAATAAATTAAATAACATTTTATAAAATCATAAATCTTATTTTATCATTATTATTTTAAAATTAAAATCAGCAACTCTCAATATTTAAATTTTCGTAGGAAGTCAAAATGTAACTTCCACAATTTATAATAAATATAAAATAAACTTACTTAACAAACTCATAATCATAGTTATTTACAATTAATTATAAAAATAATAGTAATTACCCTAACAGTTGTTTGTTGTATACCCTTAAATATTTATTTTATTTCGTTTTTTAGTTTATATATTTATTTATTGTTATAGCGACAACATAAATACATCATCTGTGAAAATTTCAACTGTCTAACTATCACGGTTCATGAGATACAGCCTGGTGACTGACGGACAGACAGACGGACGGACAGCGGACTCTTAGTAACCCTAAAAAGACTGAAATTAGCCTTGTTTTTTTCAGGTTCTTCAACAAACTTAGTAGCTTTTGCAAAAGAGTCCGGTTTCGATGAGATATTGAACGCCGTAAAGCGAGATGAGCCAAGCGCCTACTCGCCCGCGGCGCGAGGCGCGCAGTCCGCGGACCAGGGACTGATCGACTATCCACCTGAAGAAGACGAAGACTTGCAGAATCCTTGCGGGTTAGTTCTTCAAATTAGATAGCTCTTCATTAATTACCACAACAAATAAGGTAACATATTTTAACAAATGAAATGAAATGTATGTATTTGCCTGAAGTTTGGTAAAATAAGGTCTTATGTCTAATTGGTCTCACCGCCTTCGTCGATGACCGACAGGCAACATAATTATATAATTCAAAGTAAATTAGCAAAATATTATACATAAAAACGAACAATTGTAGTAGTAATATCTGGCCTTATCGCTAACAGCGATCTCTTCTTGGCAAATTTGGGATGGACAGGACTGAACTGAAAGAGAGAGGAGTCTGATTAGATATTCTCTGACGAGAGCATTGGTGGTCTAGTGGTAGTGGCCCCGCCTTCCGATCCTAAGGTCGTGGGTTCGAAACCGGTCGTGCACCAAGGAGTTTTTATGTTCAAAAATGTATGTGCACAATGCCAGTACTCTCAAACGGTGAAGGAAAACATCGTGAGGAAACCGGCATGTCGTAGAACCTAAAAAGTTCTATTACATGTGTCAAGTGCTTGAAAGGAGCCTCTTGAGGCGCACTTAAAATCCTTTCACCACACTGTTTCGAAAGAAATTAGTGACACGACAAGAGAAGAGATTCTCTGATTCTTCTTCTGATTTTCTGATTTAATTAATATACATAATACAAGGTGTTCCAATACTTATACTTACTTAAAACAACAGGGGACTAAAGTACCCATCAATATGAATAACTTTTTCTAAAGAACCAAAACTGTGTGCGAAAAAAAAACAGCTGTTTCATACATTTTAAGCCAGGTAGGTATTGAACTTTTGTATGAAACAGCTGTTTTTTTTCAGTTTTGAACACCTTGTAAGTATACACAATTTTTAAAGTACCAGATATAACCTTAATAAACTTACTAACAATAAATAGGTACATAATTAATAGGTAGCTGATAATCTTCTGATACAAGATAGTATATTATGCAATCAGTGAATAAAGAACGGATTTAAAGCGAGGGCCATAGATGAATTTTAAGAGTAGTAGAGCTCTTTGTGAAGGGCTCGTCCGGGGAAGTACTACCACCACGCCTTTTTCTGCCGCCAAGCAGCAACGCTGTGTTTCGGTTTGAAGAGTGTGGCTGCCGGTGTAATTACAGGCACATGAGGCTTAACATCTGTATGCCTCAAGTTGATGGACGCAGAGCAGTGCATCGTAGGGCACGTTCCTATCGTGCGTGACTTACGAGGCAATACTTTGTTATAGGTGATAGTTACCACTTAACATCAGGTGGGCCATCTGCTTGTTCCATTAGCTAATGGTATAAAAAAAAAAAAAAAGAATCACGAGCAAGTGAAGGATTCAATTATCAAGAATAACTCCCTGATTCAAGTGTTAGAATCCTGAGCGACGCGAGTGATTCATGGCCCTCTATATAAATCCGTTTTATTCAAGATTTGCATGCTATATTTTATACCATGACTACGAGAAAATGAAAGATTATAAGAAAAAGGAAGGTTAAATTAATTAAAATAGAACACAAAACAGTTTTTATTCTAATGTCGACCAATCAAATCTCGAGGAGTTATTTGCACAAGGAGTTTGTATGTCGAGTATTCTTTGCACAAGGAATTAGTATAGAGTATTTTTTGCGCAAGGAGGTTGTATAGCATTGAGTGAGATGGAGGTCGAATGTATTGGTGTGTTCTAAATTCAAACTGTTTTCAGTGAATAAAATAAGCTTTTTATAGGGGGAATGGTATAAATAAGTATTACCACGTACCTACTTAATATTATGTGGTTGTTAAAAAGGCACTCGCTTTAGACTTATTCACCCTTTTTCGGGTACCACCTACCTACCTACTACCTATCGCAAAATGTATTTATTAGAGGTGTAAAAGTAACGAGTTAAAGCGTACCCGTATGTATTCGTTACTTTAACAAAAAATACTCGTTACTATCGAATCGAATCGAATCGTTACTTCGGGTACCTCATTCATCATGCATGTTAGAGCAACGAATCGAGTCGTATTGCGTACGTGTACGCCGTACAGTATGTCGTTGGGGCGGGCGCGGCGGCGTCTCAACATTCGTAATTTGTAGAAAACATACTTAGAGCAAGGACGACGAATTTCCAAAATAAACAAACATCTTTCTTTGTAAATTTTTAAATTCAAAAAATACATACGATGAGCAAACGTTTTAATACACGCATCAACGGTACTTGCGTGAACCGATTCGGTTCAACCGAAACAGTGTAAGGTACCCATGATTCGAAACATGCGAGTAACGAGATGGATTCGTGAGTAACGATTCGTTACTCGTTACTAGATGGCGAACCCGTTACTTAGTACCGAATACATACGGTTTGCTACAGCTTTAGTATTTATATTTCTATTCCGACCGCGGTAGGTAGGTACAATTTAGACGTAGGTACATAAGTTAATAGAATTACTCTTACATCCGCTGTGGAATAATGGAATAAGTAGGTAGGTATGTGCTTTCAATTAATTATTTTACCATATACCTACCTAGGAACATATAAAACATTGACTTTTAAATGCTGTTTTTGCACACCTACATCGGTAAATCCTTGCTTCTTCCAAGAGTAAATCATTATATTTTTACAACATCACTTATCTATGTCGGTCTCAGACAAAATATAAGTAAGTACTTTTTTATTTTGTCTGAGATGTCGGTTTGCAAAAAATTAGGTAGGTAGGTACATTACATAGGTACCTATATGAGACTTCACATATAGGTATTTTTTTATTGCCACCTTCGTTTGTGAACATGTTTATGCTGAATGATTTATAATTACTTATGTATAAATAATCTTTACCTACCTAGGTATATTATGGCGAAGACAAGAGCTAAGTGACTCTCGCTCGCACGTTTCGACATGTTGAAAGATATACCGCCGGTTTCTGAAACCGGCGGATAGAATCACTAAACTCATTTTCGAAAAAACGCCATCAACCATTTTGTGTGCAGTCACATTGCACAGAGTTTAGTAAAAATTACAGTTTGATCGATACAAGTTTTCCTACCTATAAAATAAATAAATTCTTGTTCCAGAGTGAACGAGCATTGGTGCCAATCGGATGAGTGGTGCATCTCGATCTCGCGCGCGTGCGACGGCGTCGAAAACTGCGCCGACGGCAGCGACGAGCGAGGCTGCCCCCCGCCGTCAGTATACTTATATGTATTTTACTAGTAGTTCGCCCCGAACTGAGATCTCGTGATGCGACCCGACGAACGCACCAAAACTTTGAGTAGGTGGTAGTCAAAGGCAAGTCCAAACATTATGTTTGGACTTTTTTCTGACTACCGCCTACTAACTCAGTACGGTAACCAAGTTTCAACTCTATTCGCCTATTTATTGAAGAGTTCCGTTGAACAGACCTTGGGTCCATCATCAGACCTGGTCGTTGTCACCATTTTATGAGAACTGAGTACCTCCTTAATTTATCTCAAGAAAAAAAATAAGAAAAAGCAAAGTAACTGGCCGACCAGTAGAAAAACCTTGATGCCATCGAAACTCTTAGAGATGGGAGCTCTTGGGTCGCTGGTTATCTTAATTTAACTTTTTTGTTGTAAGTATCTCAAAAACCGAGCGTCCCAGAAAAAAAGTAAAAATTGTTTTGGAATGTCCAAACAAAGCCCTTTCGTATGACATGTAACTTGATTTTTTTATGTCACTTTTTTTATTTTTGCCCTCTTAAAAAACCCCATATCTCAAAAACCCTTCACCCGATTTTACTCATATACTTACTCATATAACCAGTAAATTTCTCAAGTACAAGCTATCGACTTATCAAATTTCATGCAGATCGGATCAACGGTTGTAAAGTTATCGCCAGACAAACATACATACATACATACATACATAAAATGCCAAATCGCCCAAGTTGAAACTAAGATCTTCGTTCGCTTCGCTCACTCGATCAATAACTAGTAGTTCGCCCCGAACTGAGATCTCGTGATGCGACCCGACGAACGCATCAAAACTTTGAGTAGGTAGTAGTCAGAGGCAAGTCCAAACATTATCTTTGGACTTTTTTCTGACTACCGCCTACTAACTTGGTATGGTAACCAAGTTTCAACTCTATTGGCCTATTTATTGAAGAGTTCCGATGAACAGACCTTGGCTCCATCATCAGACCTGGTCGTCGTCACCATTTTATGAGAACTGAGTACCTCCTTAATTTATTTCAAGAAAAAAAAATAAGAAAAAGCAAAGGAACTGGCCGACCAGTAGAAAAACCTTGATGTCAACGAAACTCTTAGATATGGGAGCTCTTGGATCGCTGGTTATCGTAATTTAACTTTTTTTGTTTTATCTCTAAAACCGAGCATCCCAAAAAAAAAGTAAAAATTGTTTTGGAATGTCCAAACAAAGCCCTTTCGTATGACATGTAACATGATTTTTTTTATGTCACTTTTTTTATTTTTGCCCTCTTAAAAAACCCCATATTTCAAAAACCCTTCATCCGATTTTACTCATATACTTACTCATATACGTTCTAAAGTTATCGCCAGACAAACATACATACATACGTACATACATACATACATACATACATAAAATGTCAAATCGCCCAAGTTGAAACTAAGATCTTCATTCGCTTCGCTCACTCGATCAATTATATTTGCTGATAAAACAAGTGTTGGCTCCTAAGAACTGATTTCACCACGCTCTGTTAGTTACTAGTCAAGGATTATCGGGCCTTTAAATCTAACCTTAGATGTCAAACGCGTACATTTTGACATATTTAACGGCCCTTTAATCCTTTGTTAATGTAACTAGAGCATGGTGAAATCAGCTCTAAACCACCTAAACCTACCTATAAAAAGCATTGCCTCAAATCACTCATGATATGAACGTGCCCTACGATGCCTGCTCTGCACCCATCAATATGAGGCATAGGTACCTACTTTGTCTGTAATTACACCGGCAATCACACCATTCAAACGGAACACAGCGTTGCTGCTTGTCGGCAGAAACAGGCATGGTGGTAGTAGGTAGCTATGCACCCGGACGAGCCACACATAAAGAGCTCTACTACTCTTAATACCTAGTAACTATCTACCTAGTACCTACCTACAATAAATCCCTTCACACTCCATAGAGTAATAATAAATAAATTCAACTCTGTATTATATATACCCCGGTTACACTCAGCTCATGTCCGTGGCAATGTGCAGAGACATGAGCAGGGACTTGGGCAACGCGAGAATGTAAACAGGCCACTTCCATGTCCGCTCGCGTTGCCTCTCGCGTTGCCCGTGTTGTGAACACACATTGCCGGCGACGCTGCCGCGGACATATGGACGGCAACATTTCCGTCCACGCGAATGGCAGCGTGAATGTCTAAATGTAAACGCAGTATTATAGTCCCCAGTATCATCTATGAGATATTATGGAAGCAAGTCCACAATATTTTTCCCGAAGTCCCCTACAGAAACGTTTGTACGTTGCTAGTACGACTTGCTCCAATATATATTTAAGAACATGCCTTAGACTTTTTTTAATTTTGTATGGAGGATCTTTTACAAAACCTGATAGGATGCCTACCGTGCATATAAAGTACGTTAGTGAACTTTTTAAATGTCATGTTTTTAGGGAATAGTCGCGTGGAATTGGCTCCTAGACTAGATTCACCCAGCTTTAAGACGTTTCAAAGTGATAATATGATTCAATTGACCTTTTGGCTTTGATTTTCCAGTTACGGCGATGACCCGTCGGACGAGGAGTTCACCAACTTCAGCGCCACAGAGGCCGCCACCGAGCGCATCTGTCAACACGTCGACGACAAAGATTGCCGCCATTTGTGAGTTTATGGATCCATGGCCACCATGCACCATGCACCATGCACCATGCACCATGCACCATGCACCATGCACCATGCACCATGCACCATGCACCATGCACCATGCACCATGCACCATGCACCATGCACCATGCACCATGCACCATGCACCATGCACCATGCACCATGCACCATGCACCATGCACCATGCACCATGCACCATGCACCATGCACCATGCATGCAGACGCAGGGTTGGCCTTCAAATGCAATTTAAAATAACTTTAACTTTTGATAATTTTATGGCTTGGCTAGATCAATGAGCCAATCAGCGTTTGACGATATGAACTATGATGAATGGCTACGTCATGTTAATGGCCAAACATAGGTACTATCTTCGATCAACAAAGGGTATTATTGATCATATCGAGTGAGCGAAGCGAACGAACATCTTAGTTTCAACTTGGGCGATTTGGCATATGTATGTTTGTCTGGCCATAACTTTCGAACCATTGATCCGATCTGCATGAAATTTGATAAGTCGATAGCTTGTACTTGAGAAATTTACTGGTAAGTATATGAGTAAAATCGGTTGAAGGGTTATTATGGGGGCAAAAATAAAAAAGTTACATATAAAAATCAAGTTACAAGTCATATTTAGGCTTTGTTTGGACATTCTAAGAAAATTTTTACTTTTTTTCTGCGACGCTCTGTTTTTGTGATACAACAAAAAAAAAAACCTACACTAATACACACACAGTGTGAAGTTTTGTTTTGTTGTATGTGTAGGTTATAGGTAGGTAGGTATAAGTGTGTGTTTTTTTAGCAAATAAATATCTGTCTATGTCTATGCGAAATGTCGCTATGACGCAAAACTACTTAGGAACTTGAATTTTACGAAAGTGTGAAATTATAATATAAATTAATAATCCTCTCTCTTTCCAGAGTCCCGTTTCTAATAAGTTATGACACGAGACGACTGAACCGAACTAACAGCGTCCAGCGCTCCACCTGCCGGTACGTATCCTAACAAGGCGGGAGTTCCCGCTGTCCCCATTTAAACAATTTTTTTTTGTATGTTTCTTCTTTTACGTTGAATGGAGCAACTGAGACCATCATCTTTATTTATGTACATGCGGCGTCTATTATTTATTATGGAAGTGGTGCGTGTTTGTCTTAATTTTCCAAATACCACTGTGTAGTGTAGTGACCCTATTCGAGCCATCGTACGCTCGTTAATAATAGGCAAATATACCGAATTGTCATGTGAGGTGCTACAATAATGAATGATCCTAGTTACGACGAGTGGCAGTGCCGCGACGGCGCCTGCGTCAGCTTCGACGTGATCTGCGACCGCGCGCTGGACTGCCCCGACGGCAGCGACGAGCTGTGGACGCTGTGTCTAGTCACGGAGTGAGTTGCCCTTCAAGAGATCCCTACTACCTTCCATGTTACAAGTTCTTTAGAAAAAGTGTGGTAAGTGCACCTCAAAGAGGCTCCCTTCGGGCACTTTTTTTAGAACTTTTAGGTCCTACGACATGCAGGTTTCCTCACGAAGTTTTCCTTTTACCGTTTTCTTTACCTTTTTAATGAACTGAGATCTCGTGATGATCTCATGAGTCTTACTAACTTAACTACGAAGTCAACAAAACTCATTGGATGGATCAATGGCTTTCTAAATTTTACTGTTTTCGTTGTAACCAAGTCAATAATTATATCATAGAAAAAAAAGGCTCAAAATACCCTTGCAAATAGACTTTTGCTTAATATGTTTGTTCAACTCAATTCCACTTTTTACTGAACTTTTTTAAAATAATGTTTACAAAATTCTTACCGTCCTGACCAATGAATCCAACTCAGGGGGGTCAACATTATGTCCATTGTACGTTCCAAACGGATAAATACTGTTGATTCTGGTATTAATTTATAAAACTTTTATTACTGACTCGTACCTTAGAGCAGTTTATAGTACACACAGCGTAGGTATACAACGATTTAATTATAAACATTCGAAAACTTTTCCGATTGAAAACATCTAATTCTGTAAGGACCTATGGTTTTGACTGTCCGCTTTCTTATCTTACTCGTATCTTAGTCATGTAACAGTTTTAAGCTATATTAGAGTTGAGTTTCTAACATTGTTATAATTTCACCAGCCTGAAATCCAGCGTCATCTTCGTTCCTGCTGGAGCACCACCGCCGTCACTAGATAAGCAGTCAACAGACCCAGTGTACGATATAGAACCCATAGAGTCAGTTACAAGGGCGAAGTTGCCACAGTTGCCTCCTCCTGATCCAACGGAAGGAGCGAAGTTGCCACAGTTGCCTCCTCCTGATCCAACGGAAGGAGCGAAGTTGCCACAGTTGCCTCCTCCTGATCCAACGGAAGGAGCGAAGTTGCCACAGTTGCCTCCTCCTGATCCAACGGAAGGAGCGAAGTTGCCACAGTTGCCTCCTCCTGATCCAACGGAAGGAGCAAATTTGCCACAGTTGCCTCCTCCTGATCCAACGGAAGGAGCGAAGTTGCCACAGTTGCCTCCTCTTGATCCAACGCAAGGAGCGAAGTTGCCACAGTTGCCTCCTCCTGATCCAACGGAAGGAGCGAAGTTGCCACAGTTGCCTCCTCCTGATCCAACGGAAGAAGCGAAGTTGCCACAGTTGCCTCCTCCTGAACCAGCGACAGAGGCGAAGGTGCCATCTGATGATGATGACGACACGGAGGAATCTAGCTCATTTTTTGAAGGACAAAATAGCATATCACAAGATAGTGCCTCAAATTCTGCTCGTGAGTACCTACCTACTGTAGTATAATAGACTCCTTTGATTTTTATGAAGTACTAGCGGCCTGTCCCAGCTTTGCATGGGTGGTCATAAATTTTTTGAACATTTTAGGATAAACTTAGAGCGTGGGTTCGAGCCTCGCGTCTACATAATTCATACATTTGCACGCGCTTCTCCTTGAGTGAATGAAATCGCACCCCGAGCGTGACCCGTGGACCCGTTAACATTTTTAATTTCGTCATATCTTTTGAATGGAATGTCCGATTTGAAAAATTTAAGAAGTAATCTATAGGTATTGAAACCGTCTTAATTATGAAATGATTTATTTGGATAAGGATTAATACCACGGTACAAATAAAGACCCTTTTCTGGCGGCGGCATTTCAATTATTTTTTTATAATAAAAGAACACTTATTGTGACATAACTATAATAGTTAGACATATGCTGTCGCAACATTTTTTGTAGATGATGACGTGTTCTACAAAATCGTAGTACATTATTTTGTTCTATCATCAATAGTTTTCGCAGCGCACGCGATGTAAGGTTTTTGTATTCCACCTTGGGTTACATTATTGAAGTTTTAGTAAGGATCCCTGATTTTTTTGAAAATATAATATAGCCTATGTTACTCAGGGATAATGTAGCATTCTAATGGTGAAAGAATTTTTGAAATCGGACCAGTAGTTTTTGAGCCTATTCGTTACATACAAAAATACAAACATACAAAAATACAAAGGTTTCCTCTTTATAATATTAGTGTAGATTTGGTTGCTATGCGACCGATTGTTATTCAAACCTGTCATTATATATTTTGTGGAATAAAACCATTATTGCAAAGGTTTTATCATTTATATCAATTTATTCCACAAAATAATGTTCTAGCCACACCAGCAATAAAATGGAACGTTATCTGAGACCAGACAAACTGGATATTGATCCCCCCGACAGTTCTGCCTCCAAAGAATGGGTGCACTGGAGGAGAACATTCGAAAGTGTTATAATAAAACGATAGAAAACCAAGTAATGTGGTTTTATCCAAAATAAAGTTGTGCTAGAATGAATGACAGACAGTTTGACATTCATGTCGTAGTCTGACATATTTCTACAAAGAAGTATTTACACCACATTCACCCATGCTCTAAAACCTCAACTAAAGTAGTCTTGCAAACGAACAGGGATTCGTCGTTCTCTGGTCAAGCTTCGAATAGGTATTCCCGGTATACTTCCTGGGATATCTTCCGTAGCATCCTCGAACTGTTCTTCAGGCTTTGGGTCTGATTCACTGTCTATGTTAGGTTGTGGAAGAAGGGCTAGCTGTCTATTTGAAATAGTAGCTTCGCGTCCATCTGCTAACCTAACATGGGAGTATGAAGGATTTGCTTGTTCACACTCCGAATCATATTTAGTGCGTCGATGGTTGTTTCGCATTAGTACAGGACCTGGCTTCGAGAGCCACGTTGGCAGAGATTCTCCATTTGCTTTTCGACGTGGATGATTAATAAATCTTTCATGAGGTGTAGCGTTAGTAGACGTACACGGTAAGGAACGAATTGAATGAAGTGCGTTTAAAAGCACATGCTCCCAATTTGTTGTGTCTAGCTCCCTCGTCCTCAGGCACAATTGAATAGTTTTCCATAGGGTGCCATTAAGACGTTCTACCCGACCGTTTCCTTCTGGATTATAAGGTGTGGGTCGGCTGCAAGCTACTCCATTTGATGCTAGAAAGCTACGTAATTCTTTTGATATGAAGGCGGTTCCACGATCCGAATATATGCACTGCGGAGCTCCGTAAGTTGAGAATAATTCTTTTAAACATTTGATAACTGTTCCAGCAGATAGGTCCTTACATGGGTAAGCGAATGGAAATCTGGAATATTCATCTATGATTGTCAAGATGTAGCGATTCTGCGTATTAGTAGGTAAAGGTCCTTAAAAATCAATATTAAGTCTTTCGAATGGTTTAGTCGCTTTTATAAGATTTCCTTTCATCTTTGCAAATCTCGGTTTTATTTCTGCGCAAATACGACAAGTTGATGTCATCTTCTTGATACACTTTCGCGGTTTCATAGCGATTGGTTTAACATTAGTAGACAAATTGGTGAAAAGTGGAATTGGGGGCACTGTAGCTTCCTTAACGTTGCTGATCTTGAGTGGTTTATCTAGGCCTCCAAATTTGATCTCTAGTGTTGAGTGCAAGTTTAAGATATCATGGCCAATAACAACATCAGCACATAGATCTTGAAGAATATACAAGGGCCTTCGAGTGTATTTGTGCTCATTCAACGTTATATTTGCATAACAGAATCCATCAACGGATGTGGTCTGTTTCTTTGAAGCTAGTGTTACCGTTTCCTTCCAAGGATGGCGTTTTAAATTTAGCATGTGAGCGAATTTTTGATCGATGAAGCTAGCCGAACTTCCGCTATCGATTAAGGCCTCGGCTCTGTAATCATTTACATTGATGGAAACTATTGTTTTACGAAGACTTTCTGGCGAAACTGCTGATATTACTCCTGTATATACCTCCATTTCCGCTGCAGCTGTAGTTTTGTCTGCATTTTGACTTCTACAAACCTTAGCGAAGTGACCTTTCTTCTCGCAGGTTGTGCAAGTTGAGTGGAATGCTGGGCACTTTATTCTCTGGTGGATGTTCCCACCGCAGAAGAAACAACGTCTACGTGCCGGAGTTGCAGCCAGGTTTTGATTACTTACGTTTCCATCGTCATTGTTTTCTATTTGACTAAGTAACCTTGTATGATTATCATCGCTTAAGTCTCTTGAATTGTTTTCAGCCATTTCGAGTGACATTGCCTGATTACTTGCCTCTTCCAGAGTTATTTCCAGGTTTTCTAGCAGTCTCTGTCGAATCCTTTGTGAATATATGCCTGTAATAAAAGCATCGCGTACATATTCGTTTCTGTATATTTCGGCAGAAACGGCTTTGAAGTTGCACTCAAAAGAAAGTTGTTGTAGTGCGAGTAAATACTCTGCTATCGTCTGATCTGGCTTTTGCTTCGTCGAGGTGAGCATGAATCTGGCATGTATTTCATTTTTGTATTTAATATAAACTTTATCCAATGCATCTATAGCTGTAGAGTATGTTTTTTCTTCTCGAATGATTGAGTATATGATCGGTGATACGTTGTTCAGTAGTAATTTAAGCTTTGTGTCATCAGTAACTTTTGACGACTCTGTTTCTACGGAAATAAGAAAATTCTGGAACGTTTCCTTCCAGTGTCGGTACTTGAGTTCGGCCGTTGGAGTTCCCGGATCAATATCAATTTTTTCTGGCCTTAGTAGTCGCGTTATTAGATTCATGATTCACACGTTTTTATATTTTGGATAAATTGTTATAATAAAACGATAGAAAACCAAGTAATGTGGTTTTATCCAAAATAAAGTTGTGCTAGAATGAATGACAAACAGTTTGACATTCATGTCGTAGTCTGACATATTTCTACAAAGAAGTATTTACACCACAGAAAGTTTTTTGGAAGTATCTAAAGAAGATCAGAAACCAGCAACAAAATTGCTTTTACTCATCAATCACGTGTCAGCTTCGCTCTACTCATTCATTAGTGAGTGTACTACCTATGAGATTGCATTGAGTACATTAGATAAAATATTTGTGAAGCCGAAAAATCTGATATATGCCCGACATATGCTGTCAACCAGAAAACAAAGTCCCGAAGAAAATATTGATGGCTACATGCATGCTCTGAAACTACTAGCTAAGGATTGTAAATTCGAAGCGGTAGATGCTGAAGTTAATAAGAATGATAATATCAGAGATGCTTTCATTACGGGAATAAAATCAAACACGATCAGACAGCGATTACTTGAAAATCTAACTATATCTCTTGACGAAGCATACAATCAAGCAATGACACTTGAAATGGCGGAAATAAGCTCTGGGGGTTACAATACCTTGAGTCTGAATGCTGTGCAGAGTTCAGAAAATAAAGAACCAGTAGCATCTACTTTTAAGCGAAAATGCTTTTTCTGTGGCGGGCTTGTGCATCTTAGGAAGAATTGCCCTGCAGTCGATGTCAACTGCCAGAATTGTGACAAAAAAGGTCACTTTGCCAAAGTGTGTCGCAAGAGCAAACATACTGCTGCAGCAGGACTTGAAAAGGAATGTGATGAATCCTCAGCATGTATAATAGCAGCGTCACCAGACTCTCTTAAAAGTGCAACTGTAACAGCTTACATTCAAGGAATCCGTGCTCATGCTCTGATTGATACAGGAAGTTCGATCAGCTTTATGGATGAAGAATTCTTCAAGCTCTGTAATTTAAAGAAGAAACCTTGTAACCAGAAGATTTCAATGGCTTCGACAGCGTTTACATCCCAAGTAGAAGGACAGACCTGCTTATCAGCTAAAATTGGAGACCATGACTATAAAGGTTTAAATTTACTCATAGTCAAAAACCTATGCGCTGATATTATCATTGGACATGATATTCTAAAGCAACATTCTTCGCTTGAGTTATCTTTTGGAGGATCAAAAGAACCTATCAAAGTCAATACATGCAGTGTTGCAGCAGCGACTGTTCCTGCCGTACCATTATTTTCAAATGTTTCTTCTGATTGCAAACCAATTACCATAAAATCCAGGAGATATAGTGAAGATGATAAGAAATTTATTGAAGATGAAGTGAGACCACTTCCAAATATGGAAGAGTTGGTGTCTCAAATATCGAAATATTGCATATTTAGCGCAATAGATTTACAAAGCGCGTATCATCAAGTTCCTATTCTCACAGAAGAGCGCCACCTTACTGCATTTGAAGCCTTGGGAAATCTATACCAATTTCGGCGAATTCCATTTGGCGTTACCAATGGCGTCTCAAGTTTTCAAAGAACCATTGACTGGGTCATCCGGAAAGAAGGACTTGAGGGAACTTATGCTTATCTGGATGATATAACAGTCTGTGGGAAGACTCAGGAGGAACATGATAGGAATCTAAAAAGGTTTATGATGGCAGCTGAGAAATACGGCCTTACCCTAAATAAAGAAAAGAGTAAGTTTTCCCTGAAATCCATTAACATTCTAGGATACAGTATAGAAAATTATGTTATCAAGCCCGATGCTGATCGCCTGCGCCCATTACTAAACCTGCCACCTCCATCTGATCTGCCATCACTACGAAGAGTGGTAGGAATGTTTGCACACTATAGTAAGTGGATTCCTAATTTCTCAGAGAGAATTCATGATCTCACGCATGTGAAAACATTTCCATTGAATGAGCAGATAATAAGAAGTTTCACAGAATTAAAATGTGATATATCCAAATCTACCATTCATGCTATTGATCACAACGTACCATTTACAGTGGAAACAGACGCATCAAGTCATTCTATCGCAGCGACTTTATCGCAAGGAGCACGACCAGTCGCTTTCTTTTCCAGAACGTTGAACAAAAGCGAACATAACCACTCAGCTATAGAAAAAGAAGCTTACGCTATTGTGGAATCGCTCAAAAAATGGCGTCATTACCTCATAGGCAAACCATTTCGTCTCATTACTGACCAGCGATCTGTTTCGTTCATGTTTGATAATAAGCGGACGAGTAAAATTAAGAATGAGAAGATACTACGTTGGCGTCTTGAGTTAGCTTCATTCAAATATGACATCGTGTACCGTCCTGGTAAGCAAAATGATGTTGCTGATGCACTCTCACGGGTCTGCGGATCAGTGTCAATGCGAACTGAAAAGCTGGTTTCATTACACGAAGCTTTGTGTCATCCAGGCATAGTACGCATGAATCATTGGGTAAAATCGAAAAATTTGCCATATTCTACAGAAGAGATTAAGAACATGACTAATTCCTGTCGGATTTGCTCTGAAATAAAACCAAGATTTTATAAATCTTCTTTGCCGGATCCTTTGTTGGTAAAAGCTACATCACCTATGGAGAGATTAAGTATTGATTTCAAAGGTCCAGTGCCTACTAATACAAGAAATAAGTACATACTGACGGTGATAGACGAATACTCTCGATTCCCGTTTGCATTTCCGTGCGCTGATATGAGCTCATCGACGGTAATCAAACATTTAAATCAAATTTTTATACTATTTGGCATGCCATCCTATGTACATTCAGACCGAGGAACCTGTTTTATGTCTGAAGAAGTAAAGAACTTCTTAAATTCACGTGGGATTGCTACTAGTAGAACCACACCATATAATCCAAGAGGGAATGGACAAGTTGAACGGTTCAATGGAACCCTTTGGAAATCAGTGCAATTGGCTCTACGTTCACGCAATCTAGCGATTGAAAACTGGGAAAAAGTCCTAGATCAAGCTTTACATTCCATCCGGTCTTTGTTGTGCACAGCGACTAATTGTACGCCGCATGAAAGGATGTTTACACACACCAGGCGATCATCAAACGGAGTATCAATACCCACTTGGTTGACGGAATCGGAAAGAGTATTAATGAGAAAATTTAATCGTTCGAATAAATATCAACCTGTCGTTGAAGAAGTGACACTACTTCATGTGAATCCAGACTATCCAGACTACTCATATGTTCGCCTTGAAGACGGTCGCGAATCTACTGTCTCGAATCGCCATTTAGCACCATTGGGTCAAGAAAGCGAGGTAGTTCAAGAAATACCTGAACATCATAATGAAACTATTACAAGTGAAGAAGATTTCTTCGATTCACATACTACAAATGAGATAGACGAAGGACAGAGGTCAGAACAGCCACCTGATGTCGAAGAGGAACAGAATGTTGTGCCTGTGGAACGTATTGCAGGATCTCCACCGTCGACACCGCTGCCGTTGCGAAGATCTACCCGGGAGCGGAGAGCACCAAACCGTTACGAGGACTAATCTCTAGGTGGGGTGAATGTAGTATAATAGACTCCTTTGATTTTTATGAAGTATTTGGTTGCTATGCGACCGATTGTTATTCAAACCTGTCATTATATATTTTGTGGAATAAAACCATTATTGCAAAGGTTTTATCATTTATATCACCTACCTACCTACTTGTTTTTAATGTTATTTGCATGGTTAAAAAAAAATATTACATACCTATAATACGTTCCCGTTGTCCCCACTACCAGATTCAGTGGGACTATGAGAATATCTTTATTCAGTTAAGTAATATCAACGACATCGTGTTATTCCACTGATAATTATTTTACAGCAATTCGTCATATTTTGATACTTTTAAAAAAAGGAACGGCTCAGTGTCTGTTATGCAAAATATGAATAATATTCTAGTATTCATAATCATAATCATAATCATAATCATTTATTCGCAGGAATGTAGGTACAATAGTTGGTAATCAAAAATGCTTGTGGCCCGTTACATTCTGCCTCGTCAAGGCGTGCAAAATTTTCCTCATAAAAAAAGATAACAATAGAACACAATAATTATTAGTAAATCAAAATAAATTAAAAATAATAATAAAATAAATCAAATAAAATGTCAATAAAGTTCAATTTAAAACATAATCAAATTTTATAATCTAAGTATTCTTTAACGTCATAGAAACATTTATCTTGCAACCAAATTCTTATTTTCCATTTAAAAACATTTAGTGGCAAATCTTTTACGTCTGCTGGCAGTTTATTGAAAATCGTAATGGCATGATAATAGGCATTTCGTTTAACAAGTTCTAGACGGCAATGAGGAACGTATAGTCTGCTTCTGTGCCTCGTATTCCTTGTGAGAACATCTGAGTGTTTCCGAAAGTATTCTGGATATTGTTTGACAAATATGCAGATATCTTTTACATACATACAAGCTAATGGAAGGATTTTAAATTTCTTAAATAATGGCTTGCAGCTATCTAAGCTCCATGCACCACAAATGGCTCTTACACATTTTTTTTGAATCTTAAAGGCGCTGCCTCCATAGACACATTGAGTCTGAGCTTCTTTATAGCATAAATAAATTTGTCTATTTTGTCACATACTTGTTTTATATGTGCCTTCCAGTTACAGTGCTGATCTAGGTAGATACCTAAAAACTTTGCTGTATTTACCTCAGCAATTTGCGTATTGTCGTATATTATCGTAAGGTTTTCTCTAATTTGGCGACACGTTCCGAACTGTATTATGTTAGTTTTGTTAGTATTTATTTGCAAAATATTTTTTCTTAGCCATTCAATTGTATCGTGAAGTGCAATATTTATTTCTTTTTCAAATGTCAATTTATTTTCTCCGCGAACAATTATCGTAGTGTCGTCTGCAAATAATATTGTTTTATGTTCCGTAATGTTTGGTAGGTCATTAATATACATGAGGAATAGAAAAGGACCTAGAACACTGCCCTGTGGGACTCCAAATTTGTTAAGTCTGAAGTCTGATATATTATTAATTTACAAATTCAAAGACCGTTTTATTTAATTTTATGATGAGTAGTTTTCGATTTCCATCCGACTCCAAATCGTTTACGGAGTTTGCAAGCGTAAAAAGTTAAATGGCGCCACTGAAAAGCAGCGCTGTATGGGCTTGAGCTCTTACAGCAAATGCTGAGTGGTGGCCTTTTTTGTCATCAAAATTGTAACAGCTCTTTTGTAAATTTCGATTTTTAACTGACAAAATAAAGATTTTTCTATTCTATACTACCAACCACGGGGAAGTACTACCACCACGCCTTTTTCTGCCGCCAAGCAGCGTTGCTGTGTTTCGGTTTGAAGAGTGTGGTCGCCGGTGTAATTACAGGCATATGAGTATTAATTTAATTAATTAACATCTGTATGCCTCAAGTTGATGGACGCAGGGCAGTGTATCGTAGGGCACGTTCTTATCGTGCGTGACTTACGAGGCAATGCTTTGTTATAGGTGATGGTTACCACTTAACATCAGGTGGGCCATCTGATAGTTCCATCTGCTAGTTGTATAAAAAAAAAGTCACCTGTCTCTAGCCTCAAAGCTATCCTGGAAGAAAACTCTTGTTAGGGTTAGGCTCGCCCGTACAAAGCTACCCTTTATTTTGGTCTGCTCACCATTTATATTGTGTGAATAACTAATTATGAATTAAGATTATAAAATAAATAAATAAACATCTGTGGAAACTCCTCGCAGGGCACTGCAAGCTGGCCCCGCACGTGTCCGTGAAGTACCAATGCGACTCCGACAAGGGCACGCGCGAGTGCAGCGCGCTGGAGCCGGCCGGCACGGTAGTCACTCCCGACTGCGCGCCGTACTACTACTCGCCGCAGACGCTCGTGCCGATGCGCTGCGTCGACGGCTTCTGGGACTACATCGCTAGATGCACGCCGGGTATGATTACATTACACCAGCCATTCTTACCTACATTACAATACCAGTCTCTCTCTTGTCGTGTCACTAGTTTCTTTAGAAACAGTGTGGTGAAAGGATTTTAAGTGCGCCTCAAGGAGATCCTTTCGAGCACTTGACACATGTTATAGAACTTTTTAGGTTCTTCGACATGCCGCCGGCTTCCTCACGATGTTTTCTTTCACCGTTTCAGAGTACTGGCATTGTGCACATAAATACCAGTATTGTGAGCATTGGGACTGGTGGTCTAGTGGTAGCGGATTCATTCCTATCCTTAGTTCCGTCAGTCGTGCACCGATAGAGAAAAATATGTGCCTATATAGCCTATAACGATGGCCGAGAGATGCACGACGACCGCGAGGCGGACCACCAGCCCGCCGGTCGGATAACATTGTCGTAATGGCCGGACCTCAGCGGATGCGACTAACGCAGAACTGTAAAGACTGACGTAATAGAAGGTAGATCTATACCCAGCAGTGGAAGCTAACGGGTCAAATAGATAGATAGAGATAGCCTCGGTGTTTGTTTGCAGACTGCGGCAGGCTGCCGCCGCCGGTGGACGGGAAGGTGTACCCCTGGCACGTCGCCGTCTACAGGAAGCGCACCGCGCCGGCGCCGCAGCGCTACGAGCGCGTGTGCGCCGGCACGCTCGTCAGTAACAGCGTCATCATTTCAGGTTAGATGTTCACACATTTATCTGCACTCACCCTTCTCTATAACCAGACTCTCATGAGACTGGCATACCAGGAGAACCCCCCATAAATTTATTTCATTCACGCACACACACACACATAAACACACCCTCACACAAACACTCACTAAGCAAAAAAAACCCACCGTTACAATTCTATCTTCCAATAATTTTCTATTTTAGTTACAACTTTTAATTAACTGAACTACTTACTAGTTCTATAATGTCTTGGAGTTCTTAAAGTCGGAGGAGGGCGTTAATGTTCGCGACACAGTTTTTTAAACTTCTGCGAATGTTAGCGTTTTCTACAATAAATTGTGCCTTGTTTTTTTTCCAAATAAACATATTTTGATTTGATTTGATTTCTGACAAAATCCTCTGACCAAAACTAACCGTGGTTACACAAGGAGACGAATTCGACAATATTGTTTTGGTTGTTACAAACTACTAAGTTACTAAGACTGAGTGATGTATGTGTTTCAGCGGCGCGCTGCTTCTGGGCGGGCGCGGCGCTGCCGGCCTCGGAGTTCGCGGTGGCGGTGGGCAAGAAGTACCAACAGTGGAACGCTTCCAAAGAAAACGCTCAGACATCTGATGTAAGAGTAACTTATAACCATGTGTAGGACTCGGATCTATCTGAATTACCAAAGCAATCAAAATCAAACAAAATCAATACCTACGGTCTTTATTCAGTACAATCACAAGGTTCACTTTGAAACGTCTTATACAAGGTGTTCCTATACTTGGGTTTAAAACTTCAGGGGGCTAAAGTACCCATCAATATGAATAAGCCCCCTGAAGTTTTAAACCCAAGTATTGGAACACCTTGTATACTAGGTGAGTATACCAGTTCCTCGCGACCGAAGCCTAGAAGCAGCCCTAGTATAGGTAGCACGTTAATTGATCGAGTGAGCGAAGCGAACGAAGACCTTAGTTTCAACTTGGGCGATTTGGCATTTTATGTATGTATGTATGTATGTATGTATGTTTGTCTGGCGATAACTTTAGAACCGTTGATCCGATCTGCATGAAATTTGATATGTCGATAGCTTGTACTTGAGAAATTTACTGGTAAGTATATGAGTAAAATCGGATGAAGGGTTTTTGAGATATGGGGTTTTTAAGAGGGCAAAAATAAAAAAAGTCACATAAAAAAATCAAGTTACATGTCATATGAAAGGGCTTTGTTTGGACATTCCAAAACAATTTTTACTTTTTTTTTGGGACGCTCGTTTTTTGAGATACAACAAAAAATGTTAAATTAAGATAACCAGCGATCCAAGAGCTCCCATGTCTAAGAGTTTCGTTGATATCAAGGTTTTTCTACTGGTCGGTCAATTCCTTTGCTTTTTCTTATTTTTTTTTCTTGAAATAAATTAAGGAGGTACTCAGTTCTCATAAAATCGTGACGACCACCAGGTCTGATGATGGAGCCAAGGTCTGTTCAACGGAACTCTTCAACAAATAGGCCAATAGAGTTGAAACTTGGTTACCATACCAAGTTAGTAGGCGGTAGTCAGAAAAAAGTCCAAAGATAGTGTTAGGACTTGCCTCTGACTACTACCTACTCAAAGTTTTGATGCGTTCGTCGGGTCGCATCACGAGATCTCAGTTCGGGACGAACTACTAGTTAGACCCTTTTCTTGTTTCGTAGAGTAGATAAGTTAGTCCGTCCCGAGAAAACTTTGATGATATTTTTTACAGTCAAAACAGTATCTTAACCCTTTAAAACTTAACTAGAGAATAGTTTATACAAGGTGTAAGGTCATGTACGACATTAAATTGAAACACGTACTCCTAATTGCATTTTTAAATTTTAGGAGTTGGTTTTATCAAAAAAGCCTGAATATTTCTCGAGATATCGATACTTTTCTAATAAATAATTTCTATGCAACCTGTATCTCTAATTGCCGGTGCTGAGGTCAAATTTCCGGGGTCATGAAGTCATATGTCTCATCAATCAAACAAAAAGGAGAGAGATACCATATTTATACGCGTTATACCGCATAAGAAACATATTTGTACGCTCACATTGTAAAATTTATCATAAAAGGACAAATAACAAGGACAGTGAACCCGGTGGCCAGTGAAAGACATTATTATTTAGTAAACAATCGCCTTGGTAGCGACCTTGACATACCTATCTAATTTTGAAAATTGTAAATTCGTGTTATTACTAGTGACTAGTGTCTACTTGTTAATGTCATCAAAATGAGGAACTTGTAATAAGAAGGGAAAGATAATTGTGAAACTAGGCATACAAAACAAACAGTTGAAGGGGCTCTTCAGTGCATTCATTTGTATGTGCAACATTCAACAACGTGAGCATATTGGAAACGTACGGATTTGAGGTACCTAACTAGTTTTATTTTTCCCACATGCTAACGTTGCTACCTACCTAGGTAGGGTAACTACGCCCCTTATCGTCCAGTTAGCGGAGTTGTCACATTTAAGCACCAAAAAGTCTATGTTATTGTAAGTTTATAGAGGTGAAACTTTTTCTGCACATAGCCTATATCCTCTATTTTCATTTAATGTAAAGTATTTAATTATGAAGTAAACTGCGAATTTTATAAAAATATTTTAATGTCAAATAAAATATTTTTATTATTTATTATTTCTGATATTATTTCTGATGGGAAAATATTTCAAATATAGGAGTAAAAATTGATAGAAACGAAACAAAGTTATAGTTATCATGTCGTATATTTTAAGAGTCATAATAATAATCAAAATTTCTGCATTCAAAGTTCAAAACTTACTATCTAGGTATCGAAAATCATTTTTGCTAACTTCTGAAGAAATGTCCCTTTGCATTTTAGTTTCTATAATGTAATAGTGTACCACAAGAGTTTTAAGTACTTATTTATTATATAATATTATTCAATCGTAACATATCATCATCATCATCAACCTATGTCAGTCCACTGCTGGACGTAGGTGTCTCCCAAGACGTTCACTGAGCCCGGGCTTCGGCTCTTCTCATTCCGTATTTGCCAGCTACATTTCGCAACGATGATGACGACGAAGTGCGGTCTGAAGAACCACTGGGACCACTCAAGTATTAGTTTGCTCCAGCGATTGTCAGTTCTACGGCATACATGGCCGGGCCACTGCCATTTCAGCTTGCTAATCCTTTGAGCTATGATGTCGACTAGTTTAGTACTCCGTCGGATAACCTCGTTTCGGATTCTATCCTTCGGAGAAACTCCGAGCATAGCTCTCTCCATAGCTCGCTGGGCGACTTTCAGTTTGTGAGCCGACCCTACTGTTAGTGTCAACATTTTGGCAGCATAGGTCATAACAGGTAAGACGTACCTACTGGTTGAAGACTTTCGTCTTCAAACATTGAGGGATGGGCGACGATAAGACCTGAAGAAGTTCCCCAAACGCAGCTCAGCCCAGCTGAATTCTCCGGTTTAGCTCTCTCTCAAAGTTGTGTCTACTCAACCGCAGGGGCAGACCCAAGGTAGACATATTCCTGTAAAACTTCGAAAGGCATTCTGGCGACAGTGATCGGTTTGGGTGATGCGATCAATAATCATGATCTGAGTTTTATCCAAGTTCATACCCAGCTGACCCGTCGTGAGGCAGCAGCTAGGCTGTTCAGCATCTGTTGTAGGTTCTGCAACGATTCTGCCAATATGACGATGTCATCAGCAAATGCCGTAATGTTGTGATGTATTCGCCGTTAATATTAATGCCCATTAGGGTGCAACTCAGTGTCTTAAACAAATCTTCCAGTGCGCATGAGAACTGGAGGATATTACGTCCCCTTTTCTTACTCCGCAGCACAACTGGTAGGTTTGGACAGCTGGTTCTGGACCTGAACAGACATGGTGGCATCATTGCTTAAACATCTCAGCACTTCGATGTATCGCCAGTCAACCTGACATCGTTGCAAGGACTGCCGAACAGCCCTTCAAAGGCCACAAACCTAGTCCACAAACGTTAGGCACAAGGGCTGATTATACTCTTCATATTTTTGTATAATCTGCCGTATTGTGTGAATGTGGTCTAGTCCTGCTCGAAACCCAGCCTGCTCCGGTGTTTGAAACTCGTCAAATCTCGCGCAAGACGGTTCGAAATAACCCTAGAAAACAGCTTGTAGACTTGGCTCAAGAGCGACATATGTCTATAGTTTTCAAGAAGACTTTGTTGCCTTTCTTGAAAAATAACACCACGACACTTTTGCTCCACACCCTTGGAGTTCTTCCATGGTTAAGAACGGAATTGAAAACACGTTGGAATTCTTTCAGAACAGGAAAACTACCCGCCTTTAAGAGTTCCGAAGTGATTTCATCTTCCCCTGGGGCTTTCCCATTTTTCAACTGTTTCAAAGCTATCTCGATCTCGTCAAGGCTGATCTTTGGATATCTTCTGTGTAGTGGCGTGTCAGTGTAGCTCTACCATCCTCGTTACTTGATTCGGGACACAATACCTGCGAGGGCACAATACTACCGACCGTAAAATTCCTCTATTTAAGCTAAGACCTCCGGCCTGGAGAGGAGTAATCAATAATTTCTTAAATGGTCGAAAACTGATCAGATGTATCGGTTTTCGACCACAGTATTACTAAGAATTTTAGAGGAAATTTATATGTAAATAATGCAAAACCTCAATAAAATAATAAAAAAGGAATTAATACATGTTATTCTATAGCTTAAAATTCAAATTTATTGATGTTTAACAGCATTTGTTGCAAATTAAAATCATGGTCGAAATCTGGAAGTCGTATTTACCCCATCCTGTTCTCGACCACTAGCATTATATTAGTATCTGTATTTGTTGATATAATCATATTAGCCTGGACGAAAACTGGCTAATAAATTTAGGAGGAGTAATAAGACTCAATATTGTTTAAAAGCAGCAGTTAGTTTTCATACATAAAAAAATACAAGACTCCAATTTCTTGACATGATACCACCAGTTCCCGACCACGTGGACGAAAAATGGCTTTTCATATAAAAGCGTGGTACAGTTCTCGTCCACGTAATTTAAATAACTTATTATTTATATTTAAAGCGAAAAACATTATAAACTTATTATTTGATCTATTATGAAGGCATACGAATAACTATTATTCTAAAAGTCATAAAAATGAGTGAAGAACTTAGCGTGAAAGCGCCATCACTTCACTATTTTTTTCGTTGTTTTTAGCGCTTTTGTATCAGATCACGGCCGACCCCAAACTGATTCTATTATTTATAATTGTTTCACTTGTGCTGGTGACTTGAAACTTTTTTGAGTGTTTGCTTGGACATTCAAGAAGGCGCCAAAATACTCTCTCTCAATGTGTGCATGTTAATTTTGCTATTTTTAGTGTTTATCTACTAGTAGTGCCGCGAATGGTCGAGAAAGGGACGTGGACGGCGAACTAGCGCATCTACCCTATATCGGCGAATCAAAGACGCCGCCGCCGGCCGCGCGCCCGCGCTGAAAGGGCGTTCACCTCTAGGCTCGGGCCACGGCACGGGCGCGCGGCACAGTTTAGGTTTAGTCGTAGTATGTGAGAGTAGTAGAGCTCTTTGTGAAGAGCTCGTCCGGGGAAGTACTACCACCACACCTTTTTCTGCCGCCAAGCAGCAATGCTGTGTTTCGGTTTGAAGAGTGTGGTTGCCAGTGTAATTACAGGCACATGAGGCTTAACATCTGTATGCCTCAAGCTGATGGAGGCAGGGCAGTGCATCGTAGGGCACGTTCCTATCGTGCGTGACTTACGAGGCAATGCTTTGTTATAGGTGATGGTTACCACTTAACATCAGGTGGGCCATCTGCTTGTTCCATCAGCTGGTTGTACAAAAAACAAAAAAAAAAATGTATGGGTGTGCGGTTTCTGCGCGCGGGGCGCGGCATTGAATGAACGTACGTTGCTTTGTTTGTGTGTTTATACAGAATATTCAATAATTTTATGCTTATTCTGATATTTAGTTTGTTTGAAAATAAAAAAATCTCAATTATGAATGAATGTAAATTAAACCTTTTTTAAATCAATACTAGATAGTAGTACTACACGTGTATTAATTTAATGTCGTACAGTCGTTTACACGTTGTATAAACTGTTTTAACTTAACATGCTATAAAACTTCTAGTTACCGCTAATATTGCAAAAAATGTGATCAAAGTTTTGATTTCCATTGCCATTTTAGTAGTGGTAGTAGCTGGTAGTGCCAGTCGGAAGTATTCCCACTGTCCCCACTGACATCCACCCACTGCACTGATGGGGATACCGTGCCGTATAATTCATTCAGTTGTTCATTACCCCATTGGATTTTTTAATTTTAAAAGAGTGTTTTAATTTCTAATGGCAATTGATGTTCATCCATTAATTGGAAGAATAAATGAATTATCGTTCAGGTTCCTATTAGCACTGATCAGTTGAATTATCTCTAGAACGTTCGCTTAGAAATAGCTTACAGCGATAAGGCCACCCATTGTACCTTATTAATTTACGGATAGATTTATGATGTATCCTTGTGTACAATAAAGTGTTACCTATCTATCTTTTCTTCTACACTAATATTATAAAGAGGTAAACTTTGTATTTTTGTATTTTTGTATTTTTGTATTTTTGTATTTTTGTATGTAACGAATAGGCTCAAAAACTACTGGTCCGATTTCAAAAATTCTTTCACCATTATAATGCTACATTATCCCTGAGTAACATAGGCTATATTATATTTTCAAAAAAATCAGGGATCCTTACTAAAACTTCAATAATGTAACCCAAGGTGGAAAACAAAAAACCTTACATCGCGTGCGCTGCGAAAACTATTGAAGATAGAACAAAATAATGTAATACGATTTTGTAGAACACGTTATCATCTACAAAAAATGTCGCGACAGCATATGTCTAACTATTATAGTTATGTCACAATAAGTGTTCTTTTATTATAAAAAATTAATTGAAATGCCTCCGCTAGAAAAGGGTCTTTATTTGTACCTTGGTATTAATCCTTATCCAAATAAATCATTTCATAATTAAGACGGTTTCAATACCTATAGATTACTTCTTAAATTTTTCAAATCGGACATTCCATTCAAAAGATATGACGAAATTAAAAATGTTAACGGGTCCACAGGTCTCGCGCGGGGTGCGATTTCACTCACTCAAGGAGAAGCGCGTGCAAATGTATGAAATAAGTAGACGCGAGGCTCGAACCCACGGTTTAAGTTTATCCTAAAATGTTCAAAAAATTTATGACCACCCATGCGAAGCTGGGACAGGCCGCTAGTTGTAAATAAACACATTTGTATTTAATTTTAAACATTACGTTAGACCATGCTTTGTTATAGGTGATGGTTACCACTTAACATCAGGTGGGCCATCTGCTTGTTCCAAGAGCTGGTTGTATAAAAAAAAAAAAAAAAAAAACCTAATACAACAGAGTAGGTAGTCATCCACAATAATTATTTTAGTAAAACAGTAGAAATACAATAGTATTTTTTTAAAGTATCGCGATCTTAACACATATTGAAGTATTACACGGGTATTTATCGCGTTTTACCGTCGGGATAATAATAAAGGTAAAACGCGATAAATACCCGTGTAATAAGTTCAATAAGTAGAAATACCTACAAATGTCATAGAGCAAAAAATTAAATCAAATATCAAATATAAGCTAATTATTTACATTGTATATCATTTTCAGATCCAAAATATAATAATACCCCCAAGATTTAGAGGAGACAATCTGAAGTTCCAAGACGACATCGCGATAGTGGTCGTGTCGGACCCCTTTGTGTGGAGCTCCAGCGTGGCGCCCGCCTGTATTGACCTGGACGTCGGCTTCGACGGGAAGCAGCTGCAGCCCAAGAACTACGGAGAGGTACCTACACTATGCAATACTAATCCTATCCTATTAATATTATAAACGCGAAAGTTTGTAAGTATGGATGGATGGATGTTTGTTACTCTTTCACGTAAAAACTACTGAATGGATTTTAATGAAACTTTACAATAATATAGCTTATAAATCAGAATTATAAAACGAAGTCGCGGGTACCAGCTTGTAAATAATATTTATTTTACGACACTAAAAATAACCATCATTACCACACGAAATATAACATCAATTTAGTGGCGTAGCTAGGTGGACAAGGTCCCCGGTGCATAGATACAGATTTTTTTGAGCAGGCCCACGGTTTTCTAGCTTTGGGAGCTGGCTGACCCCCTCTTTTCAAAGCTTAGAGGGCCCCCTGAGCTCCGGGGCCCTGGTGCACTGCACCACCTGGCCCTACGATAGCTACGCCACTGCATCAATACCGATAAAAACAAAGACAAGCAAGATAAAGAGACATTTTTATTTTTAATAAACTGCCGCAGTAACGACGGACATTTTTAAAAACTGCGATTTCAATTACCCAATTTCAATTAGGTAAGTACCAGGCTTTAAAAAAACAGAATTTACCTACTCACTGAACTATCATTACCTACCTATTAAGTAGTCACTTTACTAGCCGGTGCCAGATCTGTTACCTTTATAACTACAGTTCACACAAAAAGTTCAATCAACAGCTGTGGATAGTGCTGCCTCATTCATGGTGTGTTCAGTTTCACATTGGAGGATTTATGAGGCATTTCATGAATGAAAAATTTCGAAATTTCAAGTCGTAGAATATAAGATGTTCGCCATGACCTATAGAATACCCTGCTTTCGGGGTCATAAGAGTAATTATGTTACTCGTTGTATTTAATAAAATTACAAACTATTTATTCACATAATCATCACGTAAATTGATGCTGCCTAAAAATACTAAATATATGTACATATTCTTTTACTACGACTGTGACTTCGTAGGTAGCTGAATGGAAGCAGAAAGACAACGACACGACAATAGACGCCGAGCTCCTGCGATACGTGGACGTGCAGACGTGCGTCGTGGACGCGCCGCTCGCCTACGCAAGCTACATCACCAGCGACAAGATCTGCGCAAGTGCTCCCAGTAAGACTTAGATTTCTACTTTATATAAGAAGCTGGTGCCCGCGACTTCGTCTGCGCAGGATTAGGTCACACAATATCTTTATAAATTGTAAAGTCAACGTCAAAATCAAAAGGTTTCAATAAAATCACCAGGATCACTTTGAAACGTCTTAAAGCTAGATGACTCTAGGTGCCAGTTCCACGCAACCAAAACTTAGAAGAACAGCCAACAAACTTACGGCGTGTAGCCTATGTGTTATTCTGATGTATAAGCTATTAATGTAAAGTTTCATTAAAATCCATTCAGTAGTTTTTACGTGAAAGAGTAACAAACATCCATACTTACAAACTTTCACGTTTATAATATTACTAGTGACCCGCCCCGGCTTCGCACGGTTATTGTGGGTTATCTCTAAGATATAGACATATACCATCGGGATTTTTTTGTAGACCTTTTTAAGGTGTACAATACTAGTACATTATTTTGATCTATCTCATAGGGTTCAGCCAGCGTTTGTAATGTAAGCTCAAAAAAATGTGTTTATTTACGACAACACATTAGAAACCTCTAAAATTATCAGTGATTCTCTACTATATTATGCATGTATTGTACATATAAACCTTCCTGTTGAATCACTCTATCTTTTAAAAAAACCGCATCAAAATCCGTTGCGTAGTTTTAAAGATTTAAGCATACATAGGGATATAGGGACAGAGAAAGCGACTTTGTTTTATACTATGTAGTGATAGTGAAGTAGCATTTGTAACGACCACTTATGTGCCGTATCTGTTCAGTCGAGGGGGGTTGTTTTTTATAAGTATACAACTTGCTGATAGAACAACCAGATGGCCCACCTGATCTTATGTGATAACCATCATAAAAACAAAGCAGTAACGCACGATAGGAACATCAACTTGCAGCATAGGTACAGTTATTAAGCCTCATGTGCCTGTAATTTAATTTCGCCCGGCGATACTCCTCTAACTGAAACACAGCAACGCTTCTTGGCGGCATTAAAAGGTATAGTAGTGGTGGCCACCATTTCAAATAAAGATCAACGGATAATTAGCTGTCATTTCTACAAGTTGTATTGTGGGAGTGACCCCACCTTCTGATCGTAAGGTTTGAATCCGGTCACTTACCAAATACAGATAATCTTCCAGCTGAATGGGGACAGCGGGAATATTCCTTCTGTCCCCATTGACATTATTGCAATAAACAGCACACAATAAAAAACATCATAATGAAATATGTACCTAGGAAGAATAATAGAAGAAGACAACACAATAAAAGAAGAAAGAATGTAAATTACAATTGTATTTCGTCGCATCATTCTTCAGATACAGTTAACATAGGTAGTGCCTTTAGCATACACGAGGAATTCGCACGTTTAGAGAGTCGATTTTCAATCGAATTCATTTTTATTTTTTACTACCCGCATGTCCGTCCGACCCGATGACGGGGCGACAACCGCCGGCGGCCATCATTCCTTTCTTGTGCGAGGCAGCGTTCGCACGTGCCTTACAATTACAAATAAAAAGTGAAAAATACTTCGTTCATTTTCGTCATTATGCCGAAACGCAAGAACGAAGAAAAAATCAAGCGGTATCAACGAAAGATACGACGAATGGAACAACAGGAGCAGCGGAAATTCAGACGAATTGTTTATTCGTCATCGTCTGAGGACTCCGATAATGATTCAGGTTAGTAAAGTGTTTATTCCGTTGTATCCACTGTAACTAAGTTTCGATTATTACGCCTGGAGGTTGACCGTGTGTCATCACGAAGGTAGTTTATTGCCTGGAGGTTAACCGTGGGTTAACACAATGGTATTTTGCATTCGTACGAAACAATTACGTATCAAAAGTCGAGAACAAAATCGCCTGGAGGTGGATCGAGTATCCTCACGAAGGCAATTTATGATTTTGTACCAAATCAAATTACATTTGATTTTAGTTACTTGGCAAAAATAAAATACTTATCACCACGTGCGATAATTATTATTATTTTTTTGCTAGTTTGGTTTTATTTTCTAAGTACCCTCAATGTAGTAACAATGGTTATTGTTGCTTTGCAGAAAATGAAAATCGCGACAACGCTAATCCAGAGTCCTTGGATGCAGCCGTTATCGAACAAATCTGTTCAAACATCGAGGAAGGCAAAGATGATTGCGACCAAGAACCGGCTCCAGTGCCGGACCTGGACCCCGATATTCTCATCGCTTTGGGTGAGACCACTGAAGAAGTGCCGAAGTTCGGCCCAAAAATTCACGAAAACTTACCTAGGTACTACTATGCTTACCATGGGCTTACTATGGTTACCTATTCTTCGAAAAGGAATGACCAAGGAGGCGAAAGAGAAACTCGTTAAAGAGTATCCTATACCAGAAAATTGCCCACTGTTACAAGCGCCAAAACTCAATCCCGAGATGTCTGCCGCTGTAGCTGAGGGCGCCCGGACCCGGGACAAGAGAGTAGAAGCCGTGCAGCAGCAATTGGGACAAGGAATATCCGCCCTCAATAAGGGCTTGGAACTCCTTCTGGACGACGGCGATGGCAAAGACAGACTTCAAGCTATCAAATTTCTCAGCGACAGCTGTAGACTCCTGTGCGATCTGCACTATATGGAGACAGAGGCCAGAAAGAAGTTTATTACTCCTGGATTGGATAAATCCTTCTTGAACATAATACAAGACGTCGACCGAGACGAATTGGTTTTCGGAAGCAAGCTTTCCGAAAAAATTAAAGCCACAAAGGTAATAGAGAAGCACGGATTACAGATAAAGAAACCGGCTCCAACCCCCAAGACGCCTTCTACGTCATACCAACCGCCGACAAACCGTTCACGACCCCAGGGAAACTGGACGGGCCCTTCTCGCTTCTCGTCGAACAGGGGGGGGCGGGGAGGGCAGAGGAAGAATGGTCCAACGGGCCGGAGACCTCCGGCCGGCAATGCTGCTCAGCCGAAGTCATCGGCGCAGAACAAGCAGCGTGCAGCAACTCAACAGCAATAGAGGTACATGCAGGCAGAATCCATTATTTTTATGATTGCTGGGTAAAAATTACAAAAAATACTCAAATTTTAAAATGGATTTCAAACGGGTATTCTATACCGTTTTGTAAGAAAGTAAGACAGCTCTCGACACCCCGCAACTCTGTTTCAAGTAGCGAGCTCCCTGATATGTTACAATCTATTGACAAATTATTAAATCTTGGTGCTATTTCTCCATGTCATAGATCTAAAAATGATTTTGTATCCAGCGTATTTTTAGCTTCGAAGCCCAACGGGTCGAAAAGATTTATTTTAAATTTAAAGGCTCTTAATAAATTTATTACGACCTCTCATTTTAAAATGGAGGACCACAGGACTGCAGCCAGACTCATACCTAGAGCTGGTTTTATGGCAAATATAGATCTTAAAGAGGCTTATCTCTTAGTGCCTATCACAAAAGAACATCGTAAGTACTTACGTTTTGAATTGAATCAAACATGTTTTGAATTTAGTGCCCTACCCTATGGTATGTCTGTGGCTCCCTGGGTCTTCACAAAATTGATGAAAGAGGTCATTAACTATCTACGTCAACAGGGCTATAGGTCAGTAATATATCTTGATGATATATTATGTATTGGGGACACTTATGATGAATGCCAACAAAATGTAAAAAAAACTCTAACATTGTGACAATGTTTAGGTTTTGTCATAAATTTTGAAAAAAGTAACCTCGAACCTAAACAGGTTTGTCGATTTCTAGGTTTTGTATATAATACTGTCGATATGTCACTAGGCTTGCCAGATGAAAAACGACAGGGCATCATAAAATTAACCAAAAAGTTTTCCCAACTCCCAAGATGCTCCATTAGGGAGTTATCACAACTAATTGGAGTACTTACTGCAGCTTGCCCCGCAGTTAGATACGGTTGGTTATACACCAAAACCCTTGAACGTCAAAAATATTTAGCCCTTCAAAGATATGACGATTTTGAAGCCAAAATAAAGCTATCACCTATAATCTTACCCGACCTACAATGGTGGCAACAGAACATAATGGTGGCTAACAATATATTACGACCAGACAAAATATTTGTTTTAGAAATATTTACCGACGCGTCCAGAACAGGCTGGGGCGCCGCTTGCGAAGGGAAACGAGCGAACGGTGGATGGAGAGAGGATGAACAATCCCATCACATTAATTACCTTGAACTATTAGCTGTGTTCCTTGGTCTTAAAAGTTTTGCTAACACGTATCATAACTGCTCTATATTGCTTCGAGTAGACAACACAACTGCTCTTTGCTATATAAATCGCATGGGTGGAATCCGGTTCCCACATCTGAATGACCTGACCAAGAGTATTTGGCAATGGTGCGAAAAGCGAAACATCTTTATATTTGCATCGTATATAAATACACACGACAACGTTGAAGCCGATGAAGAATCGCGGAAAGTAAATGCGGACACAGAGTGGAGTCTATCGGATTGGGCGTTCCAAAAGATAGTCCAAACTCTTGGAGCTCCTAGTATCGATCTTTTCGCTTCTCGTACCAATGCAAAATGCATTCAGTACATCTCATGGAAACCGGATCCCGACGCCATTACAGTGGACGCTTTTACGGTTAATTGGAACTCTACGTTCTTCTACGCATTTCCACCGTTCGTTCTGATACTCAAATGCTTACGCAAAATTATTAATAACAAAGCTACTGGTATTCTAGTTTTCCCATATTGGCCTGGTCAAGCGTGGTTCCCATTACTTAAAAGAATGCTTATCTCAGATATTATCTTCTTCGAACCTAACAGGAACCTTTTGCGTTCTCGTTTCAGAATACACCACCGGCTTCACGCCAGCCTTACCCTGGGGGCCGCGACGCTCTCAGGGCAGCATTTGCAAGACTAAACACCCCTGACATAGCACTAGATCTAATGCTGTCATCCATTTCGGAAAGTACCATGAAACAATACTCCGTTACATACAAATTGTGGTGGCAGTATTGTCTCGATAATAGTATAAATACCTTCGAAGCCCCATTACCATCCGTAATAGCCTTCATAGTTGATCAGTTCAATAAGGGAGCAGCATATGAGGCTATTAATTGTCATCGCTCTGCCCTATCATTACTCCTTGGGAATAACGTAGGATCAGATGAACGAATAAAACGTATATTAAAAGGTATTTACAGGCAAAAACCATCGCGTCCCAAATATACTGCGACCTGGGACCCAAAACTGGTTCTAGATTTCATTTTCGAATGGTACCCAAACAGTACTTTGAACTTTGAGAAATTAACTAAAAAACTATCTGTTTTGTTGGCTTTGTGTACGTCACATCGCGTCCAGACCTTATCTCTTATAAAAACCAAAAACATCTACAGGTCTCCATCTGGAATAAAGATATTTATAACTGACATGATAAAGACTTCGGCTCCAAACCGAGAGCAGCCAGTATTATTCTTACCTTTCTTTGTGAACAATCCAAGCATATGCCCAGCAAAGACTCTCGAGGACTATCTTTCAGTAACATTAGCTCTTCGGCCTGAAGAAACAGATAACCTCTTACTGACTCACAAGAAACCTCATACGAGAACATCGTCACAATCTATAAGTAGGTGGATCAAGCAGACTCTAGCAGCGAGCGGCGTCGACGTCACAGTGTTCAGTGCACACAGCACGCGCCACGCCTCCACCTCGGCGGCGGCCTCTGCCGGAGTCTGCATAGACACTATTAGAAAGACCGCTGGTTGGTCCGCCTCTTCTATGACGTTTGCTAAATTCTATAATCGCCCAGTGACGGACGATGGAATCTTTGCTCGTTCTGTCTTTGAGATTATTTAAATTTTTAGATAAGTAATAATTATCAACTAATTACCTAGTGAAATGAACTGCAGCAGATGAACACTTTAACACCTCTTATTTATTCGTAGAACACAGGTAAAACAATTTCACTTTTATTCTTCGCACTTGTTACAGATGACAGTATGTTAGCCAGTCAAGTTTACTCCACCAAGTCTCTTTCCAGAATGACACATTTTTACAATCTTCTCCTTTCCCCACTTTTTACAGTTCGGGGACCTACCAACGTTAACAATCCTACCAACCTTACCGACCAAAGCTACGACTTGGCGGTCAATTGACTGACTAAAAGACAGGAAGATATAAAATTATTTATACTACTTCAATTTTAATCTAAAAAAACAAGCTTAATATTTACAAAATGAATTATAAAATTCGAGAAATCATTACATTCGGCCATCCGCCATCATGCGATCTCCTGACGCATGATCAAATAAATAAACTGAACGTATTAATCAATTAAGAATATTTATATTATTTTAATTTTAAAGAAGAACAAAAAAAATCTTTTTTTTTTTATTGTAATAGCTTACATACAAATTCATTTTATTATTTTAGTCCTTATCAACTTCAATTTCTTATTCAAATTTATTTTATTAAATAATTATAGAAAATACTCAAATAAATTGAATTTACGATTTTAACACAATTACATTTTCAGTAATTATAAAAACAACATGTGAATAACAAAAAAAAACAATAACTCCCAGTGTTTCGCTACATTAATATACTAGCAATATTACTTTAAATTATTATTCATTACATTTGGCATATAATTAGTATCAGATCTGCTTGTATTATTTTGTTGCCGACCTTTTGTAGGCATATTTTCGTCATCATTATCCTCGCTTTCGGATGAAGTATTACTTTTGTTAGATATTAGCATCGTTGTTATGAGAAGGTTAACATTGATCCAAGGTCGAATCCGATCAAAAGCAACTTCGCTATCGTATTTACTTTTAAGAGTACTAAATCCAGTAAGTTCAAAAATTTTATATCGATCATTATATTATATGTTTCCGTGATTTTAAAGAAGCCTATAAATTTTTATAAGAGCTTAGTACTATTGTCTTTATTGTTAAAATTGGTTCTCGGTTTTTTTATTAGAAATAAATTAGAATATTATTATTATTTACTGTAACTGTAACGATGACATGGGTGTCGGAAGACCAGCGTTATAATAGCGTATGCTGCTATAGCATTAATGCCGAGTGACTGCCAATTTATATCACTTGCCTACTTACTTGTATTGTCTTTTCTTGTATTTTTTTTTTTTATAAACTGCATTTACGTGTGGCATAAATAAATGATTCTGTTTTATATTGTATTGTATTGTAAGATGACATTTTCCATTAACTACGTGATAAGCACCTTGGTGCAATTTTGATCGATTGATTTTCTTTACCCGGTTCAATACTACTGTAACCTTCCACATACACATCCCCTGAAAAGTTAGATCCCTACGCTATAACTTCAACTAACCCTGACAAAGGAACTTGGGTAGAATTTAATGTAGTCAAGTTTGCGTTAAGAGCAGGACTTTTGTAGAAGAATAGTTTGCAATTGTCTTTGAACACAGACACAGAAGAAAACTCGTATAAAGTTTTGCCCTATAAGCAATGCTGTTGTCACAAACTCATCAGTGACTACAAGATCTTCGATCGTCGCCTCAACATCATCGATTTCAATGTTCACAAAGCTCCTATAGACAGGTGTAACTACAGAATTACCGAAACCTTTGATGATAGGCAATTGTGTGTATCTTATTAAGAAGTTTAGGTCTTGAGCATCATCTTCACGAACTTCGATTTATTTGAAAAAAAAATACTATTAGTATCACCAGTCGTGGAAATAGTCAAAGTTTTCCGTTCTTCAACGGCCGTACGCGAAACGCGGTATCATTGGTAGAAGTTTACAATTTTCATTGTCGTGATCAACCCTTTGACACTTTTGGCATTTTACTAACGGCTTAGGGCATTTAAAGTAAGAGTGACCTTTTGCGCGACATTAAAAAAAAAGTCGCTAAACCATGGAGGTAATATCATAATGGAGAGTGCCATAAGATCCACAACCATTTGCAACTGTGTATCAAACAGTGATCATCTATCTTTGTTCCTCCCACGCAGCCTAGCTACAAGTAAAAGAAAAGAAGATGTAAGTTCACTCACTCCAACTCACTCACTGTCTGTGTAAATAGTGTCCGTCAGTTGATGCAATGCTTTGATGTTCTAGTTGGAGTTGGTTGAAATATGCGGTGAAGCGAAATAAATGGTGAAAAATCAAAAGAATCATTATTGTTTAAGCAAAATATATTTGAAAAGGCGAAATTATATCCCGTGCAGCTGTGTCTTGTGCATCAAGAAAAACAAAAGGAAACAAAACAAAAAAAAACAAAAGGAGGTTAAAGACCCGGAATTGTCATTTGATACGTAATATACTTTTTCAATTTACAGACTGTAATTACATTTTATTAGTACTAGTCATATTTTCCAATATGAAAACGATGTAAACCCATTAATTATTGTAAAATAAAATTTATTAGTCATCTGTTCTAGTGATGTACATACACAGATTAATTTAGCTTTATATTTCACACCTTCTAGGCGTCTCGCGCCGGCTCAATTTTTGTTAAATTTTACATTTTTTTTTTTTTTAGGTTACCAAAATGCCCAGAATGAAGACGGGTGTGGATAAAAGCTGTTAGGCGTGAAAATTAGGAGTCCACAAAATTTTCCTATGCATGGACGAAATGACCCTAAGAAAGTATCGAGTGGGATGGACATCGCTATCACGGCCAGGTCAATATGGGAAATAATATTGACGATAATAGTGTTCCAGTATCTATATTGGTTTTGGGTTGTCGCAATAAAAGTCAGCAACCAGTTAAAATTAAAAAGTTGATTTCCAATTAAACGCCTTTTTCATCCATCTCTTATTCTATCGATAGGTTAGTCAATGTAGTCCCTTCTCTAGTAACTCACACGAATACAATATCGACAACTGCACACTAACAAAAAAACGGACACGCCAAAAACCGAAAGGCTCCGTCCAGTATGATACTTCGTCCAAGCGCTAAACTGTTGTTTGAAGTTGACGCCAAATCTCCTGCAGATGTCTTCGAAGACTTTCGCTTTCGTTTAGAATGAGTGTGTGTAACAGGAGGATCCTCCTCAGGAGTCATCGCACCGTCAGAGTTCATAGAAAGAGAAAAAAAATACTGTAGTTATCATATTCACCAGATAAAACTTATTTCTTAATTCAATTTTTTTTTTGTTTTTTATTTATATTCATGTTTTATTTATTTTTTTTATTTTTCATATGGTTTACTTGGCTTAGCATAACAGCTGTCCATGTAATTTTGCGACGTACTTAGCCACTTACAGGTCCAGTGCTTAAATGCTTATATATATATATATATATATTTTTGCACCATTGTACTAATTATTTTGTTAGTTTTGAACTTACAGGTATACATACACCATTTTTCACTAAGAAATTCACTAATAGCGCTAAGGCCTGGCTAAGGTCTGGCATACATAGCCTGCTAATAGCGCACATGGCTAAACTCTGGCATACATAGCCTATACCTGCATACATAGCATGTACCTACTACCTACCTATAAATATTATCTATAAATTTTTACTTTATAGATATTTAATTTAGTACACTTTGCTTCGGAGACTCGCATCAGAGGGTAGGCTTGATCATGGATATTTATAATTTTACGACAGTTTATCAGGTGACAACTATAGTATAGTTAATTTCTGCTTGATATAGGTAAGACAATTTTTATTGCTATTGGAATATTGATAGTAGCAGTAATGAGAAATGGAATAAAAATATATAAATGATAGGTAGGTAATCCACGAATTGAAAGGTGCTAACACTACCGGATAGTCTCTGTTCAGTACAGACCAGTTCGTGTGAGGAACAATTCAAAATGAGAATATAAAATAAGATAAAAAGATAAAATAACCTACCCTTCAATGTTCAAATTATCGGATAATATTAAAATTTGTAAGATTTTACCTACTTTATTCTAGAAAAATTTGCTCGATATGTATTCAACTTGAATGTTCATGGGTATTAGTATAGGCCCTGACAATTTAAAAAAAAACGAATAGTGCTTGTACGGCCAGATAGTAACGGGGCAATCTCGACAGATACATGCTAACAAAATGTTTCATACCGTTAAACTTAAGTCGAATTTAATAACCTTTTACTCGAAATAAAAATATCATAATGTGGGTGAAAAAAATTTTAATCACAGCTACAGTTACCAAGTAGGTAATTATTTGGCAAATATCAGTGCATTGTGTACGTAGCAAAATTGTTAGCATTATCTAAATAAATTTTATGGCATACATAGCCCCCTGAACTCACTTGGTCCATCACAGCATACCTTGCTTATAAAAAAAATGTTATGGCATACATAGCCCCCTGAACTCACTTGGTCCATCACAGCATACCCTACTTATTGTTATGGCATACATAGCCCCCTGAACTCACTTGGTTCATCACAGCATACCCTACTTATTGTTATGGCTTATATAACCTCCAAAACTCACTTGGTTCTCTACATCATTATATTTAAATATTTTTTTTTTTTATGTAGTTAGACTTTTTATCGTAAAATATTCTTTCAATTAGCAACATGCCATGGTGGCAAAAAGTTTCACCAGTAATAATTTTATCAAGTAACTGCGGTAAAAATTTGATGAAAGACATCAATAAGTTTCAAACTTAATACTTCGAGTGAAACAGCATGAATTTTATTCCTAGTATTCGTTAGACTCCACATTGTTAAAAAATATAATTTTAGCAAAAATTGTTATCACAAAAACTTTTGTGTCGGTATTAACAAAAAATATTTTCATAGATATGGTACAGAAAAGCAACTCATGATCACACACAGTCACTTGCACGTTTAGTAGATTGGTATTCTTTGTCGATTTCTATCAGCTTTTTCTAGAAAATCTATCCAGTACTTTGTGAATTTTATGTTTAATGGGTAGGCACAAGTACCAACAGCTCCATAAACCGAATAGTGCTAGCATGGCCAGATAGTCTCGGGGCAATCCCGACTGGACCACGCCAACAAAGATTCAGTAGAAATAAAGCCGCTAAGTACCTATGCTTTCAACTGAACAAAACTAGCACGATCGGATAGTCTCGGGTCAATCCCGACCGATACATGCTAGTGAAATCTGTATCTCCATTATACATAAATGGAATAAAATATTGTACCAATCTTCCAAGCGGCAATAAAATAATATCATGTGGGCAGAATAGGTAATATCTTACATACCTTGGTTCAATCCAACTTCTGAGATGAAATGAACTGCAGCAGATGAACACTTTAACACCTCTTATTTATTCGTAGAACACAGGTAAAACAATTTCACTTTTATTCTTCGCACTTGTTACAGATGACAGTATGTTAGCCAGTCAAGTTTACTCCACCAAGTCTCTTTCCAGAATGACACATTTTTACAATCTTCTCCTTTCCCCACTTTTTACAGTTCGGGGACCTACCAACGTTAACAATCCTACCAACCTTACCGACCAAAGCTACGACTTGGCGGTCAATTGACTGACTAAAAGACAGGAAGATATAAAATTATTTATACTACTTCAATTTTAATCTAAAAAAACAAGCTTAATATTTACAAAATGAATTATAAAATTCGAGAAATCATTACACTAGTTTAAGACATTTGTCTGTTTTGTTTTTATATTATGATTGGTTTTGATTTGATCTTACAATGTTTATGATTACAAGAAGTATAATATTATTATTTTTTGTTTTAATAAAATAAAACGTTTTCTACTTTATTCATAAAATGTTTTTTTGGCACAAGCCCACTTTGCTCATGATGTAAAAAGTCTCTAAACATCTACCTATGTTAACTGTATCTGAAGAATGATGCGACGAAATACAATATAAGATCAAACGAACTTCTTGAAGTGAAGTTCGATCATTATTGTATGAGTCGCATCATTCGAAGATACAGGGTTCCCATCCCATCCACCCAAAACCCCACGTAGAAAACAGAAGTCTCTGAACATGAATGATGGCCGCCGGCGGTTGTCGCCCCGTCATCGGGTCGGACGGACATGCGGGTAGTAAAAAATAAAAATGAATTCGATTGAAAATCGACTCTCTAAACGTGCGAATTCCTCGTGTATGCTAAACGCACTACCTATGTTAACTGTATCTTCGAATGATGCGACTCATACAATAATGATCGAACTTCACTTCAAGAAGTTCGTTTGATCTTATAAACTATGCTAAACACCTACATGTTAAAATATGAGATACCTACCTATGCTACAGCAGCTAAATTGGTTATAATCTCAGCATATTGCTGAGATCTGTACCCCAAGTATGAGATTTGCTTACGATATTTCGTTTTTCGTTTTACGTTTTTGTTCCGTGTTCATTGCGAGTTTTGTATGAAGACGCGATATTGATACCGATACGTAATACGGGTACGATACGGGTACGATACGGGTTTTGTAAAGTTCCGTATCGGTATCTCTATCGCGTCTTCATACAAAACCCGCAATAAACACGGAACAAAAACGTAAAACGAAAAACGAAATATCGTAAGCAAATCTCATACTTGGGGTACTGATCAATAGATGCTGTTATTCTGCCAAGACCCTAACTACAAAAATGCGTTTTATCTTTGCCAACTTACGGATTATGTGATTACGTTTTTAATTTTCTGCGTTGATCAATAAAATGGTTTTGTTTCATTTGCCAGAAGACTCCCAGCTGTGCGCGAGCGACATCGGCGCCGGCTTCATGTTCCCGGACGCCGAGCGGTACGAGTACCGGCACTACCTGCGCGGCGTTGCCAGCTTTCTGCTAGACAAGGATGGCTGCAATGTCATGCCTTACACCACCTTCACGCAGGTGGTGAAGCATAAGAGCTTTATACAGAAATATTTGACTGCGTTGCTGGCGTTAGACAACAGTCGGTGAGGCTCGTAATAATACACTCGAAAGTTTTTATATGCTAGGTACTTGCTAATGGAACAAGTACTTAGATACCTGATGTTGGATGGTAACTATTACCAATAACAAAGCATTGCCTCGTGCTGCGTTCTTCAGCTTGAGGCATACAGATATATGCCTCAAGGGCCTGTAATTTCACCGACGACCACACTCTTCAAACGGAATCACAGCGTTGTAGCTTGTCGGCAGAAAAAGGCATGGTAGTTGTACTTCCCCGGAAAAGCCACACACAAAGGGCTTTACTACTCATTTATGCACCTATGCAGTACTAACACCAGAATCATGAAATAAGCCCTATCGTTTAAAATATCGTTTTAGCTCGGTTGGACCCAAGCCGAAAGGCTCAGGAGACAGTAAATGCGTGCTGCCGCGGGTCCCCGAGCACGGAACCTACGTCACCAACTCGTCGCTGGTCGGCAACGTGACCGGCGACCGCGGGAGCTACGAGCTGGTGACGCTCACAGTGACCTGCCAGCCGGGGTACGGCGTCATCGGACCCAACTTCATCAAATGCTTCAACGGATTCTGGCCCGATAGAGTACCGCAGTGTACCCGTGAGTATATTGCATAATATAAATGAGATTATATTAGTTCCTAACTAAAGTTTAAGATATTTATTGTTTATGGAAAACTAGATACAAATTTGGTGTTAGAAATTTTTGTTTCACTAGTCCAGCCTGACGGCATATAAACATAATTAAATTAAACTAGCTAACACCTGCGGCTTCACTCATTTGACGATACTTGATAGCATATAATAATTAAGGCACTGTCTCTTTTGGGCCTGTTGGTTTTGCTACTTGTTAGATTCTGGTTATTTTTCGGGATAACTAATAAGGCTAGTGTCTATTACCTCTTCGACTACACATACATTTTTAGGTGGTTTGTTTTCCTAAAAAAAATAACGAAAATAACCTATCTATACTTATCCGAGTTAAGTACGAACTGTACCTACCTATTCAGGTAAAGTTTCAATTATTAGCAAACTGAGAAAAAAGGTCTTTATTAAAACCAATTCTTATGTAGGTATCATAAACTTTGAGTCCCCGTAGCGTTGGTATGGAAAAAATGTGCAGACCCGAACCCGAATGTAACAGTTCTATTTTACATTTCGGCTGGACTAAGTATAATTTGCACCGTTACATGTTATTTCTCTCCGGCAGAGCTGTGTGCGCTGCCGTCGCACCCGTCGGTAGAATACCGCTGCCTACTGTCCGGCGCCGACGTGGGGTCGCGCGCCTGTCGCGAGTTCGAGTCGCCGGGCGCGGTAGTGAGCCCGCGCTGTCGCGAGCCGGAATACTACTCCGCCGCGCCGCTCGCCTTCATGCGCTGCAAGGACGACGGCCGCTGGAACTACGTCGCGAGGTGCAAGCCGGGTACAAGCTAATTATTTATTTATTTAACCAGAACGGCATAAGCCAATCACCTACACTACCTACTACAAAAAGTTGATTATAATAAAAAAATTACAACTCAGATAAGTACTAAAAATAAATAAATACCTCTATAAACAACGGAGGGAATACAAAAAATTACATAAAAACAAAGTTAAAATCAAAAGAAATTAAATAAATTTGTCCAGTTGTCCCCTCGATTTCGTTACTTAGTGGGGACAATGGGACACATTTTAATCACTCGAATGCTATTGTGTGCTTCGGACGGCCATATTCAGTGGGGGCTGGGAACATTAAAAATACCTATAATTGCTTCAAATCTATTTAGAAAACACTAAAAACAACGCTGAACGAAGTTATTATTATGACAGTACCGTAATGAGTGTAACGTGATTCTCAGACTGCGGGCGCGCGACGCCGGCGGGGAAGGCGCTGGGTGTGGGCGGGACGGACGCGGCGCGCGGGGAGCTGCCGTGGCACGTCGGCGTGTACGACAAGCTGACGCGCCCCTACATGCAGGTCTGCGGCGCCACACTCATCTCCAACGAACTCGTCATATCAGGTGCGCTGCGAACCCTATCCCGTGAACATGAATAAAACATGGAAGCGATCGTTCGAGGGAGGATCTCCGTCACAATTTTATGACTTTTAAATTTCTACGCGCTTGCCACCTACCTGCGACTAATGCGTTTGGCTTTGGGTCATTTCCTAGAGGTAGGAAGGAATGCTTCCTGTTTTATATTAGGTACTTATGCTGTTACACGACGGGTTGACGACGTGTCGTGGGCCGTAAATGGATGAGGGTAGCCCAAGACCGTTTCAAATGGAAAGAAAATAGATGCCTATGCCCAGCAGTGGGCTAAGTCGGGCTGCGGATGATGATGATGATGATGACTTATGCTGGCGCAAAATCTTATCTAAAACATAGCAATAACTACTTAAATAAAATGATGGTGTATTGCTAATTTCAGCTGCGCACTGCTTCTGGAAGGGGCGGCAGTTGCCGGAGTCTCAGTTCGCGGTGGCGGCCGGCAAGCTGTACCGGCCGTGGAACGATCCCGTTGACGACGCGCAGAAGTCGGACGTGAGTGCACGTAAATCATAAATCATTTATTCTTTGGGTATCATTTATTCTTTAGGTAGGTTTTTGAAATAACAGATGTCCTGGTAAAACATAGAACAACTTTCTTTTTCCAGGTGAAACATATCCACATTCCGAGTCGGTTCCGAGGTAGTGAATCGAACTTCCAAGATGACATTGCTGTGCTCGTCGTCGCCCAACCGTTTGTATACAAGTAAGCTTTTCATAAAATTACAGAAACAGAAATAGCTTCGTGATTTTTATCCTCTCAGATCTCTTAATACCAAGCACCAACTCAAGAATCTTTGAGGATGTGTAAGGGGGTAGTCAGAGTTACGTCTAAATATTACTTTTGGTAAATTTCTAACCACTTTTTGCAGTAGGTACTTAGTTGTTATTATCACATACGTGACAAGTAGCAAGCCCATCGCCGCTATTAGAATACTAACTGATCTCCTCACGACGTTTTCCTTCGCCCTTTGAGAGCACTAGCATAACATTACAACCACAAGTAAATACGTTAGTAGAAACCAGTGACGATGTAGGAGAATGTGAATGTGATGATGAAAAGGTATCTACGTTCTGGCAACATGGGCAAAAGTGACAATGAAATCTTAATTCCGTGCATTTTCCATGTCCCCATTAGTCGCTTAAATAAAAAAGAAAAATTCCCGTTGTCCCCATGGCGCTTAATTAATAGGGACAGCGGCACGTTATTTTTTTTCCCATTTCATTCACCCACTATAATATATTGTCAATGGACAGCGAAGAGTTTTATCCTTTCCCTTCGAAGCACAAAAACGCACAGGTGAGATATCTACAAACTGTCAAATTAATTACTTAATTACTAAGTACCCACATTTCCAACGATTTACTAGCCAAGGTACCAATTTAGCATTTTTTTATATTTTGCCTTGTAGGTATGACACTTACGGAATAATAAATAACGCAATAGGTAGGTACGCGATTGATACCCGTGCAATATCAGTGTACAATATAAGGCACCTTACCTAGTATTTATAAGTATAAGCAAGTTTATTAGGTTACATACCTACTACTATACTATGTCTACTAAGAGTAGTAGAGTTCTTTGTGTGTGGCTCGTCCGGGTGCGTACTACCACCACGCCGCCTTCTGCCGCCAAGGAGCAACGCTGTGTTTCCGTTTATAGAGTGTGGTTACCGGTATAATTACAGCCACATGAGGCTAAACCTGTATGCCTCAAGTTGATAGACGCAGAGCAGGGCATCGTAGGGCACGTTCCTATCGTGCGTGACTTACGAGGCAATGCTTTGTTATAAGTGATGGTTACCATTTAACATCAGGTGGGCCATCTGCTTGTTCCATCAGCTAATTGTATTAAAAAAAATGTCTACTGTGCCTGAGGACTAGTCATGAACCTGTATAAGTTTCTATAAATTTACAATATATTTACATTACAGGAGCTACATCAGACCAGTGTGTCTCAGCTTCGACACCAACTTCGAGAGGCGACAGCTCCAGACTATCAATAAAGGAAAGGTATGTCTAACTAACAGTAGTAGAGGAAGAACTCGTATGGGAAAGTACTACCACCATGCCATTTTCTGCCGCCAAGTAGCAACGCTGTTTGTCAGTTTGAAGGGTTTAGTTGAATAGGTTGGTCCTATCGAACGTGACTTACGATGCCGTGCTTCGTCATAGGTGATGATTACCACTTAACATCATGTATTGTGCCATCTGCTTGTTCCATTAGCAAGTTTTATAAAAACAGAAAACTGACGTTTTCGCCTATAAGTTTAAAGTCAGTTGAAATCTAGATCGTTCGCAACGGTCTGCAGGTAGCCCAACTGTTTCATATGTATTTTGTATCCTAAGGTCGTGGGTTCGAAACCGGTCGTGCACCAATGAGTTTTTCTGTTGAAAAATTTATGTGCATAATGCCATGCAAACGGTGAAGGAAAACATCATCAGGAAACCGGCATGTCGTGGAACCTAAAAAGTTCTATAACATGTGTCGAGTGCTCGAAGGGAGCCTCTCGAGGCGCACTTAAAACCCTTTCACCACACTGTTTCGAAAGAAACTAGTGACACGACAAGAAGAAGAAGACATTTAGTAAATGTATTCATTGAATAATTATCTTTGTAAATAAATGTCTATTTCATGCAACATTTGATTATGACGCAGGTGGCAGGCTGGGGCCTCACCGCCGCGAACGGCAAGGCGGCCCCCAAGCTGCAGGTCCTGGAGCTTCCGTACGTGGAGGTGCTGGCCTGCATCGCGGAGTCGCCGCCCGCCTTCGTGCAGTACATCACCAGCGACAAGATCTGCGCCGGCACCACGCAATGTAACTATCTAACTGCAATGTTCATAAGAGTAGTAGAGCTCTTTGTGTGTGGCTCGTCCGGGGAAGTACTACCACCACGCCGCCTTCTGCCGCCAAGCAGCGACGCCGTGTTTCGGTTCGAAGGGTGTGGTGAAATTACAGGCACATGAGGCTTAACATCTGTATGCCTCAAATTGATGGACGCAGGGCGATGCATCGTAGGGCACTATCGTACGTGACTTACGAGGCAATGCTTCGTCATAGGGGGTGGTTACCACATAACATCAGGTGGGCCATCGATTCGTTCCATCGGCTGGTTGTATAAAAACAGTTAAAAAATCTGTGCGGGGATCGAACTGACGGCCTACGGCGCAGAAGATGGAGCGACGACCGACCGAGCCGGGAGGGCCGTCATATTGATCCAAGTCGAGTTCTAAAAGTTATCATAGAGCACGCGTCGCCTATAATAGAAAGACCACATCTCATTAACACTTTATAACCTAAAGAAAGTGCATCTTTTATCGTCAACCTTAAGGCCGCGTTCATAACATTCGATTTATACGCGATTTCAACGCTTTTAATCAGCGCACGCGTCGAAATCGCGTTGAAATCGCGTCCTATGAACGCGGCCTAACGATGAATCTGATGTCAGCGACGACGGCGCTGTGTCGCGGCGACAGCGGCGGCGGGCTCGTGTTCGAGGCGAGCGACAGCTTCGTGTCGCGCTACTACCTGCGCGGCGTCGTCTCCACCGCGCCCGCCGACGACGACAACAACCTGTGCAACACGCACACCTACACCTCCTTCACGCAGCTCGGACAGCACGAGGACTTCATCGTGCCCTACTTGAGCGACTTCTAGTAACGTCCGGTACCTCGGTATCCCAAGGCTGAGTTTTTGGTTTCCCGTATCGTCAGGCCGTTATTACGAGCCTTTATCTAACTTGCCATGTATGCATTTATGTATGTAGGTACCTAACCATCTTGCAATGCAACTAAATTTTGAAGCAGATATCTTCAACCGATTTAGCTGAAATTGTGTATATGTAGGTACACGTTTAGTTTTGTATTCTATCATGATTGTATGATGACTTCGTATAAAGGCATTAGTAACCCCACCCTCTCGAGGTAACCCACCATAGTTATCATTCTCACGTTAAATAGAAGGATTTATATAATCATTCATTATAATTAACTAGGTAACTAATTATCGTGCAACTTATGAAGTTATGATTTCCCATTGTCCCTACTGATGTGATACAAAAGTAGGGGACATCGGGAATGCATGTAGATTACAATAATAGTTTTCAAAGTTGTAAGTAGTCAAAAGGTAGGTAGGTAGGTACCTATTTATTCAGTTGAATCTCGCGGGTCATTTTGAAACATCTTAAAGCTAGGTGAATCTAGGTGCCAGTTCCACGCGAACAAGCGAGAAAATAGATTATCTTGACTATTTATGACAATTAAAAGTGGCCATTTAAATAAAAGCGTAGAGGTCACAATTGTTAGTAGGTAAGGTTATTATAGGGTTTGTATATTTTTTGCACGACAGTTACATTATCTGCCTTTATGCGAATCTGTCCTTCTGCTTACATGGGATTTTGCTATTCCGGGATTTTGCTTATCTGTCCTTCTACTGCAGAGGCTGCTCTAAACTATGTAATTAATAGATGCCCCCTAGTCTAGTGCATTCATTAAAACAATCAAACCGACCCCACAAAGTCACTCGATTCCTCCTACCCTAGTCACTAACAGACCTTGTGCCCAAGTCTGATCTGACTTCTGTTATTCGTAACGTCATCGTCAGGCTCTTTTTGTATGGAGATTCGAAAAGCGTCCTCTATCGGCCGTACTGAGGATTCAGTAGTCTCCATACGAAAAAGGCCTGACATTACAAAAAACAGACTTGGGGTACGGCACAATATCTTTAAAATAAATTATACTTCGCATGTTTTACTTTTAATTAAATAAATAAAGACCAGTTTATAAAAAAAGATTTTATTTTTATAAATTATAATAATATTAGACAAACAAACAACACACATACCTACTCAAACTAAAAAACTACACTTATTACTTATCGAACAAAATGGCAGTTTTAAATAATTGAGATTCATTTTAATAACGAAACCTTTTAAAATGCTTATAAAATGTAAATACAATTTGGTTAGTGAACAGAGTACATCAAATAGCTTAAAATAGACAATAAGAAAAACTTTAATAATAAATAAATAAATTATTCTTTGGCGCTGCCATGGAACAAGCAGATGGCCCACCTGATGTTGTGGTAACCATCACATATAACAAAACATTACATCGTAAGTCACGCTCAATTTTTCAAATAAGTTCTGTGATTTAATATTTCAAAATGTTTTATGTGAGAGCGAAAAATACATATTATTAGTATAAGTATATCTAGTATATCATAGTATTCTAATTATTATTTTAAATGCACTGAGATTTTGAACCGATCAAGTAAGTCTACCTTCGATTAGTACGAAAATTGGTTAAACAAACATTAAGGATCAAAATATAATATCAACCGAATCTTTGTAATGTTTTTTATTAGTTTTACAGTGTATATTATGGAAATCATAAATATTTTTATATAGTCTCAAAAGTTATTATCCGAGTGGGAATCGAACCCACGACCTTCTCGTTGATACGGGGCCGAGCTAACGCTAACCAACTACGCCATCAGATCCCAGTCGGATAATAACTTTACTTGACAATATAAAAACATTTGCCACGTTATTGTACGAAACATTGATATTTGCGAGTTTCCCTATCTACATTCAGTGATGATAATTAAACATCTTGAATAAATATTTTAAAATATGCGAAAAGCTATAGTCAAAGTCAAAAGGTATTTATTCAGTTGAATCAAAAGGATCACTTTGAAACGCCTTCAAGCTAGGTGAATCTAGGTGCCAGTTCGTTAATAAAGGTTGTCAGCGTCCTAAAACCTATCACCGCGTTGTGCAAATCTCGCATGTTACATAATGAAGCAGGTCTAATGTATGTGCATGCAGTGCACCGTGCGCTACATATAGGACATGCTAATTGGTCTTCTTGTCTGCGGCCGGCGCTTTGATCTGTTCCTTGCATTGCTGGTAGAGGTCGTCCAAGTTGAATGCAGCCTTCGTGTTGTCTTTCGAGAAGAGAAACCTGAGAAATAAATAAATATTGGTGGACTTTCCCCACAGCGCTATCTAGCTCCGAACTAAGCCAAAGCTTGTAATATAATTTATAATTCATTTATTCGTATTCTTGCCTACAATGGTTATCATAGGCAGGTATGCATCTCTGTGCTTTACCGGGCGGCATACGAACAATAGCGGGTGAAATTAAAGCGTGATGTCCTTAAAATAAATAAAATTATAAGTCTCAAGGTTAGAAACCAGATAGCTGATATCCGTTATCAATATCAAGCAAAAAAGAGCAAAAAAAAATCAGGTTTGTTGTATGGGAGCCCCCTTAAATATTTATTTTATTCTGTACTAGTGGCTTCCCGCGGCTTCGCACGCGTTGAAGTGGTGAACCGTGATTGAGCCACAAACATCAAACATCGTAACTTTCGCATTGATTTGTATATTATTAGGGTAAGATTTTAAATACCTACGTAGGTATATGGGATACCTATAGGCGTACATTACCTATATTAGGTAGGTAGGTATAGGTACTGACTGAGTTTGGCACAAACATGACAAATACAACAAAGACAACCTTACACGGAAAATATGTACTTATTTGTTCCTAGTTTCTACCTCAAAAACAAACGAAACGAAACAGCTTCACGACTTTGATCCCCAATCACGGTAGATACCCTCATATCTCTTCGTACCAACTCAAGATTCCCGTTTTTAGAATATCCCATATATAACACAGAATATAACATTGACGCTTCGTTGTATCCTTTTTACTCGAGCGCAACGAAGGAGGGTAACGTTTCAGGGGGTCTACTCTGAAAAACGATAAACGAAATTTCGTATTGGAATTTTAAGTTACACTGCGCGGTAAAACAACCACTTCTTCCTCTCCATTGATGGCACCCCGTCAGATAATCTTGCCAGTCCAAAAAAATAATCTTCCTGCTCTCTAAGGAGTGGGGAAATGACTTAATTAGATTATCTGACGGGGTGCCATAAATGGAGAAGAAGAAGTGGTTGTTTTACCGCGCAGTGTAACTTAAAATTCCAATACGAAATTTCGTTTATCGTTTTTCAGAGTAGACCCCCTGGTGTTGTTTTCGAAAATCAAACTGTTTTTTTGTTATTTATCCACAGAACACATTTTCTTTTAGTTTGAAGTTAATTACACTACGCGTTAAAAATCTCCCATACAAACCTTGGGACTTTGGCAGTCTTTTGCACCCTTTGCAAAAGTGTTTCCTATTTTTTTGCCTTGAAGTATATGTACTCCAATTTCAAGTTTGTAGGTTCAAGGCATACAATTTTTCATACCAACGTTTTCATCCCTTTTTACACCCTTAGTGGTTGAATTTCCAAAAATCCCTTCTTAGTACACCTCTACGCCATAAGACCTATACACCACTATTTTGTATTAACCAGAAAAAATTTAAGGATAGTTGCAGCAGAGGCTACTAATGCTATTGGCACTGTCAAAACTTTTTAATATTTAACTTTCACCAAGCTATCGAGGTTTGTTTTCAAGCAAAATCCTGCACAATTTTATGGACACCCTACAAGAAAATACTACGGAATACTACTCTGCTAGTAAACATCGTAAACACTCCATTCATTATGACTCCTTCCATCTACCGTCTCGGCGTAGATATAGTACCTACCTACGTCACATCATCTTGTCGCACTCATCGTATTCCTTCTCTCTCGCTCACTAGATAAATAATTCGATGGGTAGGTAGGTAGGTAAGTATCATAAAAAAGGCAATATTTTTGTTTTTTTTTAAATCCTTTTATTTGTAATTAATTGCCATTTTTCTTCATACCTACTTTGGCGGGCTTAGGACCGTCAAGCTATTTACAATAAATAAAGTTATTTACAGTAAGTACTTACAACTACGCACGTCACTAACCTACAGTATTTTAAAAGTTGTTCAAAATGTCCACCTTCATTGTCAATGCAAACACACACACGTTTTAACAACTTGTTTTTGTGGGAAATTACTTAGTCTTTGCACTATCAAAAGCGTCTAATGCGCTGTTTTAGGTCCTGTACATTTGTTAGGCTCACTCACATACACTAGTCTTTTTATTTCGCTCCACAAAAAGATTGGGGGTGTCAGATCGGGCGAGCACGGAGTCCAGGCAAACTGGGCCACCGCGACCAATCCATCGGGTGCCAAACTCTTGAGATAGGTACTCTCGCACTGCGCGATGATAGTGCGGTGGCGCGCCGTCCTGCTGAAACCATAGCTCCCGCCAGGTTGTTAACGGAATATCCTCCAGCCTGGTGATGGCTAGTAGCTCCTGGGTCTTCCTGTAGTGTATCTCAACTGAGCGCATAATCTTCCAAGCGCAGGACTGGCTTGTGCTAAAGCGACATGCCGCGTCACGCGTGCTCCTCCGAGGATCTTCTTCAAAATCATTTAGGAGGTCATCGTAGAAGTTTCGGGAGTATGCAGGCCCTCCTCGTCCTTGCGGCACGTAAACAGAGCCATGGTCTAATATGCGTTGGTATAATATGCTGGACATCGTGGAGTAATTTGGTTGCCGATTGTTTGGGTACCATTCGCGGTACATCCGTAGGTAATCACTCACATTTCCCCAGACTAAAAATACGTAAGTACGTAACATGTATGCGTATTCTCTGGTAGTGTACTGACAAGCTACCGTGAACGTGAAAACCACAATAAATTAAGTACTCTAAATTAGATGCAGGTGCGAGCGCAGCGGTCAGTGACACCCGTAATATAAAAATTGTCCGCGGGTATGTGTTTAGTTCGACACGAGTTTGCCGGCCATAGATGAAATAATAGTTAGTATTGCGCGAGCGGCGCGTTTTGTTTCGTTTTGAACGAGACAAAAATTTATGAATGGATGAGCATGAGACTCGGGTATAAGACTCTGTAGTAGGTACGTACGGATAATGGGTAACTAGTTATCATCTTTTTCTTGGGATATTCTTTTTAATTATTTTTTTTGAGTTTTAACTACATAAACGTGATCAGTAAATGACACTGAGTATACGGTTTTTTTTTTTTTTGATAATTACAAAATAGTGGTGTATACTCTTCAAATTTCAAGTCTCTAAGTCCAGTGGTCAAAAAACTCCCATACAAACTTTTACATCCCTTTGCACCCTTATTAAGGGTAGTTTTAAAAAACTAAAAATGCCTTTCCTTTTTTTTTGCCTTGAAGTATATGTACTCCAAGTTTCAAGTTTGTAGGTTCAAGGAATACTATTTTTCATACAAACGTTTTCAACCCTTTTTACACTCTTAGGGGTTGAATTTCCAAAAATCCCTTCTTAGTACACCTCTACGCCATACTACCTATGTACTCCTCAAATTTCAAGTCTCTAGGACCAGCGGTCAAAAAACTCCCATACAAACTTTTACATCCCTTTGCACCCTTATTAAGGGTAGTTTTAAAAAACTAAAAATGCCTTTTTTTTTTTTTTGCCTTGAAGTATATGTACTCCAAGTTTCAAGTTTGTAGGTTCAAGGAATACTATTTTTCATACAAACGTTTTCAACCCTTTTTACACCCTTAGGGGTTGAATTTCCAAAAATCCCTTCTTAGTGCACCTCTACGCCATAAGACCTATGTACTCCTTAAATTTCAAGTCTCTAGGACCAGCGGTTTAGGCTGTGCGTTGTCTATATGTCAGTCAGTCAGTCAGTCAGTCAGGACTTTGAGTCTTATAGTATTAGAGATTTTAGTATCTGTTGTTATAGCGGCAACAGAAATACATCATCTGTGAAAATTTCAACTGTCTAACTATCACGGTTCATGAGATGAGCCTGGTGACAGACAGACAGACTTCGGAGTCTCAGTAATAGGGTCCCTTCGGGTACGGAACCCTAAGCAATAAGAAGAGGGTAGTGGTAGGATGAGTGCGGGCACTGACTTGGTGAGTTTCCCCTGCGAGTCGGGCTGCGGGCGGCGGCCGAGCTCGCGGCCCGCGCGCAGCAGCAGCGTCGGCAGCTGCCGGCTCGTCGGCCCGTCCTGCACGCGCCAGCGCGCCGCGCACTCGGGGTACCTGCCCCACGACAATGACACTCACTTGACATACACATGAACAAAATTGTGGACATTCCACACATCACTATCTCAAAACTGAGCCAGAGCTTGAACTATGGGAACCGGATAGCTGATATAATAATATGCTTATTTTTTGGTAAATTACATCCTTATAATATTATACAACACCCAGTAGGAGAGCAAACATCTATGTTCATCTCATCACATGATTGTTTGTTCTCGGATCACATTTGAATCACATTATGCACCTTGCAGATGGCACAAGCGGACGGTCATGCTGAGTGGTACAAGTCTTTCACACTCTTTGAGAGAGGGGTGGGACACGCTGAAACAGCTTTTTAAAATTGGGTTATTATAGTTTGTATGAAATTGTCATGGAAACAGGATTCCACTACTGATGGAATATAATAGGTTGTCTTGTAATGGAAAGACTTCTTGTGGTTTTTGTAGTTTTAATTAACATAGGTAGGTAATTACAGATTGTAAGGAGCGCGATACAATATTTGATGCGTTTTGTCGCGTCGATGGAATTTGGGTTCTGTCTCGGGCTGGCTGCGTGTGCGCGGGGGAGGGGAGGCGGCAGTGCCTCTCGCGTCTCACCCCGCGCCCGTCTCCTCTGATTCACCGTTATGCTGCTACGCGCGCATACATCCTCCGCGGCGTTGGAAGCTAGTTTCCAATTGGTTCAGGGGTTACAGGCTCTATTGGTATTAGGCACATACGGCCGACCGCCCGCCTCACCGCTCCTCTGGTCGTGAGCACGTCAGCGACCCGGCATACTCCGTCTCGCCCTTTGTGGAGCACGCTGACGCGTCCCATCCTCCAGTGAAGTGGCGCCAGGTTGTCTTCTTTAAGAAGGACCAGGTCTCCGACCTGAATTGGTGTTTTCTCGGTTCTCCATTTCTGTCGGTTTTGAAGCTCGGCCATATACTCCCTCCGCCATCTCTCCCAGAATTGTCGACGAAGCTGCTCGATGCGCTGGTATCGGTTCGGTCTCGCTGAGCTGCTAGGCTGTGTGGGTACCGACATCAGCGGTCGGCCGATCAAGAAATGCCCGGGAGTCAAGGGACTGAGATCAGTAGGGTCTGAAGAGAGGGGAGACATAGGACGGGAATTGAGGATGGCTTCTATTTGTGTGAAGAGCGTTGCTAACTCCTCAAAAGTTAAGGCGGCATTGCCCGCTATACGTTTTAAATGATATTTGGCTGATTTGACACCTGCCTCCCATATTCCACCAAAATGGGGTGAATAGGCAGGGGAAAACATGAATTTAATTTCCTCATTAGCAGCGTAATCTGAGACTGGTTGACGACTGGATCGTATAATTCTACCTAACTCATTGTTAGCGCCTACAAAGTTCCTACCGTTATCGCAATAGATCACATAGGGCCTACCCCGACGCGATACGAACCTACGTAGGCACGATAAGAAGGCTTCAGTGGTAAGGTCACTAACAACCTCTAAATGTAAGGCCTTAGTGGCAAGACAAACGAATACGCATAGATAGGCTTTTGTTACACGATTACCTCGCCCCTTTTTAGAGGAAATCATAAATGGTCCAGCAAAGTCGATTCCGCATGAATTGAAAGGAAAGTTTGGAGTGACTCTCACATTAGGCAAGTCTCCCATTTTAGGCTGTATAACCTGACCGCGCATTCGTGAGCAGACTACGCACTTTTTACTAACGGCGCGAGCTAAATTTCTGCCACCTAGCGGCCAGAACGTTTCACGAACAGACGATAGAAGTAGCCGAGGACCTGCGTGACACAAACGTAAGTGTTCAGATGTCATTATCAGTTTAGTTAAGTGATGCTTAGAATCGAGTAGGATAGGGTGCTTCTTGTCGTAGTGACAATCAGATTGAGATAGCCTGCCTCCCACTCTTACCAATCCCTTAGGATCCAAGAATGAATTGAGAGGCAGTAATTTACTTTTATAATGAAGGTCTTTACCGATTTTAATTTGTTTTATATCTTTAGCGAAAGACTCTTCTTGGCTACATTTTAATAAAAAAGTTGAAGATCGATCAAGTTCTTCAGCTTGTAACGGACCGGTAAGTTTTATGATATTCGATTTACAGTTATTTATGAAGCGTAAAACATAGGCATAACTTCTCTTCAACTTGTTATAACTAGAGTATTTATTAAATTCGATTATTGATTTATTATTATTGTCATTGTCTATTTCATCATTGCATAATAAATTTTTGATTTCAGGTAAGTTCGTAGGCGTAGTGTGCGGTTGAACAGGCCATGAAGACTGGCCTTCCTTCAGAAATGAAGGTCCATCCCACCACAAAGAAGAAGCCTGCAGATGCTGTGGGTCGATGCCCCTAGAAGCTAGGTCTGCAGGGTTGTGATCGGTTGGAACATGTTTCCATACACAATCTTTCGTTAACTCATTTATTTTATTAACCCGGTTACGAACAAACGTTTGAAGTGTTTTGTTTTGTGATTTTAACCAACCTAATACAACAGTGGAATCGGTCCACATGTACTTTTGGGTCACCTTGTAGGGTATCGACTGCAAAACCTTGACAGTAAGTTGAGCTCCTAGCATAGCCGCAGTTAACTCTAACCGAGGGATAGTGAGAGTTTTAATAGGCGCGACCCTAGATTTGGCGCATAGAAGCCTTACTATTATGGTCTGTTTTGCAACGTGGGAATGCATGTATACACACGCCCCGTAGGCTTGTTGAGAAGCATCGACGAAGCAATGCAACGTAATGGACTGGACTTCAAGGCTGTCACCTACTACACATCGAGGTATGACAATGTCCGATAAGTGGTGAAGATTTTTTATGAAAATACACCATTTTTTTACAAATTGATCTGGTACTGGATCATCCCAATCTAACTTGGCACTCCATAAATGTTGGAGTAGAATTTTAGGTTTTATTATGCAACAGCTGACTAACCCCAATGGGTCGAAAAGTTTACAAGTTGTAGAAATAATAGTTCTTTTAGTAACCTTAGGCGTGGTTTCGATACCACTCGGAAAATGAAGTTGGTCCGCTATGGGTGACCACTTTAAACCTAGGACAGTAGCTTCATCGTGAAAGTCAACGCAGGCTGATGACTCTGGTTGATTATCTAAAATATTAGGGCAATTTGTGCGAAATTTTCGTAGGGGAAAACAAGCAGACTCAAGTACCTTGGTGACATTTAAATAAATGTGTTTTAGCTCGTTTTCGTTAGAAGTCCCTGTATTTAAATCGTCGATATACATATCATTTTTTATGACGTCAGCAATAATAGGATCTTGACATTCCTCAGAAAGTTGCGCCAGACATCGAGTGCTCAAAAAGGGAGCTGACGCCATGCCGTAGGTCAAAGTTTGAAGTTGTTGTATTTTGACGGGTTGATCCATTTTATCCCTCCATAGTACAAGTTGTAGATGGCGCTGTGACTCATCTAAGGCGACTTGCCTGTAGAATTTATTTATATCTACCGTCAAAACGTATTTATGGACTCTAAAACGAAGTAGAATTGAAATTAAGTCCCTTTGTACCACTGGGCCTAGGGCTTGTAGATCATTCAGTGATTTACCCGAGCTTGTTTTGGCTGAGGCGTCAAAAACCACCCTCAGTTTCGTTGTTTCCCGCTGTTGCCGAATTACACAGTGATGGGGTAAGTAAAATCCAAACTCTGGTTTAGTAATTTCAAATGTCCTAAATCGCCATATTCTTTTATAAAATCACTATATTGAATTTGAATATTTTCATTTTTATTTAATTTTCTTTCTAGATTTATGAAACGTCTCATTGCAATAGGGAATGAGTTGCCAAGTGCCTGCTCAGGATCCTCCTTCAGCGGCATCATGACAGAAAATCGACCATCAGGTAAGCGACGAGTATTTTTTTTAAAGTGAGATTCACAAAATTGCTCATCTGATGAGTAGGTATTTATGTCTGAGGGCAATTCTTCGACCTCCCAGAATTTTTTAATAGAATCATGGATATCTTGAAGTGATATTTTTGATTCATTTTGCACAAAGTTGCATTTAATTGTTTTATTAAAATTAATAAAGGGTTCCCCGGTAAAACCAGCTACTAGCCACCCTAACAAGCTTTCTTGTAAAATAGGTTTATTTGGACCTAATCTTATTTTATTAGAGCCAATAATGTCGAAGAAATGATCTGCACCTAACAAAATATCTATTTGAGAAGGCTCAAAGAACAAAGGATCAGCGAGAACAATGTTATCTGGCAAACGTAATCGCTGTACATCGACCTCAACGTTAGGTATGGCACCTGTAATTTTAGGTATAACTAAACAACTCACATTCTCATTGAACGAGCCGTTTCGTGATTTTAACATGATATTACATCTTTCAGAAACCCTACACACAACGTTATTAATACCAGACACATTAAATGCATTTATTTTTTCAGTTACTAATCCTATTTTTTGTTTCAGATTTTCGGTGATAAAAGACGACTGGCTACCAGTATCCAACAACGCACGGGCGAGGTAAGTACAATTATTTTGTTTATTTATGACTTCTACTTGTGCCGTACATAGTAGGACTTGGCCTGGAGAAACAGCTGATAAGCTCACTGGAACGTTACAAGCCGAAGACTCGCTAATATCTGTAGCTATGTTACTAACCGTATTATTTTTATGTAAAAGCGTGTTATGTTTTTCTCTGCAGATGCGGCACAAACCTTTCAACGTGCAATCCACACTGTTGTGACCACTCCGCAAGCAATTTGAACACAAATTGTTTTTAGCAACCTCAGCAAGTCTATCGCCTACGCTCATAACTTTGAACTTGGAACATTGATGTATATAATGGTTTATTTTATTACAGATCAAACATGTACCCTTGTGAGAACCCTCCAAGACAGAAAATGACTTGACATTTGGTTTGCTATTATTTTTGTAAGACGAATTATTATTGTTATTATTTTTGTACGAATTATTATTATTATTTTTATTGTGATCATAATTATTACTCTGACTAAAGTTGGTTGTTTCTAACACATTAGCACGATTTTCAATAAACTCCTTAAATTCTGTAAGTGTAGGTAAGTGCGATAAGCGCCCTTTGTGATCCTCCCATTTGCTACTAGTCTTAGGATCTAACTTTGCTGAGACCAAAAAAATAACTAATGGGTCCCATCCAGTAGTAGGAACCTCCAGAGTATTGAGCGCGTTTAAATTCTTATAAACCTGATCACTCAAATACCTCAAAGCCCGAAATGATTCCTTCTGAATAGGGGTGAGGCTCACCAACGCGTTCAAATGGTTATTTATTAAAATGTTTTTGTTATTGTACCTATCACATAAAGCCTTCCATGCAAAATCGTAATTTCTCGCAGTAAAATCTATGGATCTGATAACGATACCTGCACTACCTATTAAAGAATTTCTTAAATAGTGAAATTTATTGATCGGTGCGATTGAGTCATTGTCATTGATAAGAGAATCAAAAGTGTCTCGAAATTCCAACCATTTTAAGTAATTGCCATCAAAAGTGGGCAAATTAATTGTTGGCAGTTTAACGGAACTATTCGCAGCATGATAACAACTTGACTTCACCAATCCATGATCTGAGCTTTTTTGTTTGGATGAAAATGCATCTAATAATTCTTGGGCTAAAGCAATTAGCGAAAAAAACTCACTTTCGGTAACTTCCCGCTCTGAAATCTGCTCATCTACATTTTCTGACAATTCCTCAATTTCAGTTTGTATGTTATCAAAATTTGACATTAATTCTTGAAACTGAGTTAATCTTATTGATAATTCTTTAGAAGCTAAACTTGCTAGATCAGGAGATTTATCAGATTGGTATTTACCTAAAAAGTTTTTAAATATTGTTATTCTACTTCTTATTCCTCCTCGTTTACGAGACTAGGTTTTTAAATGTTGCTTAGGATCAGCCTTATCCATTGACTCGACTGTTAAAATAGGAATAGGGCTTTTTGATCTTACTTTAGCCTCACTATCAGCCATCATGTTTTTTTAAATGTTTTATAACCTACACGAACTAATCGTTTACAGGTATGTTGTGCACTCTAACCTATACACGATCCAGTTGTCTCCAGTCCAAACCACAGCTGCGGCCGAGCCCGCCAACAGCACGAGCAGCGTACGCAGAGCACGTCTAGGCTGCGCGCTGCCACGGAACCCGCCTGTGACGCCGGCTACGCCTGCGCTCGCAGGAAGCAGCACAGCGCGGCTAGGCGCGAGGATTCGACCCCCAAAGGAACTGAAATTGGTCGGCAAAAAGCTTAGATCAAGAATACAATAGATAGAGCATCAAATAATAATACCAAGAGTAAGAGAGACGCAATAATACAAATTATACCTATGAGTGAGAGAAATATAATATAAATGTTTTGTCCCTTTCTGCGTATACGTTTTTGATTGTTTAGCACCAAGTTTGGTGCTAAACAAACCGCTTGGTGCTTGTGAGTTTACAGGTGTTTAGTGCCAAAGTTCTTTGAAAATAGTGTGTGCCTAGGTCCCAGTATACGTAGAGTTAAGTTTACAATGTGGTGCATTGTAGTATTTTAGGCTGTGACAATGATACAGCTCGGAAAACTGAAAATTAAGCTTCCTTCGGTAAGTAGCACTTTTATGTTCTATTTGTCAATTAAACTATAAAACGGAGAATGCACAGTGTCCACAATTAATCATTTAACGGTTGTGTTTACTTTCTATCGCATATCATAGTAGATTTCTAGAATTTAATTATTTTGTAAAATTGAGTATAGGTTACTATAAACCACACAAATGACATGGCTATTCAAACCGATACAGTTCTATAGAAACATAATTTGGCTGGGTTATACGATCTTTCGGGCTGCCAACAAAAACAAAATCTATTTGCCAAAAATGTTGGGAAACGAACAACTTTAGGGTGGATTCGACTCTGATACGTATGGACTTAGCTTAGGATAAGTTCAAATACACACAATAATCTAGAAAACAAATGACAATGTCGCAACTTATTATTACCTTATTCAAAGAAATAAGGTTTGTTTGACTTAAGTACATAATGAAAAAAAATATAATATAGGTATAGGTAGTAGGTACATATATTTTAATTTCATTTAATTTATTTTTTTAGCTTTGCGTCACATTTTAATAATTTAAGTCTCCTCACGATTTTCATATGAGAAGTTGGTAGTTATTTTATGTCTGAGACCACCATCGCGTAGTATGATTAAATACCTACATATGCCTAATAATAACATGTTTGTTTTACAGATTTCCCAAAGATGCAACTACTTTGGGCTGGTGGGTTAAAGCTACGGGTTACCAAGCTCCAGGTCACCAAGCTCCAAAATCAAAACGGTCTTTATTCAGTACAATCACAAGGATCTCTTTGAAACGTCTTAAATTGGTACTAGGTGAATGTACCGCCAGTTCCTCGCGCGCGACCAAAGCCTAGAAGAACAGGCAAGAAACTTACGGACTAAAAAACTTTTGGGCTATTTCAACATAAACGGTATCTCCGCTTTTTTTTCTGGATATAAAAAGTATGTTCTAAAATCTTGCTTTAAAAAGTGAGAATTAAGAAAATATTCTCATCTGAAATTGTTATGTACAAACCTCAGACAAAATAAAAAGTAAAGACGGAACTCTGTGAACAGCAAAGTGAGGCCGGCCAAACTATGCCTTGACGTGTACATACACAATTACACACACATACGTACAACGTAACTACGCCTTACCTTGTCAGTCAGCTATCGCGGCTCGTGGGGAGCTACGTTTTGAGAAATTATAAATTTACCAGTAAAAATGCCGTATTGTGTTGTGAAAGGGTGTAAGAATCAATCTTCAAAATATAAAAAAGCGGGATTGAATCACATTTCACACGTAAGTAATTTGGAAACCAATAATTTTCAATAAATCAAAATAAAAGTTTGAGGTTATTGCTTGGAACACAAGTGTTGCCAGTATGAAGTGTTTTTGTTTACCGTATTATTTGGTAATTATGTGATACGCAACGTACGTTACTCGTTTCTTATGATGATTATCAGTATATTTTAAACCCGTCGAGTGCTTAGAGAATACACGGGTGTTCGCGGGCCCCACGTGTCCGGCGAACACCCGGATGTACACAAGATTTCGAGCCCATTGGTTGCTCACTTCTACGAGGTCAAATTACCTTAACGCCCATTGGCTGCACTCATTGAGAAGCTAGGTTCAATACAGAACGAAATACAGACAATACCGAGACCAGAAATTCATACTCACCGAACGAAATTGACAAACATCACGTTGATGGCTGGTCTGTCGGTCATCTTGACCCACGGCAACGCGATATCTTCCCCGTTTGTGAACTGATTTTTACGATTATGATTTCTTAAAATAGGTTCATCATCATCATCAGCCCAAAGAAGTCCACTGCTGGACATAGGCCTCCCCTATACATTTCCAGGAAGAACGATTCCGTGCCCTCTCCATCCACCGACTACCCGCGATCCTAACAATGTCGTCAGTCCATCGGGTGGGAGGGCGTCCCAGGCTTCGTTTTCCTGTTCGTGGTCGCCATTCGAGAACCTTTATTCCCCATCGGTTATCAGTCCTTCGAGCTATATGACCTGCCCATTGCCACTTCAACCAGTAAAAACCAGTAAAATAGGTTACATCCGTAAAATTGTAAAAATTTTAGATTATAATCTATCTCGCAAGATTGTAATCTGTCAAAAAATTATAAACTCGTAGATTTCGTATGTCCGTTAGGTAAGGCAAACACAACCTAACCGATCCCATAATCAGTTATGTTGTGTTAGATTATATCATGATAGACGTTTTATTTAGTAATGTTATTTTTGTAATTTTGGGGTAATTTGAATTGTCATGGCAACACCGGCCTTCGCACACATGTTTAGTAAACTGGCCTCACTTTTCTGTTCGTAGTGCTCCGTCTTTACTTTTTTATTTTGTCTGAGGTACAAACTATTAAATATTTATCGTCTAATAAATAAATACGTACTTACACGTGATATATTTTAATGTATTTATGACATATAGTGATGTTCTGAGGATAGCTGTATTCATAATGCCATCACTTCGCGCTTCAGGGCAAAGTGGTGGCATTGCTCAGGCTTATGGTCAGCTCTAATATAAGCTGGCTTCCTCCTGTTAAGATGTATTGTTTATACCTACTTAATTTAAAATTGAAGCACGCGTTATAAATTAACCTTTTGAATTACGGTTTCTGATGAGTAGGGATGTAGAATAAATAAATCAATGATAAATAAATAAATTGTTTTTTATTCATAAAAATTTTACCTAGCTGGTGCAGTAACATAGTTAAACTATTGGTAGGTGGTAGAATGTGAAGAATAGCACCACTAGCTAGCTCTGTCCCCCTCACTAGGAAAATCCAGAACTCTAGCTCGCGGGGCCTAGGGTTCTGATGTCAATGTCTAAAATGCCAGCTTAGTGCCAGTTCGCCCTGTTTTTTTTATTTTATTTTTTATAAATATTGGTGGACGCTCCACACAGCACTATATAGCCCCAAAATAAGCCAAATCACAACCACCCAGTCAGAGAACAAACGTCTAGTATCACATCACACAAATGTTTGTTCTCGGTAGGATTGAACCCACGGCCTACGGCGCAGAAGGCTACCAACTGAGCTGTGTAGGCTTTTTTCTAGCTCATTCCTTAGAAGATATTAAAATGGCGTAACCTAGAGGAGGGTACAAACTATTAAACTGCAGAAACTAGCTTTAATTAAACATAATTAAACAAACAACTGGAGCCGCGGTGACATCATAGCTTATGCTTGGTTGGGTGAAAATAGTAAGATGTGGCAACCCATAAATTGTATGTACTTGTTGTCCGTCTTGCTCGGGTATACGCTCGTAGGCAATCTATAGTATTATAAATCTATGGCAAAAAGGCGTTGAAAAAAAAAAAAAAAAAAAAAAAAAAAAAAAACTGTTATGACAAAAGCATAAATTGGGTTTCTTTGAATTTAACCTACCTACGGTTTTTATTTATTTTTAATCAAATGGATTGTTTTTAACTTATTATTAACTTACTTTTATTGTAATTATTTAACTTTTGCAACAAATGAATTTTTGAATAAAATGAATATGAAATGAAGATGGATTACTATTTTTGCTGGCACTAAATAAGGTGAGGATGGTACGCGTATAGCAAGATACCTCCTCAAACAGCTTCGAAGCAGCTAGGCAATGCACAAAAATAGAAGTTGGGAAGGATAAGATTGGAAAGCAAAAGGAAGGCTTACTTTCTTTGTGACCGGCCGACGACGCTCTGGGTTTTTTTTCATCCACGGGTAGATGTCCCAATGATTCGACGTAGTAGATTGCCGTCCGACACCGTCTCCTTGATCCAGGTTGTAGTTTTATTAGTCACGGTCGCCAATATGTCTTATAATGGAAAGACTTCTTGTGTTTTTTTTGTAGTTTTAATTAACATAGGTAGGTAATTACAGATTGTAGGGAGCGCAATACAATATTTGATGCGTGTTGTCGCGTCGATGGAATTTGGGTTCTGTCTCGGGCTGGCTGCGTGTGCGCGGGGGAGGGGAGGCGGCAGTGCCTCTCGCGTCTCACCCCGCGCCCGTCTCCTCTGATTCACCGTTATGCTGCTACGCGCGCATACATAGGTAAATTAAGTTCTTGTTACCTGCCGACATCGAGTTTCCCAAACTTCAAATTATCGAGAGTGTAGCTAGCCGACAGCTCCGCGAACACCGGAGCGAAGGTGACGCAGGCTGGATGCCATGCAGCATACAGACACACCAGCCATGTGGTGCCCTTCTCCTTCTGCAGCTCCTCGTCCAAGGACTGCGGGCCGCGGAAGTACGTGACGTGCTCTGGCCCGGAGTAGGTCGGCTCGGGGAACAGCAGGCTCACGAGAATGATGAGGGCTCCGTAGGGCAGGCCATACCTGGGGGTTTCATCGGTGAGGGTGAGGGCGACGTGGAGCTCGCAACATAAAGCATGGAGCGCTGACGCCAAGTATGGACATAATAGTTAAACAAGCCAATGAAAGAAGTATTCTACCTGTTATTTATTCTCATAGGTTTTTTTTATATAATGGCTAAATAGCTCTGAGTGAAAATTAACAAACATGGTACGGCGAGCAGAGCCGAAAAGTTGACCGACTGCTTCTCCCGTCCCACTAACTGCGCTCACCTCACATCCGCATACAGCCACAGAACTAAATTCGCCAGCTTTGTATAAATGAATGAGGACGACAGATAATTTCACCATCGTAACACTTCCCGCCTTCTTAGTCCGCAGCATCACAACGATAATTAGGAAGAATAGGATTTCCGTTTCGCGACTGTCCAATTCACATTCGGACTCGGGAAACAATAGCTGACAAATTATACCTGTTCGCTTGCAAGTTATATAGGTAATACTCATTATGATGTTGACCCAATAGTAGGGCTTTAGTAATTTCCGCAAGTCGGCTTTGAAAGACATGTTCTATTTGTTTTTGTTGAAAAATACTGAAGCAAATAAAGCACACACGCACGTCTCGTCTCGGGCACGGCTCGCTCAGCTCCAGGGTTGACAATTTAATGCTCGTCCGCCGCTTTAAATCCCACAAACACCTCTCCTCATCTCATTCTACCTCTACCACTTCTACTAGCGGATCGGCTAGACTTAACAAAGTACTCTGTGGCTAGACTACTGTCATGGTATAAGGCACAGAACAATACTACTCTACGAGGTTTATGGAGTGCGGGTAGGAGCTGAATTCAGCGTTATTTCCTCTAGCTAGCTTCAATTTCGGAAAATTAGGGAGTTTCTGCGTGGTTGTGAGCTGGTTAGCCTCTCGATAGCGTTATGAAATTTTCTTTACCAAGGCTCCTCTGTCTACAGGCAAAATCATGGGCAAAATACACACGAAAAAAAAAAATAATAATAATAATAAAAAAAATAATAATAATAATAATAAATCTTGCTTGACGTGGACGTGACGACATGAACATTGAACGCGAAGCGAAAGGAAAGGAACGTAATTATTAATTATTGGACTTTGACATTTCCATCAGCAATGCAACCAGCTGGTTTACGGGTTTTTTTAGATTTATTTTGCAAGTTGTTTTGAAAGTAGACCTATAGAGAAACTAGATATTCAGTACTCAACCTTTCCTAAATTTTTAGAAATAAGTCTCTTTTGGATTACCTTTCCTTGCCCGAACGAAACAAGAAAGCCAAAATGTCTGAAAACAGTAGTCCAATAAAATATTTCCTTAGTGGTGGTTTCGGTGGAGTATGCACTGTTTTAGCAGGACATCCCATGGATACGGTCAAAGTGAGATTGCAGACAATGCCCTTGCCTAAACCCGGCGAGGTCGCTCTTTACGGTGGCACGTACGATTGCTTCAGGAAAACAATACAGAAGGAAGGTTTCCGGGGTCTCTACAAGGGTATGTCGGCGCCTCTGACCGGAGTGGCCCCTATATTCGCGATCAGCTTCTTTGGTTTTGGACTTGGAAAACGGTTGATAAGGAATGATGAAAACCAAATTTTGACTAAACCTGAGCTTTTTGCTGCTGGTGCTTTCTCAGGTATCTTCACCACGTCTATCATGGCACCTGGAGAACGCATCAAGTGCCTGTTACAAATCCAACAGGGAGGTAATGTGCCCCAGAAGTACAATGGTATGGTTGACTGTGCCAGGCAGCTTTATTCAGAGGGAGGAATCAAAAGTATTTATAAGGGCAGTGTTGCCACAATACTGAGGGATGTGCCTGCTAGTGGCATGTACTTCATGACTTATGAGTGGGTTAAAGAAGTTCTAGTACCAGAAGATGCCTCTGCCAAGACAAAGATGATGGCAACTATTATGGCTGGGGGTTGTGCTGGAATAGCTAACTGGCTAGTGGGCATGCCAGCTGATGTTCTGAAGAGCCGACTACAAACTGCCCCTGAGGGCACATATCCTCGAGGCATGAGAGATGTCTTCAAGCAACTAATGGAAAGGGAAGGACCAACTGCTCTGTACAAAGGTGTGACACCTGTCATGCTCAGGGCATTCCCTGCTAATGCAGCATGTTTTGTAGGTTTTGAGTTAGCCATAAACTTCCTTAACTGGATTGCACCTAATTTTTGATAGGTAGAGTATTGTTAATATTGAATTATCAAATTGAATAGGTAACTGTAGGTGCTAAGTGTATTATTGTAAGTGGAAATATGAATTATTCAAGAAATATTATTGTTACGAGATACTTAGAATTGTTGATGACTTGCCTAGATTTTGTTAACATAGTTATGGAACCATTTTACATTGACATTTAAACTTTTAAAAAGAAACAAGAACTATATGTATAAATCATACAATGTCACCTTTGTACCTTCAATTGAAGGTTTATTGTAACTTCTGTTCCTATACAGAGATAAAAGTGATACTTAGTCATAGATTATTCAAGATAAACTTTTTTTTTATCTTATGCACAAATAATACAGTTCAATGAAGTATTGAAATCAACTTTTTCTTTATAAAAGCGATGATTCTTTGTATTATTTACTGTTTATAAAGTGTTTATGTGAAAAATATCAGCAATTGTGTTGTGCCTGCAAATAAAGTGTTTATTCATCTATTTTACATCTTTTTAAAACAACTCTGACTCAAAATAATTATTTATTCATTTAATAATTTTAAGTACACTTTCCTCATCCAGACCCTTTACAATGATCTCTTGAAACACAATTTGTTATTTTATCCAATAAAGTCAATTTTAATTAAAAAAATATTACAACAGCAGTTTTTTGTAGATTTCATTTCATCGTAATTGGCTATATATTCATTTTACACAAATACAATCATAAAGTATGTATTCAATAAAATTGTCTTCTGAAGTTTATTTCTAGTATTTTATCATTTTTTGATTCTGTAATGACCAATTTATTATTTTTGCATGCTTTCAATTCTTTACTGGATTCTTTTAACTTCTTTTCATGTCCAAGTCCTTTTCGGTCCTTTTTTGGTATAGCTTTTATTGGATACTTCTTTCCCAATCCATCTCTGCCTAACCCACATTCTCTATCCCAGCCAACTTTCAACATTAATTGATATCCTCTATTGGTTTGGGGAATTACATAGTTTGTAGGTATTTTTTTATCCTTACTGGCACTAATATTGTGTACCGTTGAGGCTAAATGTTCTTCTTTGTCAGGAAAAACTTTGTTACAGGTTTCACATGCAAACCTTTCTTTTAGCTTAGCATTAATTTTCTTTATTTCATTGTTCCTTGGAGTTTCGTAATTATTACTTGAGTTGTTTTTTCTATGACTTATGAGTAGGTCAGCTAGTTCAAGGTTTTTATTTCTGATGACTAAGTTTGTTGCAGAGTTTCCACCTTTGTCTCTTACTGACGTATCAACTCCCCTTCTCAATAACTCTTTTACGGCGTCAACTGAGTTGGCTTGGCACGCGATCATGAGTAAACTCCATCCAAATTCGTCAACCATGTTAATCGAACTTGGGCAAGAATCCAAGATATCTTTGAGTCGTTTGACATCATTGCTTTGTACACTAATAAACAAGTCCTTGCGTGAAATATCTTCTAAACTTTCTACTCTTTGAGTTGTAGGCTTTGGTGTTATTGTATACCCTTCAAAATATGTGCAACTCTTTGCATCACTGATTTCTTTCAAATATATTTCTTTGACCTGTTCTCCACTAAGTGCAGGCTGTTTAGTATTATTTTCTGAAGAAGCTGAGGTTGAGGCCTTTACAAAATTATTATAACGTTTTTTCAGCATTTTGGAAAAAGTAGGTACATGTTTTTTATAAACAATAATATACTGCAGTTTTTTTATTGTTCGCTGAGTGCGAGCAGGCTAAGGTCATAAGACCATACTACTTCTTCTATTCTCCGTTTTGGCACCTGTCTGTGATAGATAATCTTGCCAGTGTCAAGTGAATTGTATAAGTACTTTTATGTCAAGTCACTCCATAGTCAAGTCGACCATCGAAAAAAAAGGCGGGAGACGTTGAACAGGGAGGCCGCGTTTTTTTCCCACCAAAATTTAAAATTAACTTTTTCAAATATTGTTGATCAGTAGAGTTATAATTTAGTATTTATTTTATTAATTATTTTATCTTTAGTAGTTTAGTGTATATATAAAAGTATCTGGTAAGTTTTTTCGTCTATTATTATGGAGGAGCCGCCTGACCCCGGCGGGGGTACAGTCCCGCCGGCTGGTTGCTTTGTAACATTATCGAATAGTTTTGATAAATTGCCATCCAATGATTCTGCAATGGATACAGACACGTCTGTCTCCAAGAATAAGAAATTAAAAAGATCTCGCTCTCGTAAAATATGCAAACACTGTAACAAGAGGAAACGACATGGATCCAGTGACTCCAAACAAGGTTGTGGCTGTGAGGAATCCCCAATAGTATCTGACAATAATATTTCTGGCAATGCGTGTAGCACTGAGCCGCTTGTGACTAAAGTTACAATCTCCGACCCGGTAGCTACATCTACTCCCACTGCTCCGTCACCAAATTCATCTCCGCCGGCGCCGCCGGTTACAAGAGCTCAATCAGTGTTGCCGTTTTTTATTTTGAGAAAATGCTAGAACTTGCTCCAGATAATGCTAAAAAATGCTAAATCTTGTTTCGAAAATGCTAAAAAACATGCTACAATCCAAATTTTGTTATCAACCTACCTGTGCCCACGATTTCAAACGCGTGCGTGCTGCGTGAGACAATTTTTCAGTTTAGCAGTAGCCTAACATATTATTCTAGGCTTTTTAGGGTATCGTTACACAACAAATGTTAGGTAAATCCATCATTCATCCGTTTCAGCGCCGAGTGGTAACGTATTTTCGTTACCTATACCTATTTACACAATTTGCAACATTTCTGACGTTATTAGGTTGTGAAAGACAAGAAAGGTGAATACTATAGAACATTTGGTCGCTTTAATCATTTTAATCTAAATTAAACAATATCCTAAATCATCGTCATGTTCGTCAGTTTGGGCTTGTGATGTCGATGGGCCACTTTCAACATCCACACTCATCGGTAATAATTGTATCTTTTACTCCTCGAATGTGTCCTATTACTTCTTCAGGTACCTACGTTTTATGAATGCGTACGTAAAAACAATCACAATCGAATTTCGGGGGAGTGGGTTCCTTTAGTGAGTTGCCATACCCCTTTTAATCTTTTGAGATTGACTTTTAATGTGAAATGCCAAAATATGCAATATGCTAAATGCAAAATTTTCATGCTAAAGAGTCAAGAAATATGCTAAATTTAGCACTAAAAATGCTAAAACGGCAACACTGAGCTCAATATGATGCTAGCGATAATGCCCCGTATATTGTACATGTTCAACGCGTTTCTGAGTTGCCGAATGACGGCTCTACTCTTCATCCAATAATTTTTGGGAAATTCTTGAAGCGGCATTCTATTTACAATGTGGTTAATGGTAGCGTAAAAAGAATTGGTAGAAACAGAGTTTCCATTGCATTCAACAACCATACAGATGCCAATGCATTCTTAAATCATGATAGCCTCAATAGTAACAATCTTAAAGCATTTATACCAACCTACAATGTCTCACGCATGGGTGTAATTCGTGGAGTACCCACAGACCTCTCTCCTGAGGAGATGTTAGAGTGCACCACTGTCCCCAGCGGATGTGGAAAGATACTAAAACTAAGACGTATTAACTTTAAAGAAATTGTTAATGGAGCTTCAGTGTGGAAACCAACTCAGACGGTAGTGGTGACATTTGATGGTCAAGTGTTACCAGACCATATTTATATGTGTTATACTGCAATTACAGTTAACCTATATACCTACCCAACCATCCAATGTTACAATTGCTGTCGTTTTGGACACACAAAGTTGCAGTGTAGGTCTAAGCCTCGCTGCTTCAAGTGTGGTAGAGAGCATTCAGGTGATTCTTGCAATATTGATGAGGAACGTATTTCTTGCTGCTCATGCGGGGGAATACACTTTGCCACAAGTAAGTCATGTCCGGAATATACAAGGCAACAAAAGATTAAATTTTCAATGGCAGAAAAGTGTATTTCCTATGCAGAAGCTTCTAGAGTTCATCCACCCCTGTCTAGGTCTTATGCTGAAATATTAGCAACAGCCAAGGATCAAAATATTCAATCTCAACAACCCCACACAACAAACCATGTCACACCATCATCATATAGAAAAACTGTCTTTTTAAAACCATGTGTACCTCCCAAACTAGCCAAAGGCTATGATCAAAAAGAACACAATAACCTGACTAATTCACCATCATCATCCCTATCTAACGGTTGCGCTCTGAAAGAGGGCAGACCTGAGGATAGACAGCTTAATATATCTGATATAATTGCTCTTCTTAAGACATTCATACAGTCAAATGCCATAGAACCGTCCAACGCTGCTAAAATTATTGACATAATCTCTATCCTACACTCACAACCACAATGGATCACACCAGATCCGCAGTTCAATGGAACTGCAGGAGTGTAAAAAATAAAAAAAGTGAAATTATCTATTTAATTAATGTATACAACCCTTTTATTATCGCCATCACAGAGTCCTGGCTTAAGCCAGGCTCTGTGTTCAAATTGAGCGGCTTCTCCTGCCTCAGGGATGATAGACCTGATGGCTATGGAGGAGCCGTTCTTCTTATTAAAAATTCTTACTTATTTTCACATTTCCCTCTCCCTGCACATGATAATAATAATTTTACCGCTGTTGCATGCATTATTAATAATGTATGCTTTATTTCTATTTATATCCCTCATCCTTCATCACAAATTTTCACAGAAATAGATAACCTGTTAGGCCATGTCCCTAAACCATGTGTGGTCATGGGAGATTTCAATGCTCACCATAGAACATGGGGTAGCTCTGTGTCCAACAGCTATGGCAGAGACCTATTAGATATCATTGATAGACAAAATCTATGTATCCTAAATGATGGTTCTCAAACTCGTCGAACAAAACCCTCAGAGAATAATAGTGCAGTAGACTTAACAATAGTATCACCCCGTTTAGCATCTTCAATTACTTGGCAAACACAGCCATCTACTCATGGCAGTGATCATTTCCCCATAGTATTAAAGTTTTTAGAATTTAGAGCTAATTAAATACCCAGAGCTCCACCCAGAATGAGATACTTATAAAATAATTAATGATAAATGGAGTGAATTCAGAAACCATATAGATAATAATATTAACACTTTGCCTCTTATATCACAAGGTATTTCTGTTTGTGCAAATAATTTTACCAAAAGTTTAATAGATGCTGCAGATTTAAGCCGGGTATTCATTAGGCAACATTTGTTGATAAACACTGTTTATAAACAGTGTTGCATGATGTTTCTTCATCTCTGTAAACATGTTTATAAACAAATTGATGAAACATTTATTGCATAAACATGTTGCTGTGCTCCCCACTCTAGATGGAGAGCAAGACGAAACATTCAGTTTATAAACAGGTGTCATCGAGTGTGGACGAGAAGTTGCGAAGTTTAGAAACATGGAAATAGTGTCGTGGTCCAACAACCAAATTTCAATGCTTATCGAGCTAAGTATATCAACAACGTGGTATGCTTTGGGACGCCTCTCATAAAGATTATAAAGATAAAAATAAAAAAAATGATGCTTGGGCCGACATTGCTGCAGAATTAAACGTCCCCCAAAAGGAGGTGGAAAATAAAATGCATATTATACGCTCCCAATTTAGCCGTGAAAAGAAAAAACTCAAGTCATCAAAACAAACGGGATCTGGTGCCGAGCAAGTAATTAAAAGCAAGTGGCAGTGGTATGATCCGCTACAATTTTTATTACGTGGTGCAACGACGTCTGGAACATCGGATACAATGGGAACGGTGCGTAATTTTTTATAATTATTTTTATTTGCTTAATTTATGAGATATCTATTGTAGACTAGTGGACCCCGGCAAACTTTGTATTGCCTACGTACCCGGTAAGAAAACTAACCTCAAAATGTATGGAAAACTGAATTATTTGTTTTTACTCAATTTTCAGCATTTTTTCAGAACTTTATTTTAAAAAAACAGGTATTCAGTGGGTAGGTACTATTTCTTATGCGTGAGAATTTTGCCATGGCACACTGCCTTCTGGACTACTAAAATGTTCAGCGAAGTGATCTCTTACGACCGCAGCAGGTAGTGGTGGGTGTCTTGCAATAGGTTGTAAATTCAACATGTTATGAGGAGCAACTTCTCTTCGCCAAGAACCTTCTATAACGTTATATTCTGGGTCTTCATAATCGAATGTTCCTGGTGGAGTATAGATAGCTCGGGACTGTTTATTACGCCTTAAAAAGTTATGCAAATATACACAAGCCATTGTTACAATTTCACAAGTAGCAGGCTTAAGAGGCATGGCTTTTCTGAAAACGCGAAAGACAGCACATAATAAACCAAACACGTTTTCTACAATCCTTCTTGATCTGGAAAGGCGGTAGTTGAAAATGCGTTTTGTAGTTCCACGGTTGTGAACGCCAGGATACGGTTTCATCATATTTTCAGATAAGGCAAATGCACTGTCCCCTACTATTACATAAGGTAGATTTGGACCATTTGGTAATATTGGTTGTGGCTGTGGAAAATTAAGCCGGTTTGCAGTCATTGCATCGTAAAATGAAGTTTCCTGAAATACTCCACTGTCGGAAGATCTGCCTTTAGCACCAACATTCGCATATATAAAGTTGTAATCTGCGTCAACTATTGCCAGTAGTATAATGCTGAATTGTTCTTTATAATTGAAAAAGTCACTGCCAGAATTAAATGGTGCTTCAATAACAATATGTTTTCCATCAATGGAACCGATACAATGAGGAAAATTCCATAATAACTCGAACTGGCGGGCCTTCTTTTTCCATTCTTGTTCAGTTTCTGGCACCTGAAATAAATGAAATTTATAGGTAGTAAAGCAGTTTCTTTATTTATAGGAAGGCAGTGCCGCAACGCAGTCGACAAGTGCACCGCCGACACCACCACCACAACCATCATCATCGTTATTACTGCCACCACCGCCGCCACCACCGCCGCCAACAAGCAACCACAAAAAGAGGAAAGGTGACGAAACTCTCAACGAAGCGTACGAAATTATGAAAAGTGCAAAGAAGAAGATGGACGAAGTATCAAACGAGTTCGATATTTATGGCCAGTATGTGGCATCTGAATTGAAAAATGTCCAAGACCAAAGAGCAGTTCTGCAGGCCAAGTATTACATAAATAATATATTGCTACAAGCAAGAATGGGCACTTTCAATAGTGGAGGCTATGGAGATTGGTGGCAGGGCTATGGCAGTGAATATCGCACCGCATCATCAGCATCAACACATGCCGATACTTCGACCCCAACAAGGACACCAGAACCCGGCGAAGCCCGTACTGCAAATAGTCAAGATGTCTTGCAGTTTAATCTTGATGCATTAGTTTCCCACCTTGAATATGATGATTCACAATAAAATTTTGTGATTTCATTTAAATAATAATAAATAAGTATGTGATTTAAATTTATTTTGCTTACCTTTACATAGTCCTTCAAAACATTTATCAATTCCTGACAAACTTCTGGTATGATCTTGCTGATTAATTGTTTCGATACTTTAAAAGTATACGACAGTGAGCTATACGAGTCACCTGTTGCAATAAACCGTAAAGTAATAGCCAGTCGTCTTTGGGGCTCAATGGGATGCCGAAATTTCGTCTCCTGTCTTGTTATAGCAGGTCCAACCAATCTCAATAATATTTCAAAGTCAGATCGTGACATTCTGGTAAAATTGTGGAATGATCCATCAAAACCTCTAAGATCATCAAATACGTAAGTTCTATTCACGAGGTAATTTCTCATCCACCACCTTTTCGTTTTTTTCTTAGATTTCTTGTGTATTATTATAAAAGCAGCACAGAGCATCACTACCTCCTCGGGCGACATCCTAGCAACAACTAACTGGTGTGGACTGCTAAGTTTCAGAAACAGTGTTTACGGTAAACTTGTTGCGAAACAAGATGATGAAAGTCATAAACAGTTTATCAACAAATGTTGCCTAATGAATACCCGGCTTTAACTTTCCCTTTAAAAAATAATGCATCTGGGAAATTGTCATCTCCACCATGGTGGGATACGGATTGTAGTGTAGCTGTTGCTCAGAGAAGGCAGGCAGAGTTAACTTACAATTCTGACATGTCTGAGGTTAATTTTGATGAGTTAATGGAAATAATGGTTAAAACCAAAAAACTATTAAAAGAAAAGAAGTTGCTAGGCTGGAGGAGTTTTTGCTCAACAATATCTCCCAGCACAAAACCTTCAGAAGTCTGGAGAAATATTAGAAGTTATAGAGCTGGAGTTAGAGAAACTACTTTTGCCACTATGCCACCTTCTCTCAGTGATAGCTTCTTAGACCGTTTGGCTCCACCGACTGTTCCACCTAGGGAATTGTTAACGCCAATTCATGTTTCTGTCCCTACGTGTCCTTATGGCCTTGATGCTCCTTTCTCAATAGACGAGCTGAAAGGTGTCTTAACAGACGTTCATGATACAGCTCCAGGTAAAGATGGTATTCCATACTCTTTCTACTCTCACCTTAGTGATATTGCTTTGCAATATTTTCTCGAGCTTATCAATTCTGTCATGTTGACAGGTGTCATTCCTTCAACATGGAAAACGCAAATAGTGCTGCCATTTTTGAAACCCTCTAAAGATCCTTCTGATTCTATGTCCTACCGACCAATAGCATTGTCTCCAGTTATAATAAAAATTGTGGAACATTTAGTTAAAAATAGAATAGAGTGGTTCATTGAAAATCAGAGCATCTTACCTAATAGTCAATATGGTTTTAGAAAAGGTAGAAGTTCGATGGACAGCCTAAGTGTATTTACAACGGACATACGTATAGCTTTTTCACAAAGTAAATCTGTTGTGGCGACATTCTTGGATATTAAATCGGCTTATGATAATGTCCTTATTGAGGTACTTATAAGGAAATTACATATCTTGAAAATTCCACATTTTCTAACCAACTTTATTCAAAACATGTTAGCTGGTAGAGAAATTTTTTTAAACACCACGAATCTCTCACGAGTTGCCTGGAAGGGCTTGCCTCAGGGTTCTGTTTTGAGCCCTCTTCTCTATAATATATATACATATGATTTGGAAGCATCTGTGAGTGATACGGTTTGTGTCCTACAGTATGCTGATGATTTGTTACTCTATTCTTCAAACACTTATATTAATACAGCTGCATTTAAAATAACATTTGCTCTAAAGTTTTTAAAAAAATGGCTAGATAAACATGGTTTGGAGTTGTCTCCTTCTAAAAGCATCGTTATTCCTTTTACACGTAAAATGACCACACCATCTTTAAACATTATTTATGATGGCATATCTATTCCGGTAAAAAGTCATGCCAAATTTCTAGGTGTCATATTAGATTCTAAGCTTTTTGGGAGTCCACACTGCGAATATATCGTAGAAAAGTGTTTAAAAAGTAGTTCTCTAAAACTTATATATAATGCTTTAATCAGAAGTATACTAGATTATGGCACCTTTTTGTTGGACCCGGGAAGAGTGCTATTTTTCAAGAAGCTAGACTCTATACAGGCTAGAGCAATGCGTATTGTAATGGGAACAATGAAGTCCAGTCCTATTAATGCACTACAAATAGAATGTGGCGAACCACCTTTACGTTTAAGACGGCAATTTTTGTCTAGTAGATTTTATTTTCGTACATTACAAGTTCAGAACTACCAGCTTCATTCAAAAATCCAACATCTTTCAGAACTTATTTGCTCCTCTTCTTATTGGAGTCATAAGTCACCACCCCTTTTAATTAATAGCCTTAGCAAATTTAAATCATTGTCAGCTGCAACTCATCAATCACTTCTTTTGCCTATTTTCCAATGCAACTATAAAGCTTTAACACTACCTATTAACATTTATTTCGATCTAAATATTGACCGCCACGGAACGCATGCTAATATATATTTTATATCCGCTGTTGATAACCGATGGCATGGTTGGCATCAGGTATTTACTGATGCCTCCAAGCACTCACAGTCTGGTTATGTTGGTGTAGGCGTATATCACAAACAGTACAATATTGTACAAAAAGTCAAACTACCCCCTGAGACTTCAGTTTTTACTGGTGAGTTATTTGCTATTGTTAAAGCACTAGAATACGTTTTAATAATGAAACTTAAAAATACCATTATTTTTAGTGACTCAATGAGTTCATTGCAATCCCTATTGAAATACCCTTTTCGCTCCAAAATGTTTTATCCTCTAGTAATGGAAGCTAGATCAAAGGTTTTACAATGTAAAATAAATGGTTTATCAGTTAGCTTTGCGTGGATACCAAGCCACTGTGGTATTATAGGAAATGTACGTGCCGATAAATTAGCTAATGAAGCTGTAGAGTGTGGAGACCTTTACCCGTTTAAAAACTATGTACACGATCTTATTGCTTTACCCAAGATTTATCTTAAAAACTCTTGGAATGAATATTGGGACCACTCTAGTAACATTAAAGGTAAATATTATAGACTGATACAAAAAACAATACCGGTGAAACCCTGGTTTTTTTCATTAAAACTTAGTAAACGCGCCACTACTGTCTTGATAAGAATGCGTCTGGGGCACTCATGTACCCCAGCCCATCTAGCACGGATGAAAATAGTGTCTAATCCATTTTGTGCCTGTGGAAATGAATTTGGTGACCTCAATCATATATTTTTTGCTTGTCCACAATATGACCATAAAAAACTATATGAAGATCTTGTTTCCTGTCGAACTCCTCTTCCTACTAATATCATTGTTCTTCTTTCTTCCTTGGATCCTTGTATTTATCATTGTTTGGCATCATATACATATAAATGTAAATAATATAAAAATTTAGTAAATTTATTGTACATATATTATCATTATCTGTATATATTTCCTTATATTTTTCCTTTCCCTATCTTATTTTTAACCTTACTGATCTCCTTTTAACCTTCCGTGTAAATTGAATCCCTATGTTTCCCTAATTTTTATTTAAAAAAAAAACAAGCAAAATGGCAAATGCACCAAAAGTGCGAAGCCAAAAAAAAAAAAAAAAAAAAGTCGGCCATCATTTGAGAAAATGGTGGCGATTTTCTTTAAAACATTCGAAATATTTTCGGTCAAATCAGGATATCAACGGTTAACCCTTAATTTACGTGTTAGGTCCCTGGGACTCCGCGCGAACTTTCATTTTGGTCTAAAATCTTAAGTATCGCGTTTTGTTTTCGCGCGTCCCAGTACCTTCCTGCAGTAAAGAAACGGCCCGGATGCGGGGTGAAGAGGACGTGCGCCTACGCCACGCGTATCGTTGAGTTTGTGCCATTGTGCCCATAGAGCAGGGCTGCCAGGTGAAAATATGCCGCAATCGTACCACAGCTTAAAAAAAGTCGTACGCCCTAAGAAAGTTTGAAATAAAAAATCGTACCCACAAGAATCAATCATCGATATATTTAAACATTTAATAATAAAGTACACCTCTTTGCACTAATTTCTTTTTAGGAGTACGAGAACGCTCAATAACACTTTCGTCGCTCATTTTTATTAAATTAATTACAGAAGTGCATCAGTTTTCACAAAAGCCTGCACGATTTAGTAGAAAAAAACAAGTAGAACCGAGTTTCTCCGCTCTCCGTACAACTAGACCGCGCGCAAAGGAAATGATTTGTCGTGTTAATAAGATAATCATCAACTATAAGGAATATTAACGCAATGTTAGTCGGATATCAACCGTATTGTTTACGGTCGAACGTTTTCTTTCATGTTTATAAATCTAAAATTGTATGTAAAAAAATCGTACGTTTTCTGTACGATTTCGATGTTTCGATCGTAATCGTACAGAACATGCAAAAAATCGTACAAATACGATTTAAATCGTACAAATGGCAGCCCTGCCATAGAGTCTTCTGGACTCCATGGGGGTATTTGTGTGTCAAAAATATTGTTTTGCTGGATTGTAATGTAATTATTTTTCAATGTTATTTTTGTGTTTTAGGCTTACAAATGGCTTCAAACAGACGGTCAGTCAATCTACTTCATTCAAAAGCTGAGTCTGAGATGAGAAGATGTGATGATGAGGAGTCCAACGACGAGGAGCGAGGGCAGCAATAAGGTGGATCAAACGAGAAAAAAAGCGCTGCACGTTTTGTTTTTTTGTATGAACTTGTGCTACTTAGTTTTAAAAAAATTATTATATTTTAGACTTGTTATTGAAAGAAATAAATTATTATATAGAAATATAAAGAAATAATATAATAAATTTAAAATATTGATTAATTGTATTTAAATTTCGAGCCCGAAGTTTGCATTGATTTTTGTGTGCTTATTTTTAGTCTATTAGGTTTTTCAATTGCCAACAAGACTGTTAGACAATTAATAAATAAATTTGATATTAAAGCTTTTAAGTATAATGTGGTAAGTAGAATAAATAATTTTTGAGTACACATTTTGCTTTTATTTTGACCAAAATCAATGATTTTTATGCAAGGAGTCCCATGGACTCCATGGGGTAAATTAAGTGATTTGGGGTCACCAGGTAAACCAAGGGTTAATATACTGTCATCCCAAATGCACACTTTGTGCGAAGACCTCAAGTATTATTGGTTAAAATGCTACCAAAATTATACAACACAACTCAAAATTACACTAGATAAACAATTAAAATGAAAAAGCTATGTTGCTTCCCAAAATGACAGAAAACAAATCCACCAAAAAAAAATAAAAAAAACATACCAACAAAAAAAACATACACCATACTACTTCATCTTGTTTTTTGTATTGTCAGTTTATCGATCATGATAAAAACCATGGAGGTACTTTATACTGTAAATTTAATTGGAATTGACAAATGCATAACCACAGCCAATGTATTATAATTTCATCGCGGTATGACTGACCTCAACCAGCTATGGGTGAAGCAGACTCGCGCATTAGGCTTCAATAGAGGAATGGTAATTCACTTCTAAATAAATATTTATTATTCCCTAGAACTGAATTATTGACCAATTGCTTCTTTCAAGAACACAATGGTTCATAAGATTATTTTTGATGGAGATTAAACCCACATATCACTTAATTTTCACTTAATAATTTACCATACTGTAACTAAAAAACCAATAGGAAAACTAGTGAATATAAGTCTAGAAACTAGTGAATATACATTTATGTAAAAACTAATCTACAGAACAGAAACATGGTGTACTTAATATACCAATTTATGTATGTGCCTACTGACTATTTTTTTCTACATTTGGCACCATATTCACCCACATTCATTTAGCAAGTTCTTTTGCGATACCTTTCAAAGCTTCAGTCTGCTCTTTCATCAATAGTAATTTCTGCCTCAAATAGTCCTTTTTGAAATTGAAATAATCCTCCTTAATTTGTACTTTTCTCTGCTCTTGAACTGCTAGCATATCACAGTTGAACACACAACTTTCAGAATGACTGCTGTTCTTACTTGATTTGATTTTTTTAACCTTAGATATGGGCGGCTTAAGCTGTGCACGTGAGAGGGTAAAAACTTCAGCTTTTACTTCAGGTGGTGATCCCGGCTCACTGAATGATGCTGAATCATTATATACATTAAAACTACCTTCTCCTGTAAGTTCTTGTGTATCTTCTGGTACCACAAACTCTATAGTATCTTGGTAGTTGGTAGTAGAAGACACATTTTTCAATCCTAAAGCTTCTATTTCAGTTACTGTGAGGTTTTCAATAGATGTGGGAATCTCGCCATTTCTAATTTGCTGTTTTTTCTTGGCATTAGACCTGATATCTTGCCATGTCTGCAAAATAAAAGTTTATAGTAAAACAGATTGTACATTAAATTAATTCCATAATTCAAGAGATCTTTAGGTACAGATATATTTTTTATTTATTTCGGTATTTATTATTTATTAGGAGAACAGACCTTTCGCCACTGTCTCCAAGTTTTCCTTGCTCCAGGAAGAGTGTTGCACTCGGCTGCAATTTGGCCCCAAAGTGTCTGGCAGTCTCTGGTATTAAAATTTTGAGAAACCTTAAATGAAATCAATTGCGGATGCTGTGATACTAATGCAATCAACTTCCTCTTCTGTTTAAATGTAGGGTACACAGTCCTTTGCCTTAGTCTTGGGTCCATTCTAGAGATTGTTTCTATATAACATATTTTCTGCTGTTTCTATGTTGGCATAGAAATCACCCGAACAGTCCAATCACACAAAAACCAGTATTGAAACTTAACTTTGTGTTATGTAGAATGTAATGTAAGTAACTTATATATCTTCTTGTAATAATAAGTAAGTAATTAAATTGGGAGGCAATAATGTACGGCCAAATAATGTACAGCATGATATTGCACAGCACGATAATGCACACCCAGATAATCCGTGTCCACTGGTTTGAATTATTGGGTGTACATTATCTGGATGTGCAATATGGTCACGTGTCAATAATGTACACCCAGATATAATGTACAGCATGATAATTGGAAGCCACTTTAGTACCGTTGAGTCGGATTGGTTAGGTTATGTTGAAACATAAATTACGCACGAGGCGAGCGAGCAAAGCGAGCGTGCCGCGGCAGCGGCCGCCGAAGTGCCAGAAATTATTTTTTACGGTACCAAAGTACCGTAACCGTCTGGCTGTACATTATTGACACGTGACGATATTGCACATCCAGATAATGCACACCCCGATAATGTACACCCAGATAAAACGAATCCAAAAAGGTATTCTTGTATTTTTTATAAACTGTGTATGTGTGGCATGAATAAATTATTTTGTATTGTATTATTGTATTATTGTACCAAAGTGGATTCCAAATATCATGTTGTACATTATCGTGCTGTACATTATCATGTCGTGCAATAATCGGACTCATTAAATTCCCTTAATTTATTCAGTTTTTCGCTTCCTTCCTTTGGGTGCCAATAATGTACAACCAAGGAATGTACAGCCGAGGAAAACACAGCCCGGAATTGATGTACAATTTGGGTGCCAATAATGTACAACCAAGGATTGTACAGCCGAGGAAAACACAGCCCGGAATTGATGTACAATTTGGTCGCGAAATCCACGGCTGTGTAATCCAAGGCTGTACATTCCAAGCCGTACAAATTCAGCACACGTTTGGAAAACACGACCCGATAAAACGCAGCCAAAATTTTGATGCCAAAACTTAGGCTTTGTTTACACTCGTCAATTACTTACTCACTCACTTGTTGATCCGACTCGGATTGGTTAGGTTATGTTAAAACATATAAATTACGCACGAGGCGAGCGAGCAAAGCGAGCGTGCCGCGGCAGCGGCCGCCGAAGTGCCAGAATTTTATTTTTTTCTAACATTAATCTCTGAATAATTCTCTTATTTTATATAATTTTTAATCTGTGCTACTTGCCTATACTTACTGTGTAGTGCATCTAAACAGAGCATAGGCTTTCGACCAATCAGAGCAATGGTCACAAAATCCATGGTCGTGTAATCCTGGCTGTACAATCCCGACTGTGCTGGGAAAGCACAGCCTGGAAAACACGGCCCGGATTTCATGTACATTTTGAATTCCTGGCTGCGTATTCCGGGCCGTGCATTCCGGGTTGTACATTCTCGGGCTGTGTAATACATGGTCGTACATTAACCGGACCCTACAATTTGGTCGCGAAATCCATGGCTGTGTAATCCAAGGCTGTACATTCCAAGCCGTACAAATTCAGCACACCTTTGGAAAGCACGACCCGATAAAACGCAGCCAAAATTTTGATGCCAAAACTTAGGCTTTGTTTACACTCGTCAATTACTTACTCACTCACTTGTTGATCCGACTCGGATTGGTTAGGTTATATTAAAACATTTTTACGCACGAGGCGAGCGAGCAAAGCGAGCGTGCCGCGGCAGCGGCCGCCGAAGTGCCAGAATTTTATTTTTTTCTAACATTAATCTCTGAATAATTCTCTTATTTTATATAATTTTTAATCTGTGCTACTTGCCTATACTTACTATGTAGTGCATCTAAACAGAGCATAGGCTTTCGACCAATCAGAGCATGGTCACAGAATCCATGGTCGTGCAATCCTGGCTGTACAATCCCGACTGTGCTGGGAAAGCACAGCCTGGAAAACACGGCCCGGATTTCATGTACATTTTGTACATGGAATCCGGGCCGTGTTTTCCAGGCTGTTATTTCCGGGTTGTACATTTTCGGGCTGTGTAATACTTGGTCGTAAATTAACCGGACCCCCTTCCTTTTTCGTTTACACTCATTTGACTTTGACTCCTGTCTGTCATTTTGACAGACAATATTACCAGTGTCAGGTGGAATTGTTTATGTCAAGCCAAGCCGGGCATGTGTAAAATAAAAGGTGGCGGTTCATCAAACCCTTCGAGAAAACTATTTTTTTATTCATCCCATAACCTATCAAAGTTGGATCCACTTTCTAAATTATTTTCTATCGTATAGTAGATACCATGCGATGACTTTGTCATGTTAATCGTGACCTGTATTTGCACGACCTGTTAATGTGCACCTCAATAATTAAAACCGGATTGTTTGGGTTTGCATTAACAGGCCGTGCAGTAAAAACATGAGGCAAGCATGAGGCTGTACATTACATGGCTGTACATTATTGGTTCACAAACATTTCACTCTTCATTCATTCTTGTCTTATTTTAGTTTCATTCATTTTGTTTCTTTAATCATTCATTCCATATTGTTGTAACAGGCGTTTTGGTCGGGCGTTAACGGGAATTAGAAGAGCGCCGTAAAAAGAAATAATATCGTGTAAAAACGCTCGGTTTACTTGTGTAAATATGTTATGATATTTTACCAGTGCTTTTAAAAGTAAATAGTGAATTTTTGTGTGGAGCAATGGCGGATTACCCAGGGTTTTTACGCCGATTTCTACCAGCGTTCTTGGAATGTCTTCTGCTACTACATCTTACAGAATACGTAAGTCGCAACTGATAGAATTTTCATAGAATTTTCATTCCGTAATGTACTTACCTATATGATTCTCCCATAAATGGGTTTTAGTTTTTATTTTGGTATGAAAACAACATAACTCTAAACTAAACTCATTTGTTTCAACACAATAGAGTTTTATGTCTGATTTCTTGTCCTGTATTTTGGCTGAGTACCTATAAGTATGGACGTTGTAATTTTCCAGTTACCTTTACCTGTTACTATGTATTCACTCAGTGCTAAAACTGATGGTATGAAACATTTCAAGAAATTTTCCTAAATTATTAGGCAAGCAAATTTTGTCTTGGTAGGTGTGATGATGACAGATTCCTTTTGTATGATACGAAATCTGCTGACAAATGAAATGATACCTATTTGTAAAATGATAATGATAAACATTTGTTTGTCTTGTTTTATTGTGGTACTGAGATAATTCATAATGTAAATTTATTGTGACTGAAAATACATTCACATGAAATTTTGTTCACTTGTATGTGATCATGTGACCAGTCAATTGGTGTTGGTAGTTATAAGTACTGAATAAATAAAATAAAATAAATATTGGTGGACATTCCACACAGCACTATCTCGCCCCAAACTAAGGCAAAGCTTGTGATATGGGAACCAGATAGCTGATATACTACATAAATACTTTTTTTTTGTAAATACATACTTATAATATTATATAACACCCAGACAGAGAACAAACATCTATGTTCATCACACAAATTTTTGTTCTCGGTGGGGATCGAACCCACGGCCTACGGCACAGAAGGCAGAGCTACTACCAACTGAGCTGTGAAGGCTGTCAAATGATTTATCACTGGAAGACTTTGTTTGAAATTAACTATAGACGTCATCCCCCCCCCCCAGTACCTTAATAGGGGCAGTTCAGGAATAAACTAATGGTGCCCTTACACTACTTGTAGTGTATGAAGCTACTCTCCAACATTGATTTTGGGCTTTAGGTTAAGGCCCAGTTTCACCATGCTTTGTTAGATTAACAAATGATTAAAGGGCCGTTAAATATGTCAAAATGAACACGTTTGACATCTAAGGTTAGATTTAACATCCTGTTAATCCTTGATTAGTAACTAACAGAGCATGGTGAAATCAGCTCTAAGACTATGGTTGGATTGTCACTAAGTAACATTACCTCTAATGATTAGGTGTTGCATAATTATTGAGAAATCACCAGACTTTCTTTAGTTTTATAATTATTTTATTGGAGTTCAATAAGACTAATTGATCTAACAAGAATGATTGATGCAGTGAGTGTACGAAAATGATTGGAATAAATAGCATTAATTGTTTCAACTGACCCATCACATGTGCACAAGAGAACTGGTCAATAGAACAACAGAGTGAACAATTAATATTAATTTATACCAATAACTGTTTCTTGTCAATTGGCACAGTATACGCGAGGGAGCTTTATTGGCCCCCATGCTGTTCAATTATAAGTAGGAAATCACAATGTGGGTATATTATTTAGAAGAGTCATGTGGGCTCTGGTTTGGCTCGGTGAATTGATTTATTAAGGCATAGTAACAGAAACCAGACCGCTGAACAAGATGGTTTTTTATTTGTGGCGCTTTGTCGGAAAAACATTGAATACAGAGAAAATATCATAGGTTCCTAGTGGGCGACCTTATCATTTAGTAGTGATTTCGTGGCATTACTGTGGTATTGTAGTACAATTTCAATAATTGTATATTCCAAAAACAACTTTCAGTCTTTTTAAACCAGATTATAAACAGGTTTTTGGTTTTAATAAAGCTTTTTTTTATTTCCACATTACGCATGTACATTTTTTAAAATATGTTTGTTAGTATTTTTTGCTTAATTTAAGTGTTAGTGTGGGATGTGGATCCCTTGAGGGTAAAAGCCTTGAGGTTTTTAGTTTACTGCATCATAATCTCGATTCCTGCTAAGCCAGCTCCTGATTCTTTGAGACTTTCATATTCCTCCACCATACCTATGTCTTATGTATGGTTTACCTATTGATATGCAAATAAATGTTTTTGTGTGTAGGTGATTTCATCTATAAGAAATAAATAAATAAATATAAATAAATATTGGAGGACTTTCCACACAGCACTATCTAGCCCCAAACTAAGCCAAAGCTTGTAATATGGGAACCAGATAGCTGATATAATACATGTATACTTTTTTTTTTTTTGTAAATACATACTTATAATATTATATAACACCCAGACAGAGAACAAACATCTATGTTCACCACACAAATGTTTGTTCTCGGTGGGGATCGAACCCACGGCCTACGGCGCAGAAGGCAGAGCTACTACCAACTGAGCTGTGAAGGCTGTCAGGTACTTATGTGGTTAAATACAGAAGAAAGTAAAACTGATAGGTTTTTTTTTTCCTATAGGTATTTATCCAATCTTGTCAAATATATTCTTATAGGTATTTATCCAATCTTGTAAAATATTTCAGACTCTTTTCAGTTTTCATGATCTTCTCAATTTATTTATCAAATCCTGCTTTGACTGGCGTCAACTGTACCTAGGTAGGTATATTCTCTGAATGTCGCGTGACGTGAGTCGACAGTAAACCTTGTATACTTGTGGAGACGGACAGCCCTCATAGCTCTGTGTTAAAGTATGTACCTATTGAAATGAACTGCAGCAGATGAACACTTTAACACCTCTTATTTATTCGTAGAACACAGGTAAAACAATTTCACTTTTATTCTTCGCACTTGTGCCAGATGTCAGTATGTTAGCCAGTCAAGTTTACTCCACCAAGTCTCCTTCCAGAATGCCACCTTTTTTTCAATCTTCCCCTTTCCTTTGTTTTCTGTTCGGCAACCTACCAACGCTATCCATCCTACCCGCCTATCGGACCAAAGCTGTGACTTGGCGGTCAATTGACTGACTAAAAGACAGGAAGATAGAAAATTAATTATGCTACTTCAATTTTAATCTAAAAAAACAAGCTTAATATTTACAAAATCAATTATAAAATTCGAGAAATCATTACATTCGGCCATCCGCCATCATGCGATCTCCTGACGCATGATTAAATAAGTTAACTGAACGTACTAATCAATTAAGAATATTTATATTATTTTAATTTTAAAGAACAAAAAAAATCTTATTTTTGATTGTAATAGCTTACATACAAATTCATTTTATTATTTTAGTCCTTATTAACTTTAATTTCTTCATCAAATTTATTTTATTAAATAATTATAGAAAATTCAAATACTCAAATAAATTGAATTTACGATTTTAACACAATTACATTTTCAGTAATTATAAAAACAACATGTGAATAACAATAAAAACAATAACTCCCAGTGTTTCGCTACATTATTATACTAACAATATTACTTTAAATTATTAATCATTACATTTGGCATTTATTTAGTATCAGATCTACTTGTATTATTTTGTTGCCGACCTTTTGTAGGCATATTTTCGTCATCATTATCCTCGCTTTCAGATGAAGTATTACTTTTGTTAGATATTAGTATCGTAGTCATGAGAAAGGTTAACATTGATCCAAGGTCAAATCCGATCAAAAGCAACTACGCTATCGTATTTACTTTTAGGAGTACTAAATCCAGTAAGTTTAGAAATTTTATATCGATCATTATATATACTTCTGTGATTTTAAAGAGGCCTATAAATTTTGATAAGAGCTTAGTTCTATTGTCTTTATTGTTAAAATTGGTTCTCGGTTTTTTTATTAGAAATAAATTAGAATATTATTATTATTTATTGTAACTGTAACGATGACATGGGTGTCGGAAGACCAGCGTTATAGTAGCGTATGCTGCTATTGCATTTATGCCGAGTGACTGCCAATTTATATCACTTACCTACTTACTTTTACTGTCTTTTCTTGTATTTTTTTTATAAACTGCATTTACGTGTGGCATAAATAAATTATTTTGTATTGTATTGTAAGATGACATTTTCCATTAACTACGTGATAAGCACCTTGGTGCAATTTTGATCGATTGATTTTCTTTACCCGGTTCAATACTACTGTAACCTTCCACATACACATCCCCTGAAAAGTTAGTTGATCCCTGCGTTATAACTTCAACTAACCCTGACAAAGGAACTTAGGTAGAATTTAATGTAGTCAAGTTTAAGCTATTTTCAATGTCAACGTTTGCGTTAAGAGCAGGACTTTTGTAGAAGAATAGTTTGCAATTGTCTTTGTACACAGACACAGAAGAAAACTCTATAAAGTTTTGCCCTATAAGCAATGCTGTTGTCACAAACTCATCAGTAACTACAAGAACTTCGATCGTCGCCTCAACATCATCGATTTCAATGTTCACAAAGCTCCTATAGACAGGTGTAACTACAGAGTTACTGAAACCTTTGATGATAGGCAATTGTGTGTATCTTTTTAAGAAGTTTAGGTCTTGAGCATCAGATTCACGAACTTCTATTTATTTGAAAAATTTACTGTTAGTATCACCAGTCGTGGAAATAGTCAAATTTTTCCGTTCTTTAACGTCCGTACGCGAAACGCGGTATCATTGGTAGAAATTTACAGTTTTTATTGTCGTGATCAACCCTTCGACACTTTTGGCATTTTACTAATGGCTTAGGGCATTTAAAGTAAGAGTGACCTTTTGCGCGACATTTAAAAAAAAATCGCTAAATCATGGAGGTAATATCATAATGGAGAGTGCCATAAGATCCACAACCTTTTACAACTGTGTATCAAACAGTGATCATCTATCTTTGTACCTCCCACGCAGCCTAGCTACAAGTAAAAGAAAAGAAGATGTAAGTTCACTCACTCCAACTCACTCACTGTCTGTGTAAATAGTGTCCGTCAGTTGATGCAATGCTTTGATGTTCTAGTTGGAGTCGGTTGAAATATGCGGTGAAGCGAAATAAATAGTGAAAAATCAAAAGAATCATTATTGTTTAAGCAAAATTTATTTGAAAAGGCGAAAGTATATCCCGTGCAGTTGTGTCTTGTGCATCAAGAAAAACAAAAGGAAACAAAACAAAAAAAAACAAAAGGAGGTTAAAGACCCGGAATTGTCATTTGATACGTAATATTCTTTTTCAATTTACAGACTGTAATTACATTTTATTAGTACTAGTCATATTTTCCAATATGAAAACGATGTAAACCCATTAATAAAATATACCCATAAAATAAAATGTATTGTTTTGATCATCTGTTCTAGTGATTTACATACACAGACTAATTTAGCTTTATATTTCAAACCTTCTAGGCGTCTCGCGCCGGCTCAATTTTCGTAAAATTTTACATTATTATTTTTTTAGGTTCCCAAAATGCCCAGAATGAAGACGGGTGTGGATAAAAGCTGTTAAAGGCGTGAAAACTGGGAGTCCACAAAATTTTCCTATGCATGGACGAAATGGCCATAAGAAAGTATCGAGTGGGATGGACATCGCTCTCACAGCCAGGTCAATATGGGAAATAATATTGACGATAATAGTGTTCCAGTATCTATATTGGTTTTGGGTTGTCGCAATAAAAGTCAGCAACCAGTTAAAATTAAAAAGTTGATTTCCAATTAAAACGCCTTTTTCATCCATCTCTTATTCCATCGACTAACCTATGTTAGTCAATGTAATCCCTTCTCTAGTAACTCACACGAATACAATATCGACAACTGCACACTAACAAAAAAAACGGACACGCCAAAAACCGAAAGGCTCCGTGCAGTATGATACTTTGTCCAAGCGCTAAACTGTTGTTTGAAGTTAACGCCAAATCTCCTGCAGATTGAAGACTTTCGCTTTCGCAAGAGGTTCCTCCTCAGGAGTCATCGCACCGTCAGAGTTCATAGAAAGAGAAAAAAAATACTGTAGTTATCATATTCACCAGATAAAACTTATTTCTAAGTTTGTAACTTTTTTTTTAAATTTATATTCATGTTTTATTTATTTTTTTAATTTTTCATATGGTTTACTTGGCTTAGCATAACAGCTGTCCATGTAATTTTGCGACGTACTTAGCCACTTACAGGTCCAGTGCTTAATATATATATATTTATGCCAATATATATATATATATATTTTTTTTTTGCACCATTGTACTATTTTTTTTGGTTAGTTTTGAACTTACAGGTATACATACCCCATTTTTCACTAAGAAATTCACGAATAGCGCACCTGGCTAAACTCTGGCATACATAGCCTGCTAATAGCGCACATGGCTAAACTCTGGCATACATAGCCTGCTAATAGCGCACATGGCTAAACTCTGGCATACATAGCCTGTACCTGCATACAAAGCATGTACCTACTACCTACCTATATATCTATAAATTTTAACTTTATAGATATTTAATTTAGTACACTTTGCTTCAGAGACTCGCATCAGAGGGTAGGCTTGACATCGATATTTATAATTTTACGACAGTTTATCAGGTGACAACGGTAAGTATAGTTAATTTCTGCTTGATATAGGTAAGCCAATTTTTATTGCTATTGGAATATTGATAATAGCAGTAATGTGAAATAGAATAATAAAAAATATATATATAATAGTAGGTAGGTAATCCACGAATTGAAAGGTGCTAACACTACCGGATAGTCTCTGTTCAGTACAGACCAGTTCGTGTGAGGAACAATTCAAAATGCGAATATAAAATAAGATAAAAATATAAAATAAAATTAATCCCTTCAATGTTAAAATTATCGGATAATATAAAACTTTGTAAGATTTCACCTACTTTATCCTAGAAAAATTTGCTCGATATGTATTCAACTTGAATGTTCATGGGTAAGGCCCTGACAATTTTTAAAAACCGAATAGTGCTAGTACGGCCAGATAGTATCGGGGCAATCTCGACCGATACATGCTAACAAAATGTTTCATACCGTTAAACTTAAGTCGAATTTAATAACCTTTTACTCGAAATAAAAATATCATGATGTGGATGAAATAAATTTTAATCACAGCTACAGTAGGTAATTATTTGGCAAATATCAGTGCATTGTATACGTAGCAAAATTGTTATCATTATCTGTACAAAATTTGTTCACTGTGGCATAGGTACATAGACCCACTTAGTTCCTCACATTGCTTATAAAAAAAAAATGTTATGGCATACATAGCCCCCTGAACTCACTTGGTCCATCACAGCATACCCTACTTATTGTTATGGCATACATAGCCCCCTGAACTCACTAGGTCCATCACAGCATACCCTACTTATTGTTATGGCATACGTAGCCCCCAGAACTCACTTGGTCCATCACAGCATACCTTGCTAATAAAAATAATTGTTATGGCATATAGCCCCCTGAACTCACTTGGTTCATCACAGCATACCCTACTTATTGTTATGGCATAAATATAACCCCCAGGACTCACTTGGTTCACTACTTCACTATATTTTAATTATGTTTTTTTTTTATGTAGGTAGACTTTTTATCGTAAAATATTCTTTCAATTAGCAACATGCTATGGTGGCAAAAAGTTTCGCCAGTAATAATTCTATCAAGTAACTGCGGTAAAAATTTGATGAAAGACATCAATAAGTTTCAAACTTAATACTTCGAGTGAAACAGCATGAATTTTATTCCTAGTATTCGTTAGACTCCACATTGTTAAAAAAAATATTTTAGCAAAAATTGTTATCACAAAATCTTAGATATGGTACAGAAAAGCAACTCATAATCACACACAGTCACTTGCGCGTTTAGTAGATTGGTATTCTTTGTCGATTTCTATCAGCTTTTGCTAGAAAATCTATCCAGACTTTTGTAAATTTTATGTTTAATGGGTAGGCACAAGTACCAACAGCTCCATAAACCGAATAGTGCTAGCATGGCCAGATAGTCTCGGGGCAATGCCGACTGGACCACGCCAACAAAGATTCAGTAGAAATAAAGCCGCTAAGTACCTATGCTTTCAACTGAACAAAACTGGCACGATCGGATAGTCTCGGGTCAATCCCGACCGATACATGCTAGTAAAATCTGTATCTCCATTATTCCTAAATGGAATAAAATATTGTACCAATCTTCCAAGCGGCAATAAAATAATATTATGTGGGCAGAATAGGTAACATTTTACATACCTTGGTTCAATCGCACTTCTGAGATGAAATGAACTGCAGCAGATGAACACTTTAACACCTCTTATTTATTCGTAGAACACAGGTAAAACAATTTCACTTTTATTCTTCGCACTTGTGCCAGATGTCAGTATGTTAGCCAGTCAAGTTTACTCCACCAAGTCTCCTTCCAGAATGCCACCTTTTTTTCAATCTTCCCCTTTCCTTTGTTTTCTGTTCGGCAACCTACCAACGCTATCCATCCTACCCGCCTATCGGACCAAAGCTGTGACTTGGCGGTCAATTGACTGACTAAAAGACAGGAAGATAGAAAATTAATTATGCTACTTCAATTTTAATCTAAAAAAACAAGCTTAATATTTACAAAATCAATTATAAAATTCGAGAAATCATTACACTATGTATGTAGTAAAGTTATGACAAACCTGAAACAGCTTCACGACTTTGATCCCCAGGCACGGTAGATATCCACTCAGACTTCTTAGTACCAAGTATGAACTCTAGGTTCCTTGAGGATGTCTAAGGCAGAGGTACTTGTATAGCATAATGAAAAGCGATACTTACCCCAAAGGTGGGACAAGTGAGTAGTAGAGCTCTTTGTGAATGGCTCGTCCGGTAAAGTACTACCTACCACCACGCCTTTTTCTGCTGCCAAGCAGCGTCGCTGTGTTTCGGGTTGAAGAGTGTGGTTGCCGGTGTAATTACAGGCACATGAGGCTTAACATCTGTATGTCTCAAGTTGATGGACGCAGGGCAGTGCATTATAGGGCAGGAACGTGCCCTATAATGCGTGACTTACGAGGCAATCCTTTGTTATAGGTGATGGTTACCACTTAACATCAGATGGGCCATCTGCTTGTTCAATCAGCTAGTAATATAAAAAAAAAGTTTACAGTGCCAGTACACCTACCATACATACCTACCTATCATAGTCATAGAATACAATTATTTATTGGCAACATACAATTTTACGGAGGTAATTATTAAGCAAAAAAGGTATAAGGATATCTAAAGAGCTTCTGAATGCATGACAATCTTGAACTTATTATTATGCTGTTTGTAATAAAAAAAACAAACGGTTAAAAACAATCCAGCGGTTTCCCACGCGAGCTAAAACCTACAGATTTAAAAAAAATTTATACGTGCCTTCTTCCTCTTCCCAAATTGCTGCACTTGAGGTCAAGGTCCAGTCTGACATAGTCACTAGCGGCATTGAAGCTGAGTTTTGGAACTTAATTTTTGACTGTTTTTGCTGCGAATTAAATCCGATAAGTAGGTAAGAAGCGGAGATTATTCGTTTGGCGAATAATCTTCTTTACTTTGGACACACAATCATGCAATCCACGAAAAAAAACACAGGGTGTTTTTTTTTTGTTTATAGTTTAATAACCTCGCAAAAAATTACATTCCTTTTGAATAAATATTAAAGGTGCATGGATAATTTTGTAATCCACATTATGTACCTATATACTACACCTACTAGGTATTAATGAGTGAAGTTTCAAATTTATGATTCAAACTTAATTAATGTTGTCCAAATTAGAAAACACTCATTGACACTCATTGACTCACTCACACACATCCTGATGAAGACCAATGTAGCAGGACATAGCTCTCTTATACATTTCCAGAAATTAGAAAGATTATCTAACACAGACTTGCGAAAAAAACAACCGAAAAAAATGCCGGCTGACTAACACGTCGTAGTACTGAAATAGGTGCAGTCAAAGTACCTGTAAGGACTTTAAACGTACCTAGCATCGTTCATGTTTGAAAATAAATGATTTTCAAGATGAGGATGCTATAGCCGACGCTGCAAGGTGATAACGAGGCCGATAAAGTCGTGACGAAGGTCAGGCCAACCTTGGAGAAATTACATGCAAACTTTATGATTCAGACAAAACACAGACGTGAAAGTGGAACGGAATCCGTAAGCCGGTTAAAATAACGTGTTATAATTGCGTCAAGGAGATGACGTCGGAGAATGCTCGTAATCGTTCTGCCTCGAAATCTATCAGGCTTCCTATGCCTGATTTATTCAGGATGATGATGATTACAAAACTAGATTCAGAAGAATTCGTGTCTCTTAAAACAAACAAACCATAACATTTCATGTTAGGTACCTTCACAAGAAGTGAGTAAAAAATAACCAGTTCAGTTTTTAGTTCGTAAAAAATAAATCAAGAACAATGGAATAGTTAACATAACCAATGGATGGCAATGAGTCATCCTCAGGAAAATCCTGACTCATTAAAAAAATATACAGAGCAACATGTAAGTAACTGTAGTAGGTAACCGAAGCTCTATGATAATGTAAATAAGATTGATTTCCGTTTAATGACGTAGGTAGGTACTAGCCGAAGCAATTTTGACTTTATGTTGAAAGGTGAAAAGCTGAATTTTGTAGGTAATGAATTCTATAGGGGGAAGGAAAGTGAATATTGATCAACGGTGAGTATTGTAGACAGGGCGAGGCAGCCCGACGACCGGCTAGACATGAAACAAATAAGCGGCAAAATTAAGGAGAATGGGGGGGAGTACGGCATAAACTCAAAAGAAAACTCGTTTTTTTTTATTAATTTAGTTTATTCTTTGTGAACGGCAATGATTAAGCTTGAATTATAAACCTTGAATCTTTTCTTTGAGTAAACCGAACCAGATAAATTGGAGGTTATCTTACAAACGGATCCATTGACGGCCTAATAGTGTATTTGTTTACGTATAAATGCCTTCTTTGTTTGAGAATCTGTCTCACAAACAATTTATTTTTAGCATTCACTTGGAACTTATGAGCTCTAGGGAAATTTATAGGTAAGCCTATCAATTTCCCTACCTGGCTGTCTCTGTTTGAAAAACCGTCCAATATCGATAATATAATTTGATAAAAGTAAATTACTATCTAATTTGATCATTGTAATTTCCCAGCAGGGTTCATATTTTGGTCGTTATTACCTAAGTAAGACCTATTTTTACTACATGAAAGCAGCTATGTGAACTTGGCACCCGACTTTAAAGAAAATGATATTTTTTAGGTTTATTTGGTAGATTTAGGTTAGTAGTAGATAGTAGTGAAGTTATTTTCGTTTGTAGTAAAACCAAAAAAAAATTAAAAAAAATTAAAAAAATCGCGTCCCCCGACTTTGCAAAAATCAACTTTTTCCGGCTGATTCCTATAGATAAACGTTAGTAGTGGATTGTAGTGCAAGAATTTTCGTTTGTAGTAGTATAGAAAACATAGAAAAAAATATTTTAGTTTTCGACTATTTATAAAAACGATATTTCCTACAAAAAATCGATTTGAAAGGCTAGATGATTACTACAAACGCTGAAAACGACTGAAAGAGGTTCGTAGAAGTTTGTAGTGCAAGAATTTTCGTTTGTAGTAAGCCAGAAAAAGCGAAAAATGAGTAAAACTTGTTTTTAAGCATTGAACCCAGGATTACTTAAAGTAGAAGGGTTATACGATTACTACAAACGCTTAAAACGATGAAGATAGGTTAGTAGAGGTTTGTAGTGAAAGAATTGTCATTTGTAGTAAGCCAGAAAAAGAGATAATTGAGAAAAACTTGTTTTTTTAATGAACCCAGGATTACTTAAAGTAGAAGGGTTATACGGTTACTACAAACGCTTAAAACGATAAAGATAGGTTAGCAGAGGTTTGTAGTGAAAGAATTTTCGTTTGTAGTAAGCCAGAAAAAGAGAAAATAGAGAAAAACGTGTTTTTTTAGCAATGATCCCGGGATTACTTAAAGTAGAAGGGTTATACGGTTACTACAAACGCTTAAAACGATAAAGATAGGTTGGTAGAGGTTTGTAGTGAAAGAATTTTCGTTTGTAGTAAGCCAGAAACAGAGGAAATTGAGAAAAACTTGTATTTTTGTAATCAACCCAGGATTACTTAAAGTAGAAGGGTTTTACGATTACTACAAACGCTTAAAACGATAAAGATAGGTTAGTAGAGGTTTGTAGTGAAAGAATTTTCGTTTGTAGTAAGCCAGAAAAAGAGAAAATTGAGAAAAACGTGTTTATTAGCAATGAACCCAGGATTACTTAAAGTGGAAGGGTTTTACGATTACTACAAACGCTTAAAACGATAAAGATAGGTTAGCAGAGGTTTGTAGTGAAAGAATTTTCGTTTGTAGTAAGCCAGAAACAGAGAAAATTGAGAAAAACGTGTTTTTTTGCAATAAACCCAGGATTACTTAAAGTTAAAGGGTTATACGGTTACTACAAACGCTTAAAACGATAAAGATAGGTTGGAAGAGGTTTGTAGTGAAAGAATGTTCGTTTGTAGTAAGCCAGAAACAGAGGAAATTGAGAATAAACTTGTTTTTTTGTAATCAACCCAGGATTACTCAAAGTAGAAGGGTTATACGGTTACTACAAACGCTTAAAACGATAAAGATAGGTTAGCAGAGGTTTGTAGTGAAAGAATTTTTGTTTGTAGTAAGCCAGAAACAGAGAAAATTGAGAAAACTTGCTTTTTAGCAATGAACCCAGAATTACTTAAAGTAGAAGGGTTATACGGTTACTACAAACGCTAAAAACGATAAAGAAAGGTTAGCAGAGGTTTGTAGTGAAAGAATTTTCGTTAGTAGTAAGCCAGAAACAGAGGAAATTGAGAAAAACGTGTTTTTTAGCAATGAACCCAGGATAACTTAAAGAAGAAGGGTTATACGGTTACTACAAACGCTTAAAACGATAAAGATAGGTTAGTAGAGGTTTGTAGTGAAAGAATTTTCGTTTGTAGTAAGCCAGAAAAAGAGATAATTGAGAAAAACTTGTTTTTTTAATGAACCCAGGATTACTTAAAGTAGAAGGGTTATACGGTTACTACAAACGCTTAAAACGATAAAGATAGGTTAGCAGAGGTTTGTAGTGAAAGAATTTTCGTTTGTAGTAAGCCAGAAAAAGAGAAAATTGAGAAAAACGTGTTTTTTTAGCAATGAACCCGGGATTACTTAAAGTAGAAGAGTTATACGGTTACTACAAACGCTTAAAACGATAAAGATAGGTTGGTAGAGGTTTGTAGTGAAAGAATTTTCGTTTGTAGTAAGCCAGAAACAGAGAAAATTGAGAAAACTTGCTTTTTAGCAATGAACCCAGTATTACTTAAAGTAGAAGGGTTATACGGTTACTACAAACGCTTAAAACGACAAAGAAAGGTTAGCAGAGGTTTGTAGTGAAAGAATTTTCGTTTGTAGTAAGCCAAAAAAAGAGAAAATTGAGAAAAACGTGTTTTTTAGCAATAAACCCAGGATTACTTAAAGTTAAAGGGTTATACGGTTACTACAAACGCTTAAAACGATAAAGATAGGTTGGAAGAGGTTTGTAGTGAAAGAATGTTCGTTTGTAGTAAGCCAGAAACAGAGGAAATTGAGAATAAACTTGTTTTTTTGTAATCAACCCAGGATTACTCAAAGTAGAAGGGTTATACGGTTACTACAAACGCTTAAAACGATAAAGATAGGTTAGCAGAGGTTTGTAGTGAAAGAATTTTCGTTTGTAGTAAACCAGAAACAGAGAAAATTGAGAAAAACTTGCTTTTTAGCAACGAACCCAGAATTACTTAAAGTAGAAGGGTTATACGGTTACTACAAACGCTAAAAACGATAAAGAAAGGTTAGCAGAGGTTTGTAGTGAAAGAATTTTCGTTTGTAGTAAGCCAGAAAAAGAGAAAATTGAGAAAAACGTGTTTTTTAGCAATGAACCCGGGATTACTTAAAGTAGAAGGGTTATACGGTTACTACAAACGCTTAAAACGATAAAGATTAGTTAGTAGAGGTTTGTAGTGAAAGAATTTTCGTTTGTAGTAAACCAGAAACAGAGAAAATTGAGAAAAACTTGCTTTTAGCAACGAACCCAGAACTACTTAAAGTAGAAGGGTTATACGGTTACTACAAACGCTAAAAACGATACAGAAAGGTTAGCAGAGGTTTGTAGTGAAAGAATTTTCGTTTGTAGTAAGCCAGAAAAAGAGGAAATTGAGAAAAACTTGTTTTTTTGTAATCAACCCAGGATTACTTAAAGTAGAAGGGTTTTACGATTACTACAAACGCTAAAAACTATAAAGAAAGGTTAGCAGAGGTTTGTAGTGAAAGAATTTTCGTTTGTAGTAAGCCAGAAACAGAGAAAATTGAGAAAAACGTGTTTTTTACCAATGAACCCAGAACTACTTAAAGTAGAAGGGTTATACGGTTACTACAAACGCTTTAAACGATAAAGATAGGTTGGTAGAGGTTTGTAGTGAAAGAATTTTCGTTTGTAGTAAGCCAGAAACAGAGGAAATTGAGAAAAACTTGTTTTTTTGTAATCAACCCAGGATTACTTAAAGTAGAAGGGTTTTACGATTACTACAAACGCTTAAAACGATAAAGATAGGTTAGCAGAGGTTTGTAGTGAAAGAATTTTCGTTTGTAGTAAGCCAGAAACAGAGGAAATTGAGAAAAACTTGTTTTTTTGTAATCAACCCAGGATTACTTAAAGCAGAAGGGTTTTACGATTACTACAAACGCTAAAAACGATACAGAAAGGTTAGCAGAGGTTTGTAGTGAAAGAATTTTCGTTTGTAGTAAGCCAGAAACAGAGAATATTGAGAAAAACGTGTTTTTTACCAATGAACCCAGAATTACTTAAAGTAGAAGGGTTATACGGTTACTACAAGCGCTAAAAACGATAAAGATAGGTTGGTAGAGGTTTGTAGTGAAAGAATTTTCGTTTGTAGTAAGCCAGAAACAGAGAAAATTGAGAAAAACGTGTTTTTTACCAATGAACCCAGAACTACTTAAAGTAGAAGGGTTATACGGTTACTACAAACGCTTTAAACGATAAAGATAGGTTGGTAGAGGTTTGTAGTGAAAGAATTTTCGTTTGTAGTAAGCCAGAAACAGAGGAAATTGAGAAAAACTTGTTTTTTTGTAATCAACCCAGGATTACAAATATCAAGTTTCAAATATCAAGGTTATCAAAGTATTATACTGCACCTATGTACGTAGTATCCTCGAATATTGCTCACAGGTTTGGAGTCCTCGGTATGATATTCATATAAAACGAATTGAGTCGATCCAACGTAGATTTTTGAGGTTTTTGCAATTTAAGTGTAAATGTTATGATGATGATTATGCTGAAAGATGTAGAAGACATCATATATTACCATTGCAGGACAGACGTAGAATGGCTGATGTTATCTTCCTTAGTAAAATAGCTATAAGTAAAATAGATTCTCCTCAACTCTTAGAAAATATTAAATTGAAAGTTCCAAGCAGATCAGTTAGGCATCCAACTCACCTTGAGGTGCCGTTTAGTTCAACTAACTACAGGCAAAATACTTTCTTTAGTCGAGCAGTAATTACGTTTAATAACTTGGTTGACATCCCCGAACTGGATCTTTTTTCTTCTAAAGCACAAAAAATTAAGGATATCCTAACGAAGCGCTGGTTTGATGAGTCTTCCTAGGCTCTCTGTTTCTTCTAGAAGCAACTTTTATTATTGTTTTTCCTTAGTTTTCTTTAACTTCATTGTTTAGTATTTTAATTTTTTTATATAACAAATAAGCTCCATTTAGTCTCACTATGCGAAAACGTATCAATGGGCAATAGCTTTATATTGTTAATTACTACATAGACTATAAGTACTATTTGTTTTCCTAAGAAATAAAAATAAATAAAATAAATAAATTACTTAAAGTAGAAGGGTTTTACGATTACTACAAACGCTTAAAACGATAAAGATAGGTTAGCAGAGGTTTGTAGTGAAAGAATTTTCGTTTGTAGTAAGCCAGAAACAGAGAAAATTGAGTAAAACTTGTTTTTTTGTAATCAACCCAGGATTACTTAAAGTAGAAGGGTTATACGGTTACTACAAACGCTAAAAACTATAGAGAAAGGTTAGCAGAGGTTTGTAGTGAAAGAATTTTCGTTTGTAGTAAGCCAGAAAAAGAGAAAATTGAGAAAAACGTGTTTTTTAGCAATGAACCCAGGATTACTTGAAGTTGAAGGGTTATACGATTACTACAAACGCTAAAAACTATAAAGAAAGGTTAGCAGAGGTTTGTAGTGAAGGAATTTTCGTTTGTAGTAAGCCAGAAAAAGAGAAAATTGAGAAAAACTTGCTTTTTAGCAACGAACCCAGAACTACTTAAAGTAGAAGGGTTATACGGTTACTACAAACGCTTAAAACGATAAAGATAGGTTAGCAGAGGTTTGTGGTGAAAGAATTTTCGTTTGTAGTAAGCCAGAAAAAGCGAAAAATGAGTTAAACTTGTTTTTAAGCATTGAACCCAGGATTACTTAAAGTAGAAGGGTTTTACGGTTACTACAAACGCTAAAAACTATAAAGAAAGGTTAGCAGAGGTTTGTAGTGAAATAATTTTTATTGTAGTAAACCAGAAACAGAGAAAATTGAGAAAAACTTGCTTTTTAGCAACGAACCCAGAATTACTTAAAGTAGAGGGTTATACGGTTACTACAAACGCTAAAAACGATAAAGAAAGGTTAGCAGAGGTTTGTAGTGAAAGAATTTTCGTTTGTAGTAAGCCAGAAAAAGAGAAAATTGAGAAAAACTTGCTTTTTAGCAACGAACCTACTACTTAAAGTAGAAGGGTTATACGGTTACTACAAACGCTAAATACGATAAAGAAAGGTTAGCAGAGGTTTGTAGTGAAAGAATTTTCGTTTGTAGTAAGCCAGAAACGGAGGAAATTGAGAAAAACTTGTTTTTTTGTATTCAATCCAGGATTACTTAAAGTAGAAGGGTTTTACGATTACTACAAACGCTAAAAACTATAAAGAAAGGTTAGCAGAGGTTTGTAGTGAAAGAATTTTCGTTTGTAGTAAGCCAGAAACAGAGGAAATTGAGAAAAACTTGTTTTTTTGTAATCAACCCAGGATTACTTAAAGTAGAAGGGTTATACGGTTACTACAAACGCTAAAAACTATAAAGAAAGGTTAGCAGAGGTTTGTAGTGAAAGAATTTTCGTATGTAGTAAGCCAGAAACAGAGAAAATTGAGAAATCTTGCTTTTTAGCAACGAACCCAGAACTACTTAAAGTAGAAGGGTTATACGGTTACTACAAACGCTAAAAACGATAAAGAAAGGTTAGCAGAGGTTTGTAGTGAAAGAATTTTCGTTTGTAGTAAGCCAGAAACGGAGGAAATTGAGAAAAACTAGTTTTTTTGTAATCAACCCAGGATTACTTAAAGTAGAAGGGTTTTACGATTACTACAAACGCTAAAAACTATAAAGAAAGGTTAGCAGAGGTTTGTAGTGAAAGAATTTTCGTTTGTTGTAAGCCAGAAAAAGAGAAAATTGAGAAAAACTTGCTTTTTAGCAACGAACCCAGAACTACTTAAAGTAGAAGGGTTTTACGATTACTGCAAACACTAGGTTAGCAGAGGTTTGCAGTGAAAGAATTTTCGTTTGTAGTAAGCCAGAAAAAGAGAAATTTGAGAAAAAACGTGTTTTTTACCAATGAACCCAGGATTACTTAAAGTAGAAGGGATATACGGTTACTACAAACGCTTAAAAACGATAAAGATAGGTTTAGCAGAGGTTTGTAGTGAAACAATTTTCGTTTGTAGTAAGCCAGAAAAAGAGAAATTTGAGAAAAACGTGTTTTTTTACCAATGAACCCAGGATTACTTAAAGTAGAAGGGTTATACGGTTACTACAAACGCTTAAAACGATAAAGAAAAGGTTAGCAGAGGTTTGTAGTGAAATAATTTTCGTTTGTAGTAAGCCAGAAACGGAGGAAATTGAGAAAAACTTGTTTTTTTGTATTCAACCCAGGATTACTTAAAGTAGAAGGGTTTTACGATTACTACAAACGCTAAAAACTATAAAGATAGGTTAGCAGAGGTTTGTAGTGAAAGAATTTTCGTTTGTAGTAAGCCAGAAAAAGCGAAAAATTAGTAAAACTTGTTTTTAAGCATTGAACCCAGGATTACTTAAAGTAGAAGGGATATACGGTTTACTACAAACGCTTAAAATGATAAAAAATAGGTTAGCAGAGGTTTGTAGTGAAAGAATTTTCGTTTGTAGTAAGCCAGAAACAGAGAAAATTGAGAAAACTTGCTTTTTAGCAATGAACCCAGTATTACTTAAAGTAGAAGGGTTATACGGTTACTACAAACGCTTAAAACGACAAAGAAAGGTTAGCAGAGGTTTGTAGTGAAAGAATTTTCGTTTGTAGTAAGCCAGAAAAAGAGAAAATTGAGAAAACCGTGGTTTTTTTAGCAATAAACCCAGGATTACTTAAAGTAGAAGGGTTATACGGTTACTACAAACGCTTAAAACGATAAAGAAAGGTTAGCAGAGGTTTGTAGTGAAATAATTTTCGTTTGTAGTAAGCCAGAAACGGAGGAAATTGAGAAAAACTTGTTTTTTTTGTATTCAACCCAGGATTACTTAAAGTAGAAGGGTTTTACGATTACACCAAACGCTAAAAACTATAAAGAAAGGTTAGCAGAGGTTTGTAGTGAAAGAATTTTCGTTTGTAGTAAGCCAGAAAAAGAGAAATTTGAGAAAAACGTGTTTTTTTACCAATGAACCCAGGATTACTTAAAGTAGAAGGGATATACGGTTACTACAAACGCTTAAAACGATAAAGAATAGGTTAGCAGAGGTTTGTAGTGAAAGAATTTTCGTTTGTAGTAAGCCAGAAAAAGAGAAATTTGAGGAAAAACGTGTTTTTTTACCAATGAACCCAGGATTACTTAAAGTAGAAGGGATATACGGTTACTACAAACGCTTAAAACGATAAAGAGTAGGTTAGCAGAGGTTTGTAATGAAAGAATTTTTCGTATGTAGTAAGCCAGAAACAGAGAAAATTGAGAAAACTTGCTTTTTAGCAACGAACCCAGAACTACTTAAAGAAGAAGGGTTATACGGTTACTACAAACGCTAAAAACGATACAGAAAGGTTAGCAGAGGTTTGTAGTGAAAGAATTTTCGTTTGTAGTAAGCCAGAAACGGAGGAAATTGAGAAAAACTAGTTTTTTTGTAATCAACCCAGGATTACTTAAAGTAGAAGGGTTTTACGATTACTATAAACGCTAAAAACTATAAAGAAAGGTTAGCAGAGGTTTGTAGTGAAAGAATTTTCGTTTGTAGTAAGCCAGAAAAAGAGAAATTTGAGAAAAACGTGTTTTTTACCAATGAACCCAGGATTACTTAAAGTAGAAGGGATATACGGTTACTACAAACGCTTAAAACGATAAAGATAGGTTAGCAGAGGTTTGTAGTGAAAGAATTTTCGTTTGTAGTAAGCCAGAAAAAGAGAAATTTGAGAAAAACGTGTTTTTTACCAATGAACCCAGGATTACTTAAAGTAGAAGGGTTATACGGTTACTACAAACGCTTAAAACGATAAAGAAAGGTTAGCAGAGGTTTGTAGTGAAATAATTTTCGTTTGTAGTAAGCCAGAAACGGAGGAAATTGAGAAAAACTTGTTTTTTTTGTATTCAACCCAGGATTACTTAAAGTAGAAGGGTTTTACGATTACTACAAACGCTAAAAACTATAAAGAAAGGTTAACAGAGGTTTGTAGTGAAAGAATTTTCGTTTGTAGTAAGCCAGAAACAGAGAAAATTGAGAAAAACGTGTTTTTTACCAATGAACCCAGAATTACTTAAAGTAGAAGGGTTATACGGTTACTACAAACGCTTAAAACGATAAAGAAAGGTTAGCAGAGGTTTGTAGTGAAAGAATTTTCGTTTGTAGTAAGCCAGAAACAGAGGAAATTGAGAAAAACTTGTTTTTTTGTAATCAACCCAGGATTACTTAAAGTAGAAGGGTTTTACGATTACTACAAACGCTTAAAACGATAAAGATAGGTTAGCAGAGGTTTGTAGTGAAAGAATTTTCGTTTGTAGTAAGCCAGAAACAGAGGAAATTGAGAAAAACTTGTTTTTTTGTAATCAACCCAGGATTACTTAAAGTAGAAGGGTTATACGGTTACTACAAACGCTAAAAACTATAAAAAAAGGTTAGCAGAGGTTTGTAGTGAAAGAATTTTCGTATGTAGTAAGCCAGAAACAGAGAAAATTGAGAAAAACTTGCTTTTTAGCAACGAACCCAGAACTACTTAAAGTAGAAGGGTTATACGGTTACTACAAACGCTAAATACGATAAAGAAAGGTTAGCAGAGGTTTGTAGTGAAAGAATTTTCGTTTGTAGTAAGCCAGAAACGGAGGAAATTGAGAAAAACTTGTTTTTTTGTAATCAACCCAGGATTACTTAAAGTAGAAGGGTTTTACGATTACTACAAACGCTTAAAACTATAAAGAAAGGTTAGCAGAGGTTTGTAGTGAAAGAATTTTCGTTTGTAGTAAGCCAGAAAAAGAGAAAATTGAGAAAAACTTGCTTTTTAGCAACGAACCCAGAACTACTTAAAGTAGAAGGGTTATACGGTTACTACAAACGCTAAATACGATAAAGAAAGGTTAGCAGAGGTTTGTAGTGAAAGAATTTTCGTTTGTAGTAAGCCAGAAACGGAGGAAATTGAGAAAAACTTGTTTTTTTGTATTCAACCCAGGATTACTTAAAGTAGAAGGGTTTTACGATTACTACAAACGCTAAAAACTATAAAGAAAGGTTAGCAGAGGTTTGTAGTGAAAGAATTTTCGTTTGTAGTAAGCCAGAAAAAGAGAAATTTGAGAAAAACGTGTTTTTTTACCAATGAACCCAGGATTACTTAAAGTAGAAGGGATATACGGTTACTACAAACGCTTAAAACGATAAAGATAGGTTAGCAGAGGTTTGTAGTGAAAGAATTTTCGTTTGTAGTAAGCCAGAAAAAGAGAAATTTGAGAAAAACGTGTTTTTTACCAATGAACCCAGGATTACTTAAAGTAGAAGGGTTATACGGTTACTACAAACGCTTAAAACGATAAAGAAAGGATAGCAGAGGTTTGTAGTGAAATAATTTTCGTTTGTAGTAAGCCAGAAACGGAGGAAATTGAGAAAAACTTGTTTTTTTGTATTCAACCCAGGATTACTTAAAGTAGAAGGGTTTTACGATTACTACAAACGCTAAAAACTATAAAGAAAGGTTAACAGAGGTTTGTAGTGAAAGAATTTTCGTTTGTAGTAAGCCAGAAACAGAGAAAATTGAGAAAAACGTGTTTTTTACCAATGAACCCAGAATTACTTAAAGTAGAAGGGTTATACGGTTACTACAAACGCTTAAAACGATAAAGAAAGGTTAGCAGAGGTTTGTAGTGAAAGAATTTTCGTTTGTAGTAAGCCAGAAACAGAGAAAATTGAGAAAAACGTGTTTTTTACCAATGAACCCAGAATTACTTAAAGTAGAAGGGTTTTACGATTACTACAAACGCTAAAAACTATAAAGAAAGGTTAGCAGAGGTTTGTAGTGAAAGAATTTTCGTTTGTAGTAAGCCAGAAAAAGAGAAATTTGAGAAAAACGTGTTTTTTACCAATGAACCCAGGATTACTTAAAGTAGAAGGGATATACGGTTACTACAAACGCTTAAAACGATAAAGATAGGTTAGCAGAGGTTTGTAGTGAAAGAATTTTCGTTTGTAGTAAGCCAGAAAAAGAGAAATTTGAGAAAAACGTGTTTTTTACCAATGAACCCAGGATTACTTAAAGTAGAAGGGATATACGGTTACTACAAACGCTTAAAACGATAAAGATAGGTTAGCAGAGGTTTGTAATGAAAGAATTTTCGTATGTAGTAAGCCAGAAACAGAGAAAATTGAGAAAACTTGCTTTTTAGCAACGAACCCAGAACTACTTAAAGAAGAAGGGTTATACGGTTACTACAAACGCTAAAAACGATACAGAAAGGTTAGCAGAGGTTTGTAGTGAAAGAATTTTCGTTTGTAGTAAGCCAGAAACGGAGGAAATTGAGAAAAACTAGTTTTTTTGTAATCAACCCAGGATTACTTAAAGTAGAAGGGTTTTACGATTACTATAAACGCTAAAAACTATAAAGAAAGGTTAGCAGAGGTTTGTAGTGAAAGAATTTTCGTTTGTAGTAAGCCAGAAAAAGAGAAATTTGAGAAAAACGTGTTTTTTACCAATGAACCCAGGATTACTTAAAGTAGAAGGGATATACGGTTACTACAAACGCTTAAAACGATAAAGATAGGTTAGCAGAGGTTTGTAGTGAAAGAATTTTCGTTTGTAGTAAGCCAGAAAAAGAGAAATTTGAGAAAAACGTGTTTTTTACCAATGAACCCAGGATTACTTAAAGTAGAAGGGTTATACGGTTACTACAAACGCTTAAAACGATAAAGAAAGGTTAGCAGAGGTTTGTAGTGAAATAATTTTCGTTTGTAGTAAGCCAGAAACGGAGGAAATTGAGAAAAACTTGTTTTTTTTGTATTCAACCCAGGATTACTTAAAGTAGAAGGGTTTTACGATTACTACAAACGCTAAAAACTATAAAGAAAGGTTAACAGAGGTTTGTAGTGAAAGAATTTTCGTTTGTAGTAAGCCAGAAACAGAGAAAATTGAGAAAAACGTGTTTTTTACCAATGAACCCAGAATTACTTAAAGTAGAAGGGTTATACGGTTACTACAAACGCTTAAAACGATAAAGAAAGGTTAGCAGAGGTTTGTAGTGAAAGAATTTTCGTTTGTAGTAAGCCAGAAACAGAGGAAATTGAGAAAAACTTGTTTTTTTGTAATCAACCCAGGATTACTTAAAGTAGAAGGGTTTTACGATTACTACAAACGCTTAAAACGATAAAGATAGGTTAGCAGAGGTTTGTAGTGAAAGAATTTTCGTTTGTAGTAAGCCAGAAACAGAGGAAATTGAGAAAAACTTGTTTTTTTGTAATCAACCCAGGATTACTTAAAGTAGAAGGGTTATACGGTTACTACAAACGCTAAAAACTATAAAAAAAGGTTAGCAGAGGTTTGTAGTGAAAGAATTTTCGTATGTAGTAAGCCAGAAACAGAGAAAATTGAGAAAACTTGCTTTTTAGCAACGAACCCAGAACTACTTAAAGTAGAAGGGTTATACGGTTACTACAAACGCTAAATACGATAAAGAAAGGTTAGCAGAGGTTTGTAGTGAAAGAATTTTCGTTTGTAGTAAGCCAGAAACGGAGGAAATTGAGAAAAACTTGTTTTTTTGTAATCAACCCAGGATTACTTAAAGTAGAAGGGTTTTACGATTACTACAAACGCTTAAAACTATAAAGAAAGGTTAGCAGAGGTTTGTAGTGAAAGAATTTTCGTTTGTAGTAAGCCAGAAAAAGAGAAAATTGAGAAAAACTTGCTTTTTAGCAACGAACCCAGAACTACTTAAAGTAGAAGGGTTATACGGTTACTACAAACGCTAAATACGATAAAGAAAGGTTAGCAGAGGTTTGTAGTGAAAGAATTTTCGTTTGTAGTAAGCCAGAAACGGAGGAAATTGAGAAAAACTTGTTTTTTTGTATTCAACCCAGGATTACTTAAAGTAGAAGGGTTTTACGATTACTACAAACGCTAAAAACTATAAAGAAAGGTTAGCAGAGGTTTGTAGTGAAAGAATTTTCGTTTGTAGTAAGCCAGAAAAAGAGAAATTTGAGAAAAACGTGTTTTTTACCAATGAACCCAGGATTACTTAAAGTAGAAGGGATATACGGTTACTACAAACGCTTAAAACGATAAAGATAGGTTAGCAGAGGTTTGTAGTGAAAGAATTTTCGTTTGTAGTAAGCCAGAAAAAGAGAAATTGGAGAAAAACGTGTTTTTTACCAATGAACCCAGGATTACTTAAAGTAGAAGGGTTATACGGTTACTACAAACGCTTAAAACGATAAAGAAAGGATAGCAGAGGTTTGTAGTGAAATAATTTTCGTTTGTAGTAAGCCAGAAACGGAGGAAATTGAGAAAAACTTGTTTTTTTGTATTCAACCCAGGATTACTTAAAGTAGAAGGGTTTTACGATTACTACAAACGCTAAAAACTATAAAGAAAGGTTAACAGAGGTTTGTAGTGAAAGAATTTTCGTTTGTAGTAAGCCAGAAACAGAGAAAATTGAGAAAAACGTGTTTTTTACCAATGAACCCAGAATTACTTAAAGTAGAAGGGTTATACGGTTACTACAAACGCTTAAAACGATAAAGAAAGGTTAGCAGAGGTTTGTAGTGAAAGAATTTTCGTTTGTAGTAAGCCAGAAACAGAGAAAATTGAGAAAAACGTGTTTTTTACCAATGAACCCAGAATTACTTAAAGTAGAAGGGTTATACGGTTACTACAAACGCTTTAAACGATAAAGATAGGTTGGTAGAGGTTTGTAGTGAAAGAATTTTCGTTTGTAGTAAGCCAGAAACAGAGGAAATTGAGAAAAACTTGTTTTTTTGTAATCAACCCAGGATTACTTAAAGTAGAAGGGTTTTACGATTACTACAAACGCTTAAAACGATAAAGATAGGTTAGCAGAGGTTTGTAGTGAAAGAATTTTCGTTTGTAGTAAGCCAGAAACAGAGGAAATTGAGAAAAACTTGTTTTTTTTGTAATCAACCCAGGATTACTTAAAGTAGAAGGGTTATACGGTTACTACAAACGCTAAAAACTATAAAGAAAGGTTAGCAGAGGTTTGTAGTGAAAGAATTTTCGTTTGTAGTAAGCCAGAAAAAAAAACACGTTTATCTCAATTTTCTCTTTTTCTGGCTTACTACAAACGAAAATTCTTTCACTACAAACCTCTGCTAACCTTTCTGTATCGTTTTTAGCGTTTGTAGTAACCGTATAAACCTTCTACTTTAAGTAATTCTGGGTTCGTTGCTAAAAAGCAAGTTTTTCTCAATTTTCTCTGTTTCTGGTTTACTACAAACGAAAATTCTTTCACTACAAACCTCTGCTAACTTGCTGCTTTAAGTAATCCTGGGTTCAATGCTTAAAAACAAGTTTTACTCATTTTTCGCTTTTTCTGGCTTACTACAAACGAAAATTCTTTCACTACAAACCTCTGCTAACCTATCTTTATCGTTTTTACCGTTTGTAGTAACCGTATAACCCTTCTACTTTAAGTAATTCTGGGTTCATTGCTAAAAAGCAAGTTTTCTCAATTTTCTCTGTTTCTGGCTTACTACAAACGAACATTCTTTCACTACAAACCTCTGCTTACCTATCTTTATCGTTTTAAGCGTTTGTAGTAATCGTAAAACCCTTCTACTTTAAGTCATCCTGGGTTGATTACAAAAAAACAAGTTTTTCTCAATTTCCTCTGTTTCTGGCTTACTACAAACGAAAATTCTTTCACTACAAAATTCTACCAACCTATCTTTATCGTTTTAAGCGTTTGTAGTAACCGTATAACCCTTCTACTTTAAGTAATTCCGGGTTCATTGCTAAAAAACACGTTTTTCTCAATTTTCTCTTTTTCTGGCTTACTACAAACGAAAATTCTTTCACTACAAACCTCTGCTAACCTTTCTTGATCGTTTTTAGCGTTTGTAGTAACCGTATAACCCTTCTACTTTAAGTAATTCCGGGTTCATTACAAAAAAACAAGTTTTTCTCAATTTCCTCTGTTTCTGGCTTACTACAAACGAAAATTCTTTTACTACAAACCTCTGCTAACCTTTCTTTATAGTTTTTAGCGTTTGTAGTAATCGTAAAACCCTTCTCCTTTAAGTAATCCTGGGTTGATTACAAAAAAACAAGTTTTTCTCAATTTCCTCTTTTTCTGGCTTACTACAAACGAAAATTCTTTCACTACAAACCTCTGCTAACCTTTCTGTATCGTTTTTAGCGTTTGTAGTAACCGTATAACCCTTCTACTTTAAGTAGTTCTGGGTTCGTTGCTAAAAGCAAGTTTTTCTCAATTTTCTCTGTTTCTGGTTTACTACAAACGAAAATTCTTTCACTACAAACCTCTACTAACTAATTTTTATCGTTTTAAGCGTTTGTAGTAACCGTATAACCCTTCTACTTTAAGTAATCCCGGGTTCATTGCTAAAAAACACGTTTATCTCAATTTTCTCTTTTTCTGGCTTACTACAAACGAAAATTCTTTCACTACAAACCTCTGCTAACCTTTCTGTATCGTTTTTAGCGTTTGTAGTAACCGTATAAACCTTCTACTTTAAGTAATTCTGGGTTCGTTGCTAAAAAGCAAGTTTTTCTCAATTTTCTCTGTTTCTGGTTTACTACAAACGAAAATTCTTTCACTACAAACCTCTGCTAACTTGCTGCTTTAAGTAATCCTGGGTTCAATGCTTAAAAACAAGTTTTACTCATTTTTCGCTTTTTCTGGCTTACTACAAACGAAAATTCTTTCACTACAAACCTCTGCTAACCTATCTTTATCGTTTTTACCGTTTGTAGTAACCGTATAACCCTTCTACTTTAAGTAATTCTGGGTTCATTGCTAAAAAGCAAGTTTTCTCAATTTTCTCTGTTTCTGGCTTACTACAAACGAACATTCTTTCACTACAAACCTCTGCTTACCTATCTTTATCGTTTTAAGCGTTTGTAGTAATCGTAAAACCCTTCTACTTTAAGTCATCCTGGGTTGATTACAAAAAAACAAGTTTTTCTCAATTTCCTCTGTTTCTGGCTTACTACAAACGAAAATTCTTTCACTACAAAATTCTACCAACCTATCTTTATCGTTTTAAGCGTTTGTAGTAACCGTATAACCCTTCTACTTTAAGTAATTCCGGGTTCATTGCTAAAAAACACGTTTTTCTCAATTTTCTCTTTTTCTGGCTTACTACAAACGAAAATTCTTTCACTACAAACCTCTGCTAACCTTTCTTGATCGTTTTTAGCGTTTGTAGTAACCGTATAACCCTTCTACTTTAAGTAATTCCGGGTTCATTACAAAAAAACAAGTTTTTCTCAATTTCCTCTGTTTCTGGCTTACTACAAACGAAAATTCTTTTACTACAAACCTCTGCTAACCTTTCTTTATAGTTTTTAGCGTTTGTAGTAATCGTAAAACCCTTCTCCTTTAAGTAATCCTGGGTTGATTACAAAAAAACAAGTTTTTCTCAATTTCCTCTTTTTCTGGCTTACTACAAACGAAAATTCTTTCACTACAAACCTCTGCTAACCTTTCTGTATCGTTTTTAGCGTTTGTAGTAACCGTATAACCCTTCTACTTTAAGTAGTTCTGGGTTCGTTGCTAAAAGCAAGTTTTTCTCAATTTTCTCTGTTTCTGGTTTACTACAAACGAAAATTCTTTCACTACAAACCTCTACTAACTAATTTTTATCGTTTTAAGCGTTTGTAGTAACCGTATAACCCTTCTACTTTAAGTAATCCCGGGTTCATTGCTAAAAAACACGTTTATCTCAATTTTCTCTTTTTCTGGCTTACTACAAACGAAAATTCTTTCACTACAAACCTCTGCTAACCTTTCTGTATCGTTTTTAGCGTTTGTAGTAACCGTATAAACCTTCTACTTTAAGTAATTCTGGGTTCGTTGCTAAAAAGCAAGTTTTTCTCAATTTTCTCTGTTTCTGGTTTACTACAAACGAAAATTCTTTCACTACAAACCTCTGCTAACTTGCTGCTTTAAGTAATCCTGGGTTCAATGCTTAAAAACAAGTTTTACTCATTTTTCGCTTTTTCTGGCTTACTACAAACGAAAATTCTTTCACTACAAACCTCTGCTAACCTATCTTTATCGTTTTAAGCGTTTGTAGTAACCGTATAACCCTTCTACTTTAAGTAATCCTGGGTTCAATTCTTAAAAAGCAAGTTTTTCTCAAATTTCTCTTTTTCTGGCTTACTACAAACGAAAATTCTTTCACTACAAACCTCTGCTAACCTATCTTTATCGTTTTAAGCGTTTGTAGTAATCGTAAAACCCTTCTACTTTAAGTAATCCTGGGTTGATTACAAAAAAGCAAGTTTTTATCAATTTCCTCTGTTGCTGGCTTACTACAAACGAAAATTCTTTCACTACAAACCTCTACCAACCTATCTTTATCGTTTTAAGCGTTTGTAGTAACCGTATAACCCTTCTACTTTGAGTAATCCTGGGTTGATTACAAAAAAACAAGTTTTTCTCAATTTCCTCTGTTTCTGGCTTACTACAAACGAAAATTCTTTCACTACAAACCTCTACCAACCTATCTTTATCGTTTTAAGCGTTTGTAGTAACCCTATAACCCTTCTACTTTAAGTAATCCTGGGTTCATTAAGAAAACAAGTTTTTCTCAATTATCTCTTTTTCTGGCTTACTACAAACGAAAATTCTTTCACTACAAACCTCTGCTAACCTTTCTTTATAGTTTTTAGCGTTTGTAGTTATCGTAAAACCCTTCTACTTTAAGTAATCCTGGGTTCATTGCTAAAAACACGTTTTTCTCAATTTTCTCTTTTTCTGGCTTACTACAAACGAAAATTCTTTCACTACAAACCTCTGCTAACCTACCTTTATCGTTTTAAGCGTTTGTAGTAACCATATAACCCTTCTACTTTAAGTAATCCTGGGTTCAATTCTTAAAAACAAGTTTTACTCATTTTTCTCTTTTTCTGGTTTACTACAAACGAAAATTCTTTCACTACAAACCTCTGCTAACCTATCTTTATCGTTTTAAGCGTTTGTAGTAACCGTATAACCCTTCTACTTTAAGTGATCCTGGGTTCATTGCTAAAAAACACGTTTTTCTCAAATTTCTCTTTTTTTGGCTTACTACAAACGAAAATTCTTTCACTACAAACCTCTGCTAACCTATCTTTATCGTTTTAAGCGTTTGTAGTAATCGTAAAACCCTTCTACTTTAAGTAATCCTGGGTTGATTACAAAAAAACAAGTTTTTCTCAATTTCCTCTGTTTCTGGCTTACTACAAACGAAAATTCTTTCACTACAAACCTCTGCTAACCTTTCTTTATCGTTTTAAGCGTTTGTAGTAACCGTATAACCCTTCTACTTTAAGTAATTCTGGGTTCATTGGTAAAAAACACGTTTTTCTCAATTTTCTCTGTTTCTGGCTTACTACAAACGAAAATTCTTTCACTACAAACCTCTGTTAACCTTTCTTTATAGTTTTTAGCGTTTGTAGTAATCGTAAAACCCTTCTACTTTAAGTAATCCTGGGTTGAATACAAAAAAACAAGTTTTTCTCAATTTCCTCCGTTTCTGGCTTACTACAAACGAAAATTATTTCACTACAAACCTCTGCTAACCTTTCTTTATCGTTTTAAGCGTTTGTAGTAACCGTATAACCCTTCTACTTTAAGTAATCCTGGGTTCATTGGTAAAAAACACGTTTTTCTCAAATTTCTCTTTTTCTGGCTTACTACAAACGAAAATTCTTTCACTACAAACCTCTGCTAACCTATCTTTATCGTTTTAAGCGTTTGTAGTAACCGTATATCCCTTCTACTTTAAGTAATCCTGGGTTCATTGGTAAAAAACACGTTTTTCTCAAATTTCTCTTTTTCTGGCTTACTACAAACGAAAATTCTTTCACTACAAACCTCTGCTAACCTTTCTTTATAGTTTTTAGCGTTTATAGTAATCGTAAAACCCTTCTACTTTAAGTAATCCTGGGTTGATTACAAAAAAACTAGTTTTTCTCAATTTCCTCCGTTTCTGGCTTACTACAAACGAAAATTCTTTCACTACAAACCTCTGCTAACCTTTCTGTATCGTTTTTAGCGTTTGTAGTAACCGTATAACCCTTCTTCTTTAAGTAGTTCTGGGTTCGTTGCTAAAAAGCAAGTTTTCTCAATTTTCTCTGTTTCTGGCTTACTACATACGAAAATTCTTTCATTACAAACCTCTGCTAACCTATCTTTATCGTTTTAAGCGTTTGTAGTAACCGTATATCCCTTCTACTTTAAGTAATCCTGGGTTCATTGGTAAAAAACACGTTTTTCTCAAATTTCTCTTTTTCTGGCTTACTACAAACGAAAATTCTTTCACTACAAACCTCTGCTAACCTATCTTTATCGTTTTAAGCGTTTGTAGTAACCGTATATCCCTTCTACTTTAAGTAATCCTGGGTTCATTGGTAAAAAACACGTTTTTCTCAAATTTCTCTTTTTCTGGCTTACTACAAACGAAAATTCTTTCACTACAAACCTCTGCTAACCTTTCTTTATAGTTTTTAGCGTTTGTAGTAATCGTAAAACCCTTCTACTTTAAGTAATCCTGGGTTGAATACAAAAAAACAAGTTTTTCTCAATTTCCTCCGTTTCTGGCTTACTACAAACGAAAATTATTTCACTACAAACCTCTGCTAACCTTTCTTTATCGTTTTAAGCGTTTGTAGTAACCGTATAACCCTTCTACTTTAAGTAATCCTGGGTTTATTGCTAAAAAACACGGTTTTCTCAATTTTCTCTTTTTCTGGCTTACTACAAACGAAAATTCTTTCACTACAAACCTCTGCTAACCTTTCTTTGTCGTTTTAAGCGTTTGTAGTAACCGTATAACCCTTCTACTTTAAGTAATACTGGGTTCATTGCTAAAAAGCAAGTTTTCTCAATTTTCTCTGTTTCTGGCTTACTACAAACGAAAATTCTTTCACTACAAACCTCTGCTAACCTATTTTTATCATTTTAAGCGTTTGTAGTAACCGTATATCCCTTCTACTTTAAGTAATCCTGGGTTCAATGCTTAAAAACAAGTTTTACTAATTTTTCGCTTTTTCTGGCTTACTACAAACGAAAATTCTTTCACTACAAACCTCTGCTAACCTATCTTTATAGTTTTTAGCGTTTGTAGTAATCGTAAAACCCTTCTACTTTAAGTAATCCTGGGTTGAATACAAAAAAACAAGTTTTTCTCAATTTCCTCCGTTTCTGGCTTACTACAAACGAAAATTATTTCACTACAAACCTCTGCTAACCTTTCTTTATCGTTTTAAGCGTTTGTAGTAACCGTATAACCCTTCTACTTTAAGTAATCCTGGGTTCATTGGTAAAAAACACGTTTTTCTCAAATTTCTCTTTTTCTGGCTTACTACAAACGAAAATTGTTTCACTACAAACCTCTGCTAACCTATCTTTATCGTTTTAAGCGTTTGTAGTAACCGTATATCCCTTCTACTTTAAGTAATCCTGGGTTCATTGGTAAAAAACACGTTTTTCTCAAATTTCTCTTTTTCTGGCTTACTACAAACGAAAATTCTTTCACTACAAACCTCTGCTAACCTTTCTTTATAGTTTTTAGTGTTTGCAGTAATCGTAAAACCCTTCTACTTTAAGTAGTTCTGGGTTCGTTGCTAAAAAGCAAGTTTTTCTCAATTTTCTCTGTTTCTGGTTTACTACAATAAAAATTCTTTCACTACAAACCTCTGCTAACCTTTCTTTATAGTTTTTAGCGTTTGTAGTAACCGTAAAACCCTTCTACTTTAAGTAATCCTGGGTTCAATGCTTAAAAACAAGTTTAACTCATTTTTCGCTTTTTCTGGCTTACTACAAACGAAAATTCTTTCACCACAAACCTCTGCTAACCTATCTTTATCGTTTTAAGCGTTTGTAGTAACCGTATAACCCTTCTACTTTAAGTAGTTCTGGGTTCGTTGCTAAAAAGCAAGATTTCTCAATTTTCTCTGTTTCTGGCTTACTACATACGAAAATTCTTTCACTACAAACCTCTGCTAACCTTTCTTTATAGTTTTTAGCGTTTGTAGTAACCGTATAACCCTTCTACTTTAAGTAATCCTGGGTTGATTACAAAAAAGCAAGTTTTTCTCAATTTCCTCTGTTTCTGGCTTACTACAAACGAAAATTCTTTCACTACAAACCTCTGCTAACCTTTCTTTATAGTTTTTAGCGTTTGTAGTAATCGTAAAACCCTTCTACTTTAAGTAATCCTGGGTTGAATACAAAAAAACAAGTTTTTCTCAATTTCCTCCGTTTCTGGCTTACTACAAACGAAAATTCTTTCACTACAAACCTCTGCTTACCTTTCTTTATCGTATTTAGCGTTTGTAGTAACCGTATAACCCTTCTACTTTAAGTAGTAGGTTCGTTGCTAAAAAGCAAGTTTTTCTCAATTTTCTCTTTTTCTGGCTTACTACAAACGAAAATTCTTTCACTACAAACCTCTGCTAACCTTTCTTTATAGTTTTTAGCGTTTGTAGTAATCGTAAAACCCTTCTACTTTAAGTAATCCTGGGTTGAATACAAAAAAACAAGTTTTTCTCAATTTCCTCCGTTTCTGGCTTACTACAAACGAAAATTCTTTCACTACAAACCTCTGCTAACCTATCTTTATCGTTTTAAGCGTTTGTAGTAACCGTATAACCCTTCTACTTTGAGTAATCCTGGGTTGATTACAAAAAAAAAGTTTATTCTCAATTTCCTCTGTTTCTGGCTTACTACAAACGAACATTCTTTCACTACAAACCTCTTCCAACCTATCTTTATCGTTTTAAGCGTTTGTAGTAACCGTATAACCCTTTAACTTTAAGTAATCCTGGGTTTATTGCTAAAAAACACGTTTTTCTCAATTTTCTCTGTTTCTGGCTTACTACAAACGAAAATTCTTTCACCACAAACCTCTGCTAACCTATCTTTATCGTTTTAAGCGTTTGTAGTAATCGTAAAACCCTTCCACTTTAAGTAATCATGGGTTCATTGCTAATAAACACGTTTTTCTCAATTTTCTCTTTTTCTGGCTTACTACAAACGAAAATTCTTTCACTACAAACCTCTACTAACCTATCTTTATCGTTTTAAGCGTTTGTAGTAATCGTAAAACCCTTCTACTTTAAGTAATCCTGGGTTGATTACAAAAATACAAGTTTTTCTCAATTTCCTCTGTTTCTGGCTTACTACAAACGAAAATTCTTTCACTACAAACCTCTACCAACCTATCTTTATCGTTTTAAGCGTTTGTAGTAACCGTATAACCCTTCTACTTTAAGTAATCCCGGGATCATTGCTAAAAAAACACGTTTTTCTCTATTTTCTCTTTTTCTGGCTTACTACAAACGAAAATTCTTTCACTACAAACCTCTGCTAACCTATCTTTATCGTTTTAAGCGTTTGTAGTAACCGTATAACCCTTCTACTTTAAGTAATCCTGGGTTCATTAAAAAAACAAGTTTTTCTCAATTATCTCTTTTTCTGGCTTACTACAAATGACAATTCTTTCACTACAAACCTCTACTAACCTATCTTCATCGTTTTAAGCGTTTGTAGTAATCGTATAACCCTTCTACTTTAAGTAATCCTGGGTTCAATGCTTAAAAACAAGTTTTACTCATTTTTCGCTTTTTCTGGCTTACTACAAACGAAAATTCTTGCACTACAAACTTCTACGAACCTCTTTCAGTCGTTTTCAGCGTTTGTAGTAATCATCTAGCCTTTCAAATCGATTTTTTGTAGGAAATATCGTTTTTATAAATAGTCGAAAACTAAAATATTTTTTTCTATGTTTTCTATACTACTACAAACGAAAATTCTTGCACTACAATCCACTACTAACGTTTATCTATAGGAATCAGCCGGAAAAAGTTGATTTTTGCAAAGTCGGGGGACGCGATTTTTTTAATTTTTTTTAATTTTTTTTTGGTTTTACTACAAACGAAAATAACTTCACTACTATCTACTACTAACCTAAATCTACCAAATAAACCTAAAAAATATCATTTTCTTTAAAGTCGGGTGCCAAGTTCACATAGCTCATGAAAGCATTACTTTCATGATAATAAATTACTGTTTATCGAGATCCTGCGTCTATCTATACCTACATTACTTATAGTTTCCATGAATATACCTCCTCCTTTGTGACCTAGTTTGGTCCATGATTCACCTTTCCCCTACAAAATATCACACGATTCCCCTAAAAATATGACAAGCAACTAACTGGCTATATCCGTTGCGGCTTTATCGCACACGTATTTCGCGAGTAGGTATTATAATTTAAGTACGGATTACGATAAGTCTAAAATCCGATCATCTTTGCAAAGGATTTCATGTTTAAACGCGGTGATGCTCAAAATCGCTATGAAGTTAGTTAGAACGTCAACTGCGCAGAATGACGAAGCAAACCATGTGGTTTTATGGTGGTACTTCACTTGGCTATTAGTGTTCGCGTATTCGTCCCATTTCCTTAAATACGACGATGTGTAAATACTAGGGCATGCAGTATCGATACCATTCTCAGAACCGGTAATTTCCGGTACTTTCTATACTCACTTAATTATCTTAAGCGAACTAACCGTACATATCATTTACTGATTGATCATTACCGGGAGCATGCCCTGGTAGAGACTATTCGCCTATATTTGCCTATTTTAGGAGCTAGACGAGTACGCAAATACGCGAGCAAATAAAAACGCGAATACCAAATAGCCATGCGTAGTGCCACCACTAGGCACATTGCAATGCATTTCACTGGGACTGGTTAAGCTTTATGTTATTCATGCTAGTTTCTAGATCGGATTACAAAAGATGTGTACCTGATTATCTTTTTTAGTTCTGTTGCCTTCCGTTTGCTTGCGGGCATAGACAAACCACATGATCAAAATAAAATCAATTATGTAGTCGTAGCAAAATTTCATTTTTAAGTACTTTTAATATGATACTTATTTAGCATTATTAATATAATTATTTTTATTGTATATTGTTTTTCATGGCGTACATTGTTCTTGTTTACTTGTTGTTATTTTTTTTTTTTACCTTTTTATAATTGTACTTTTACCGTAATAATTTGTATGTTTTTTTTTAATTGCATTGCTGTTTTGTCGCATGTCACATTATCAGGCATCGTCTGAAAACCGCTGCACTGCACCTATCTAGATTGGGTGCAGCATTATGCTGACACGACGACCTTTTTGCCCCGCACAACATACCTAATTTGTGTATAGTACCTACTTTTACTTTCATTTTATTTTTCACTTTTATTTTCACTTTTATTTTTATTTTATTTTTTAGGTACCAACCCACTGTTATTTTTAGTGTTTTTTTGTGTTGGGACAAATAAATGTGTTTTCTTTCTTTCTTCTTTCTTTCTTTACTGTGCAGTTGCGCAGAGATGGTAATATAACACGTGACACAATACGATCAGTAGTGCTATTCCGTAAACAACTATGTAGTTCAATTGAAGTATCACCTAGTGGGTCCGCGCTCACTTCGATCACCAATCGCCTCTCACATCATCATCACATGCTTTATTGTCATCACTGGATGACAGTGATATTTTCACCACCCAAACACTCACGCGGTTGACGCTAGTGATGGATGAATGTATTACAGAATGCCAAATTGAAACTCGCCGGGGATTTCGCGGTCACTTGGGCAAGTGTTGCTGTCAGAATACTTCTGATTCCCTACACAAGAATAAAAATGATGCTGGAAAATTATGTCGTAGTAATATAGAATTTCAGAGTTGATGTGCTGTTTTCACTTCGATTACCAATTCATAAGTATCTTTTGCTTACATTTAGGTTTTCAACACGTTATAAGATTAGGGCCAGATATCTGTTCAATTTACAATGATTTATTATTGCGTTGAATAACTGTAGGGGTTAGTCGAGTATAATCACCCTTGAACTCTAAAACGTTGCGCGAGTATTTACAAGAGTTTGTATAAAACCAAAGCTTTTATGAGGTCATTGGGCTATTTTCTTTTACACAAATTGTTAGACTATGTAGGCACCAAGTCTATTCAGTCGGAAGGTAACTAAACTTTATTGAACTCAACAGTTCACCGCACCTGGATTGAAGACTCGCTCATCCATCAAAATTCTATAAAATATTTGAAAAGTTTCAATGGTTTTTGATTGACGAGTTACTTTCTTGTTCGGAGCTTTCGTCTACGATTACAGGCTTATTTAAGGATTTCTTTCTCAAATCATCTGATGCTTGCTTTGTGCAAAGTATATATGTATGTATTTAACTATAAAATAATCGCTTTAGGACCTTGAATATTTTGTTTCAAATTTTAAATGTTTGACCGTAAAAAGCTGGTCTCATCTCAATTCAAATCACATAATTATTATTTAAAGTATTTGATTTGCAACACCTTCAGGTAGATAATTTAGATATTCAATCATACCGGAAGTTTTATAATTCTGACTGTCTTAAGCAGTTTCCTTATTATCATCTATTACCAGATTTTTTAACATTATGACAGTATTATCATTATAATTGAATCTTCAGTAGCAATTCTTGATTCTACAGTTTTTTATCGAAGTTGTAAAAATTTAGGTTTCCTAGACAGTTTCCTAGTATAACTATCGTGTGATATTTAGGTACTATGTCATTATTATGATTTTTCCTTTGGGTATAGCATAAGCCTCCACTTTTTCTTCTAGTGGTTAATACTGCGTTATTGAAAACTTCCCTTTTCGTTTCTGAACATCAAAATAAGCTTCCAGGTATTCGCATCCTGTTATTTTCTGAAAGTACCTATTTACATTATTATTTCTCAATAGAGATTTATTATTCTAACGGCTCTCATCGCATATTCGAGTGCCCTACTTGTCAACTGTTCAACAGTATAATATCATGAATTTAAATGTGAAATAGCAGAATGAAGGCTGGATGAAAAATTGGGTGTTGTTGAATCAGGTTTAAAGTTGTTTTGACCGTGGATCGAAACGAATGACGCACAAGGATTCATTGGAAAGTCAAGTGAATGTTTCATGCACATAATTGAGTATAATATCCGCATGCATAATACGGGTAAATTTGGCTATTTTGAAATAGGTATCTACACCGTACAACCCAAATCTTCGATCTAGCATGCATAACATTCGATCTATAATGTAGTTTATATATAAAATGATCTTTGTCATTTAGTGTACAATAACAAAACATTATCTATATCATGTTTATATTGTAACATCGGTACATTGTATAATGCGCGCATTATCACGCTTCTCCCATCCATTGTTGACGGCGTGCGTGGGAGACAGAATTATAAATAGTGTCGATTATTTATACCGGCCTTTTTGGACAATCTTACGCACGTCCTTTAGTTAATAAGCAGGGGTTCATTCAAACAAAACACGAGTCAATGAATCAGAAGCCGGGTGGCTCCCTTTCGACCACTACCACATAATAAACAATAGTATCCACTATTTGCTCTTCATTTCACTGTTAAAATGTTTTGGTGTTTCCGCATCTGTCATTGCTTTGGTATCACGTCTGGTAGGTACTAGGTACTATTCTAATGTTGAAGATTATGAACTGTAACCATCTTGAAGGCGAGTGTACCTTACCTACTGTGATTGATATAGGTTTCGGCCATAGAATACAATGGGAGGTCGCGTGTTTGTCTACCTATCAGTTCCATGAATAAATCAATGCTGTGATACATTTCCGACTACTGTGTATTGAGTCGGACTTATCACGCGATTCGCATTAGCAGTCAAATCGATAGGGAAGGTTTGGACTAATGGATTATTTGTTATCAAGTCTTTGTACACTGATTCTCAATGTACGTTAATTTAAAAAACGTTACAATATGTCAGTTTAGTCATGCTAGTACGCAGGCACACATTCCCACACACAAAAACATATACACGTTTAAACACTCACACTCTCACACAATTGGTGCGATTACTTAGGTAGATATTCATATTATATTATTACTTTATAATTATTATTAAATTACATAGCGGAAACATACAAAATAAAAAAAAACACACTTACCTTATGCAACCCAGTGCATAATAACACTGCTCGACTACATTTTTGTAACAGTTAAAGGCCACAGAACAGAGCCTGCGACACATGATTTTCAATCTTAGTGTAGGTTCTGCACGTCACAAATTTACGACACAACACAGGTGATAACCCTAACGCTGCCCTGTAATGTATGTCCTATTTTTTAAATAAACTCATTTTGAAGTGATGTAAACTAACCGTGTAAGATATAACCAACCAAGCATGACTATTTGCAGTAGCAAAATATCGAGGTCGCTTCGATGTTTGCAATTTTGGTTTGTTTACAAAAGTTACGAGAAGGTACATATTGAAAACAAGATGAGATTCGGAATTAGGAACAGATAGACGCTCTGCGATCATCCGTAAGGCAGTCTGCCAAACAGCTGTCGTCAATGCTGTGGAGAGCATCTTTTGATGTTTGGCTTTCTTTAATACTCACTGATCACTGTATGTAACAGTTTGGCACTATACCAGTGCATTGTGAACTGCACTGAACCAGCAAGTGGCGAAATCACAACGGATCTGATCTAGAGATGCGGAATAGTATGTCTACTCCAAAGAGCTCAATTAGAAAAATCTTTTAGACAAACAATGCTTACGCTATGGCCATCTCTTACCAATTCATAATTACAAACAGTGACAGAGCTCATTTCGATTGTCACCAAAACTATGAATTATTAGAAAATTATCAAACTACCTAACTACTCTCTTTCGTTGTTTTTTACTCCGTCAATTATCATAATCAGACTAAAGAAGTCCACTTCTGGACCTCCTCTCCCCTATAGATTTCCATGAAGAACGATTCCGAGCCTTCTCCGGCCACCGACTGTATTATTTTGGTTAAAATTTCATTAAGCTCTTTCGTTTGTTTGTTACTCTTGCTCAGGGTTACCAGCTAGACGATCTTCTTGGGGGATTCCTTTTTCTTTTTGTTTATCTTACACCAACTGTCTTATAATAAATTGTAGATGTTGAATGAATGCAATTCTTTATAATTTCGTTTGTTACAGATACCATCGGCGTCGGCGGAAGGCCACTGCGTCTGGTATGGAATATGCTCCAACCCGAAGGACTTCAAGAAGATGAACTGCTTTTACAATGATACAGCACCGCCTATACAAGCAGAATCTCGGGTAAGTGCATCATTATTGTAGCGTTGTTGTGTTTGAAGGATAAGTGAGTGTTCATTATAATTATCGTGCATTTAAGTGCCGTTCTTTATAAGTGCCGGTGAAATTACAGGCACATGAGGTTTGCTTATCATTTAATTGGATCGTCATCGTAAGCATCGTGGGTATGTGCCAAATGTAATGTTTGGACAAACCTCTGACCCCCCTCATACGTCCTAAAAGAGTCTGCAGTTCGTACTTGGTACCAAGAGATCTGAGGGGATATAGACCGTGCTTGGTGCCTGTATCATTAGGTGTTCTGTGAGAGAGGACCAAAGCTAACAGAATTATCCGCTCAGCACACAGTTTTAAGGGATTTCTGGCTACGCAGTGCAGTAAAAATATTTTATTTTGTAGACAATACTTAACATCTGCTTGGCCAGATCAAAGAATTTGTATAAAATAATATAAAATAGCGACATTAAATAGGTTTTTAAACGTCTACGTCTACCATCTTTATGTCTACCGCCTATAGGTAATGATAATAATAATAATATAATAATAAATTTCATTTATTTTCTCTCATAAAACAAGTCAACAAGTCAAGTCAAACCTAATACCAACAAACAATATACAATCAATGAGGTAGGTATAACGAAAAAGAATAAAAAAATGCTTTATGATCGTTGTGTGTTCTTTTAACAATTGTAGGTACATATCTTAAGTTAACCTGTTTTGCGAGAGACTAGTGCCTGAAATACGTTAATGAAACCTGTGCTACAGGATGATAACTAGCATAGGAGAGATTGTCTATTAAATACATGACCTCGGTGGGTACTTCTGAGGCTACAATCCGAAGAATTTTTATGAAACTTTCAGTGGTTACAACAATAGCAGACTAAAGTTTTAATGAAGACCAGAAATAGAAAGAGAATTGAATGGATTCTTTTTTTTGTCGGAGGTAACAATAACTTACTCTTATCATGGAGACACTAACCTTGCATTACGAATGGAGACCATAAATTCTTGATTCGATTGTCGGTGACCACTTACTATGTTTTATAGTCGTCGCTGGATTGTTATTGTTCGCGATTTTACAACTTCAACATAGCTTTGTCAAGTTTCGTCATATACGAATTTTATTTAGGAAGCATGTTCTCAGATGTATTGATTTTTCTAGTTGCATGTTAAGTGGTAACCATCACCTATAACAAAGCATTGCCTCGTAAGTCACGCACGATAGGAACGTGCTCAACAATGCACTGCCCCGCGTAGTACTAGTATTCTACTACTACTACTACTACTACTACACCTACTTAGTATTTTGATTATCTGTAAACTTCTTTCCTTATTATGATTTTTTACCGGCGACATTCGTATGGACTATCCTACTTATATATTATAAACGCGAAAGTTTGTAAGTATGGATGGATGTTTGTTACTCTTTCACGTATAAACACCTGAATGGATTTTAATGAAACTTTACACTAATATAGCTTATACATCAGAATAACACATAGGCTACAATTTATAAAGATATTGTGTGAATTGTCCAAAATATGACGATAAGACGAAGTCGCGGGCACCAGCTAGTTACTGATAAATGTGGGTACCTATGTACCAAATGTAATAATTGGACGTACCTCTGACTACCCCCATTAGACATCCTCAAAGAATCTTGAGATGGTACTTGTTACGAAAAGATCTGAGGGGATATCTACCGTGCCTGGGCTCAAAGTCGTGAACCTGTTTCTGTTTCTGAGATTCGTCCACCACAATCATGTTTAGAACTCCGAAATAAATGACCAAAGATCTGTCAAGGCTGTACCTACTACCTAGCTTGTAGTAGAAGGTCGAGATTCGCAAATTTTTGGCCAGTTTCCAATCCAACTTGTACGTTTTCGCTTGTTCAACCCTCGTCCCAAGGGCGCGTCGCTCGGGGGTACCTCCTATGCTTTATTCCGTAAGCAGGTCACAGAGGCTATATTTAGCATCCGCGGATGACGTCATCGAGTCCTAGTTTGCACGAGCAACTTGACCCGGCATGCAACAGTTGCATGCATGCATGTTTTATTTGTTCATAAAATACAATGTACGTCAGTTTCCTATTGGATTTAAATATGATTAATCCACTCTTGATACGTGAACGCCACGTTACGTGAACGCTTTTTCCCATAAGGGTAAGTAGAGACCACGGATTCTCAATTACTCCGATTGCGCCATAGCTCTCTTGCTTTATTGACCCTCTCTTAATTTCTTCATACATGCTCGTTGGTAAATAAAAGTACTACTCTTGAGTTTTTTTCTAAAACTTCTCTAAATTGTGTGGGCTGAAACCTTTTCTATGAGTACTGTAGGAAGAGAAAGTTGCGACATAATCGAAAATAATCCTACAAAGAAACTACTCTTGAATTGTCTAGGATTTTACTGAGAGACTACGCGACATTTCGATAGCATGCGTCAATCCTTCTTCGGATTTCTTTTAGCGCAAATGAGATGCATAGTCGTTATTTTTAAAACTTTGTGTTATTTTATGTCTTATGCCCTCAGTGACATTCAGTCAGGTGGTTAGATGTAAATGTTGTAATCGCAAATTGCCCGCATTGCTACATTGTAGTTTATCTTTCATTATTTTGAGTTGAGGCGTAGTGCTATTATTTATTCTGTGGGGGTCACCTTTGATGATATTTTGAACGGGTTATGACATCTCGCAAAAAATAAATGCTACAAAACTTAAGTCGTAACGAACACGTTCATTGCATCGTGAAGCTAACATACCAAATGCTGACCGCTTCTAGACTTCGTCCAATGTTGTTTTAGTGCTCATGAATTCTTATTCATCAGCATGTGTGTGTGTGATTGTTAATTGGTTTTTTTGACCTCACACACACTAAGACTGTTCTGGTCACTTAAATACACAGGTCGTGGTTTTTAGAAACTCTTAATTTTCTATATTATGTATGTATACATAACTGTAGTATACAGTACTACAGTCAGTATAAAAAGTTGACGAGTTCTTTAGAATCTCGCTATTGTATTAAATTCTGATCTAATCAATGTTCGAAAAAAATTCTTTACAAAACTTTTTTAACTCTAGACGGATTAAAACAGGATATGCATTTTATTATGTTGTCTGTGCCGGATCAATGAAACGGAAGGACACTTTAGTTTCCGGTCAACGCCAACGCACTTTCGGTATAAATTGGAAGCATTTTTTTAAGATTGTATCTTCATTCAAAACATTGTGATATCTCCATTTGTTTTTGATGACTTCTTGACAATATTTTTTTACAATTTGAAAACACTTGTATTCATTGTAACGTTATTTGTAAATAAATGTATGTTCTCACAAAATAATATTAATGAATTCTTATATTTGCGGTTCTTATTTCTTAAATAATTGAACTGAAATCTGAAACTGAAACAGTCTCACGACTTTGATCCCCAGGCACGGTAGATCCCCTCAGATCTCTTTGTACCAAGTACCCAACATAGGATTCTTTGAGGATGTTTCGTGCACGACCGGATTCGAACCCACGACCTTACAAAAGGCGGGGCCCACTAGACCACCGGTGCTCTCTCTAAATACATTAATCATGAATAAAACCAGTCTTGCTTTAAATAAGTAGGTCTACATCAACCTCGATTTCAAAAAATCTAAACGATATCCGTAGACTTCTAGTGCTTCTATAATTCTTCTATAAATAATTATGTGGCTTGTGGAACAAAAACACACGTGTAAGGTACAATTTAGGGCATAGCACATTACACACTTTTCGTCATTTCCGCAATAACAGTGTTATGAAATAAATAATGCGTGTGCGGACATGAATGAATGATTTGGCTATTAGCATCAGGAACTAGCTACTCTAGTTAAAGTCTATACGAGCTAATCAAAGGTTCTAAAATCTTATTAGTGACTAGTTACTACTAAAAAGATTATTATAATATCCCATAATTTATTATCCGAGTGGAATTAGAACCCATGACCTTCCCCTTGATACGGGGTTGCGCTAGTTACTACTAACACAGAATATAATATCTTCTTCTTCTTCTTGTCGTGCCACTAATTCTTTCGAAATAGTGGGGTGTAACGATTTTAAGATTTCAAGAGTAGTAGAGCTCTTTGTAAAGGGCTCGTCCGGGGAAGTACTACCACCACGACTTTTTCTGCCGCCAAGCAGCGTTGCTGTGTTTCGGATTGAAGAGTGTGTTTGTCGGTGTAATTGCAGGCATATGAGGCTTAACATCTGTATGCCTCAAGTTGATGGACGCAGGGCAGTGCATAGTGGGGCACGTTCATATCGTGCGTGACTTGCGAGGCAATGCTTTGTTATAGGTGATGGTTACCACTTAACACAAGGTGGGCCATTTGCTTGTTTTATCAAAAAAAAAACAGCAGCTAGTTTATAATCATAAGGATTTCATTATAGAAATAAGTTTGTTAAAATAATATTAAACTAAAGTATTAGCAAAACAACATCTTCCAAAAATAGAAAACATGTTATTTACACTTCACTAGTTTCACAATTTGTTGCACAGTTTGCGATTTGTAATACGTGTGCAATAAAAATATTGGGCAAAGAGTGCATGTTGTCTACTTCAAATAATATTACACTGCTGGCTTAGCTGACTGATGATCGCGTAGTGACTACGCCGTAGTCTAATCCAAATCATATATGTATGTAAAGGTCTTCCTTGTGCAATGAATGTATGAGCATGCTATACGAAAGTATGTTATATCTAACTTACCCAAACAATTTTCACGTAAGTCACGCACTATAGGAACGTGCCCTACAATGCACAGCACTGCGTCCATAAACTTAATTTCACCGGCAACACTTCAAACCGAAATACAGCAACGCTGCTTGGCGGCAGTAATAGGCATGGTGGTAATACTTCCCTGCACGAGCCCTTCACAAAGAACTCTACTTCTCATAATGTTATATTGTAATTGTAAGCCACCAAAGCAAAAATCTCTCGCGTTTTAGGTTTTACTTAGAGAGGAGTATATCTACTAGCATAGACTCTACGAGTGTTTAATTACAAAGTACCTTAATAAATGCGTACCTACAGCAATGTTAAACGAACTCCCATTCAACATTTTGCGTACAACACGTAGTATCAGCTGAAACAAATAGTAAATTAAAGTGAACAGTGTCTTTGTTCTCTATAAATGTATTCCTATTACGAATGTTAGTGTGCAAAACGTCGTCTGTTGTCTCTCCTGGAATCGAATGTTTTCATCCTCGTACAACCGCACCGAAACCGGGCGCTCTGCCAAATCGTAAAACATCATCGTCGTCGCTTCAAAATAAACCATAATTTCAGCAAAGCAACACCGTCAACAATTCACGTAGATCAGGGCTGTCCAAACCACGGACCGCGCCTCATACTTGTGCGGCCTGCAGAACGTAATTAAAAATCGCGTCGCAATAAAGAGAAAAATAAGTTGATATATTTTTTTATTTTGTTTAGGTTTCCAGAACTTTTTGGAAACCTGAATAATACATTAGATAAATTAATATTTTTGTTATCGTGTCACTAGTTTATTTAAAACAGTTTCATAAAAGGTATGTGCGCCTCAAAGAGGCTCCTTTCTAGCACTTGACAAATGTTTTAGATAAATTAATAAAAACATAGTAATTTTATTAAAATATCCGCTGTATTTAGTTTTTCCACAAAGACTGATAACATTTAGTGTAAATGGCCCGCCAGTTTATGTCGTAATTTGATTGGTCCGTAAACATCTCTGGCCCGGACAGCCCTGATGTAGATAATGCAATTTTAATGTCATATCATCATAAACCGAATTTAAAATTGTTTACGCACAGATAGAATCAGCTTCCTTATTTGAAATGATCATGTTATAATTTTGCGGCAGCAAACGATTTGTTTTTGTCCGAATTTACGCATATTTGGTGAAAATAGACCGCAACTCGTCAAACTAGACTTTTATTTGCTTACAAAGTTAACAAATGTATTGAAAATGAAAAAAAATTGGCCTTTAAACGATTATTATAAGTCTTTGGTCGCGAGGTACTGGCGCTA